>JAWPHD010000001.1:0-1200000 GCA_037043455.1 Cyrtodaria siliqua
TATATATTTACATTAATTTTTAATTAATACTTCATTTTTTATAAATGTTTGCGCACAATATGACCTATTTATGTGTCGACGTGCCGTAAAAAACCATTCATTCATTCATTCTTTCTACTAGTGGGAGTGGGAGAAGGAACTGACAGCATGCTACCTGATTCCTTTGTAGCAGTTCCTTCTCCTCTTGGAGTGACTCTGATAAACGTTTAAAACACTTAACATCAATCAAGTTAGCAATAGCAGACTCCAGACGACATTTGCTAGACAATGCATTAATTTACAAACTAAGCAGCCGACTGTAAACGTTGAAACTGATGCGACAATAAAGCGTCTGTCAAACAGTTGTCGATGTTAAAAAAAGTATATAGACGTATGTCTTGTTCAGTATGTCTCTAAATTTCACCGTTTAATTATCTTAATCTATGTTTGAAATTGTACCGTCTGATCAGAAAGTGTTTAGAATTTAAGAGATATCTTGAATTACCTCAGCAATTCATATTATTAGGTTGCCACTTAATACTGAGGTATCACAGCACTATTTGATAATACTATAGTATCACAGCACTATTTGAAAGGCAAGCACTCTTAAATAATGACTATCGTATATACACACATACCAACTAGATCTAAAACTGTTTCTTATTAAATTTAGTTTACTAGGATGACCGCTTACTGTGATGAAAGGACTTTTTTGCCACTCTTCGCTTCTCATTCTAAATAGTTCACTTTAAAGTTTGCTCCATTTCAGAGAAAAAGAGTGTATGTAAGTATATATGTATTTCAGTGTACAAGTGGTGAAGGCATGTATATCTATAAATAGTTTAGCAGGTTAACTCGCTGATATAATACTTGAGGAGGTTAACTGGTTTGTATAGTTGCAATACCAACGTATACTATATATAATCTGTTATGTGTTGTCCGTAAATCAGTATATATTGTTGTCTCCAGAATGCATCTTATTATCCTGACCCCCAATCCCGACCCCGTAAAATAAAAATAGATGAGGAATACAATATAATTCAATTAGTTTGTATAGTTCTATTATCTACCACGTACAACTAAGCGTTGATTCTAGGACGATAATGCTAACAAGAACAGAAATGATAACAGAAACACTGCACATAAACATTTTGTGACGAACAGCATATAACACACAGCGTTGATAGCAGGTATACTTTTCGCAGATTTACTGCCTGCAAGCACACAATTAAGTCTGCCCTGGAACGTCCACTAACAAAAGGTATACAGCTACGAGTTTATTGCAGAACTACAGTCCAGGAACGGTCAACGAACGGATATAACTAATACTTGATTGCAGATATTACTGCCATGAAACGGTCAGCAACTAACAACTTAGACTATAACTAAAATGTGATCGCATGCATTCTGTCCGAGAACTGTCAGTGGAAAATAGCATATCAGTGACACACAGTATATAACTTAGACATGCAGGATACAAGATTAATGCGTGGGAGCGGTCTGTGACATACAGCATACAACCAATAATTGGTTGCAGGAGAGTTACAAATTATTGGTTGTTAGAGAATTAAAGAAACTAAAACGCAAATTAACGTCAAAAATACACTACAAAATCGTTTATCAAAATTGTATACAAGTGTTCAGGTCACATAATAATGTATATTTGAAAATTAAAAATATAGGTTTATTCACGGTTTCTTTAAATACCCGTCATTGAATATGCAAAACGAATTATGAGTTGACAATTTTTAATCCGACGCTCAAGTTTTGGCGTTTGTCCTTGTTGGTTAAAGCTGTTTATAGTGTGTTTATAGAGTTTGGATTCTAAAAACACGTGTCATATATACACCTCGTCGTCATTAGGTTTAGAAACGGTGTACATATGTTATACAAGTTGGCTTTTGTTGGCGGGATATATATAGATAAGTAAAAATAAACAAGTGGCTCGCAATATTCATCTTATAATATGATGGTGACTCATTGATCATTGTCAAAGAGTTTCAATAAACAATTTACCCAGTGGTTTATCGCATTTTCAAGCAGGTAAGTGAAATCAAGACACGTATAGTTTAGCAGTGCTATCTTATTACATTTAACATCTAGCGTTTACACATTAGTGATAAATTCATCCAGTTATATATGCATTAACAAGTGAATATATACTTAAGGAAAAAGAAACGCGACACGGGAATTTCCGCTCTGTATATGTATATACTGCACACTTAAATCCATATATATTCCAAGGAAATCCTAAGTTGTTTTGTAAAAGAAAAAGTTGCAGTTAGTTAGAGAAAGAAAAACAACTGTGATGTTGTAGACGTTTTAATCACAGTAAACTTTGTAACAAGAAATACATAAATGTTGAAGTTCCTCTTTGGAAATTGAGCTAGGTCTGTACTGTATTTAACGTAAAGAGTTTGCAAAATGTTGCATCCTAAGTTTGCTCACATGCTTGAGCCAAACGCGTACTCTGTCAATAATGAAACTTTGCCGGAATACTATTTGCTGCGTTAAGTATTGATTTAGTATTTTTTCCAAAAGTAAAGATCTTACGTAGCCATGTACCATTCGATTAACAGCAGCATATTGTACATACAATACATAGCGGAAATTCCCGTGTCGCGTTTCTTTTTCCTTTCAGTCTCCTGGATTGACTGAAAACTCTTGCTGACATAATTATAATGGCACCACAGATGTCATGACTATATCATTTCTTTGTTAGTAGCATCCATTATCGGTATTGATTCATAAGTGTTCAGAAATAGCTGTATAAATGGCCTATCCTTCATAAGTTTTCTCTGAGAAATGAGCTGTTTATTACATCCGCTCTTACTAATAGCATACACTTTTAAAATGATGGTAACATTCCTTCATCCTGTCAAGGGAATTGTCTGAGGACTGGCATTCGGTCTTTCGCATCTTGTTGTGAAGTTATTTAATTGAGAATAGATAGACAGACTGATTGTACTGAAGCAAGTGAAGAATGGTGAGAGAGAGACCTTTAGAAGATACGCGAAAGTGAAATAATCACAGTACTTTAAAGGGGGTTGATAATATCCACTGGCACCCTCAAGTGGATGTGATATTTGTTTTATTATACCGAACAAATACTCCTCATATCCTAATATACTCGATAATCAAGACAAAATTGTTGTTATTGTTGAAAAAATCTTTTTTTAGAACTGAGCTTTTCAAAAAGCTAGCGGGACGATATTTCGCGCTATAAATAGCGCGAAATATGAACCCGGCAGGGTATGGAGATTTTACAGTGCGGAATAATAATACATTATATATATCTAGGATTGTTTGTTTTATCATGCATGCGTTCCTTTATTGATTATTTATATCCCTGTTTATATCCATGTTTATACTGTTTTGATGAGCCGTTAAACAGCATTCAAAATATTTGTGTTGAGCGCTAAGAGATTAATCATCAAATTAATCCAAAATGGCTGTTGGCATCTCGTACACCATGTGAAATATGTATTTAAACAAATACTACCGGTCCCTGGAAGTTAATGTTATGTATGTGCGTATGTCTTACCGAAGAACACTATAGATATTTTGTTTAGATAGAAAAGAGTACCATAATGGACCTTTGGAAACGGCCGAGCACGACACATACGAAATATTGCAGTCTCGGTTTGATTGAGACATAACTGTTTAATTGTCTGTTAAAAACTAGATTGGTATATATTTAATATAATTACGATATATTGGAAATCATGGTTTAACATCTGATATAATTACAGTTAATACATACACACTTCAATGATAATGATTAATTGTAAAATGATCTTAAAAACTTCAAGTACAGCAATTTTTATTTTTGTTGACAATTATTTATTTTGTTTATCATACATATTTTGTGTCTGGCTATATCGAATTAATATGACACGTGATACAAATCAATGTGCACACAGAATTTATATCTTGATTATTCAAAACGGGGATTGTTATGAATAACTTTATTTTAGCGTTAGCATAACATTAAAGGGACAATGGTTGTTTTACGGAATTTAATAGCGGTACAAATAAAGAATAACCGTTTTGTGTGATTGATCTCGTAACCAGATAACCGGCCCAGCTGTATTGCGTAAGAGATACAATGTAGAAAAGCTAATGCGCAAAAGGATGTCATGTGATCACACGGAAATGTAAATAAAGTGGGTCCCACATTATTTACAAATAATAAATAAAAAAAATTTCAAACTCACGAATGTATTAATACAGGCTTATCTAGGTCTATGCTAATGTTTTCATGTAGACATTTTACTGAATAAAAATCAGACAGTTATTTGGCTATGCTCAATCTCTGCATACTTACGGACAGTGTCCCTTTAATTAGAACCCAGTCGGTAGCGACGCTCCACTATTATTACCTGCGAGTGTAATTTTAGTGTGGAGTTTTGTTTTGTTTTGTTATAACACTTTCCTCGGTAAAGTAATGAAGGCCGTTTGCACTGAGCTATATGTATTTGTTATTACACTTTCCTCGGTAAAGTAATGAAGGCCGTTTACACTGAGCCATATGTATTTGTAAAGTAATGAAGGCCGTTTGCACTGAGCTATATGTATTTGTAAAGTAATGAAGGCCGTTTGCACCGAGCTATATGTATTTGTAAAGTAATGAAGGCCGTTTACACTGAGCTATATGTATTTGTAAAGTAATGAAGGCCGTTTACACTGAGCTATATGTATTTGTAAAGTAATGAAGGCCGTTTACACTGAGCTATATGTATTTGTAAAGTAATGAAGGCCGTTTGCACTGAGCTATACGTTTGCACTGAGCTATATGTATTTGTAAAGTAATGAAGGCCGTTTGCACTGAGCTATATGTATTTGTAAAGTAATGAAGGCCGTTTGCACTGAGCTATATGTATTTGTAAAGTAATGAAGGCCGTTTACACTGAGCTATATGTATTTGTAAAGTAATGAAGGCCGTTTGCACTGAGCTATATGTATTTGTAAAGTAATGAAGGCCGTTTACACTGAGCTATATGTATTTGTAAAGTAATGAAGGCCGTTTACACTGAGCTATATGTATTTGTAGAGTAATGAAGGCCGTTTGCACTGAGCTATATGTATTTGTAAAGTAATGAAGGCCGTTTGCACTGAGCTATATGTATGTGTAAAGTAATGAAGGCCGTTTGCACTGAGCTATATGTATTTGTAAAGTAATGAAGGCCGTTTGCACTGAGCTATATGTATTTGTAAAGTAATGAAGGCCGTTTACACTGAGCTATATGTATTTGTAAAGTAATGAAGGCCGTTTGCACTGAGCTATATGTATGTGTAAAGTAATGAAGGCCGTTTACACTGAGCTATATGTATTTGTAAAGTAATGAAGGCCGTTTACACTGAGCTATATGTATTTGTAAAGTAATGAAGGCCGTTTACACTGAGCTATATGTATTTGTAAAGTAATGAAGGCCGTTTACACTGAGCTATATGTATTTGTAAAGTAATGAAGGCCGTTTACACTGAGCTATATGTATTTGTAAAGTAATGAAGGCCGTTTGCACTGAACTATATGTATTTGTAAAGTAATGAAGGCCGTTTGCACTGAGCTATATGTATGTGTAAAGTAATGAAGGCCGTTTACACTGAGCTATATGTATTTGTAAAGTAATGAAGGCCGTTTGCACTGAGCTATATGTATTTGTAAAGTAATGAAGGCCGTTTGCACTGAGCTATATGTATTTGTAAAGTAATGAAGGCCGTTTACACTGAGCTATATGTATTTGTAAAGTAATGAAGGCCGTTTACACTGAGCTATATGTATTTGTAAAGTAATGAAGGCCGTTTGCACTGAGCTATATGTATGTGTAAAGTAATGAAGGCCGTTTACACTGAGCTATATGTATTTGTAAAGTAATGAAGGCCGTTTACACTGAGCTATATGTATTTGTAAAGTAATGAAGGCCGTTTACACTGAGCTATATGTATGTGTAAAGTAATGAAGGCCGTTTACACTGAGCTATATGTATTTGTAAAGTTCAGTGTGCTTTCACGCTATATGTATTTGTAAAGTAATGAAGGCCGTTTACACTGAGCCATATGTATTTGTAAAGTAATGAAGGCCGTTTGCACTGAGCTATATGTATTTGTAAAGTAATGAAGGCCGTTTGCACCGAGCTATATGTATTTGTAAAGTAATGAAGGCCGTTTACACTGAGCTATATGTATTTGTAAAGTAATGAAGGCCGTTTACACTGAGCTATATGTATTTGTAAAGTAATGAAGGCCGTTTACACTGAGCTATATGTATTTGTAAAGTAATGAAGGCCGTTTGCACTGAGCTATATGTATGTGTAAAGTAATGAAGGCCGTTTACACTGAGCTATATGTATTTGTAAAGTTCAGTGTGCTTTCACGCTTCTATTGACACACGAGAAATTGTTTGTTAAAATAAACTGACACGTCAATCAGATTTTAGAACCATATGTTGTTGCTCCGGGAATCGTTTCCTAATTTTAAAAGCTGGATTTTGTTTTTCAATAATGTCCGAAGTGTTGCTTGTACACGTTTCGAGTGTAGTGTAACGACTTAACTGCTGCTTTATTATTTATTATTGGAATTCTGTTTAATTGCTTATTTTACCCTCATTACCATCCTAATTCCGCACCAGAGAAAGGACAATGTTACATAGGAGCATGGAACCATATCCTAATTTTAATGTCGAATATGGTTCTTTAACGTGATGGGGGAATATACTCAAATACACGGGACTGTTTGTTTAATGTCCCCATTCGACGGACGATGCTACGGGAAGACTTTGTTACTTGCTGGTCGTTTGAGATCATCAAAGCCCAATATTCGCGGCTTTAAAGTAGAATACCTATTAAGCCTTCGCGGCTTTAAAGTAGAATACAGCTTAAGCCGGTGCTAGGGTGCGTGAGAGGTGTTGCACCTTATCTCATGAACAGACTCAGTATATATATAAACACACGTGCTAATGCTAAGGGAAGTGTCTTCTCTAAGTATACAGAGATGTAACCCAAAGGTGCCAGTGAGGCTTGAACACGCGACCTCAGTATTCAGAGTCGAACGCACTATTCAGCCTAAAATGTAGAAGGTTGATATTAAACGCTGTATTCTTACACGATGCCATTTACATCTCACCAACAAACTGTATTGGCACTGTTTGCATATAAAGAATAACGTCTCGGGATCACTGTAAAAGTAGATATACATGTCGAACAGAAAATATAGCAACCAAGGACCACAGTCAGCTACTACACATGGACTTTGATAAACATCTGCTTTGCGACACTTCCAAGTCTATTCCAAGAAATATATGGAAAAAACAGCCATAGACCAATTTTTGTATTTTTTTTTTTTTTTTTTTTTTTTTTGGCAAATATTCATAATTCTCTAGAGACACTGCTGAATGTATCAAGTTCACTTACATTGACCAGTGTGTATTTAATATCCATTATGATATTCTCAGATGATCTATACTCAAAAATAACATTCAGGCATATCCACACATGTGTAAAATCAAGAACATGTCCCATTATGTCACCGGAAACAAAAACGAGAGAATACTTGAACATTTTAAGAAATTAACAAGAACGGAATAACGCAGTTCTGTAAATTAAATTGTGTATATTTTGTACGTTACAGTGATGTATAATAATGGTAATTTTGTTTAGACGGACTGGTCTTGTTTTATTTTCGGTGTCGTAGCTCTCGAAAGTAGTGTTGTACGAAAACTATCCAAACATGGTACGTATCATAAAATAAAAAGGCAATTCACGGCTGCATAATCTTGTTTTTTCCACGAAACTTGTATTTATAATAATAATAATATTAAACTTCATTTATTTGCGCGACCTTTTAATAAAATATATTCTTGACCCAAAGGTCATGCACATGTCAACACAAACATGTGATTTGCTGGCATGAATATATTTGTGAGAACAGAAAGAAAACAATAAATTGACCCCAGTGAAGATGGTTAACAGTATATTGGGTAGATACGAGTATGTTTATTGACAGAATTTCATTGACATTGCAATTAATTTATCTTCTGGTTACAGCTTTTATATAATGAGCAATTTTCTATGTGTCCAATTAGCCAATTTAATACCAGTATGACCACACTTGGAAACCATAAAACATAGATAGCATTTAACGGTTGAATCCCTATAAACAGAGAAACGGTATTGAAATGAATCCCTATAAACAGAGAAACGGAATTGAAACGAACCGAAATAGGACAAAACGAAATGAAATGTAACGAAACGAAATAGAATGAAATGTAACGAAGCAAAACACAACATATCCTTTTTTTATTATAATAACTGAATGTGCTGTTGCAGACTTGCACTCAACATAAAGAAATATATGCCATTTAGAAATTATTGAGCACGTATTCATGAAATCACAAGCCGTCAACCCAAATTTAACATCCGACAAGTAAGACGTATTGTGTTTATATCAAGTGTACACCTAACAGAAACGGAACGGTTGAGTTCATTTTCCATGTATAAAACAGGTGAGAGTATGATACATGTAGATAATATATTAAACATATAGCATTTATGAAAAGGTGATAGTAAGAATGTTCACCCCGAGGTAATGCGTATTAACCAAGGCGTAGACGAGGTTTATACATATTTGCCATAGCACTTTCCGGAAAGTGTTGTTATCTGCCCCTGATTTTTCGCTCTTTAGCTCAAGAAGTTTACTTCCGGGTAGTATCCTGGAAGGGGTATAAAAACCACTTCCGAACCCCCGCACCTCCGAACCCCGAACCCTTTACAGAAATTAAAAATACGTATAACTGACAATAAACGAATCATACCGTTATAATTTTAACTGGTATGCATGTATTTAATGTACATATATATATGGTTAGTATTTGATTGCCTTAATTAAAGTATTTGTAGCAAAATTGCTATTTTATTCATCGCTAAGGGTATAAAACCCACTTCCGAACCCTAAATCTCCGAACCCCTAGTTTTTGAACGATACGAGGGTTCAACGCGTTAATTATGTAAAGTTTAGCATTCATAAACTAACTAACCTCATTATAAATGTAATTTCCAGTCTTGGTTTCTTTTATTAATGAAGATACAGCCATTTGTTTACCTTTTTTTACGATACCGAACCCTAATCTAAAAATAATTACGGTGTCAATTTACTTAAATTAAGGCAATCAAATACTAACCATATATATATGTACATTAAATACATGCATACCAGTTAAAATAATAACGGTATGATTCGTTTATTGTCAGTTATACGTATTTTTAATTTCCGTAAAGGGTTCGGGGTTCGGAGGTGCGGGGGTTCGGAAGTGGTTTTTATACCCCTTCAGTATCCTGGGAACAACGGTAAACAAACAAGGGAAAATCGATATTTCGCGCTCATAGATTTATTGTTTTAAACGATGCCGTCAAGCCAAAGATACTGTTATGTATGTAAAAATCATTGACAAAAGATTATTGACGGGAAAATAGTGTCCATGCAATGTTTTCCAGCCAATTTACTACCCGGAAGTAAACTTCTTGAGCTAAAGAGCGAAAAATCAGGGGCAGATAACAACACTTTCCGGAAAGTGCTATAGTGAGATCATTCCTCTCCTTGATACGTATTTTAACATTGACCACCCGATTATCATAGTCTTTTATTTTTGCTAATTAACTAAAGGGAACACATTTCTAAGTTAGGACAGGTTAATCCCCGGCACATGTATCGATATTTTGTTTCAGTAAAAAATGTTTTTAAACGTGTTTTATAGTCGAAATATCCGTTATAAAATCCTGATAATATAAGCTTTTTATCTGTTAATGGAATTAAGGTGGGACCCCATAATGTTGTTTCGTTTTATCTACTTCGTTTGTGTTAACTTGTACTTGTTTACACACCTGTTGTCGAGCATTTGTTGACCTTCATACACATAGTATATACTTTTTACCGTATCATCATTGTTTGCAAGTAGTTTTACTTCGTTGCTCATTTTCATCAATTATCAGGCAAAATATTACCTATTTGTGTCGACGTGCCGTAAAACACAATTCATTCATTAATTCATTTTTTTTGTTCTGATCTCGTTTTTTGTTTTATAGTAACCTCATCAAATCTTAAAAGCTATCAGCCCATAAACATTGACGTTGTTTTCTTCAACGAAGAATAGGAGTATGATCATTTTAATAAAATATTACATTTCAAGACGTGCACATTTTGCATGCGCCTGAGCTCCACATTATTTTCCCCTAACAAGGTAGAGGAACATTAGTCATTTGTCTCGTTATGATAACACTTTTGTGTATAATGATTTAAGATCATGCAGTGTGGCTAACGAAACAGTTGCTATTTTATGTGTGTTGGATGTCTTTGGTTGTGATTTTAAAAGAGTTTGGATTACACATAAAAGTTTTTTGAACCTTTTCAACGCTGGATTCACCATACCTCTTTATATAGAAGTAGATATAAAAGTCGAGCAGGCAATGTAGGACCACAGTCAACTAAAACACGCATACAAGCGGTTGACAATAGGGTTACCGCATTGAAACTGACAGTGCCAAAAAAGGCCACTGATCCGAAATACACATGAAATGATAACTCGTAATTGCAAGTCAAGGAAGGTAGTGTTTTCATCTCCGAGAAAACAACAACAACACAAGAAGCGGAGCGTCATCAGATTTCTCAGACGCATTTGACATGTCCGATGTAAAAGAGGACTGGCTGCTGCATGCCAGTCCGAAGAGAACAGGCAAGTTGTAAGACAAATTGATAATGAGTGGTCCCGCCGTAATTCCTTTAAGCGATGGGACAGCTTACATTAGCTGGATTTTATAACGGATATTTCGACAATAAAACAAGTTTAAAAACATATTTACTGAAAAAATGCGATAACCTTTTTGACATTACTTACTACATGTTTTAATTTTACAATATGCAAACTCTTTAATTCGAAATTAATGTTTTATTTCATATTCCAGATAACCCTTTTTCGCTTAAGAAAGGGTTGGATGAGGTATGAAAATTAATACTCGGAACACGTAATGATTAGTGTGACTCGTAATGGCACTTGCCAGACACATATAAACGGTAGTCAAGAAGCTTGACAACAGCCGACGCAATCTAACAAAACAGTCGAAGCAATTTTGCAGGTATATCTAGATTTGACAAAAACACCCCGCAGATCTCCATTCGACACGATTATACAGATGGCAATATTTCTCGAATCCAGTATCTCAAATTCAGATATTGCCAGGATTCAACCTATCAACATATAAAACATCAAGCACCATAATCGTAAATTTTGCGACATATTGTATCGTTCTTTATCTTTCTGGATCGTTATAAATTATACATTGCGGGCATCTACGCCAAAGGTCGTGAATATATGCAGCTCGGTGAAGATAGGGAATTTATTAGTGATGTTAAAACACTTATACCGAGGGTTGGAATTCCTTATCTGAACCGAATACCCATGATAGATTGTTTTATTGCATAGCAGAGACATGTTTTGCGTTGACGCCGCCAGCTACTAACGTTATGCATGTATTCCGGCATACCGGATATTGGAGCGCGCGTGACCTTTTCTTTACTCATAAACATAAGACTTTCCATCCCCCATGTAATACGTAGATAGCCGTATCAAGTATGCAAGAACTATTGATATTTACATGACAAAACGGACGTCATTGAATTTATACTAGGCCCATAATCAATTGTTGGATAGTTGCGTGGTCGTGTGAAGGAACTGTCCTGATAAGCGATTCCAGTGTGCATTGATTGACAAATGTATAGCTTATTAGCATACAGCAATTACCTTACGGCGTCAGTCAGGACTGTTGAGTTGCTAACCGTGTTACAGTGGCAGTCAGGACACTGTGTTACGGTGTCAGTCAGGACTGTTGAGTTGCTGACCGTGTTACGGTGTCAGTCAGGACTGTTGAATTGCTGACCGTGTTACGGTGTCATTCAGGACTGTTGAATTGCTGACTGTGTTACGGTGTCAGTCAGGACTGCTGAGTTGCTGACCGTGTTACGGTGTCAGGCAGGACATTGTGTTACGGTGTCAGTCAGGACTGTTGAGTTGCTGACCGTGTTACGGTGTCGGTCAGGACACTGTGTTAAAGTTTCAGTCAGGACTGTTGAGTTGCTGACTGTGTTACGGTGTCAGTCAGGAAAGGTGAGTTTCTGACTGTGTTATTGTCGCGTTTTGTGCAGTATAGATAGTTCCCAGCATACGTTTATAATACGTTCTATATACTGTATTCTTGCATACCGGTTAAGGGTATCCGCGTTTTACATGGTGGATGGAATGTCTTACATATTTGTCTGTGATTTGTATAGGAAATACTGGGTATCTACTCGTTTGCTCTACTGGGAAATAGCTCGGTACGGAACATTGCTCGGCCTTTTCCGTCAGTGGCGGGAAAGCCAAATGACGTTCCGATTGTTTTACCGACGTCGTCGTCAGATTCCGCCACTAGGGAATAACGATTACGGAAATTAACGAAGAGTTCCGGCTCCACTTGTTTTGTTTGTATGGCGTAACGTCGGCTTGGCGTTCTCGTGCATATTGGTGTAAAAAGGTTAGGAGTTCGGATGCGTAGTTATAAAATTAGGTTTAATTACTCGTATCCGAACGACTAACTGTATTTTATTCACCGATAAAATACAGTTACGTATTTATTATGTCGATTCTAACAACAATAACCCCATTGTTTACGCTATTGTTGGGGCACTATATATTATCTCATAGGTCAAGGTAATCAGGCTGCTATGTTTACAGGCTATTCTATTGGTCGCCCCCGTATGCAAAGTTTTGCGTTTCAGTACACTAGTAGTCACGTGACAAACAATTAAATCATTGCTTAGGTCATACGCTTGCGCTGTATGACGTCAAACGTTCTCAGCTTGTTCAAGATGCTTATTAATGTTATATGTACTGATGCATATGATGGGTTTATATCGTAGGTGTGCACCGTTTGGGAGCATGGCATGTTTGTTGTAATACACATTTCATTAAAATTACTATTGAGTTTGTCTTCGTGAAGTATATTTACCAAGTGGCCTCATGTAACGCGGCGCTTCCAACGGATGAAATATAGGCGGGGAATTAATGGAACAGCTGTATTGTATCGTAAAATAACATACAACTGTCTCTCTTCTTCGTGTATATGAAAGACTGCGGAGACCGTGTTAGAATAAAATATAATTTTAAATTATGTAATATATAGTTTAATAACCAGTGTTTTTGAGATACTGAAAATATTTCACTCGGTCGCACGAGTTCTTATATCGGGGCCATTTCTCTACCTCGGAAGATATTTCCCGTATCTCAAAAACACTGGTTATTAAACTCTATATCTTTATGGGTAAATCAATAATGACGTCATTAACGTGAACAGATGTATGACGTCATTGTGAGAAAAACAAGTAAAACGTTACTTATTGTAGTCTCTATCATCCAGACACACTCAAGCTGACTGCGAGCGATAGCGAGCGTCTGGACTTACTGTTCTTTAAAAAAATTGACCGATAGACGGCACCAGCCGTCAAAACTGACTGCGACGTGACGTCATTTTGATTGCAACATCAAAGTGCACTTTGAATTACGCGCAACATTAGCTCAAGTGGGATGTTTTTACGTCCTAATTAAATATACAATAATATACAATAAACTTCGTTTTATTGTAGTTTCTCTAAAAACATAATATAATCTTACAAAATGATGTTTAAAATTTAATTTTTAGCATTAATCGTGATCCGCTGACTATGTTTGGAGTAATTGTATTGCACAACATTGCGCATAACGTCACGTATTTTTTGACGCCGTCGTGACGTAGGGGGTGATTCCCATGGATTTCCATAACAAACTGAATTTGACCAATCAGAGGCCGGTGATTTTTTTTTGTCCACACCTCGTTTTGATGTCAATTTTTTTAAAGAAGCTTTACTCCGGACCATCGTTTGGACTTCTTTGAGAGAAGTCTCGCGAGAGGTCTGGGTGATCGAGACTTTACTTATTGGCGACGTCAACGCACAAAATGTCGATGATATGCAAGAAAAAGAAGCAATGATGGGTTGAAATTCCCGATCTTTACCGGATACCCACGAAAAATGCTTATAAGAATAAAGTATCGTAACAGTTATTTATTTACGCAACAAATCGGATTATGTTATGGCATATCCATTATCAATTATGCTGATATGTGTATTCCTTGTGAATTCATACCAATGGATTACCTTAACATATTCACTATGTGTGTTTTTGCCTTGCCTGGTGTATCCCCTCCACCCTCACCATCACCCCCATCGCCGCCTGTTACAAATTTTTTCTCATTATTGGTCTTCGTATGTTACTGGTCAAGAAATATAAAAAAATCGGACAGGAAAAGTAGCATTCAAGGAGGACAGTCAACCACAAAAGACAGAAACAAACACGCAAACAGACGGTTATCCGTCATCAATTCCTCATAAAATACGCTGAAATGGATTTACTAGTTTCCTTGTACCATTAATATATATATTAAGAGTGTGTAAAACCATTGTTTACCATAGTTATTTTTATGTCAAGCTTAGAGTAAGACTGAATGAATTATCGCTTTTAGTGATTTAGAAACGAATAATTGTACTGATGTTACTTTTTCAGTAAATGTTTTTTCTTAATGACATAAGACTCACCATTGTACTGATGCTAGTAGTAAAACATAATACCCACTGCTGCTCTTAGTCAGGTATTTACAAAATCGTCACCGTAAAAAACAACTCATTGTTACACTCAGTCTAATAGTCATAAACAATTTATAGTTGCACTAAGTCTACTAGTCACACTTAATACAGTTGTACAGTTATGGCTAATCATGTCAAGAGGTTTAGGTGAAATATGTTTTATATCATTTATGAAAAAAAAACACGCTTTACTATTTAACTGATATTTGTGATAAAATTATTGTAAACTCTTGTGTTACACAGTCCGTTTTGTTGTTGTTGTTGTTGTTGTTGTTATTGTTTTCAATGCATTGTCCATATGTATTACTGTTTGTTACTAAATGTGCGAGACTATACGAGTGAATTATCATGTCAGAATGTATGAGCATGTTTTATGTCATGTGTATGTGTTTAGGTGTATAGTCCTTTCTTCCCCGTATGTTTATTTGTGGTGTTTACATATCTGGAATGATCATTTAGTATACAACTCTGGAAAAAACACTATTTGTATATTGGTCATATGACGTGTTTACACAATGTTTAACATCTGAACAAGTTATAATAAATGAAGCTGGGACATTACACTAATCTAGGCTTTTTTTTTTATATTTTATATATATGATCATTTACGTGTTTTACGTATATTGCATGTTAACGCTGCCTTGTTTGTTCGAGATTATAACCTAATAATAATAATAATAATAATAATATTCTTTATTTTCTTCCTATAGGAGATTCACATAGTATACAAACAACAATAATCATGTCAAAATAGGTACACAAACAAAACAAGACCGTATATACATGTTGGCAGTTATATTATGCAAAATCAAACAAAATCAAATCCGTGCCGGGAACTGGCGCTGAACCATTCATCTTATATAATTAAGTTATGTTTACACTGTTACATTATTTAACCACACCCAATTTTTGCACCTAAATATCGTACCATAAAACCGGTCTGTTTCATCTGAGAGAAGTATTTCAATCATGTTACTGTTGGCACCAAGGTACACATTAACAACGTCGCTTTTGTTAAGCGCCGAAAGGGTTTCTTTTACATGTAATCCAAATTGGTTGTGTGTTTTTAACCACATATGAGTTCTTTCATTTGCTACATATCGAAAATCGCATATGCAGTGGTCAACAACATTGTCTGTTTTTACATCACACCTTTTGCAATTTTCAATTATGCTCGTTATATTTGCAATTATCACACAAATCGTCTTAAGATATGTTGGGTGATTCTTAGCATAAACCATACATTGGATTCTCTAGAACTAATATGAATTGAGC
Source organism: Cyrtodaria siliqua (assembly GCA_037043455.1). NCBI lineage: Eukaryota > Metazoa > Mollusca > Bivalvia > Adapedonta > Hiatellidae > Cyrtodaria > Cyrtodaria siliqua. Next base: position 15,958 of record JAWPHD010000001.1, read on the forward strand.
AAAACCTCAAAAATTCAGGTTAAGGCTATTGTTCAATTCAATGGTTATATTTCCATATATTTTACCATTCCTTTGCTTTTTCCAGCACAGATTGCTAGGAAGTAACCATTCGAAACGTACCCGTCCAGGACATGCGTAAGGCCATATCTATTACGGATAGTGTATATGTTGTCTGTATTTACGGATAGTGTATATGTTGTCTGTATTACGGATAGTGTATATGTTGTCTGTATTACGGATAGTGTATATGTTGTCTGTATTACGGATAGTGTATATGTTGTCTGGAATAAAACCTGTCAAGCAGTTGTTAATTGTTAATGCTCTTATCCTGATTAAAAACATCTACTTTACTGCACAATCTCTTAGTATCCTACACAGTTGTCACAGAAAGATATGTTTCCGTCGGTCTTTCTCAGATACAACTGGTAAACTATTAAGTATACTTAAATATCTAGACATGAATGCAACAAGCAAACTATACCTACATCTACAAATAAAACCAATTACAACACAATTTATCAATATAAAACTATAAAGTTATTAAATACAACGCATCAGTGTAAAACAACAGCATTATATTATAAAACAATAATATAAAATAACATAAATGTACTCAATGTAATAAACACACAGCCCCGTCCTTTATTTCTTTCTCAACACAATTTATAAAAAATTCCCTTTATGGTACCCTTTCGTTGAAATCCTCTGAATTCGATGGTTATTCGCCGAGCCCGATGAAAGCCTTTTATTCAATTTTATATATAGTTGTTCTTTGTTTTTGTGTGTATTTATGGTTGACTGTCGTCCGTGACTGCTACTTTTCTTGTTCGAGTGTTAAATCTACGTTTATCTAAATATCGGTTTATCAGAGGTAACTATCAGTTTATCAAAGGTAACCATGTCTTCACCACTCGTTGTGTTATGTATAGTCCGTTCCAGAGTATACTTAATTTGCTCTGTGTGTGTGGTTCAGTGCGGTCCTACGCTGGTGTTACCTTTTGTTTGAGTGCTGTGACTTCTAAAGGACCATTTGGCAAAACCAGCATAGACGCAGATCATAGTGTATACATGTATACACGTGTATATCATGGCGAAAGTTGTGTCTGTTGTTTATGAACTATTATGAAAGCGATTTATATATTTACTACTTTTAGCTCATATCTTATTTATGATATAAACTAAATTCACGTCTGTGTTTGCTTATGCTCTTTTTTAATTTATGCTTAGCAGTAAAATATTGGATTTTAACCATGAAATAAAAGCGTTATTTCATACGTGTGAACTATAGAGTTTTATTTTTTCACTGCCGGAACTACTTTTTTCTTTCAATATCAAAAACCTTTCTTTTTCATTTGTTTAGAAAATAAATGTTTGATATATATCATTCGACTGTATATGGTCTAAGATGATGAGCTATAGTTTTTAAAACTGGTCAAGTATTTCAGAATTGTTGTCATTTACAGTAAAAAATGTCAGTTGGTCTTCTTCTTTTTCAAAAACTATTGTTTTTCAGAAAGTTGCTATACAAGTTATATCATTGGATTGTAAATAATTTAACTAAGAAAATGAGTCATATATTATTGAAATCGGTTAAGTAGTTTAGAAGTTATGGGGAATTAAAAACAGCAATTTTATCATTCTAAAAGAGTATGATAATGGACCTTTGGAAACGGCCAAAGACGACACATACAAAATATTACAGTCTCGGTTTGATTGAGACCGTTCATGAACGGTAGTGAAATATGCTAGCTACCGCTCACGCCCTCTAGCCCCGGGTTGAGCAGAACTCAATATTCATTAAATCAATAGTACATAATTTTAACCATCCCGAAGATGGCATGCATATGGCGTTTATGGCGGTGGACATAAAGATTTTCCTCCCCCATGTCCAGCGGCGTATGGTCCCAGTATCTAACAAAATACAATGCCCCGAAGAGCGAAATAAACAAAATGGAATTTATTTGGGACCAGCGGTTATGAAACTTGCATATCACAAGTAACAGCCAAAAGACTAAATTAAAAAGCAGACAACATATCCTATGAGTGGTTAAACAATACGCAGAGCCTATTATCGGCCGGAGTAGTGGAACCACCGAATCGAAAATAAAGTAAGAAAACAAAAGCAATTGAAAATGTACCACCGATAACTAAATATGAGTATCGGGCTCAGCGATCTCCAAAGATTGAATGAATAACAGTCCTGAATGCAAGCGCGGGGAGACGTTTTACTGCCGCCACACTAAGCCAATGACGGCGTCAAATTGAATTATTCTGCATATTGCGGAACAATTTGATTATAAAGCATAAAATAAAAAGAAAATGTGTTGTTTTGTCGTGAATAACAGATTTCGAAGTGATCAAACTTCAATATTCTTCGCATTTGTGAAAATATAAAGTTTTCACACTTCTCGATGAAATAAAATGTGTTATTCACTACAAAACAACAAATATCCACTATTTATATGGGTAGTGACACATGCGTTAGTGTCACAGAAACAAAAATTAACGAACATGACGATATTGCCATCCCCTAGCTACACATTTGTGACAAAACCAAGAAAACAAAAATATAAAGGGAAAAGTGGCGTTTTCGTTAAAACTTCATTATGTCATTATGCTAAACTCGTACTATCCGAATCTGAATATTACCTATAGTTGAAACAGTCCAAATGCCTATTCCATGTCAAAGAAGACATTCCATTCTATCTAAACATCTCCAAACTGTTAAATTCCTGTCTAACTGCCGTTAAAGATCACTTTAAACAATATTCTGCTAAAACTTATGAAAACTCTCTGATTAATTTGTTTTGGTCTATTAAAAATTCTTGATAAAGTTTCCAATAAACGCCAAGTTTCATCTATAAGCACTTATGACCTCTCTACATTATATACAACTTTACCACATCACATTATTAAAGACAAGCTTATTGCTCTTATTCAAAAAACATTCTCCAGGGAAAATACTACATTTTTGGCCTGTAATAATATTAATGCGTTTTTTAGTAACGGCAGTTTAGACAGTTACACTATGTGGACTTGTCGAGAAGTTTGTGAAGCATTCATTTTCCTATTAGATAATGTTTTCTTCAGGTATGGAAGGACCGTATATAGACAAATTGTTGATATCCCTATGGGTACGAACTGTGCACCCCATGTCGCATATTTGTTGTTATATTTCTGTGAAAGAAAGTTCATGTTGAGTCTTTCACCAGATACCCAGGCAGATGTTATTGAAGCCTTTAATGACACGTCTCGGTATCTATATTGAACATTGACAACCATTTCTTTTCTACTATGGTTTATAATATATACCCTAAACATGCTAAAGTACTTCAACTTAACAAAGCTAATATTTCCGATATTTACGCTTCTTTTCTCGATTAACATCTTTCCATTGACAATTGTGATAATTGTGAAATAATTAGCAAAATATATGACAAGAGAGATGATTTTAATTTTGTTAATTATACCCATTTAGATAGGGGTGTTCCCCGAGCAACTTCTTATGGAGTCCATGTGTCTCTATTTATTTTTATATTTAATTTTTGAATAACCTTTGTAGAAAATAATAAGCTGATGATCATTGCAAAACATTAAACCTTTGGCTGCTGTAGTTTCAGAAAAATACTATTTGTAAGTGTTTCCTTGTATATAAGTCTATGTAAAACGTCTGACACTTGGGGCGGGTCCAAACTGGAGCCAAGGTTCACCATTCGAACAAACTAAGTAGAAGAAGCTTCATTGATATAAAGACACTGACAAAGTTTAGTAAAGATCAAATGAAAAAAAAAGATGCTAGATTGTTCACAATGCTAACTAAGTTATTATTCCGTAATTCAAGATGCCATAACTTTGCTGTTACTGGTCCGATATAGATGTTTTTCGAATTTGTCCAAGCTTCAATCAATATCAACAATCTGTTCAATATTACAATTTGTAAATATCAAATACAAAATGGTATTAGGGTAAGTGTAAGGTTTGGTGCACCCTAGAACCGGTTTAAACCCCCAGTGACCTACTTTGCCACTGACCGTTCCAAGGCGGTAGCCTATTGTCAACCCTTTTGTGTTTCTGATGTCGTTCGCATTTAATATTATCCTTGAATGCTACTTTCCCTGTCCGATCTGTTTATATTTCTTTAGTGTGTTCATTAGGCTTCATATGGCATTTTTCAGCAAAGCAAGGGCATAACTCTAGTGTTATTAATCCGATCCGGCTTGTTTCTAAATTAGTTTAAGCTGTTATTGATATAAAGACACTGTCAAAGTTTCGTAAAGATCCGATTAATAACGAAGTCTCTATTGCGCTAACAAGGCAAAAGTTCACAAGGCACAAGATAACATTTTTCAATAAATCAAGGGTCATAACTCTGGATTTACCAATCCGATGTAGCTGGTTTTCAAACTTTGTATCCGTTTTATTTCCAGTTCTACTTACTGCACCACTATAAATATCTCCAAACTTTTAACATCTTGTCTTACCGCCGTTAAAGATCACGTTAAACAATATTGTGCTAAAGCTTATGAAAACTCTGGGATTAATTTATTTTGGTCTATAATAATTTCAGGCGACGTTCTTGATAAAATGTGCAATAAACGTCAAGGTTCATCTATACGTACCTATGATTTTTCTACATTATATACAACTTTACCACACCACCTTATCAAAAACAATATATTGTTCTCATTCAAAAAATCTTTGCTAGGGAAAATACTACAGTTTTGGCCTGTAACAATATTAAAGCGTATTTTACTAACGTCAGTTTGGACAATTACACTATGTGGATTTGCAATGAAGTTTGTGAATCACTTAATTTCGGTTAGATACTATTTTCGTCAGGTATGGAACTACCGTTTATAGACAAATTGACGGTATCCCTATGGGTACGAACTGTGCACCCCTTGTCGCAGATTTGTTTTATAATGCTATGAAAGAGAGTTCATGTTGAGTCTTTCACCAGGCAGATGTTAATGAAGCATTTAATGACACCTCTCGATATCTGGATGACGTATTGAACGTTAATAACCCTTTCTTTTGTAGTATGGTTAATAATATATGTATCCGAATGTACTTCAGCAAAACAAAACTAATATTTCTGACATTAATGCTTCTTTTCTCGATTTACATCTCTCTATTGAAAATGGTGAAATAATTAGCAAAATATAAGACGAAAGAGATAATTTTAATTTTGAGTTTTAATTATCCCCATTTAGATGGAGATGTTCTACGAGCAACATTTTATGGGGTCTATGTGTCTCAACTTATTCGTTTTTCTATAGTTTTTTTTACTCGAGTTGAGGACTTTAATATTCGTAATCTTCGAATAACTAAAACGCCATTCCATCTGGGCTACCGTTACCATAAACTTCGTAAAATCTTTGCACAATTTTATTATCGTAACCCTTATCTTCTTTCAAAATATAAAAGTAATTTAAGAACTTTTCTGCGGCAAGGACTATCACAACCTGACTTCTATGGTGACGTGATTTACAAACTTCCTAAGATTCTAGTTCATGAACACTTTTATACTATCTGTGTTATACTTGTTAACAGGTTTATCAAAAAAGGTTATGACCCTATCATTTTGCAACTCACTGCATCTTGGTGGTGGACCCACTTACAGTTCGCCACTCTGCTTTCCTCTTTAATTGTGCGATTACCGGACAGGCTGTGGACCCTATCATGAGGTCTACCTAAAGCCCAACAGGACGGTGACGTTTGATGTTTGTCTGCAATCTTGTCTTGTCGTGCCCTCAATGGTTTACTATTGTGTTGCTCTGGCTTCTGCCAAGTCATTGAGTACCTTCTTTGTGGCTTTCTAGGCTATTGTTTTTTTGTATTTATATATACACGAGCATCTTTGTGTTTTACTTATATTGCCTATTAATGCTGCCTTGTTGGTTAGAGTATAGTTCATGGCGGGGATGTGTTTATTTACACTGTCCCGTTTTATTGGGATGACAGTAGGGTTAGTGTAAGGTTTGGTGCACCCTAGCCTTTTTGCCACTCACCGTTCTAAGGCGGTAGCCATATTGTCAATCATGTTTGTGTTTGTTACGTCATATGCCTTTATTGCCATTCATGTTTGTCCTTTTGCGTGTGTTTGAGTTTACTGTGTTCTGTGAAAGCTGCATTTCATGTTCGGCTTTTATACTAAAAGAAAAGTCAAAATACATCATAAGTTTCAAATCATTGTGTTAGAAAACAATGTATGTCTACTTTCACTTTTACCGTTTGCACAGTCTAGCTTTCGGTCACACTACACCAATTCACTTTCCATAGTCGTACATTATAGCTCTAAGCTCTGTACTAAGTTCCCTAATATAAGAAGCTATATTTTTGCTTACTTATTTTGACTTATCTTAGTTGTATAAAAAAAAACATACACAAACCACATACATTGAGTATAGAAGAGCATGAGAGTGGAGTTTTGGAAACGGCCGAAAATGTTTTGAAAAAGCTGTTTGGGTCGGATGGTGCTGACTCACCTACTTGCATGTAGAAACATGAGAAAAATGTAAAATATACTTATTTTTAGATTATACAACACATTATGAATACATTGCACAAATGTATGATTTAACCTTTATCAGTACTCTTTAAACGTTGAATTTTAATTTTTAAGCAAGAAATTTTTGTTAATTTACCTTGTCAACCAATCAAAATTAAGCGATTCTGTGTATTTCTAATAGCTCCGAATTTACCCTGGAACTTTTTTCCTGCCCGCTGATTGGTTGGTAATTGGTGTAGTCTGATCATTAATTCTGTGGAAACATTGCAGAAATATGCGGGCTATTACCTCTTTTGTGATACTATTGTCTAATAATACTAAGTGGAAATTTAAATTGTAAAGCATACAAAAAACATTATGTTTAGGATGTAGCATTATTAAACAATGGATTGATATCTTATTTGAGAGAAACATAGCCATTTATTTAACTTGAAGAACAGCTTTGCCACGTTTCGATTAAATCAGACAGGTAGGACATATAAATGTGTTTCTCTACACTGGCATTGCATATAGATAGAACATTGTATAGCCACATAGTATATATTTTCCATTGCCTCTATTTTTAGTATGACTCTAGTCTTTATACAAAAGAGAGAAAACATTGTTTTAACAATTTGCATGTAATTTGAATTGCAATTCATTGATTTTTTGCCATTTAATTATCCTTGTATTTGTTGTTTCTTTTCATTCGTGGTTTTGGTTGACTTTGGTCTTTGAATGATATATTTCTTGTTCGAATATTAAATCTACTGTTTATAAATTCATTAAGAGTTTGCTGCCTCTGGCAGTGAAATACTGATACGGATACAGGTATAGCTTTTGTTCAATATTGTGAGTGGTATTGTATACATGACATGCCTTATAGCCATTTGAAAACCAAATATATTTTATTTTTAGGATGTATCCATTGACATTTTGTCTGCGCTAATCCATTGTTCTGTCAAAGTAGGAATACATGTCAACAGGGAAATATAGCATTCACACAACATAGTCAATCAAAACACGCATTTCAAACTACAACAACTATCACAACGACAAACATTGCATTCACACAATACGGTCAACCAAAACACGCATTCCAAACAAACAACTATCACTACGACACATATTGCATTCACACAACACGGTCAACCAAAACACGCATTCCAAACAAACAACTATCGCAATGACAAATATTGCATTCACACAACACGGTCAACCAAAACACGAATTCCAAACAAACAACTATCGCAACGACAAATATTGGATTCACACAACACGGTCAACCAAAACACGCATTACTGCTGAGAATAGTAGGGTCATGTTGCATATAAGAAAATAAAATTCTTATCTTTGTTGACACCATGAACAAACTGCATTCATTCGGCTCCTCTTAAATTTGTTCTACTTTCACTTTCAAAACATTAAAGTTTATAAAAAAAATCATCATACAACCATGCAAATGGTTCTTAGCTCTCACAAACAAGTCAATAAAGTCATTTCAGCCAGAAAAACAGGCCTAAAGTACTCAAAAATGCCTTTTATTACAAAAAAAATATTGATTATATATTTGAGAACTCTACACCAGTCATGAATACCACAGTGATTTACTTCCTGTATTCCTATAACCCCAAGGATCGAAGATGTTATATATCCAATCCAGTTTGTTTTCAAAGAAATCTTATATCATATTCAATGTTCGATATGGTCAGTGAATTATTTTCTGGAGTTTCGCCAAGAGTGCATAGTAAGTGGCTTTCCTGTCTGCGATTAACTGTTCACTTTTTACAATGTCCGGCTGCTGATCAGTCATGTTCCCCCAAACACCCCTTTGTCACTTAAATGGAATGGTCTTAATTCAAAGAAAGAACAGTCAATTATATATATGTAGCGGGTTAAAGGTAAATAAATACGGGTTCTACTGAATAAATAAACTGAGGGAAAAAAGTTTAGCAAGATTTTTAGATGAAAAAATACTATTTAAAATATATGCTGAAATTTTGGGACTCTTCGGGCTTGACCCCTACGTTCATTTATTTTTTACGTCATTAAGATATTGTGTCTATGGCAGTAGTTTCTTGATTTTACAACCAAAAATGTATTATTTCCAGAGTGCAACAAAAACTTGCTAAACTTATTTCCCTCAGTATACTAACAGTGCACCATAGACTGCATAGGGTTTTTCTCATTTTTGTTTTGCATTACGTGGTCCCGCCTTTGTTAAGTAAGTCTCATGAACTTTTAATGGCAACTTGATCGACTTTTTTAATGGTCTGTAAATTTGGTATATATAGAGCAGGTCGTCATTTTAACATCATGCATGCATCTTACTCCTGGTATAAATAATAACAGTGCACCTTAGACTGCAAAGGTGTTGTTTTTTTTTGCATCACGTGGTCCCGCCTTAATTCCATTAAGCGATTGGAAGCTAAACTAGCAGGATTTTATAACTTTTTTTTATATATTTGTTACTAAACAAAATGAGATAAACTGTTTAAAATTACCCATTAAATGCTTTAATTTTACAATATGCAAGCTTTTTAAGCATAAATTAAGGTTTTATTTCATATCCCAGACAACACCATTTCCGTTTCTTGGAGAAGGTGTTGAATGGGGTATGAAAGTTAATACTCGGACCACGTAATGGCAAGGCACTTGTATCTGTAATGCAAAAAGCATGAGCCTTGCATATGCATTACATGAACTATTCTAATTTGGTTTAGTGTATATCGACTTATTTATGAAATTCTATTTCGAGAATAGAAATATGCAATACTGTTGTCGTTCAAAAATCGAACATCGCCTCGACCGAGGTTCGAACTACAACCAGTCAACCGTGTTTTATAGATTGTTGACAAATAATACCTACCTTTTTAAATTTCAGATCTGGAAAATGGCAGGTACGGGCTGGGGAATGGCAGTTCTCCTATCACTTCCGGTTTTGGCAGTATTCCATACCACCACTTCTATTGACAGAGGTACGAGATGCGAAAATATATTTCGCTTCAAGCCTCACTGGCACAGACAAATATGGATGACGTACGCGGCTGTGGTGGTCTGTTTTATACCACTTATACTCCTAGTAATTTGTTATACGCGTATTTTTATGGAAATATCGAAAAAGGCTAGACAAAGCAGTGTTAAAAACCCCGCTAGATTTAAGCCAGGGAGCGTTCAGTTACAGAGTAACCAGACAGGTGCCCTTCCCAAGGCTAAAATCAAAACTTTAAAGATGACATTTGTCATAATCGTGGTATTCATTGTATGTAGCCTGCCGTATTTCGTTGTAGAGATGATCATGTCATATGGAGACCATTGTATTATTTCAAAAGAACTCTACGCACTGCTCGGTGGCATGGCAGCGTGTAATTCAGCTACAAACCCATATGTTTTCCTTGCCTTTAATGTAAAGATGGGATGTATAAAAAGCATACTGGAATGCAAAAAGAAGGAAACCAGCCCATCCAGATATACATACTGTCCTATCGGAACCTCGATTGGAGTGACTTCACACACTGTCGCACATAAAAGTAGCCCGGCGTCAAGTCATCCATATTTGAGACAAGATACAAACAACAGTGAACTTGAAATGAAAATTATGTCATAATAGTCCACTTTAACAGGACGTTATACACAATTATTGTTAACATGGATAGGGTATGTTGAAATCATGTTTATTATATAGTAAGTAGTAAAAATACTGTAATTCTTACTAGGTGAAAAAAGTATTTAAGAGAACATTGTTTTGAGTGATGAATACATGATATAACAGTAGTGCAAACGTAGCCAAGTAATGTGCTTAAGATGCAGTAGTATGTGCCTGTTAACGTGTAGTGTGCGTGCATTCCTTGGGCTTAGCTCTGTCAAATATGTGAGTGTCGTCGTAAAATTGTTAACATATTTGGCACGAGTTCTAAATTAATATAATTGTTTAGGGAAATGAAACTACAGTATATACTTGTCTGATACCGCTGTATGGATTTCAAGCGAGTGTGAAGAGGATATGAAAACTTTTAACATGATGTATTCATGTAGTATTCAAACCGTTTATAAATCTCCATTGATGGATGATACAATACATCTCAGTGATGCGCACAAGTAAGCAACTATCGAAGATGTTGTATATGATCTATAACATCTACATCTGGTTCACTATGACATTTATGTTGTATATGATCTATAACATCTACATCTGGTTCACTATGACATTTATGTTGCAATCACCAATGAATTGTACATATCAAACAACTGTCGAAATCAAGTATTCTATACTTGTCAAAACATCTTGTAGCTCAATGTTTTCGTGTCCTTGATAAACTTGCTGTTCAGTTTATTGATTGTCTCTCTATTTGTCTCTCTGACTTCAGGAAACAATTCATTCGCAACATGTCGATCACTTGTTTGGATTAATTTAATAGGTCAGTCGTTTTCCTGTGTTTAAATGAGATAACGTGGCCTACACTGTGTAAAGTAAGTACTAGATACAAATAGTAATGTGTACCACACGAATGGACTACGTGCTCAACGGAAAAAACAAACAAAAACGAAAACAAAAGAACACAAAAAAAAACACATTTAACGAAAGATGTCAGTCGGATACACTTTGAGGCTTTTTTGTTCGATTGCCATCATGTCTTACTCATCAAGTGAATCATTGTATTTCCAAAAGTGGTGTTATACAATGTCTCACTCATCTGTTATGTTGGCTGGTATGTCACTACTATTCTCATGGAATTTGATCTACCTCCTGCATTGGTGATTATGAAAGACTGTTTTGAAACATCATTTTTCTCAACATTTAAAAAAGGTTCGCCCTCTTATTAAGTAGTATTTTAAGTGTAAACCTGCTGATAAGCCACTCTTAAAGCTGAGAATGTACTGTGCCTCGAAAACAATAACTTGTTTCTATTGAAACACGGTGCATAATAATTACAGGATACCGGGTAATAAAAAAAAAATCTGTGGATTTTATAGTAATTATCTTGCATGAACATCATTTTTGAAAATGCACACTGCCGCCTATAAGGAAAATTGTTAACAAGCTTTATCTGGATTAAACAGTGATTAATAAGCATGATGAGCTTGTTTGCCTTCGAGTTATGGAACGCTTTTAGATAATACTGTTTTAGTGATGCAGCACGTGTATATTTCTGTCTACATATTAACGTATATACATTTGGCAAGAGCAATATGAACACAATGCAGCGCGTTGGATGAGCATTTGTTTTTGGTATTTGTGACGCCTTTAAAAAAGAAGCTTCTATTAGATAAAATGCTTCATTTCACGATGTAATGGGTTCTGTTGATTCAATATCATTTAGAAGCTGTAAAAGTGTTTCATGAGGCTTCGTATAATTATTATAATAACCACCAAATATAATTACTGATTTGTATTCACTGAAACCTGCAGTCCAATAAACTTTATAGATTTCCTTAGCTATAGCTTAAAGACAGTTTGCTCTCATCACATTTATAAGAACGGTAGTCAGGTAATACATTCTGTACGAAGTGATGTGTATCACAATGGAAACGGACAAAAGCAGTTTTTATCAAATCTCCAAGCTTAATAGTTTGACAGTTTGCGCTAAATCTTAATAATATCATACAATATGAAAGTAGACCAGGTCCATCAAAATAAAATGTAATTAGTGCTCATTGTCTTATGTAAAGAGTTCCATGATGCTTTCAAGATATGAATGATTCATACCAATATAGACGTTACACAACGTAATTATAGAGTTTTGTCATACTGCAAAGAAAATTCTCAGGATTTCATTGGTCAATGCGCCGTAGACATGAGCCGTGAACATAGGACGAACCCCATTACTCAAATACACAAAAACAAAATGGCGACGATAACGTTGCCGATTCGTTTTGGAAACCGCCGATTGTTTCCTTCCTATCGCTTTTCTGCGCTTTCCACTATGTGTAAAAGTCTGAAATAATCGTAAGTGTATTTTTTTGGCAATTTTACAGATAATAAAACATTAACATAGTGACAAAATACGTTTATTTTATCAAAAAATCCGCTAAATTTAACGACGTTACAGCGATGACGTCACGAAAGTAAACAACGTCTAGTTTGAGGCACGTTACGAAAAAATTGGCGCAAATAAAAATGAAATCGTGTGTTTGGCTTTATTTTCTTAAATAAATGGTTACAACTTAGAAGTATGACAAATTAGGGAAGACAGGGAATGTGATCCCATGTCCCCTGTCAAAAATCCTAATAACTAATAATGTTGTTTTTATCGTGTAACTAGTTTTGTTAGTATATATGTATTCTCAAATTGACAGAAAAAAAAACAACCAATATTGTGATTTCGCTGTTGTTGACTGCCGTTTTGTTATTTAATTAAGGATCTTTGTTTGTTTTATTTATTCTGTGAGCAAAATGTTTATTTTTTGTGTTTTTTTGTGCCATTGCAAATCAAACTATCGTTATAAGTAATGTATATATCTCAAATAAAACGAATCAGTAATCGTTTCTCAAGTAAGGTTTAGTGCTGTTTGCAATAATTTATTTATGGAAATTGTAGTATGATTCTCCTCCAGGTTAGCTATTGAATACTGGCATTCTACTATAGTTTGTATCCAGGTTAGCTATTGAATACTGGCATTCTACTATAGTTTTTATAGGTGTAGTCATACTTAGGATGTATGTATCACCATGTGGTTGCCGGGGTAGAATACAACCACTTCAAATCCAGCTAGAGGCAGATGGGCAGAAGAGAGGGGTAGAACCCTCCGCACACCCACCCCATACCCCCCGCACCCCATTTAATGTTCATTTTGTCATTTTTTTTATCATGCTCATTTAAGGACTTCTTCATAACACCGCATATGCAAATGTGGAAACGTGGCTCCATCGTAAATGGAGTGTCTACAACAGAATTTGCAGCAACTCTGCAGTTCTGCAGGTTAGAAGTTCTAGGCCCATTCTCCATTTTTATCTAGATGTAAATGGAGGATGACCTTGGCATGTTCATCCCTGTTTGGCGCCATATAACCTTTCTTGTTGGTGCACCGTCAAACCCCATTTCAATTCAGTTGCATGTATCTCTGTTAGATATATATATTTGACTTCATTATATATATATGTATGATAATATTAAGAACAATTCCTACAGTTTCTTCATATTTGTTTCTTATGAACAACATGTTTTAAGATTTGATACATAGGGCACAAGCTTGGGTTTTGCAATATTAATATTTGAACAATATTCCATACCCCATTAAGTTCTACATACCCCATTTTTATTTAAATGAATTTCACATGTGCAAACAAATCAAGCTAGTAGTATGTAATGTGTTAAGTTAATCTATACCTTTCAGGCCGACATTTGTGCGCTAAGTATGCAAAGGCGTTAGCGGCTAAACCAACAATCTCTCAATACTGTTCAAAATATACTTTGATTTTAGTGTATCAACAAATAACCTTATTATCTTAACAGTTACTTAGGTTCATAATAATGAAATAAAATGAAAACTATACATGTGTAAATGTTTGAAAATGTATGTTGGTTGTGTACATAATCGCTCTTAGACAGGTATGCGCGAAAGAAATGCACAAAAACAACTGTAGGAAATGTTCTTAATATGCTATATTACCATGTTGTATTGAACACGTCGTGTAATAAACTATAGAAAGCTATGCAAAATGTTTTCTTTTATATGTACAATATAGGCGACTATGTTTTACTCTAATATTAGACCGTAAGCTTTTCTTTGCAAAATCATAGATTCTAACTCGCCAAATAAAACGGCAAAATTAAACTACAAATCATTTTCTCAAACCTCTGTCTAGGTGTTCAGGTCTTATAATAGTATATATGTGTCGGTTTATTGATGGATTCTAAAAATAACTGTTATCGAATATGCTGGAAACGAAACTCTTAATTCCACTCTTCAGTGTTGGGGTTTGGGCTCGCTTGTTGAAGCCGTTTATATTGGGTCTATACAGTTTAGATTCTCAAAATATGTAAGTTGTTTATATACATCGTCGTCATCCTCGTGTACACATGTTGTAAACTTTGGCTGGTGTTGGCGGGATAGCTAATTAAAACTTCAATTAAAAGTCAGAATAATGAGCCGTATTGATATTTAGAGGGATTAGGCAATTATTGCATGGCCTTGACCAGAGACGAAACACGCCGGGATTTTGGATAAAAAACAAAGCAATTGTAAACACATATGTATCAATATTTGCTATCGGTGGATGTTTGCATTATAGTCAGTTAAAATTAAAGAAGAGAATTTAGTCTCCCATAGTAAATGAAAGACACATTCTGCTATCTGAGTTATTTCTGGAATGTCTTGGTAAAATTGCCACGACGTAAACGTTACCGGAACTTTGGGAACAAAGGAAGTTATTCTAACAAGTAGCATGTTACAGGCGAACGTGAATAGTTTAGAACAATAGCAACGATAATTTTAACAATAAACATAGAAGGGATATAACATTTCAAAATACAAAGTTGAAACTTATGTGCAACATGAAAGTAAACTGTGTCGCAAGAACGCCACTTATTAGTTTTAAACTCCACCATTATTGACAAAACAAACATCAATTCATCGATAGCGTCAAATGAGATCGGTAGTCAGTTAAAACAAGAGCAGGAAATGATACCATTGTACTCACAATCGTTCATTTTCATGTCTGTTATATTTAACTATCTTATATTTACAGATATCGGTGGTACATTCTCAAATACTATTGTTTTCTTACTTGAATTTCGAATACGTGGTTCCACTATTCCGGTCTTTAAAGGTTCTGAGTATTGTTTAGTCACCCTTTGGATATGTTGCCTGCTAGACTTCATAACCTCTGCTCCTAACTAAATCCAATTTTGTTTTTTTTCGCCATTGTTGTCTCGTTTAAGGCAAAGCGTTTTGTTAGAAACTGGAACAAAACGCCGCTGGCCATGGAATGGTGTGAAAATGCCTCATTGAAGGTTCCATATTCACCGTCATATACATACCATCTTCGGGATGGTTCACATTTCTGTACTATTGCTCTTTTACAGATGGAGGTTTGTTCAATCCGGTGCTAGAGGGCGTGAACGGTAGCAAGCACATTTCACTACCATCCATGAACAGTCTCAATCAAACCGAGACTAACATACTGTGTGTGTTTATCGTGTTCGACGATTTCCAAATTTCTCCTTTTATACTTTTTTTAGTTGTGTAGCTTTGAAAATGTGATGTGACCAATATATATTTTGCATTCTAAAGAGGCAAATAGACGCAATGACACAGGGCATGCATAGGTTTAAACTTCTGGTACCTGTTACTTCGATTTAAAAAAACGAAAAGCGGTTTACAGACGTGTTAACACGATATAACATCATAAACATATACCACTGACATCAGCGTTTTTATTCGAATGTAGCAAATATAATGACTAGACGGAAAATGTAGTAAATACATTGAACTCCAAATCAAATAGTCTAGAGGCCACTCAACGAAATCGGAGTCGAGTTCAACATTTTGCGAGGAGCATATTGACAGGTATCACTCGAAAGAGTAATATTTTGCCTTTGTCCTGGTACCCATGCCGTTCCTGATTTTGTATATGCCAAGGGTAAATTGATGTCAAAGGTCATCACCTTTTTTCAGAATATTTAATTGAATAATTGCATGTACATTTTTGAAAGCCATTATTATTTTGTTAATGCACAAAGCATATTTCGATCATAAGCTAACATAAGAAAAAGGCTAGAAGTGAGCTGATATACGGTGATAATATTCGTCCGTCGTCCGTCCGTCCGCCAATCTGCCATCCATCCGACCTTTCGCCGTCTG
The DNA here is from genome assembly GCA_037043455.1 of Cyrtodaria siliqua. NCBI lineage: Eukaryota > Metazoa > Mollusca > Bivalvia > Adapedonta > Hiatellidae > Cyrtodaria > Cyrtodaria siliqua. Next base: position 32,252 of record JAWPHD010000001.1, read on the forward strand.
TCCGAAAGTCCGTCTAGTAGCCACTTAATGAATTGTGAGTCGAGTTCAACATCTTTCGAAGAGCTTAGAGACATGTATCATTCGAAAGGGTAATATCTTAAATTTGTCCTGGTTCCCGTGTTCTGCCCTGAGACATAGGTAAATTGAGGTCAAAATTCATGACCCTTTTTCAGAATATTTTATTGAAAAACTGAATGTACATATTTGAAAGCCATTATTTTTTTGTTTATGCACGAATCATATTTCGGTCATAAGCTAACATAAACAAAAGGCTCAGAGGTAAGCTGATATACCGGTGATAAGCCTTGGTCCGTCGTCGGTCATCCGCCCATCCGCGTCTGTCCGAAAGAACGTGTAGTAGCCATTGTGAGTCGAGTTCACAAGATATATCAATGGAAAGGGTATTCTCCCGCCTTTGTCGTGGTGGCCGTGCTCAGTCCTGATGTTGGATGTAATTGAGCTTAATTGAGGTCAAACGTCATGACCCTTTTTCGCAATAATTAAATAAAAAAATGAATGTACGTTTTCGAAAACCATTGTTGTTTTGTTTATGCATGAAGCACCTTTAGGTCATATAAGTAAAAGGCTCAGAGGTGAACTGATATAGAGTGATATGTCTTCGTTCGTCGTCCGTCCGTCCATCCGGCGTCCGTCCGGGAAAACGTCTAGTAGGCAAACAATAAATTGTGAGTTGTGTTTAACATTTTGGGAGTAGTAAATAGAGAGGTATCATTCGAAAGGGTAATATCTTACTTTTGTCATGGAGCCCGTGTTCTGCCCTGATTCTGCATGTGACAGGGTAAACTGAGGTCAAATTTCATGACCCTTTCCTGAATATTTAATTGAAAAATTGAATGTACATTTTGGAAAAAAAAAATTGTTTTGTTTATGCATGAAGTATCTTTAGGTCATAAGTTAAAATTAATAAAAGGCTCAGAGGTTAGCTAATGTACGATGATAATTCTTCGTTTGTCTCACTCACTCACTCACTCACTCACTCACTCACTCACTCACTCACTCACTCACTCACTCACTCACTCACTCACTCACTCACTCACTCACTCACTCACTCACTCACTCACTCACTCACTCACTCACTCACTCACTCACTCACTCACTCACTCACTCACTCACTCACTCACTCACTCACTCACTCACTCACTCACTCACTCACTCGCTCGCTCGCTCGCTCGCTCTCTCACTCACTCACTCACTCACTCACTCACTCACTCACTCACTCACTCACTCTCTCACTCACTCACTCACTCACTCACTCACTCACTCACTAACTCACACACTCACTCACTCACTCACTCACTCACTAACTCACACACTCACTCACTCACTCTTTTATTTAAATTCATTTATTTAACATTCATTCATTCATGTATTCATTTGTTTATTTGTTTTTAGTTTGATCATTCGTTCGTTCGTTCTACGTACGTACGTACATTCGTTCTTTCGTTCGTTCATTCATTTTTTGATTTATTCATTCGTATCTTTACATAATTAATATATTTAATATTTATTCTATCAAAACTTATTCGCTAATGTCCTTGTCTTTTACACACATATACTTCTCATTTCTTTCGTTAACTTTACACTGAACTTACACCAAATGTTTTCTTCATATTCATTAATAAATAATTATAATTTAAGGAATACATAACTATAACAGTTTCCACAGAATATGGACACATTGTTTCATACTGACAATCTTTAATTTCTCACCCACGTTTCTTATATGTAATACTTTCAAAATTGAAACTACACATGTAGGCTCTGAGCTAGTAGGAGAAACCCTCCCCCCCACCCCCACTCCCCCCCCCCACCCCAGGGGGAATTTTGTAGTGAATGATTTTCTGAAAGAACACACAGTAAATTTCATAATGAGACATGTGTGCCATCTGAGCGTTTGGGCTTTAGTGAGTTTTTGGGGAAAACGTTGCGTTTTTAGACGAAAATCGCCAAAATCTGGAATTATTTTTTAGAAAAAAATGGTATATATAAGAACCAATTTGAATTGATGGAATCTTTCTCGGAAGGCATCTCTACGTATCCCACCATATAATTTATGTATCCGATGCTTAAATATTGAGATTTAGGGTAAAAATGTTAAAAAATTGAATAAAATCGCTGATTTCTGTAATACATTGGGGATATTTAACTAAAAAATAGAAAAATATCTAATACAATAGAAAAAAGAAATATTGTAACCTTTTTGGGCAGGGTAAGGTCCAGTGATTAAGTAGAAAAAAGTTCCAAACCGCATGATGTTTGGAAATGCCTTATTAATTTTGGGGCGAAAAATTTGTATTTTTGTCAAAAATCGCCGGAATCTGGAATTATGTTTTGAAATTAGTTTGAACATAAACTTATCAAACTGAAGCAATAGAATGTTGCACAGCATACATTTTCAAGTTTTTTCTATAACATATGTGCTCAAATATTGGCGTTTTAGGGCAAAATGACAAAAATCACTGATTTCTGTAATCCATTGGGTTATTGGGTTAAAATATAGAAACAAATTTAATACAATTGAATAAAAAGACATTGAAACATTTTTGGATAGACAAAGGTCCAATAATTAAAAAATCCCGAACCGTCTGATGCTTGAAAATGCCTTAATATTTACGCGAAAAATGTTTATTTTTGTCAAAAATCGACGGAATCTGGAATTATTTTTGAAAATAGTTTTAAAATAAACTTATCAAATTGAAGTAATATAATGTTGCACAGCATACATATTCAAGTGTTTTCTTGCATCATATATAACATATCTGCTGAAATATGTTGGAAAAAAGGACCAAAATCACTTATTTCTACAATCCACTGCGGGTATAGGGTTAAAATCTAGAAAAATAAGCTGGTAGGAGTAACTCTCATCCCAAGGGGAATTTTGTACACCCTATTTTTCTGAAAGCCCATTATGTGTAGAGCATTTTGGAACATGTACGTGTACCAACTGGCGACTTGGACTTTATCACGTTACCGGTATTTCGAACATGGTACATAGAGCTATATACAGTATACGTTATAAATAGAGAAATAGTGTTGAGCGACCCTCTGCGTACGGCCACTGGGCCGACCCACAGAATTTGCGACACAATGGGACCGGTGGCCAGCCATCCGCAAAGGTCCCCAGTACATGTGGCACTCGGTCGCTAGTCCATATTAAGAGAAAGGCTACACGAGTTCGAGTCTCGAACATGGCACATAGAGCTATATACAGTTATATAGAAGGATATAGCGTTGAACAGCCTTCGGCCGACGGCCGCTGGGCCGACACAGATTGGGTGACACAACGGGACTAGTGGGCAGCCATCGGCAAAGGTCCCGGCAACGCGTGGCATTCAGTCGCTAGGCTGTATCAGAGGGGAGGCTACCCGAGTTCGTACTCGTAACTTACCTAGAGCTTTATACAGTATAGTCATATATGTATAGAGGGAAATAGCGTTGAGCGACCATCGGCCGATGGCCGCTGGACGGATCACCATATTTTGTGACACAACGGGATCGGTGGCCAGACGTCGGCAAAGGTCCCCGCTATGCGTGGTACATGGTCCCTATGCCTTATCAGGGTGAGGGCTACCCGAGTTCGAGTCTCGAACATAGCACATAGAGCTATATACAGTTATGTAGAGGGAAATAGCGTTTAACGACCTTCGGTCGATAGCCGCTCGGCCGACCCACATATTTTGTGACACAACGGGACCAGTGGCCAGCCGTCGGCAACGGTCTCGTTACGCGTGGCACTCGGTCCCTAGATCGTATCAGGGGGAAGGCTACCTGAGTTCGGGTCTCGAACATGCCACATAGAGCTATATAGTACATAGCTTTGAGCGACCCGCAGCCGACGGCCGCTGGGCCTACCCACAGGTATTGTGACCCAAGGGGAACAGTGGTCAGCTGTCGGCAACGGTCCTCGCTATGCGTGCACTCAATCCTTAGGTCGTTTCAGGGTGATGGCTTCCCCGAGTTCGGGTCTCGAACATGGCACCTAGAGATATATACAGTATAGTTATATAGAGAGAACTAGCCTTGAGCGACCCACAGCCGACGGCCGCTGGGCCGAACCACAGGTTTTGTGACTCAACGGGAATGGTGGCCAGCCTCGCCAAAGGTCCCCGCTACGCGTGGCACTCGGTCGCTAGACCGTATAAGGGGATGATGGCTACCTGGCTTCGGGAGGAGGGGGTGTCTACAGCCAGCTCAACAACTAGTAAATGATGTGTTGTATTGTTCGGGAGGTTCTGTCATGTAATGTTTTAACAAAGTCTCATAAGGTATCAGCTAAAGCAGGCTTGTTTGAGCAAATAAAATGTCAGCCTGCCATGCACTCCTTGGAAACATATGATGGGTCAATGGCAATATCGCCAGGTGAGAATAGGAATGTTCCATAGAAGAAAGACGGCACCTTTATCTCTCATCTGGCGAAATGTCGTTGTAACATGTATGTTTAAATTACTTTTTGAAGAAAAAAATCCAGATTTTGTTTATGTTTTATTAAAAACACATTTTCCTCCAACAAACTAAAGCAGCATTTACCATCTTCTGATGGTTTTTCTGGTATATTATTGCACATTGGACTGCAGAAATGTTATAAAATTTTGTTTTCGTTATTTCTATTCCTTTTTAATTGTTTCCCAATACCTCAATGCATTACAGCAATCGGCCATTTTAGTCATTTTTACAACATTTATAAATACTTGAGCATATATATTATATCTGATACAATAAATGACTTGGATATGTATAGTGTGCAACATTTTATTGCTTCAATTTGATAAGTTTATGTTCAAACTATTTTCAAAAGATAATTCAAGATTCCGTCGATTTTTGACGGAAATACACATTTTTTCGCCTGAAAATTAAGGCAATATTTAATGCATCATATGGTTCAGGACTTTTTTCTACTTAATCATTGGACCTTTGTGTATCCAAAATGTTACAATATGTCTTTATTGTATTGTATTAAATATTTGTTTCTAAATTTTAACCCAATACCCCAAATGGATTACAGAAATCATTGAGTTTTGTCATTTTTTCCAGCATTTTGCCCTAAAATGCCAATATTTGAGCACATATGTTATATTATGATGCCAGGAAAAACTTGAATATATATGCTGTACAACATTCTATTGCTTCAATTTGATAAGTTTATGTTGAAACTAATTTTAAAAAATAATTCCAGATTCCGGTGATTTTTGACAAAAATACACATTTTTCGCCCCAAAATTAGGTCATTTTCAAACATCATTCGGTTTGGAACTTTTTTCTATTTAATCACTGGACCTTGCCCTGCCCAAAAAGGTTACAATATTTCTTTTTTCTATTGTATTAGATATATTTCTAATTTTTAGTTAAATACCCTCAATGTATTACAGAAATCAGCGATTTTATTCAATTTTTTAACATTTTTACCCAAAATCTCAATATTTAAGTATCGGATCCATAAATTATATAGTGGGACATGTAGACATGAGTTCCGAGAAAGATTCCATCTATTTAAATTGGTTCTAACATATTCGATTATTTTTCTAAAAAATAATTCCAGATTTCGGCGATTTTCGTCTAAAAATGCAACGTTTTCCCCCAAAACTCACTAAAGCCCCAACGCTCAGATGGCACACATGTCTCATTTTGAAGCTTAATGTATGTTCTTTCAGAAAATCATACCCTACAAAATTCCCCCTGGTGGGGAGGGGGGTCTACAGCCAGCTCAAGTACTAATTAGTTTAAATTAGAAAATGTTTGGTAGGGAGAGATTTGCATTTAAAATATCAAACACAAGAAGTTTTGTAGATTTAGCGATAATGTAACCTCGGTTTATGACAATTTCTAGTCAAAATGTTTTTAAGGGTGTGTTATTCGAGGCAGAAGAATACATGTTATATTTCAATTTTATCATCATGATCATATGTGTTAGTTAATCACGAATGGTGTGCAAATCCCCAAAAAAAATCACAATGAGTACCGAGTTGGCTCTTGATATAGGTCAGATAAATATATTCTTGACGTTAACGTTAACTAGCATACTCGTTGTCATCGTCGGAACCCACGTTTGATTGATTACGTTATCACTCCATTCATAGTGATGAAACGTGGCTTCCGACGATAACTCGTCGTTCAACAGACATAAATGTTACAATAAAAAAGACAGCTGTTCCTTTAATACTAGTGAGCAGACATCCCACGTATGCTATTTTCTTTTTTTAAACGTGTGACGTTTTTCCCATAGTTTACGGTTCTAACAAAATTGTAAAAGCAATAGTCATACATGCTGCGTTTTTCATAGATACCAGTATTTTTTATTAAAATTGCGCCAAAATGTAAATATGTCATGACATATAAAATCAAAACAAATAAAACCGAAAATCATTACTGCGATCCTAATTCTTATGTTATTTACGTATAGTAGGCTTTCGCAAATGCAGTGCTTAACGTCTCATACACCACGCAGTACTGGTTATGTAGAGCCACTCTAGAGAGAGGGTTATAATATATAGACATCCGGTAATTCTTACTAATGGATAGTAACATTCTTATCATTCTTTAACGTGTTCAAGAGGGATATACTCCGATAAACTTAACCTACGATGCCATTGCGTTCGGACGTTGTGGTTTCTATTGGACCCTATATCTCATTTTTAGGACGTGTGTTGCGTAAGAACATTCCAACGAAACTTGTTTCGTATGTGAAGCTTGAACCAGGGACCGCCAAACCGGCACCCGTATAGCATATCAGATATTTGAAGGTATCAACAATTCATTTTTCTTATCAATTGGCATTCCTTATCAATTTGCATTCCTTATCAATAGACTCTATAAAATACCATGTTCAATTTTGAATTTTCATTTAACAAAATTGTAAATAGGAGCCTCCAGCTTAAGCATCAGGATGTCTCGTAACTTTCAAAATCAGGACAGTAAACGGCTTCTGTTATAATCTTGAACGTTTATTTATTCAAACTGCATGCATTACAGAAATGTTCTAACAGTATTTTGGTCGACATGAAAACTACAAAGAAAATAAAAAGTATTTTTCACACTTTAAAAAAGTGACTTCAGAACCACGTTAATAACGTTAACGTTATCTGCGGTATTTACAATAGTTAGCAATCCAAACCGGCAATAATATAAAGATATTAAATTTATGTTTAACGTATCATACACCACTATATAAATTGTATTATATGAATTGCACATTTGCAAAGCTTATATGGTAAATTTTCATTTTCACCTGAAAAAAACAACGTGAAAAAGGCAATGACCTTTGACCTCGATTTTCTGTCGTCACATAGAAAATCAAAGCTGAACACGGGTACCATGAAACATGTCAATGTGTAACCTTTCCCATGATACCAAACACTATGCTCCTCGCAAAATTTTGAACCTCAAGCCTTAACAAGAACAGATAGGCCAAAGTTGCCTCTAGACTAAAACTCTAAATTAGAAAAGAATATATAAAAGTCTAAAAGGCGCAATGTGGCATACAAGGACCAAAGTCAACCAAAACAGAAGCTGCATTATAATTACTTAAAACAATGGGTTTGGACCAGTCAGTTAATTTAGAAAATAAAAGAAGACATTGAGGCAGATGTAACATAATATAAATAATCTTGGTGGCATATAGAGGTACCCATACAGACGAATGCAGAGGAGCACATCAGGCCGAACAAAATATGATAAAATTATTGCTTCGTTTACCGAATGAAAACATTTGTGTGTTTTGCAGTTAAATGTAGTAGTTTATCAGTGAATGATTACTTGTTTATCTGTTTAGTTTTGTTACCCTCAGTTAGTTTGTGTTTATAGACATACATAGCGTAAAATTTAAGATGTATACTAATTCATATATATTTTGATATAAACCCACAACACCTAAAATCCATGACACATGTCGTGACACAGTTAGTAACACCTGACGGGACACTTACTGAGACTTCTTTCGTGACACCTGCCTAGACATATGTCGTGACACCCAGCGTGACACATGCCGACACACATGTCTTGTTGAAATGGGTGGGTCTGAACCGATACGAAAAAAAATACTGGTATTCATTGAAACATAGGTAGATATCCCATATGTGTGTGGGAGATAGTGCCGTGCATTCTCCCACTGTCGATAGAAGGAATTACGATTACATGAACATGTTTGGTTATTACAGTAAGATGTGTCTCTATTAGTCACTACGCTCCCCTTTTCTCTTGTGCGATGACCGGACAACCTCATGGTACTCCATGATTGTACCTTCTAAAACCCTTTTTTGTTACATGAACTGTCGTCCCTCGGGTTTCTGGTCGTACCCTATACTGGTTTTCTCTTTGGCTTCAACTGCTGAGGTTGTTTAGTAAAATTCAGTACAATTCCGGATACACAACCTGAGGTGTTTCTAATTATATATTCCAAAATATCTTTACTGTAATATATAGATGTACCGTTTATTACTTTCTCTGGACTGAGATTTTCTTGTGATGGGATGTAATTTCATGTACACTATCTTGTCAATTTGATCGCTGAGACAGGCATGATAACGAGGTCGTGTAGACATAAAAGTGATTAAAGCTAACCAGTAGGCCTGGCCTACTGACCGTTCAAGTCGGTAACCCTGTATTCACCACTCGTTGTGTCGCGTATGGTCTTTTTTATTCTCTAATTAATTTCCTCTTTTTATTTGTATTGCAGTGCGGACCTACGCTGCTTTTGCATTTGGGTGCTGTTATTTCCATAGAATCAGTTTTCTCATTTACGAGCTTGGCTATTCAATAGATATTTTTATTTTATTTCGGACAATGATCATAGTAGCTGTGAGAATCATATATTGTACGGTTAAATAGTCTGTACCTACCATAGAGCTAATATGTAGATATGAGGCGCGACTCCATCAACACCTTCCGACGAGGTTTCCGAAGACAATGGACAATGCCTGCACAAAAAACCGACGTCCTGCAATTGACTTAAAACTAAATACAACACGTCCATGTTTACAACTCACCAAAGAAAAGGATCTTTGTAACGACTGTGTATTTTCAGACATGTTTTTGTTTTCCTTTCAAAATATATCGCTTTCGTCTGAAATCTCGTATTATTGTTGCGCATGATAGTATGGTATTTAAGATTTGTGAATTGGAATACGGTGATTTTCATGCCGGTATTGCGTAATGTCTCTAGAAGCTTCAGTGATGATGAAGTCGTGCGGTATACGTATCTATATTTTCTATAGGCCGCATTATAGCTTTATGGTGACCATAACAGAAATAAACAGATTTAATATGCAACAAAATTAAATGTAAACCATGCCGGATGGCGCATGAAGTCGTATTTATTTCCATCGGGTCCATGTTAGAAGGTTAACATTTTGGTTTAAGGAAAATGCATCCATTCATTTTGGAAGTATATCACATTACTGCAACCATAGATATATCCATGTGCAAATCAATGACTAAATAACAAAAAAAGGGTTATCTTTTTTTCGGGAAAGGCTTGCCTTGTCTAACTCATTTTAAACAAATGAATAAATAAAGATACAAATATCTAACAGGAAATGTAATATTTAAAAACTGCAGTCAACAAAACACGCCGGATACGGAATAGGATATACCAAAACAAGGGAAAACAGGTAATCAAACAGTGATTGCGACATCAAGGCTACGACACTGCGACCCTAGTAACTACAAACAGTGATTGCGACATCAAGGCTACGACACTAAGACCCCTAGTAACTACAAACAGTGATTGCGACATAAAGGCTACGACACTGCGACCCCTAGTAACCACAAGCAGTGATTGCGACATCAAGACTACGACACTGAGACCCCTAGTAACTACAAACAGTGATTGCGACATAAAGGCTACGACACTGCGACCCCTAGTAACCACAAGCAGTGATTGCGACATCAAGGCTACGACACTGAGACCCCTAGTAACTACAAACAGTGATTGCGACATAAAGGCTACGACACTGAGACCCCTAGTAACTACAAACAGTGATAGCGACATCAATGCTACGACACTGAGACCCCTAGTAACTACAAACAAAGATTGCGACATAAAGGCTACGACACTGAGACCCCTAGTAACTACAGACAGTGATTGCGACATCAAGGCTACGACACTGAGACCCCTAGTAACTTCTTAAGAGATGATGCTTTTGCTAATAACGAATTTCTTTCTTTTAATGATATCGAGATAATAACCTTCTCTTTTATGGTGTTGGGTGGTGAAGTGGTTGATCCACATTGCAACTAGCATAGAAAATTAACAATAGTTATTGTATTTTTGTATTTGTATGCACAACTTGTGAATTATAAACCTGTTCCTGGTCATACATATGTGCAATTGTTTTCAATTGTCGCCATATCATAGTACATGGGCCAGAACGATATCCGGTACCATTTTAGTGGGCAAATTCTTACTATTGTCAATTTGGGGGCAATTTTATAGAGTTAAAAAAAAGCATTATAGCAATTTCAAAGTTACAGCTTTACATGATTTTAATGCGTTTTTAAACATAACCTCCTTGAAAAAAATGGAAATTACAGAATGTCATAAAATGTCACTCAAAAAGTTACTTTTAATATTTTATGTATTTTCACTATTAATAATTATGTAAAACAGTTAACAGCCCCGAAATATGACAAGTAAAATCAGTTTAAATGACCTTGTTTTCTTCTTTTTAGCCAAAATCTCAATTTTACATGTAAATTTACCCAAGCCACTTTTAGAGATTTTATACTTAACTTATAGATTTCCTGTTCGTTACATAAGCAATACATGTATGTGTTATTTTCAGACAATAAAACATATACTAAAAGAAAATAACAAGAATTCAAGTGTTTGTAATTCCTTTTTTAAGTAAGCGATGGATAAAAGAATCCATTGAATTCTAAAATGAGTGCAATATTAAGTGATATGTTGGCGTTTATAAGAACATTACTTTGACATATATCACACTTGAAGTATTTTCTCGTATCTCAGTGATGTTCTAACAACAGATAAAAGTATGTTCAGTTTATTAAATACTGTTCTGTTTTAGGGTCAATTAATGATTTTTCTTTTGCTAAATTTGCATATCAAATTGCCCCACCCACTTAGGATTAAGATCAAAAACTATTCAAATGGTCAAAGATGAAAATTGGTACCAGTTTTAGTGTCAAATTGAAACTATTAACATGTTCTGAGTAAATGTTCAGGTAAATGGAAATGAAAAATGCATGACAATAAATTCTAAATTTCACTACTTAGTGTCATTACAGCTTTACTTGATTTCTAATGTGTTTTATACAGTGTACATGTATAGGGGTAAAATACCAATTTTCCTCAAAAATCATATCTTCATTTATTAGCAACGGTGGATATATGACTAGAGTTTAAGTGTAAAATGTCAGATTTTTTACAATTTCTTTATTAATAGTATTGTGGAAATTAAGAACCATTCATAATGCAGAGTAAAACTGTAAACAATTGCAGAAAATAACATGAAATAAAAATAGACAGCAAGCAAATAAGGTAAAGATGTTTCTTATTAAATTTCATAACTTTATCTTTTGTTTTTAACCCAAAGTGACCTCATAGTTTGCGTATATCTGTTGTAAAGGTAAGTAAAAGCAGAAAATGAAATCTAAAATAGTAGCTCTACCATATTAACAACATTTAATCTCAGTCTAGTATAAACTGTGTTGTACTGGTATAGATCTGGCAAAGAAATATTAGTCAGTGGAATAATATAGGTTAAGTCCTGCTCGATTTTTTCATCCGAGGGAGACAACCACCTGAGGAAATTGTGAAAATGGTTATCTCTTGCGATTTCCTTTTAATGATTTTTTAGCATATTATGCTTATGAAATATGATTAATCATTCATTGTGTTTCTTTTAAAATAAAGTGTTCTTTATGATTTGATTTTATTGTTATTAGACTTTACAATAAAATGTACATAATAGAACATGTACTTCTCTGTGCAGACTACGCGAATGTTCCAACCAAGGAAAAGATGATATGAACTTTGATCATGAGGTAGATTTTGATGACGAATAAATTGAAGAGAAAGACGAAATATTTGAGTAAATGGGTTGGATAAAGTTTTTTTGAAGGATGTTGATGTGTCAATTTGAGCATTATATGACGATATTAAATATAAATCCATTGATGTGTTCATGATCTGCCATACTGATCCATGAACGCCATGACTGTCTTATGATGTTGCCGATTAATATATGCAGTGCATTTCCCTTTATGTGTGGTAGATCTTTCATGATATGTAGTTTATTTTTAATTATATGTTTTAAATAAATCTTTATATGTGGTAGGAAAGTATTTATATGCAGTAGATTAATCAGTATATGCGATAGATAAGTATATGACTTATAATGTCGGTACAAACGGCTTTATACGTGGTGCATTTCTTATGATATGAAGTCCTTTTTCTGTTATATGCTGTGTTTTTTTCGTTATGATGATGATGAGATCAATCAATTTCATATGTTGCGATTTTATAGATTGCTTCACTGCGCATGTCCCGTTTCACTCAAACAAGCAACAGTCACAGGCCGATTTTTGAAACGGTAAATACGTAATAATACGTAAAGCGCATTTCAATCACGATGATGACCAAATTAACGTCTGATCTACGTTCTGTAAAAAGATCTAGAATGGTGGGCTTTCCCTAGATTGATTCACTGCGCATGTCTCATATACCAAACGCAAACAAAATGCAGTTTTTTTTTGTTTTGTTTTGTTTTTCAAGTCGGGTGTGGGTTGGTATTTTCGAAAAGTTCCAGGGTGATTGTTATGTTTTCCAGTTGTTTTATTCACGGGAGGTGGTTTTAATAGAATGGGGGTAAAGACGATTTTATTAGGAGTGGGTAAAGCACCGATTTCAGGGGAATATTAAAAACAAATCTACCTAAGGGTTATTCTGTAAATTTTCTGGAGGTGAATCCTTCTTTTCAGGGTGGTGCTTCCTTTTTTTTTGTGATGGTATTGTTTTTTTATCCGGTGAGGCTGGGGTCGGAGAGGGGGTGGTCTGGGTGTGTGTGAGGTGGGGATGTATTTTTCAAAAAAAAAAAAGGAGTAGGTAAGAAAGGTCTTCCAGAGGAATAAGGTGGTATTTTGTAGATTTTCCACGTGGCAGGACCTGAAGAAAGGATATTATTTTTATTTTATTGTTTAAATCCAAGGTTGTATTCTGGGCTAAACAAACATGTTTAAGAGTTGGAGTAGCGTGTGTGCGTGAGGGTGTTGAACAGAAATTCATTTATGTCTAATCCTCGGGTTATGATCCGCCCCACCCCCTGCCACCCCACCGCCAGCCCTGGAGAATATTCAACAAATGTCTAAATCACTCCGTATATAGCGTGCTCAAGTAGCTAAGTACGCAAGAAAAATACAATCGCCAAGAACTGCGTCAAAGAAAGGAGCGTAGCCTATTGCCATAAAAATAAAAATAAGAAGTTTAAAATACAACAAAAACGAGGGAGCATGGGTATAAGGTAACGTATTTTCGTCTTTAGCTTTCCATGAAATTCCAATAGTTTTCCATGAAATTCCAAAAATATCAGGCTAATTTATCAACATTTCTGAGGCAAAATAGACCTGTAATTTCTAGAGGGTATTGGGGCAACGGTCTCCGAGTTTTAAACAGAAATAATGTTATAACAAAACCCTCCCAACCCCACCACCTTCCCCACCCATTTCATTTTTTGTGCTCTTTTAGATTTTTTAGAATGTTCGTACCTGTGAAAATGTTGTAGGATAGAAGTAATAACTGGGAAAGTACACGTAAAAGCAAGTACGCACTTATAATTTATTTCACCAACCTGGGTGGGGATGGGGTTGTGGCAGCAACGCGAGTACCCAGGGAAATAGAGAAATATTTAATTTCTACCCTAGGAGTAACATTGTCCAGGGTAGTCCCCAATGTAGGTACTGTATCGGTTCTGCCTTAAGTCAGTACCCCGGTGTAAATATCGTTGGTCTAATTGGGCTCTGCACCACGCAATATCCGTTCCTAACCGTTACGGGTAAAAAGTAACAGGAAAGGAAGTGTAAAACCAGCAACAACAATTTTTAAATTATAATCAACAAATTTATTGAAATTGTACAATGAACAATATTCACTTGCAGAATACACATAAACTATATCAAATATTTCTAAAATTCGCTATAAGCATAAATTCCAAAATTATTGGCACATGCCCCTTTAATCTAAATTGTACAGTGTCCCTTTAATCAAATTTTATGTTTAATCATATCAACATCATCAATATAAACACTCATTCATAGGAAACATCACCCATTAAGGGTGGGGCGGGGTGAGGTGATGGGTGTGTCTGGTTTTCGAGTTTTCTTTTGGTGAGTGGGGTATTTTCGAAAATTTCCAGGGAACTGGGGTGTTGTAAAAAATACTTTCAGTAGGAGGTGATTTTTAGGCTAACGAGGTGATGAGGTCGGCTGGTAGGGATTTTTGAGGTGGTTGGATAGCGGTAAAGGAAAAAGGTCCAGGTAGGTATTTCCGAAATTTCAGAGATTTGTTTTATATAAAAATATCCATGGGGGTATTTGTAGATTTTCTAGTGGTTCGAGGTTTGAATAAACGCTCCTTTCAGGGTAGGTTTGTTTTAGGATATGTTTGAAGAAAAAAAGTTTAAAGGGTATTTTGTTGACATTCTATGTGCGGAGTCTAAATCCAGAGGGTGGGGGTAGGGTGGTGGTGGTGCGAATATTTTGGATGAAACAGCTCATTCCTTTCAAACAGGAGTTAATTTCTGTCAAATCCTCGGTGTGTTAGTCCCACCGCCGCTGCTCCAACCCCACCTCGCAATCCCTCATTTTAAAAGTAAAAATTCAAATAGGGTAATACAGTTATATTTTATTTTATTTTTATAATCAATTAAAAATAAATCAAACTTAGTATTTGCTATGTCAGTTGCAAAATCATAGCTTCAATCTCAAATAAATACGCATACATATCTCCATACACATTCTATTAATACATGTAATAGACACAGATAAATTGTATGACGTGTCTTACCCGATAATGTTTGACCAATGAATGCCTTCTAGTTTGATCACGTTTTGTGAGTGCTGACAGTCGTCAATTTCTAACATCTTAGAAAACGATACATAGATAGATTTATTTCGGCAAAAATACAGATGTACATAAATGGTTAAACAAGAAATCCGCGGATTCACATGACTCGCCTAACAAAGGTTTGTAAACATTTTAATAACTAAAAACAATGGAGCTTACAGTTTGCTGAGGCACTATTTGTTTAAAAACAAAATGCAATTCTATAAAAAAATATTGTTATAAAAAACCCACAAAAAACAACAACAAAATCATCAGCTCCAACGAGTAGGTCAAGGTCATAGATGAAATCCATGCGTCCAAAAATGCACTACCCAAGACAAAACTATGTCAAGATATAACTTTTTTTCTTCCAAAGATTAAGCTATAAACTAGGTTTAAAACACCTATCTAGTGCATAATTATAGTTCATGAGAAAATGATGTAAATGTAATAATTAAAGCTACCGGGTATCTGCCATTTGCTTGGATGGTGAAGGACACAGCCACATTTGCTTTTTGACACGTTGTGATGTATTATCCAAGAAACAACTTTAAGCGAAGTTTGAAAGGTTTAATGCATAAAGTTTGAGAGAAAGTGAACTAAACGCAAATGTTGAAGGTAAATAAAAATTATTATGTTACCTGTCAATTGCTTGGAGGGTCTAGGTCACATGCACATTTCTTTGTCAAGTTGCAATGTACCACTTGAAAGGTCTTAGTGCATACAGTTTGTGAAAAAGTTAAAGGTAAAAATTATAAGGTTATCTGCCCTTTGCTTGGAGGGTCAAGGTCGCATCTACATTTGCTTTGTCACGTTGCGATGTATCATCCAAGATACAACTAAAAACAAAGTTTGAAAGGTGTAGTGCATGCAGTTTGCAAGAAAGTGACCTAAACGCAAAATAATGTTGAAGGTAAACATATAAGGTTATCTGCCCCTTTATTGGAGGGTCAAGGTCACATCCACATTTGCTTTGTCACTTTGCAATGCACCACTCAATATACAACTATAAGCAACGTTTGAAAGGTCTAGTGCATACAGTTCGTGAAAAAGTGACCTCAACGCAAAAGTTGATGATAAAACTTATTAAGTTATCTGCCCCTTGCTTGGAGGGTCAAAGTCACATCCATATTTGCTTTGACACTTTGCAATGTACCACTCAATATACAACTATAAGCAATGTTTGAAAGGTCTAGTGCATACAGTTCGTAAAAAAGTGACCTCAACGCAAAAGTTATTGGTAAAACTTATTAAGTTAACTGCCACTTGCTTGGAGGGTCAAGGTCACATCCATATTTGCTTTGTCACGTTGCAATGTACCACCCAAGATACAACTATAAGTAAAGTTTGAAAGGTCTAGTGCATACAGTTTGTGAAAAAGTGACCTAAACGCAAAAGTTGAACGTAAAAACATACAAAACATGGTTATTCATTTTATATTTCACAGAAAAAAATATGCGGAAGTATTTTATGTTAATAGCTGTAAAGATTATCAAATGGCAAAAGAGGTTTCAAAATGTACGGTCGCATTTAAAGAAGTACAAAACACCCCATTCTATTGTAAAGGTTGTATAAAAGAAATGTCATTGTAATAGTAATAACTGACAAGGTATTCAGAATAAAGCTAATTGGTTAAAATAATGAAATTGGTAATATTTTATAATGTATACAAACATCTGTCATTTACATAAAAAGGAAATGTTTTTGTGAAGAAAACAACTTCAATTTACCCTATACATTTACCCCACCCACTTAATATTGTAATTCTGGTATAATTTGATGTTTAATTGTGCTTAACGATGTTAACAAATAAAAATAAGAATCAATTGCATCTGTAATTTAAGTTGTTTAACAGAAGAATATAAATCAAATGAATCAGTGATACACATTTACACTAATTGAGCTTCTCCATTATAAATTGGGTGGGTGGGGTAATTTCAAAGCTAGGTGAAATTACTTTTTTGAACAGCCAATATATTATTTTGTTAATCATGTTCTACATAGAATAAATATATAAATCAAATAAACCACTAATATACATGTATACACTGGAATGATCGTATATAAATATTATTGTGTAAATATGGAAATTTGTAGTGTCAGGCCATCATCAATATATCCATGTTACCAAAAGCCAATATCCCAAAATGGTTTTATTTGAGAAGGCATACATTGTCATTTATTTTGATGTACATTATGTCTAGTTATTCTATATAGTTAAGATAAAAAATGAAAACAGTATGAGTTGAAACTGCCATTTTATGTTTTTTAGGCCTTTTGACATTGAAATGACCTTGACCTTGACCTCATATGATCTTAGATGACCTTGTATGTTGTGAATTTTTAAGGTCCTATGTAATAACAATAATATCCATGGAAGTATACAGGATTTTCATAATTTTATTCATAAATAACTTGAAAAAACAGTTGTTGCTTTAATTTTCAGATGTTTTCGTAACTGTTATAACCTCCCTTTATAAAAGAGTGCAAAACTAGGTCAAAGCTGTAAGTTTGGAATTGTTAAAATAGCTTACAATGAAGTAGAGATATAGAGCTTTTATAAAAGCAACATGAGAATTTGCCCACCAAAATTGTACCGGATTGTCAATTTTTGGGTTCTGGCCCAAGGTCTGTCTGTGTTGCTCTCTCTTTCTGTGAATACAGTGGTTTGTTATGCATTTTATTATGTTGAGAACTTGTCATCATTTATTCAAGTCTAACTTTAAAATAGAGTATGATAATGGCCCTTTGGAAACGGCCGAACACGACACACATACAAAACATTTCAGTCTCGGTTAGACTGAGACAGTCCATGAACGGTAGTGAACTATACTAACTACCACTCACGCCCTCTAGCCTGGGTTGAGCAGAACTCAATATTAATAAAATCAATAGAACAACATGTTAACCATCCGAAGATGGCATGCATATGGCGGTGGACATGGAGTCTCTTTCTTACCCATGTCGTACGGCGTAAAATGTAATACTAAATTAAATTATTATTCATTGTATGACATTTTAATATAAAGAAATATAAAAAGATCGGACAGGGAAAGTAGCATTCAAGGAGGACAGTCAACCACAAAACACAGAAACAAGCACGCAAACAGACAAACAAGAAGGAAAAGTAATATTAAAACGACATCACAAACACAAAAGGGTTGACAATAGGGCTACCGCCTTGGAACGGTCAAGTGGCAAAGTAGCCCACTGGGGGTTTAAACCGGTTCTAGGGTGCACCAAAACTAATAAAACTAATATTAAAGAATCCGTATCATTGCTTTAAAGACAACATTATAGTTACACAATTTAAAAGTTTCTAGACATATCATAAATTGTAATTGGCATTGAACAAGTTTAAACTGTGTAAATATGTAAATAATGCATTGCACCATACCCTGTTTAATCAAATAGTAATGTTTTGTTGAGACCCATCTGATAGAATTGTATATTCTGCCAAATATGTTATCCTCTGAAAATAAAGAAATTAGTATTATATTATGATTATTAAAAAATCAGCAACTTAATCAATACTGATTGTTTAAGTACTCCCAAATTGTTAATTGACACATTCAGAGCTAGGTTTCATGCATGTGTAGTTTAGATAATACACACAGAACATGAAATAATTGTAATTATGATTACCCATCAGTTGCATTATATTTGTTTTTCTGCTAAAAGCTAAACAACTAATGCGTATAATGTTTCAATCATGTGAATAAGAGTTACAAGTTTCGTAAGATCCTTGGTCACACTCACTTTCATACAAGCTTTATTAAACTTGTTAAATTACAGTTTCTTCTTTGATTGTGCGATGACCAGACAGATTGTGGAACCTATGATGACGTCTACATAAATCCTTAAAGGGCGGTAGCGTTTGATGTTTGTCTTTAATCGTGTCTTACTGTATCCATAACATTTTATTCTCGTGTTGCTTTGGGTTCTGCCAAACCACTGAGTACTTACTGTGTGCCTTTCTAGGCTTTAGTTTTTTAAATTATATATAAATGATCATTTATGTGTTTTACTTATATTGCCTATTAATGCTGCCTTGTAAATGGGATGAGAATAGGGTAATATTGAGGTTTGGTGCACCCTAGAACCTGGTTTAAACCCACAGCGGCATTTATTTACCACTGACATTTCCAAGGCCGTAGCCCTATTGTCAACCTTTTATATGTTTGTGACGTCATATGCCTTTACTCGTTTCGCGTGTTTTGGGGTTTACTGTTTTCTGTCAAAGCTGCATTTCCTGTTCGACTTTTATACTTGTTTTTGTTTGAATATTCGCAATTGGGTGTTATTATTCCTCAATTGTCTTCAACTAACGATGATGTAAACAATGTGTGTTTTAAATTCTTATTTTCACAAATTCGCCAGTTGTACAGGGTATTGTAATTTGACTTGATTACACTGAATATTTGACGCATTGGCTTCAACATTAACTAATGACCCTTCGTCTAAACGTGTAACATTCTAGAAGTATGTTGATTTAGTATCCTCCTGAATCTAATCTAACGGTTGTGTATGTCAGACCACAATATAAATGGTAATGAGACGAGAACACTCACATCGTGACAGCGTCGTTAAACTCGGAAGTAGGTCGGTCTTGCGTAAGTGACATTTGTTTATGAATACGTTTTAGATATTATACGTATACATGATATATGTACTAAACGCGTATGCCAGTGCTGGTCCAATGCACCAAATATCACACTTTCGATAGACACCAAACATTCGACATTAAATAAAAAGTATTTCTTATCTTTCAAACAACGACACTATTTTTTCTCAAATGCTCACACAGGAGAATGCAGTGTTGCTTCGAAAGCTTTTTTGATGACAATAATATGCTTACGCAATACGACGATAACAGGACAATATATATCGACACAGACAGATTATTACTACATATTTATATCATACAAGTTTACGATAATAAGTGCATACTAATCAACGAAAGTGTAAAACATATGGAAAACTATGATTAATTTACATACAAAGGAATAGTTCATATATATATATATACATAGGGAGACATATTTGCGAACTACCAATGACAGACAACTTCCGGACGAACTACGGCAGGGCGTCTAGCTATGATGAGGGACACAGAAATCAAACGTATGCATTCACTTCATGAAAAGGATAGCTGCAACAAACGCTAATATGCTGCATCTCTACATCGTAACACACTCGTCTGGAGGCGCAATTCACATAAACACGCATACATACATACAATTATATCTTATATGAGTGGGATCACATATTAGGATTGAACCACACACACGCTATGTTAAGGCAGTGACAATGAAAGGTGCCCGATCACTAGGATACTGTGGATTCAGTAATTGATATATATTAAAGGGAGACAATTTGAACTCACAACGGCAACTTTCGAAATTTGGGATCTCAGAGATTCACGTTCACACAGAAATCAAACGTATGCATTCACTTTCTAAAAATGATATCTGCCACACACGCTGAAATACTGCATCTCCGCAGATCATAACACACTCGTCTGGAGTCACAATTAACATATACACGCATACATACACACACTTATCATATAACATAGCGGGTGTGTGGTTGAATCCTTAAATGTGTCCCACTCATATAAGCTATAAGCATATATATATGTGTGTGTGAGTAACCAACACGTATTTAGGAAATAAGTATGCATTGAGTTTAGAGGTCAAGCAACAAAAGAACATTAAATAGTAAATCAATAGAACCTTATTAATCCTACATGATATTGTATCATGTAAAGCAGATATTCGAATGCCACGTCATTTTTGTATTAACCTTATGACACATGCCTTTTATGATTGTGATGTCATATCTTGCCTTTTATTCATCGTTGTAATTATTGTTTGTTGCTATACATGACATTTGGTTAACTGTGGTCTGTAAATGCTTCATTTTCTTTTCGACTTTTTATCTACTTGTGTAGCGTTTGTATAATTTTGCCGTATAATGATATTGCTTACATACGTTCTATTGAAGAAAACAGTATCCCCAAGCTATGCCAATCGACTCAAAACGCGGTTTAGAAGAAAAGACTTTAACAAAAGTAAACATAGCACAAAATACACGTTCTCAGAATGTAACTATAGGCAGTCATAATTGAGTATGCGTGTTTTTTGGTGTGAGTATTCTCTTTTTTTTTTGTTGTTTGTTTTTATATAACACGTTTGGTGATCGCTAAGCCCGAAATTTATGTAGTATACATATATCGGTGGTACATCCTCAAATACTTTGTTGTCTAACTTCAGTTCATAATAAGTGGCCCCAAAACGCCAGCATTTAAAGACTATGAGTATTGTCTTAATCACCAATAGGATATATTGTCTTAATTTAGTCGTTTGACTTTTACTTGCGATGTGCATGCTTCATAACCTCTGCTCCCAACTAAATTCTATTATGTTTATTTCGCCCATTGTCCACTTGGTTAGGGCAAAGCATTTTTAGAAACTGGGAACATACACCACAGGTAATGGAATGGTATGGAATGGTATGAAGATACCACGTTGAAGGTTCCATGTTCACAGGCATATGCATAACATCTTTGGGATGGCTCAAACTTTCGTACTATTAACATTTTAAATAATGAGTTCTGCTCCGGGGCTAGAGGGCGCGATCTGTAGCTAGCATTTTCACTACCGTTTATGAACAATCAAACCAAGACTGCAATAATTTTTTTACATTTATCGTGTTTGGTGATTTCCAAATTTCTCCTGTGATGCTCTTTTAGTATAACATACGTTAAAACTCCAGCCCGTGACTTGCATCAATCAAAACAGTTAAATTGTGCCAGGAACGATGCAATGGGTCATGTTTAAAGCGACAGTGCCACAGCTCAGGTTTACAATAATACGTGTGTTCGTAGTTGAATAAATACAAGTTGTGACAGCAACGTATTGATCATGTTGATGCTAAACACTTTTCTCGTATCAGTCAATTTGTCTATGCATCAGCGATTTTATCTTGATGAGTAAAGAGACGTATGTTTTAAATGTATTTTCCGATTCGTTTTAATAATGTTGACAAACGTGTTTGAACGGACACCGTCTCAATAGCTTTAGTAAGTTATTGCCAGACAACCAAAACCATAAGCAAACAAATGATTGTATTTTCACTCTGCTCTTCAAGATTGTAATCTGCAGTCTAGAAATATATTTTTTTTCAATGCTATTTCTCTGAATTGCGTTGAATCGCTTGACTTAAGCGTTTAAATAGACTGTAGTGTCATGTAATGCGGTTATTATTATTATTAACAATAAAAAAAAAATGTTTTAAATAAATGAACATGATTTTAAAAGTAAACAAGAAAGTTCTGCAAATCTTCACACACGCAAATACATGTAGTTACAAATGCATTTTCTTTTCATGCATATGCTTTCTTTTGAAAACATATATAATTGATGAGTTTTCAGTTTTGAAGTTTATACTCTTTGGTTAATCACTACAGCAATGTATTAATGAACTAAAAATCGAATAAAACAAATATGAAAGGAGAAATTTAGAAATCGCCGAACAAGGTAAGTACAAAAATATTGCAGTCTCGGTTTGCTTGAGACTGTTCATGAACGGTAGTGAAAAATCCTTGCTACCGTTTACGCTCTCTAGTCCCGGGTTATGTATAGATGTAACTCAATATTTAAAATGTCTATAGCACACAAATTCCAGCCATCCTGAAGATGGTATGAAGCAACATTTACTCCTAGGAAATACGCATACTCTTTCGATAAATATCATACAAATCAGTACAAGTTCTACTTTGCTGCTATAATCAGTAATTTGTTGTATACATTCACGTTAATTTTCCCTTAAAACGGTTAAACATTCATGCATTACAAACAAGTAATATAAACGTGTTGTAAATTTGAATCCAAATGAGCTTCGTATGTAGTACCAATACCGTTTGCATTGAATAAACCATACAAAGCAAAATAGCCGAACAGGAAATGTAGCATTCAAGGAATTTCAGTCAATCAGAAGGGATGAAGGTTGATGTTTCCCATTAAGCACGTCTGGAAGCTAACCCACAAGGGGCAGAGGCAGAACGCAATGCAGCATCCATACATCAAACATTTGAGAATCAATGTTAAAAGCCTGTCTTCCTAATGTACGATAAATTACTCACATTCGTATAATTGTATTATATATATTGTAAAATGTGTCCCAATTAAGTTTGTATAATTGTATATCACTGCACAACTTTCAGGTCAACACTTTATCGCAATTCCCATTCGAATAAGTGTGTCTCCGTGTTGAGAGATATGTATCATAGTGACTGTTTTGAGAAATGAACATACAGTGATATTTCTTTGATGTACTGTTGATGGACCTACTATCTTCAGTATCTCTTTATTACACAACTGAAACACTGAGGGATGTACATTGTTATGAGTCTTCAGGTTCCATGAGTTTTTATTAAACTGTACACGTCATAATTATCTGTTACAATTAAAAAAAGTCAATGTAATAGTTAATGTAGTAGTGATTTAAACACTGAGTATGCAAAGTCAAACAGGAAGCACAAGTGCTGCATAATGTATCTTTATATGTAAAAGTAACTTCTGAGACATCCCGTATACAATGATTATGGTGATCTTTGTTGTTTGTCTGCCGTCTTGTATTGTTGTGCCCTCAATGGTTTATTCTCTTGTTGATCCGGTTTTTTTTGTATGTATATATACACTAGCATCTTTGTGTTTTACTTATATTGCCTATTAATGCTGCCTTGTTGGTTAGAGAATATTTCATGGCGGAGATTTCTCTAATTACACTGTTCTGTTTTATTGGGTTGACAGTAGGGTGAGGTTTGGTGCAGCCTAGAACCTGGTTTAAACCCCCAGAGGCCTTTTTTGCCACTGACAGTTCTAAAGCGGTAGCCCTTTTGTCAACACTTTTGTGTAAACCTGCTTCTAGAGTGCACACAGGTAACCCTTACACTGACCCTTATTACCACTTTGTCAATGCTTATAAAACTTCAAAGGGACTGCCATCTCAATGCCCAGTTTTAAATTAAATCCATCATTACCATTATGCATGTAATGTTCATGTAGCTGGAAAACAATAAAGGTCTCAAGAGATCACGTTAAATATTTGTTTACATAGACTGGACTACATTTCTAATCCTTTTCATCTCGAAAACAGCAGTCTGATTTTGCTGAAATTTTACATAATTGTACGTTTCCCTAACACTATCTATAGAGGTTCTTACATGAGTGATATATTATTGATTTTAATAAACGAGTTGGATAACATGATAGGATTCTAGGCCCTGCCGAGTATCCTATCGTTTTATCCAAAGATTATTGAAGTCAATAATACACAGTCACGAATGTAAGATTCTATTTAATACATAACACACGTACGGCATGATAGTTTGGCTTTATTGTTGTCAATTTAACATATACGGCGGCATTTTGTAAGAGAAATCATGAAGTCGTTTTGTTGTGTACATGAAGTCGCTACGTTACGCGGCTATAAATGCATTCGCCCTACAAATAATGCGACATCTAAAACCAAATGTAACGTTACTAACACGCATTTTAAGCAAGATTTCAAATAATGCTAAATAGTTGTGTCTGAACGTATGGTATGATATACCATGCAAACAATGAATAAAACCTGTCTTTCAACTCATGAATATACGAACGTGAGAAAAATGGTCCTATAGAAATCACAGCACTCAAACGCAATGGCACCGTAGATCCGCACTACACCATAAACAAATAGCAAATTAACTATACAATGAAAAGGACAATACGCAACTCGAAGAGTGGTGAAGACAGTTTTAACGACATGGTTACCTACTTGGAACTGTCGGTAGGCTATAAGTCCCACGGGTTAGCTTAAATCAACTTTACGTGTACACAACCTCGCTATTATCCTGTAATTAAAAGTACATACCATCAACAGGAAATCTCTAACAATAAAAAAGAGTATGAGAGCGGACCTTTGGAATAATGTCCACATCGCCAGCCATTAGGAAACGATACAGTTATAATGTTATTGTAAAGAGATATATAAAAAAACTCATAATTAGAATGACCTGGGGATATACCCTTCGCTTCGGTCCATATAACATTCTAGGTCTGACTGTCCAGTCCATAAACTTGCATATGGACCTCAGCACCACACATTATCTGTTGAATACTTATTTTAGTAAATGGACACCTTGACTAGTAGAAAACACAAATTAATCAACATGGAAATCCTATTTAAATAATAGAGTAGATAATTTCAATAACTTTCTGAAGTGTTGTTTCGTGTAATACATCGTAAAGAAAAATGAAAAAAATGTATCTAGAGAATTCACAGCATGCAATCGTAAGGGTACCTAGGTCCTCACCATGCACCACAAACCACAGTACATATGCAATACAAAGGACAATATACAACACGAAGAGCGTTATAGACAGGGTTACTTGGAACGGTCAGTAGGCAAGATGACCTAGTGGTTAGTTTACATCGGGCGTGAGAGGTTTTGTACCATATGCCTCTCATAAATGGCCTAAATAAAACCGAGTCGGCCTCTTTTCTCTTTTGTTCGTGTGTGTTGCTTCCAAGGAATCCCCTTTGCAGTATTTATTTTCATTCACACTAGCGTTTGTTTAGTGTTGTGTGGCGGCTGTAACTACAATTAAGTACTACTATTACGTACTGGTCTTTTGGGATCTTCAAACTGTGTGGCTTTAAAGAAGAATACCGCTTAAGCCGGTGCTAAGGGGCTTGAGGGTTATTTGCCTTTCCTCTCATGATGTCACAAACTAGTATTGTGGAGAGCGTTTTATCTGTACATTTCACGTGTCGTACTGAGGGACAATTGTTTACGCCATGCTTTGTCCCATTGTTCTTACGAAAAGTGTTCACCCTTTGCACGATTGTATCAGATGCACGGATAGTGTAATGCTTTACTTGTAAATAAAGTTCATACACAGATTAATGCCTAAACACGTATATTTATTTTAGGTTATTTTTCATCTTTCTAAAGTAGCAGAATTATGAAAGGGTCCTTTTCTGTCAGGTATCTAGGTTATTCTGTACCAGCTAGAAGAGAACTAACCCTGCAACCATGAGTGTTATTTCGGGGACCAGTAGACTATACTGCGTACCGGGTATCAGTCTACTTGGTCCTACCGAATAACACACGCATGACAAGGTGCATTGAAAAAAGTGGGGGAAAACGCGCACGGACTCTATGTGTGCGTTTCTACAAAATACAAAGAGGATTATCAGCATATAAGTATATTTTTTGACAGTATAATTATATCTTCTATCGAATGGTATGTTTGACAATAACAGTGTTGACCGATAATATACTAAAATCGACAAGCAACATCACCCAGTGACATCTGACACAATTAGCTAGCTATACGGTGTTCAGGTAAAAAATACCTTAAACAAATTAGACAACAAGAAGATCGTCTTCACCTGTTGACAGTCTTGTGACTATTATACCGGTCCTGGCACAGTTCAAGAATGAAATAATATTTGCTAAAATACAGACAATTGCTGGAAAGACTCCCGAAGCATCAGGAGATGCACGAAAATGGAACAAAGGGCACAGATGAAAACACTGACTGGAACTTGGACAATGTCAGTGTTGAACTTGAAAATGAGAATGGTAAGTTTTTAATAATTATTTTGCTGACACTCCTTTTTGCATGTTTACTTTCAGGGTTTTATATTTTCATCCCAGGTACTATGTCGGAGTGATTTAGTATTCAACATTTATAAACAAATATGTAGTGGGGTTTTAAGAAGTTTTTTTGAAAAAGAAAATGCATACCGAGTACCGACCTACCCTATTTTTTTTAAGGCATGCAATAGGAAACGCTCCTATTTTTCTTTTTGGCCTTGAGCATTTTGTTCCCTACTTTTGGACACTTATACCATTGACCTGAAGTTCATGGAATTTAGTAGTGTTTCACATTTTTTGATTTTTTGAATACTGTAACAAGCCATGAATTTCAGGTTTGTTACTGCCCACATTGGAAGTTTCGTACGCATACATAATCTTCACGTAATTTAACATGTAAACTGGGTACAGGGTACAAAAGATGTGATGGTCAGGGTACAAAATGGTACAAAATAACCATTGACGAGGGTACGCAGCATCCAACGCATTTTAGACAACGAAACGTACCCACTATTTGTAAGAAGCGACCATAATTTTAGACTTGTCCAACAAATATTGTTTAGAAATACTAAAAAAACTATAAAAAAAAAAAAGATGGAATGAATGAATGGTGTTTTACGGCACTTCGACACATAAATAGGTCATATTGCGCGCAAAAACATGAAGGAATTAAGTAGTAATTAAAAGTAATATATACGTATAAAGATAAAACTTTCTACAAATAAAGGGATGATATGGTAGCAATATAAACTATGTATATATGTAAATCAACAAATGCCCGCCAACGGGCTTGTAAACAAGTAAATATATATAGGAAAATATAATATTGATTTATTAAGTCTGATTTCTTTAAGGAAATCTAAAACACGACTAAAATCTATAGTATCAAATAATCTTTCAAAGTATTAACTGTATATCATCTTTGTCGCATAGGATCAAAGTCTACAATTCCAACAAGATATGTTTGAATGTTAACGGTGCAAAACAGGGTATACATTCTGGCAACTGCCGACCTTGTACTAAATATGAATGAGTACAGCGTGCATGCCCTTTCCTGACCCTGGCTAGGACAACTTCCTCTCGACGAATAGGTCTACTAGAAGGACGACATTCTCCAAGTAACGGATTCATGGAATGGAGTTTATTGTTCACCGACAAGTCCCAAGCGGCTTGCCAAGAGTTACGAATATAGGTGTTGATACAACTTTAAAATCAGTATACGGTATATATGTAAACCTAATGCTGCCTTAGCAGCACTATCAGCTATATCATTACCACGTATACCTACATGGCTTGGAAGCCAGCAGAAAATAATCACATTATCAACTATAAGAGAATTGTACTTTTCTAAAAGTTTTAGCACAGCTGGATTATAATGTTTCATATTACCCAGTGATTGAAGAGATGAAGGTTACGAAATGGTCATCATCAGATTCTGAATATAATTTAAGGCAAGTTCCATTGTTCAAATTCAGCTGAAAAGATGCCTTGTCAGGCAGGCGGCTCTTTATGCTATGTTTGTGAACAACAGCTGCTGCAGCTGCTGCAGCTACCTTGTCTCCATCTTTAGAACCATCTGTGTATATATGTTGAAAGTTACTGTATTTCGATTTAATTTCATTAAATTTGATTTGAAATATAGTAGGATCTATAATGGATTTGTTATTATTACATAGATCAAAATTAATTGTTGGTGTTTCCAAAGTCCACGGTTAATTTGTGGTACTTTGTACTTGGCAATCACATTTAGGTCGATTTCAGTGACTCTTAATTTGGGTGTAATACGAAGACCAAATGGCCGAATGGCCTTCGGTTTTCGATCAAAAAGAGGTTCATAATTAGGATTAAAAACAGTATCGAAAGTTTGATTTGAAGGGTTAGATTGTAATTTAATGGTATTCTGAAGGGCTAATTTGTCCCGTCTATGAGACAGTGATGGTTCATTTTGGTTTTATATTTAGAAAATTTAAAACCATTTCTGAAGTTTATTGAGACATTGTTGTAATTGTCTCTCAATAGTGTTCATGTTTTTTGCACGAAAACATATAACAAAGTCGTCAACATATAGAGAACAATCCACGTCTGGATTGATGCATTTTACTATACTGTTAATCTTTATATTAAAAAGCGTGACAGTGAGTATGCTACCCTGTGGGAAAATGATGGAGAAAATGTTTGTATCAATTAAATATGTGCTCTATAAAAAGAAAATTTTGCATGTGCATTTCTCGACCAATTTTTAAAATAAGATATTTACCACTAAAAATGTCTGTTTCACACTATTTAAAACATATTAAGGCACTACCGGTAATCAAATTGTGTCTGAAAAATAAAACAAACCTTTGGCAGAAACTAGCGCCCAAACAATAAGATCATTTATTATAATTTAATGTGAAGATAAGTTGCTTAATAGAAATCACGGCTAATAGCGAATCTAATGATTGTGGTTAAACAACTTTGTGTGAATGAAAATGCAATTTTAAAATATATTTTAGTTTATATCGTTCGACGTGACCGTTTAAGATCGATAACTTTTAAATGTTTTTACCTGGCAAATCGTGGATCTATTGCAATTTGAGGAAAGAAATCAGTTAAAATGTGACTTACATAAGTGGTACCAAAAAATGGTACCATTCCCAAATCCAAAAAGTATGGGCTTTTTCCAGTTGGAAAGAAAAAATTCCAAATTCCAAAAAGTTTTTTTTGGTAAATATTTTACACTGATACAACAGAAAAAAATGGAAAATATTTACTTTTATGAGAGAGTAATGAAATTATTACTACAAGAGATTGTATATATATATACATGGTTATGTGTTTGCAAAGTATATGAACATACAATATTGCTTTTATTAAATAGTGAAAAAATCCCCAATTAAGGCAAAACCACGTAAATTTCGCAATTAAATGGGTACCTGTACCATTCCCAAAATGGTTAAAAAAAATCGCTAAAGAGTATCTTTTTCTCTTTTTTGGTTGGATTTGCTTTTTAGCCGGATTGCGAAGGTTTTGTCTGTACGTCCAATTACGTTGGTTTCTGACCATTCTGGTATAACTATTTATCGGGGTTATTGTTTAGGGTGGGGGTCATGTGGGTGGGGGTGGAGGGCTTGACAACCTAACTAACCTAACCTAACGGACAGCAACAATGTTCCTTCATAATAAAGTATTTACACACTGAAAACAGAGAATCAGTGTCCTGTGGACATAATTTTCTATTTGTCAACACCAAGTTAGATAGACTGGATGCAATCTGGAAGAATTATGAGAGATATATGCAATTTTGGGTTAATCCAAACACGAACACGACCATCAAGGACCATGTGTTTCTGTTGCATCTTATTTGTGCATATACATACAAGTTTAAACACAATTATTGTAAATGAATAAGTTTGGTTTGGAAAACTTGACAACTTCTTATTGTACTATACTTAGGGCTTTCCATACAATTGTCCCGTTTACTTTGCCTTGAGCTTTTAAAACTAATGGTGCTATATTCACCAATCACAATAAATCCAGATCGCCTCTAGTCCCTTTAAGTTGAATATCTCATAAAGGTGTGTTTCACGTTGTTTTTTGGATGACAAAAACATATTTTTCTCTTTCAGGTTGTCTACATGAAGTACAGGGATCCTCTGAAAATGTACAAGGCACAGAACACGGGACATCACTTTCGTGCAATCCATTTGAAGCAGTTTTAACACCACAGTTGTAAACATTTTATAACAGCGACATTGGCAAAATAAATAACAATTTGTCTGATGTAGAGTTAAAATAACGCGCTTCATAAAATGTGCCATTTACTACCAGCATTTACAGGCGCACACACGTCAAGTGAATATTAGAGACACAACTACGGCCCGTGTATTTTCAGACATTGGCATAGCCGTTTTCTATTGAGACACATAGGGTGTGAGAGCAATAGCTTTCCGCCAGGAAACTGACGGTCAAAAAATCAACAGTATGCCTTAAAGGGAAAGCTAAATACATTTAAATTCAAGCTTAAATGATCTAGTCAAACAACATCATACAACATTACGAGACAAAGTTTAAATAATACTATTTTATATTCACATTCATGGTCATACTAATGTGTTAATAGATTGTTCGAAGATATACTGTTCAAAGATATACGTCTTCGATCAGATCGGTAACAGCCTGTTTGAGTGATAATAACTGATTGTGCATATAAGAGTTAATATCATTGGAAGCTCTCTTTCTAGAGCTTGTTTTATGCTTTAAACTAGCCAACACTTAAAGGGACCGACACACGGCAATCTTGAATTGTTTATCAAGCATTAAAATTAACGTCTCGATTTATTAATCCAGTATCATTTTAACCTTAAGCATTGCTTGCATATAATTAAATAAAATGTGAAGTTTTCATTTTTAGCTTTACTGGCCGAAGGCAGCATACCTTATGTTATGGCGAGTTGTCCGTCGTCTGTCGGTAACGTTTGTTTTTTAACACGATAGGGCCTTCATTTTTAAGTTGACCTTTACCAAACGTTGTCAGTGTTTTTGAATAAAGGAAAGCTCGGATAAGTTCAAAAGCCAGCCAGATCAGACTAGTAACACCAGAGTTATTGCCTTAGATTTCCTTAAATATGTTATATTGGGAACCGGGGGTCATGGGTTCAAATTTATAGTTATTAATTTTATTTCTCCTTTTTTATATTATTTATTTTTGGTTGTTAAAGAGAAATATTTAAAAAATAAATTATGTTTTAATTTTAAGTTGCAAGCCATTATAACAATATACTGGTAATTAGTTGATTAGTACAGACATTAGTTGAAATGTCACAACTCAGCTTTTATAAATGTTACATTCAATATATGATTAAAGCTTTAACATAAGCAACTATGAGATAATTAAACATAAAGTTACAGTCTCAGAGGCTGATCTTGATTCGAAAGTACCACACATATCTGTAATACCACACACTGGCACACAGATATCTAAGATCTAAGAAGTTAATTTTTGGTATGGTGCTTTAGGTCATTTTCAGCACAGCTAAGGTTTTAGATGACGGTCGATTTCCTGTGGTGGAGGTAGAAAAAGCCCCGACAGTCTACACCCTTCCAGTTTAATCACGGTGGCGAAACCAATTGACTTTTAATACGCCCGCCCTAAGACTGGACGTATTATGTGGTGGCGTTGTCCGTTCGTCAGTCCTTTAAGTTTTGCGATATCCGCTCTCTAACTCAATATCCAATCATTATGAAACTTGGAAATAATGTTTATGGGCATAATAGCTCTGTCGAGTGCGAAAACCAGCCCAATTGCCCCTGTAACAACGGAGTTATGTCCCTTTAATTATTGAAAATTGACAATTTTGCGATATCCTCTCTCTAACTCAAATGAATATTATCCAGTCCTTATGAAATTTGAAATTTAATGTTAAAAGGCATACTCTCTCTGATTAGTGCGCAAACCAGACAATCACCCTGGTAACAACGGAGTTATGGCTCTTAAACTATTGAAAATATACACTTTTTGCGATATCCTCTCTCTAACTCAAACACATATTGTATCCAATCCTTATGAAACTTAGAAATAACTTAGAAATAATGTTCAGGGGCATAATATCTCGGTCAAGTTCGAAAACCAGCCCAATCTTTTAAGTAACAACGAGAGTTGTGGCCCTTTAATTATTGAAAATCGCCGCGCTAACAACGGAGTTAGGGCCTTGACAATGTTAACGATGTCCGATCAATAACTTGAGTATTTGTTGCTCAATCTTTATGAAACTTTAAAATATTTCTTATGGGCATAATATTTAGTTCAAGTTCGGAAACCAGCCAGATCGTCAAGGTAACAACTGAGTTATGGCCCTTTAATTATTAAAAATTGACAATTTTGATGATGTTCGCTCAATAACTTGAATATTTGTTTTCCAATCTTGATGAAACTCGTCAAGTTCGAAAACCAGTCCAATCAAACTGGTAACAACGGAGTTTGTATTATGCAGCAGCATTTATACCTGCAATCATTTACCACAGTTACAAATGATCCACTTTCGACGGACGTATTTTGTGTCCAATGGACACTGTTGTTAATTGTTTCAGTCAAATTGTAAACAGAACGCTTGATTCAGATTCTTAACTTTCTTAATATGTATTGAATATTATTCAAATAAAACACAAGTACCCCTCCAAAGTCAGTTCTTTCCTCCGCAGCCAAGACTAATTCGATGCATCCGGTACTTCCATAGCCATTTAAAGAAATCTATGACCGTGTACATTTTGGGAGCGCTAATCATAGAAAGTACTGGAGTAAATATGTGCTACCGTTTCCGGAGGAGAGAAGATCTCAGTTTGTACAGGTATGTGCACTTTACGTGAACACAATTCTTCAAATGAAGTTATACCTGAATCGAGCGCTTTTTTTATATTTTTTGCTAAAAAGTCTCGTGGTTTCGTCACTGTGTTAATTATATCTCAGGGGAACAATTAATTCTTACTCACAGATTATTGGATAGACATACAGATGTAGACCTATAGTACCCAACGGTTTAAACCGGTATGGTACTAATAAAATACAGGTAACATGTTTATATACATTAGAATACTTATTATATGTCGACTGGTACCGTTGGAGACGATTTGAATGATTTTTTCTTTAAAATTACAGTCGTTATTGACATTATATTTGTCACTTTCAGAATGAAATTTGTTTTGATTTATTGATTGCCATTATTGAGATATTAAAGGTACTGGTGTGTTAGCTGTTTGGTTCAGTATATATTAGATCCATTTCTTGACGTTCCAAAACGCATGTCACAGCCGCGGTGTCGAAAGTGACCGATTATCTTAACATCATCTACGCGCCAAAACACCAGTCTCATATACTTAACTCAATTTATGTTCATAAAAAGTAGTTACAGGACAACGTAATTGTTCATGATGTACTCTGAAATAGTGAAAAATTACACTTCCAATCTCAAATCTGCATCTGCCGTAAGTCGTGCACTGAATGAATTGAATTGGGTGTTAAGGCGCACCAACACAAGAACGGTTATATGACGCCTAACAGGAATAAACGTGTCAGGCTTATACTCCATTTACATCAAGATAAAATATAGAGCATGGGCATAGAACCGTCTTACCTGCAAAACTGCAGAGTTGCTGCACATTCTATACTCCATTTACGATAGAGCCACGGTTCCACGTTTGCATACGCGGTGTCATGATAAGTCATTGCATGAGTATGATAAAAATGAATAGTGATAGGGGAATGGGTGGGGGTGGTGTTTGCGTGTCCTACCCATCTGCATGTGACAGTGTGTTTGTGAGATTGCAATGGTTGTATTCTACCCCGGCATCCACACTGGGGAAACACGTACTGAAACTATTTTAAATAGTTGACTACGACAGTGACATGTACATATGTTTATGATTACACTCACAATCCAGCAGACAAGTCAATGTCCACAATATTTTCGCGCTATTAAAAGTTATTTTAAATGCAATTACATGTATATACGGGCTGTTAATCTGTAACATAGCACGTAATGGGACATATTGCACAATCACATTACTTACAAACATCATGTTTTTCAATTGATATGACAGGTTTATAATGATTTGGCACAGTTTTAAAAGAAAACGCCTAATGTTCACACGTTAAATTGTATTTATATAAATAAGTACAACAGTCGAACAGGAAAGGCAGCTTTCACAGAACACAGTAAACCCACAAACACGCAAAATGACAAAACAAGAATGGCAATAAATACTAATAAGGAATATAGGCATATGACGTCATAAACACAAACATGTTGAAATAGGGTTACCGCCTTGGAATGGGCAGAGGCAAAAAAGGCCGCGGGGGGTTTAAACCAGATTCTAGGGTACACCAACCCTCACACTTACCCTACTTTCATCCCAATACAACTGGACAGTGTAAATAAATAAATCCTTGCCATGAACTATTCTCTAACTAACAAGGCAGCATTAATAGGCAATATAAGCAAAACACAAAGATGTAAGTTCACCAAACATGAATTCTTTAAATTATATGAGGGATATCTAATCAATATATATTCTAAATCTTTGAAGATACATTCCTGTTGTGATTGTTTCAACTACGTATAGTTCTGCAAAGAAAAACAATACACAAACGTGTTTTTTGTTAATTGTTTTAAGAACAGGCGTCATCAAATATCGCGGTTAGATTTCTAAAAATGTATTATATCATTCGCTATGTAGGGAATAACAATAAACAAACTGTTTCCATATTGCTTCTTCGTTCATGAAATCTAGACACTTTAAGTTTCAGCTGGTGATTTATTTGCAGGAAACATCGTGACTGTTTTGCTGTTACTAATGGTGTTTAGCATTGCCGAATAGCGTGTATGCATTCTGTAAATCGTGTGCTATGGACTACGTTTATCCATAAAGACCATTTAAGCAGACATTATATCTAACATTACCAATCCAAGGAATTTATAACAACGCCATTCGCCCAGTATGCAATGGGCGATTCCGGAGTTCAATTAATCTTCCTTTCCGCTGGATATTCACTGTGTCTGTATTTAGATGTCCCTAGGGGGTTGTTAAGTTGTTTCAGATAATATTTTCCGCATAAATGAGAAACAGCCATAATGTATCAACACCTAAAATTGAAGCCTATCAATGCGTTAGCTCACTGAAATAAATGAAAAGCTTCCCACTATAATGTTAAACAAAATGAATACAAGGCGCATTCATCCCATAAATGCAATATAGTCATATCCAGTTGAACTGTTGTTGAGAAATTGATAATTATTTTGTTTCTTTATTATAAAACACAACTAGACAATTAAATAAAGAAATGATAGCACCTTTTAGAATTTAAACGTAAGGGAACATTATCATAACTTAACGTTACAATACTCCAATGTTGCTACACGTTTCTATGAACAGAAAAGTCATACACACAGATACATTGCAGTTAGTATACAACGTACACACTGTGTAAATACAATATATACTTTATATATAAAATGCATAAACATCTTTGTAAGCAATACGATGAATTCAGAGTACATTGTAGGTTGAATTATATATAAAACAGGAAAAGCGGCATGCAAGCACGACAGTCAACCATAAACACACACAGAAACAAAAAACAACTTTAAAGTTAAATAAAATGCCAGATTTGACATCACAAACACAAAACGGTTGACAATAGGGCTACCGCATTGGAACGGTCAGTGGCAAAAGAGGCCACTGGGATTTATACCAGGTTCTAGGGTGCATCAAACCTCACACTTACCCTACTGTCAACCCAATAAAACGGGACAGTGTAAAAAAAGAAATCCCCGCCATGAACTATTCTCTAACCAACAAGTCAGCATTAATAGGCAATATAAGTAAAACACAAAGATGCTCGTGTATATAGCAATATACAAACAACAGTAGCCTGGAAAGCCACAAAAAAGGTACTCTATGACGTGACAGAAGCCAGAGTTACAAGAGGACAAGGCTTAAAAACAGTTTACATGTGTTATAAAATGTGCCTGTTGTTGAATGGAGAGTGATTTAAAGTCAATGGTATATTATTTGTCTCTACCGCCATTTTCGTTGATCAAAATCCTATATATTAACGGATGTTTATGTTATTTAGGAATACATTATATAGATGGCAGTTTGTTCTGCTTTTCGTCTACCCAAGCCTTGAAAGTAGTGCACCGAATTATACGCGTGGCAACAACACTATCGGCAGGAATTAGAACAAATTTATTATGAAATTCTTGGATTACCGATTTTAAATTACGAAAGAAAAACCTAGGTCTCGGAAGAAGTAAAGAAGCTTAGCATTATAAAAGTTAATACTGGTTTCTATATTTTTAAAAATTGACTTTTCCCAAGTAGAAAGAGAGTTAGGGTCCTCATGTTCTCTACGACACCATTTTGTCAATGGATTGGCTGATCTGTGTTCGACAGGCATTACAATCGATATTTGAAGGTATCTATACTATCCTAAACCTTTCGAAAACATCAATATTAAAATTACCAGTGATGACATGACCTGCTGGAGCATAGCAACATTTTGATGTGTCATTTACTATATCAAGGTCAGAAACTATTTTGTTGTTGTTGAAAATAATATTTATAATATGTGTTTTATATTTATAACAAATTACAGGAATTCCTGATATTTTTAAATATTTAGAGTAAGTATAAACTATATAAACTGATTATCTCGAAAAGTACAATGCATGTCAATGAAATCAATACCTTTATTAAGATAAACTATTTTTAGAAAATGCCTGAGGTGATCAGACTCCTTGTCAGTATGGAGTCAGAGAACATGTTGTGTGTAGCTTTGAATTGTGGAAGCATTGTTATACAAGGGGTCTGTACGAATACAATTTGCGTCTGCTTCCTCTTCGATCAACTCATAGAATGTTTGAATAAACGACAACCGTTTAGACAAATCAACTTTAATGCGTGTGTTCGAACATGTATGGACCACATATTGCGCTACGTCACACATCTGGAATATATAAATAAAAACAAGCAGTACACATTTTCTTTCCTTCGGTGTAAATTTGCACTCCACTGATGCGTTATTCCACCACACAATGTTGTTACTTCCACCACATCAACGAATAACGTATGGACAGGCTGATTACGTCGAACAATTCTAGGGAGTTCTATTTTAATCCATTTTAATTTTGCTCGTTCACGTATTCCATCAAACATTTACTTATTATTTGATGCTGGTTTCCATAGTTATCTATTCTAAGATCAGCGGCCAGTATATTTTTCAAATAATAAACTTAATGTAAATGTTTGTATTTGGTTGTGACAGCAACGTATTGATCATGTTGATGCTAAACACTTTATTGTATCAGTCAATATGTCTATTTATCAGCGATTGTATCTTGATGACAAAAGAGACTTATATTTTAAATGTTTTTTCCGATTTGTTTTAATAATGTTGACAGATGTGTTTGAACGAACATCGTCTTAATAGCTTTAGTAAGTTATTGCCACATAACCATAAGCATGCATTGTGAATTGGACATTTTGTGTACAATTGTTAAGCGTGTTACTCCTTTACGTTTACTAAACAAATAATTGCATTTTCACTATGCTCTTTCCGATTGTAATCTGCATTCAACAGATGTTTTTTGTTCATTGCTATTTCTCCGAATTGCGTTTAATCGCTTACATTAAGCCTTTAAACATATTGTAGCTGCATGTAATGCGGTTATTATTATTCTGATTAATAAAAAAAAAAGGTTTTAAGTCAATTACATGATTTTAAAAGTAAATAAGAAAGTTCTGCAAATCTTCAAACACGCAAATACATGTAGTTACAAATGCTTTTTCATGCATATACTTTTTTTATGAAAACGTGTGTAATTGATGAGTTTTCAGTTCTGAGGTTTATGCTCTTTAGTTAATCACTATAGCTATGGATTAATGAAGTAAACATCTAATCAAAAAAGTATGAAAGGAGAAATTTGGAAATCGCCGAACACGATAAGTACAAACATATTGCAGTCTCGGTTTGATTGAGACTGTTCATGAACGGTAGAGAAAAATGCTTGCTTCCGTCCACGCCCTCTAGTCCCAGATTGTGCATAACTCAATATTTAAAATGTCTATAGCACAAACAGTTCAGCCATCCTGAAGATGGTATGAAGCAACATTTACTCGTAGGAAATACGCATACTCTTTCATTAAATATCATACAGAACAGTACAAGTACTACTTTGCTGCTATAATCAGTAGTAGTTGATGAATTGTATACAGTTATATTGCATACATTCACGTTAATGTTCCCTTAAAACGATTAAACCTTCATTCATTACAAACAAGTAATGTAAACATCGTGTAAATTATTTACACAGTCCAGTTTTATTGGGATGATATTGGGATGACAGTAGGGTTAGTGTGAGGTTTGGTGCACCCTAGAATCAGGTTTAAACCCCCAGCGGCCTTTTTTGCCACTGACCGTTCCAAGGCAGTTGCCATATTTCAACCTTTTCTGTGTTTGTGACGTCATATGCCTTTATTCTTTGTTAACATTGTCGTTCATGATTGTACTTTTGCGTGATTTTGGTCTTACTGTGTTCTGTGAAAGCTGCATTTCCTGTTTCGACTTTTATACTTATTTTTATTATCACAATAGTGTTATTTGTGCCGTGTTGAGGCCGTAAAAGGTCTCCGCGTACATCCAATCAGTAAAGTTTTTTTTACATACCACAGGGATTGTGTGACTTTCATAGATCCAGTTTCATCCTTAAACTCATGTGTTACTGATACCATGTTGAAGGTTTTGTGTTCACCGAAATCTTGGCCTATTTTAATAGGATTTTCCTTAACTTTTCCTTGTGATCTTTAATTAGACACTTTGGTTGAGTTTTGGACTCCTATTAACGTCCGTCTATTGTAAATAACGGATATTTTATACGTAATAACGTAGTATCTCTAATAAGTACTAAGTGGCCCTTTCACTTTTCACATAATGGTATTACTTTTAATCGACAACACTTAAAATAAATCTTTCTCCT
The DNA here is from genome assembly GCA_037043455.1 of Cyrtodaria siliqua. NCBI lineage: Eukaryota > Metazoa > Mollusca > Bivalvia > Adapedonta > Hiatellidae > Cyrtodaria > Cyrtodaria siliqua. The sequence goes on from JAWPHD010000001.1 coordinate 71,490, forward strand.
TTTCGGTTACACTCTGCGTCATCTATACAAATTCTACATAATAACTCTATATTTCTTATAGCTAAGCTATTTGTACGCCTTACACCTTCAAATCTGCATTCGACAACCTTATTTCATGTTCCTTCCAATAATTGTACCAGTATTTTTAATAACGGCTCAAAAGTTTCAAACACCTCTTGAATCACCTGTTTTGAGAACATATCAAGTAACGTCTCAATTCAGACATCGTTTAATTCTATCTAGAGGCAGAGTGTTTCATTTTTTAAGTAAGTGCAATGCTAAGAGGTTAATTTGTTGCAATTATTTATCTTGCAAGTCCACCATTAAATCAACTGTTACTGATAGAACATTCAACATATGTCTAGCTTCAAATGTTGATTGACGTTCTTCTCACGTCATTTATGTTTTGACTTGAAATGAACCACGTAGTGGTATACAATATGTTGGACAAAGGGGTCGTTCCTTAAACGTTCGATTCCGTGAGCAAAAATATAATGCCGGCAATCCCAAAACGTTAAAGAACTACCTGTAGCAACACTTTCATCAGATAGGTCATAGTCTGCCAAGTACCTTCATTGTGGCTTTCTAGGCTATTGTTTTTTTGTATTATATTTACACGAGCATATTTGTGTTTCACTTATATTGCCTATTGATGCTGCCTTGTTGGTTAGAGTTTAGATTATGGCGGGGATTTCTTTATTTACACTGTCCTGTTTTAATGGGATTACAGTAGGGTAAGTGTGAGGTTTGGGCCACCCTAGAACCGGTTTAAATCCCCAGTGGCCTACTTTGCCACTGACCGTTCCAAGGCGGTAGGCCTATTGTCAACCCTTTTGTGTTTGTGATGTCGTTTGCATTTTTTTTATTACTTTTGCCTTTTCGTTTGTCTGTTTGCGTGTTTGTTTTTGTGTCTTGTGGTTGACTGTCGTCCTTGAATGCTGCTTTCCCTGTACGATATTTTTATCCTTCTTTAGTAACGTCACTGTTCAACCTGTTGAATATATAATTTATGATAAGGATGCAACCAATAACTTTAAAATAAAAGCTAGACATATAGCAGAACTAACGTGGATGAAACACTTGCAGACACCATTTCCACTGGGCCTTAATGATAATATTGATGAACAAGGAAATATTTCAAAAGGGCTTTATATTTTGACGTTTTTGCTATATTTACCATTCGAAAGCGTAAATCTATGTCTCATGGTTACAGACGTAATTTAAATCACGTATTAATATGTCAGTCGCTGATTTACATACATTTTTAAACAGTCTGGAAAGCACTTGATGCTTTATTGTCTCACCTCTCTATACATTGCTTCACTTAATCTGATTGACAAGGAAGCAGACACAATTTTCATTTGAACAGATCCTTTGTATAACACTGCTTCCATAATTCAAAGCTATAGCAGCATGTTCTCCGACCCCATATTAATAAGGAGTCTGATCACGTCAGACATTTTCTAAAAAAACTTTATCTTAATAAGGGCATGGATTTTATTGATATACCAAGAAATATAAAAAGATAAAAAGATCGGACAGGGAAAGTAAATTCAAGGAGGACATTCAACCACAAAACACAGAAAAAACAGGCAAACAGACAAACAAGAAGACAAAAGTAATCATAAAAGTAAACGACATCACAAACACAAAGGGTTGACAATAGGCTACTTTTGCTATGCTCCGGCCGGTCATGTCATTACTGGTAATTTTGATATTATAGATAAACGTTTTCGGCATTTGTTTTCTAAAGGTCCTAAATATCGATGCCTTCAACTATCTAGTTTATTGCCTAGAAACTTTGCATTGATAATTACAGTATAAAATGGTGTCTTAGAGAACAAGAGGACCCAAACTCTCTTTCTACTTGGGAAAAGTCAATTGTTAACATCATAGATACCCGTATAAACTTCTATACAGCTAACCCCTCACTACTTCCCCCTAGACCTAGGCTTTCATTTCATAATTTAAAATCGGGAATCCAGGAATTTCATAATAATAAATACTGATAAAGGTGATCCTTTGGGAGCAACAAACACAATTAAGAGAATAAAGCAGCAGACTCGGTTTTATTAAGTCTGTTCATGAGAGAAGTAATGAAAGAAGCAACACTTATCACGCCCGTTTGTTTTAGGTCCTGCTGATAAAGCAGCTAATAATATAAATATTTGATACCTCCTTTACGTCAATGTTTTATCTCAGGAACTCGAGAGTATTAATTCGTATACTCCAGTGCAATCTATTAAAGATAATGTTGTTTTGAAGCATATCACTGAGTGCAAGATGTTCAAGGCTGGAATAGACAAAAAGGTAAACAGACTTCCAACGATGTACTGGATTCCAAAATTACATAAACAACCATATAAAGCTCGTTTCATTTTCAATTCTAGTTCTTGCAATACTTTAAGTATCTTCGAACGTTTAACATCTTGTCTTAATGCCGTTAAAGATCACGTTAAACAATATTATGCTTTAGTATGAAAACTCTGAGTTTAATTTAATTTGTCTCCCCGCGCTTGCAATCAGTACTGTTATTCATTCGATCTTTGGAGTTCGCTGAGCCCGATACTTATATTTAGTTATCGGTGGTACATTTTCAATTTCGTTTGTTTTCTTACTTAATTTTTGATTCGGTGGTTCCACTACTCCGGCCGATAAAAGGCTCTGGGTATTGTTTAACCAGCTATAGGATATGTTGTCTGCTTTTTAATTTAGTTTTTGGCTGTTATACGCAGGCTTCATAACCGCTGCTCCCAACTAAATTCCATTATGTTTATTTCGCTCTTCGGGGCATTTAATTGTATTAGATACTGGGACCATACGCCGTACGACATGGGGAAGCAATTAACTCCATGTCCGTATGCACGCCATCTTCGAGATGGTTAAAATTGTGTATTATTGATTTTATGAATATTGTGTTCTGCTCAACCCGGGGCAAGAGGGCGTGAGCGGTAGCTAGCATATTTCACTACCGCTCATGAACTGTCTTAATCAAACCGAGACTGCAATATTTCGAATGTGTCGTGCTCGGCTGTTTCCAAAGGTCCATTATTATACTCTTTTTGGTCTATTGAAAACTCAGGCGTGATAAAATTTCAAAAAGTGTCAAGCTTCATCTATAAGTATTTATGACCTTTCTACATTAAAGACAACTTTACCACACCACATATCAAAGACAAGCTAATTGCTCTCGATCTAAAACATTTACAGGGGACAATAGTACGTTTTTGGATTGTAATAATATTAAACCGTTTTTTACTAACGGCAGTTTGGACAATTACACTATGAGTACTTGCTATAAAGTTTGTGAATATTATTTTTCTATTAGATCATATTTTCGTCAGGTATGGAACTAGCAATTATAGACAATTGTTGAATCCCTATGAGTACGAACTGTGCACCTCTTGTCGCAGATGTGTTTCTATATTGCTATGAAGGAGATTTTATGTTGTGTCTTTCACAAGATAAGCAGGCAGATGTTTTTGAAGCCTTTAATGACACCTCGCGATATCGGGGATGATGTATTGAACATTGACAACCCTTTCTTTTCTACTATGATTAATAATACATATTCTAATGAACTTCAACTTAATAAAGATAATATTTCTGATATTAACGGTTCTCGTCTCGATCTACATCTCTCTATTGAAAATGGTGAAATAACTGGCAATATCTATGACAAGAGAGGTGATTTTGATTTTGATGTTGCTAATTATCCTAATTTAAATGAGGATGTACCCCGAGCTTGTACTCGAGCTGAGGAATTTAATATTTGTAATCTTTGTATAACTAAAAATCTACTCCATCATGGCTACCGTTACTATCAACTACGTAAAACCTATGCAAAATTGTACTATCCCTGATCTTCTTTCCAAATATAAAAGTAATTTAAGAACGGTTCTGCGACAAGGACTATCACAACCTGATTATATGGTGATGTGATTTACAAACTTCTTGAGATCCTTGGTCATGATCACTGTCATACTATCTTGGTTAAACGTATTAAAAGGATTGTCAAAAGAGGTTTTGACCCTATCATTTTGCAACTCATTGCATGCTTGGTGGTGGACCCATTTACAGTTCGCCAATATGCTTTCCTCTTTAATTGGTGGATGACCAAACAGGATGTGGACCCTATGATGACGCCTACCTAAAATCCAAAAAGAAGGTGACTTTTGATGTTTGTCTGCAATATTGCCTTGTCGTGCCCGAAATGGTTTATTCGCTTGTTGTTCTGGCTTCTGAGTACCTTCGTTGTGGCTTTTTATGCTATTGGGCTTTTGTATTTATATATACACGAGCATCGATTTTTTAGTCAAACTGTTCCGTATTACTGGGATGACATTAAGGTAAGTGTGAGGTTTGTTGCACCCTGGAACCCCCAGCTGCCTTTTCTGCCACTGACAGTTCAAAGGCGGTAGCCCTATTGCCAACCACATTTGTGTTTGTGGCATTATATGGATTTATTCTTTGTTAACATTGCCATTCATGTTTGTCCTTTTGCGTCTTCGTATGTAGTACCAATACCGTTTGCATCGTAGAAACCATACAAAGTAGATATAAAAGTCGAACAGGAAATCTAGCATTCAAGGAATTCAGTCAATCCAAAACACAACACAAATTCTCACAAATTTACGATATACATCAAATGAAATAAATTGTTCAAACCTTTAACACACCATATTATGCTATTTTGGGAAATCAGCCAGAGAAAGATGGGATGACGGTTGACGTTTCCGATCAAGCACGTCTGGAAGCTAACCCACAAGGGACAGAGGCTGAACTCAATGCAGCATCCATACATCAAACAATTGAGAATCAATGTTAAAAGCTTTTCTTCCTAATATACGATAAAGTTTCACATTTGTTTTATATGTATTGTAAAATATATCCCAATTAAGGTTGTAGAATAATTGTATATCACTGCAACTTTCAAGTCAACGCTTTATCGCAATTCCCATACGAATAAGAGTGTCTCCGTGTTGAGAGATACGTATCATAGTGAATGTTTTGAGAAAAGAACATACAATGGTATTGCTTTGATGTTCATTCGATGGACCTACTATATTCAGTGTTTCTTTATTACACAACTGAAACACTGAGGGATGTACATTGTCCTGAGTCTTTCTATTCTAATACGGCAACCCTTACACTTACCAACAAAAACAATTTGTCAATGCTTATAAAACTTCCTCTCAGTTCCCAGTTTTTTTAAATTAAATCCATCATTACCATTACGCACGTAATGTTCATGTAGCTGGAAAACAATAAAGGTCTCAAGAGATCACGTTAAATGTGTGCTTACATAGACAACACCTCTAATACTCTTCATCTCGAAAGCAGCTGTCTGATTTTTCAGAAATTTTACATGATTGTATGTTTTCCTAATACTATCTATACAGGATCCTACATGAGTGACAGTGTATTATTGATTTTAATAAACGAGTTGGATAAAATGATAGGATAAGAGGCGCTGCCGAATATCCTGTCGTTTTATCCGACAAGTTTATTAAATTCAATAATACACAGTCACGAATGTAAGATTCTATTGATCACAAAACACATGTACGACGTGATAGTCCATTAATACCTTATATACGGTGGCAATTTGTAAGTGAAATCATGACGTCGTTTTGTTGTTTACATGACGTCGCTACGTAACGCGGTTGTAAATGCGTTCGCGCTACAAAAATGGGACATCTAAAACCAAATTTAACGTTACTAACATGCATTTTAAGTTAGATTTTAAATAATGATGAATAGTTAAGGTGTCTGAACGTATCATATGATATATCATGCGAACAATTGGGATTACATGTTTTACTGTGTGCAAACACAGTGATTTGGCTCTCATTCGCATCTATAATATACTAATGTATTACGAGAAATGTTATGACTTTATTACTCTCCCAGAAGCCATGTTACGTGATAAAAAACAAATCTTGCGAAATTCAAGAGAGCCGCTATGTCTAAAAGAATGAAGTCTTGATAACTACTCATAAGAGCTATTACGAAGTTATTGACGCAACACGCTTGCTCCAATATTTTGGATTACCTTCCAATATGCTTAAAAACAGTAGAGCGCGGACCAACGATGCCATTGCGTTCGAACGCTGTGGTTTCTATAGGAGGCTATATCTCATTTTTAATCAAGCCTGTATTGACTATACGAACGTGAGGAAAATGGTCATATAGAAATCACAGCACTCAAACGCAATTGCACCGTAGATCCGCACTATACCACAAACAAATAGCAAATTAACTATACAATGATAAGTACAATACGCAATTCAAAGAGTGGAGAAGACAGAGTTAACGACATGGTTACCGACTTGTAACTATCAGCAGGCTACAAGTTCCACTAATTGGCTAAAATCAACTTTACGTGTTCACAACCTCGCCATTATCCTGTCGTCTACGCCGAAATTGACAAGTCAGTGTAATTAAAGTACATCCATCGAAAGGAAATCTCTAACAATAAAGTCCACATCCCGAGACAATAGGAAGCGACAGACGTATAATGGTATTGTTCAGATATATAAAATCTCATGATTAGAATGACCTCGGGATATATCCAGAAGCACAGCAGTTGAAACTAAAGCGAAAATAATAGTAGGGTACCATCAGAAATCCCGAGGGACGAATACTCATGCACCAACCTCCCCTTTCAGGGTTTAAGAAGGTGCAATCATGGAGTCCCACAAGGTGACTGAATGCAGAGGGGTCAATCACCAAACATGAAGCGCGCTGCAATATTAAAGGGTCCTATCCTTTTACTGACGAATTTCCTCATTAATTTTGTAAAGTGATCACGAAATCCGCCAGACCCTTTTAATTTCCGAAGTTTGTAGATCACATCTCCATAGAATAACGTTGTGATATTCCTTATCGCGGAAATGTATGAAGGTTGGTGTTGTACTGTTCCATCGGGGTTTTGTTGCGGCTAATGAACTTTGAAAAAGATCTACGTTAACCGAACAATATCTTTTATGTCCAAAGCAACTCGCACAACACATTATTGTTTCAACGCAAGCTAGTACACTTTTTTACAAGTTTACAAGTGTATATTAACTGACTCCATGATTGCACCTTCTTAAACCTTGAAAGGGGAGGTTGGTGCATGAACATTCGTCCCTCGGGATTTCTGATCGTACCCTACTATTATTTTCGCTTTGCGGACCTACGATGCCACCTACGTTCGGACGCTGTGGTTTCTATAGGACCCTATATATCATTTTTTATATTAACTGAGATGAGAGCAAATCGGTTGTCTTATTACTGACTGAACTTTTGGGGCACCTCCCATAGACAATCGCAATGGGTAATATTTCTCTTGTTTGTTTTTGTTGCTTTCAATCGATTCCCTTTTTAGTATTTTTTAGTTTTATAATTGTCACAAAATAATCTCGTGTGGAACGTATTGGTCGTACATAGCTCTTGTAAGCAATTGAAGATTTCTGTTGAAAATATTCACCAGTTGCATGATATATTCATGTACCACGGGAAAGCGAGCACTTCCATAACATTAATGTTGGAGCTATGGCAGGGCCGTTCAATAAGTTGATAAGTGCATGTAAATTATGGGCATTTTACAATCTATCTCTCTAACGGGCAAAATTGTTGAAGGGTCCTTTCGTGTAGATATGAAAATTGGGTCTGTCGCCACGTGTATCACGGAATGAACCTGGGAAATGATGGTTTGGGCGAAACCTTAGGTTATTAAGTGCATTGTTTTCCATTCGTGGCCAGGAATGTTGAAAGTTGGTTTGGCTGGAGCAGTCGTTTGAAAGGTTGAAATTCACAGGCAATATGTGGTCAGTATATCTATTTTATGAAATTTTGTTTTACATTTGTATTCAATGGGCGTCGCTATTTTGTTTCGTGATGTTGCTACATCCGGGCAACTTTTATATTTTTCTTAAACGTTAACTTGATACAACTAGAATATGATTCTGATGTTAACTTTATTAGATATCATTATTGTCATCGATCGTTAATGGTAATACACTATTAAATTGATAACGTTGTATATTAGGTGCATTGGTTAACGGTGAAAGGATATACATGTATATATTTCTATGTGTATAACTCATTAATTGTAATACAACATTAAATTGATAACGTTGTATATTAGGTGCATTGGTTAATGGTGGGTAACGGTGAGTTGCTATATTTGTATATATGCCGATGCGTAACCACGCTGTTGTAGAATACGTATACATTGCTACACATCAAAATTAAATGCTCAACCCGGGGCTAGAGGGCGTGAGCGGTAGCTAGCATATTTCACTACCGTTCATGAGCACTCTCAATCAAACCGAGACTGCAATATTTTGTATGTGTCGTGTTCGGCCGTTTCCATTATCATACTCTTTTAGAGAGTGACTCACATACATTTACGAGATAAAGATTTGTTTGTGTAATGATAATTGTGTAATATTGTTGTGGTAAAGAACCAACATCTAAAAGTATGTATTATTACAGCCTCCCGGGGTAGAGCTAAGCCTTTAGGGTGTGTAAGCCCTCTAGTTGATTAAACGCACAACGTAACGAGCGGTGGAGACGGTCCCCGTACCAGGACAACATGGTCAGGTTCTCATAGGAGCATCAACCCCCGGGACACGAGGTGGGCCCGTCATCAGACCTCACTGGAGGAATTTTACCCCCATAATGTCGGTTGAGGTTATTCATCGCATCATCAACCTTTATAGAAGATTTTTGATGACAATCACCAATCATTGGAGTCGCGCATCATGTTCATAAATTCACGCGCATCCAAACACAGAGTTAGATCATCAACATTGTTGTAACTTCAACAACACTTTAGTGTCATATATTCCACACATTCAGTATTTGTGAGAATACTACGAACGGCTTATACGTTCATGAGAACAGTCTTTTTGATATTTCATCTGTGTATTCGCTTGTTTTTCTTGATAATTTCTTGATAATTGTATATATATTCAACATATTTTAAAAGTTGTATTAAACATTGATTCTTTCCTGAGTTAGTCCCAACCATTAGGGTCATCTTGCGACAATAATATGCATGAAACCATTCGAGGTATTAATTGAAACACATTTGAATGTTAACCTCCTGAAACTTGTTTAGCCACCTATGCTATAACTGATGAAGCGCCAAATTAACATAACCTCAAATAACTGAACATATCTGAAATTATTTGAAGAGAGGTTCAATTGAATTTAAGATATGTTTAAACTCTAATTCAGTATTGGAAGTGTACCTCTGTTCAAACAACTATCAGTAAGGGGGCGGGAAGCATGCCCTCAGATTCGCCCTAGAGTTTACGCCACACTTGTGCATACAAACTCATACAAACAACTATCAGCAAATATTTGTAAATAAGGAAATACATAAGATATTTCATAGAGAGAAGTGACAGCATGTTTAGCTCATTTCTAACAGAATAGGAGAAGTACCTCATTTGGAAATGAAAGTCTACACATGTCATCAACTATTTACATGATTAAACAAATTTAAAAACTTGTAAATATTTATTTCTGTATGATATTATTTGATTACTGTCATTGTAAATTTCACATATCTCAAATGATACTGTAATGTAATTTTTGAAGCAGGATAGTTCATTACAGTTTCATGTTTGAGTCAATATGTTAAACTATTATTTTATTTCAAGTTTCGGTGATTAGGATTCTAAGAGATGTCTATTTCAGTATTTGAATTTGTGCCTCTTTCCAACTGCATTGAACCTCTCTTCAATAGAATTATAACTCTCTTTAATTGAATTGAACTTCTCTGCAACTGAATTAGACCGAGGTTTAATTCAGATGCAATTAAAGAGAGGTATAATTCAACTGATGATAGGTTCATTGCAAGTAAATAGAGGTACAATTCAGCATAAGTAGTACACCATTCTTCAATTGAATTATTACTCTTTTCAATTATTGAACGTTTGATGTTAATTGTGCGCACCATAATAGCTAACCTATTTGGCTCTGTATTATATTCGTTTTATAAATAAGCGCAAATACATGGGGGCACACCGTAAAAGTAATTGTCAACCCTTTTTATGTTTGTGATGTCGTTTGCATTTATTATTGCTTTTGCCTTCTTGTTTGTCTGTTTGCGTGTTTGTTTCTGTGTTTTGTGGTTTACTGTCCTCCTTGAATGGTACTTTCCCTGTCCGATCTTTTTATATTTCTTAGCTAATCTGAGTTGTTTGCGAAATCGTATTGAATGGACTTAGTGCAATGTTCCTGTGGTATTTTATTTGATTGATTTGATTGCTTAATTTCATATACAGTTATAAGATTTCCGGCATTGTTTCGTCTGTTTCATTTTACGATTTACCAAGCATATTTCGCCAGTATTTTAGTAAAAGGACACATTGACTAGTAGGAAACAGCCATTAATTAAAATGGAAATCCTACAGAAATAATACAGTAGATAAATGTAATAACATTCGGTTGTGTTGATTCGTTTAATAATTGAAACATGAGAAAAATGGTTCTAGAGAAATCACAGCATGTAAACGTAAGGGTACCTAGGTCCGCACCATGCACCACAAACCACAGTACATATGCAATAAAAAAGACATTATACAACACGAAGAGCGTTATAGACAGGGTTACTTGGAACGGTCAGCAGGCAAGATGACATAGTGGTTAACTTAAATCGGGCGTGAGAAGTGATAGCACCATAAACCTCTCATAAACGGACTGAATAAAACCGAGTCTGCCAGTTTTCTTTTTTGTTCGTGTTTGTTACTTCCAAGGAATCCCTCCTTGCAGCCTCCAGGTGTAAATTTAATACCATCCCCGCCCCCTCCCGCCGGGTTTACAAGCACTCGGGTGAAACCATCGCGGTGCAAACAGCTGGTGTATAACGTAATGAGCGGCTGGAGACGGTCTTCGTACATGGACAGACAGGTCAGGAGTTTGTGGAGAAGACGACCCCGTGACAAATGTTTGGTCCACATCAAACCTCACTGGTGGTCCATCACATCATAACCTCATTGGAGGCTAATCATCATAGCATTAACCCTCATACGAGACATGTCATAATCATTCACGCTAATTGGTGTCATCGTGTTACTTAAAAACAGAGCGTTACTTTCTTTGTAACTTTAATGATGATTAAATAAGAAACATCAGCAATATTTATATTGCATGTCATCTATAGACAGATGGATGGTAAATTGTGTCGGTGCATTCGATGCAGTGCACACACATGCTACACTTTAATACAACTGTCTTTTTCATCTTTCATTTGTACTCGTATATTCCCTCATTTTCTTGAATAATTGTACACATTTATCATATTTTTTATTGCATTAAACTTATGTAAATGCATTGAATGACATTGATTCTGTCCTGAGTTACCACTCATGGTCATTATGTGAGTCAATAAAGAGTATGACAGTGGACCTTTGGAAAGGGCCGAACACGATAAATACGAAATATTGCAGTCTCGGTTTGATTGAGACTGTTCATGATTGGTAGCGAAATATTTTACGCCCCATAGCCCCGGGTTGAGCAGAACTCAAAATGTATAAAAGCTATATTGCAGGATTTTAACTATTTTGAAGATGGCATCCTTATGGCGGTGGACATGCTATATTTAATGTCATCATTCCATGTCCAGCGGCGTATGGTCCCAATATCTAACAAAATTCTACGCCCCGAAGAAAACCGAATCTTCTACTTTTTCTCTATTGTTTTGTGTTTGTTGCTTCCAATGAATCTTTTTTTACAGTATTATTGACATTCACTCAGCGTTCTGTGTGGCGGCTGCAAAATGTGGCCCCGACTCCAAATCAGTATTTGTATTACTTACTGGTTCTAGGACCAAAAGGCCAAATATGGTGGATTTACAGTAAATTACCGCTTAAGCCGGTGCTGTTTTTCTCTCTTGTTTGTGTTTGTCACTTCCAAAGGATCCCTTTTCAGTATTTATTCATATCCTATTCATCACTAAACCATTTAGATGCCCAATTTATATCCTACGCATCATTGGTCTGTCTGTCCAACTGATAGCTTGTACATTATAGGACTATTTTGGTGTCCAGCTTATATCCTATTCAACATTGTATAATTTAGGTACCCAATTTATAGCATATTCATCATTCGACTAGTTAGTTGTACAACTTATATCCTTCACATAAATATTCCAAAGTTGTGGAGGATATTATATAGGTAATTAATTAGTTTAATTGTATAGCGGATAGTTGATGGGTATCTAACTATTGGGATGTTCCGGTTGAATGATCGTTGGCGGAGTTATTTAACTTTGAAGTTTTCCAAAGTAAACCTTGTCCGCTCAACTCCTTCCATCTTTTTCATTCGATTCTCGCTAAAATTCAGAGAAAGTATCAGTATGGTGGCCAATAGCGCGTACTTTTGTGAGATTCCGGTTGAATGATTTTTGGCGGAGTTATGGGACTTTGAAGTTCATCGAATGTAAACATTTTCCGTTCAACTCCTCCTACGTTTTTCATTCGAATTTCACAAACATTCAGAGGAAGTATTAGTTTGGTGTCTAATAGCGCATATTTTTGGGAGATTCCGGTTGAATGTTTTTTGGCGTAGTTATGGGATTTTGAAGTTTATTGACTGTAAACATTTTTTCCGTTCATCGCCTCCTACGCTTTCCATCTAATTTTCACGAAACTTCATCTGATGTCTAGTAGCGTATTTTGTCGGGAGGTTTCGGTTAAATGATTTTTGGCGGAGTTATCGATTTTTGAAGTTTTTCAAATGTAAACCTTGTATGCTCCTTCGTTTTTCATCCGATTTCACGAACATTTAAAGGAGATATATGTATGACGTCTAGTAGCAAATATTATCAGGACGTTCAAGTCGAATGACGTTTGGCAGAGTTACGGGACGTTGTTAGATTCTAACACTAGTCCTCTCAACTCCTCCTATGCTTTTTCCTCCGATTTTCATGGAAAAAGGCCACTATGGATGTCCAACCAGGTCCTAGGGTATACCAAACCTCACGCATAAGCTATTTCCGTCCGAATTAAACGATACTGTGTAACTAAAGAAATCTCCGATAGGCTATATTCTCTAACAAACTAGGCAGCGTTAGTAAACCATATTCTCTTGACAACTTGTCCATCGGATTTTTATAAATACTATTCATTTATACAATTTCATACGGTTGTTGATTACTTTTACCTCCTACTAATCACCCATTATAAGATTTTTACGATCAAGCTTTTGATGTGGGGAAGTCATCAAGGGCAATTACTGTAACACATTGGACCCAAGCTTCATATAATGCAACTGCTTTATTAAATAACAGAATTCCCACTTGAAAATGGCTGTATAATTGCTCGATGCCAGGCACAAATTAATAGCTTTTCTAATATATATAAGACCTTAATACTAATTTTATCTGAAGTTATGTATTTTAAAGGCCTAGATAATGTATTGATAAAGAGACTACTCTTCAGTAAGATATTCTTGTTAAGTCCTGTATATAGGATTTATATCGGTGACATTTCCTTTGATGAATGCAGAGCATTAAATCGTTTAATTTATGGTAACTAAAGTGGCGTGGCTATACCGTAACACAACTACCAGATATTGGAATTTAGAGTACGGTCACTATGACGTCACAGTGTTACTAAGTACACCATGCAACAAAAGAGATAGAGACTGTCTCAGCCCTTTGTTATTTAAACACCCTGCTGAAAACAGACTCTATCTATAACTTATTAGCTTGTTCTTTATATAAATTGTTAAAAGTCATTTCTAACTATTTCTTGAGAATTATTTCATGCGCTATCTAAACTGAGTGCGATCTGCATACCTAAATAATTATCCCGTCGGGTGCCCCTGATCAAGCGTTTTATAAACTGTGATTGACGAATGTATCGATTCAAAGATAACTCTGACGAAGAGTTAAACAATCTCCTTGAAAATAGGGACTCTCTGAGTACAGAACATATAGTAAATTAGGTAAAAAAACAAAAGTTATTTCATAGGTGTTTTCGCCCTAGCGGCCTCGGGCAACAATCGCTCAGGTCGTCCACAATACCGAGGGCAACCGTTCTTCATGTAGTTCCCGATAACGATGGACGATATTGTTGAATGTGTTTAAAACACCCATGAAGTAACTGTATACCGTCCCTTGTGTGTGACGTCACAGGTGCAGTTAAATAGGTTTCTTTTCTATGCTCATCAATCGTATACAGAAGTTTATATCAGTGATCGCTTATTAAGATGCCAAACTCTTGAATGTAACACATCAAAATGTTGCTATGCTCCAGCAGGTCATGTCATAAATGATAATTTTGATATTGTTGATAAACTTATTCGGCATCTGTTTTCGAAATATCCTAAGTATAGATTACCTTCAACTATCGATTTTAATGCCCAGTCCATTGAGGAGTTTAGTATACAATGGTGTCGTAGAGAACATGCGGACCCAATCTCTCTTTCTACTTGGAAAAAGTCAATTTTTAAAATTATAGATACACGTATTAACTTTTATAAGGCTAACCCCTCTTTACTTCCTCCGAAATCTAGGTTTTCCTTTCGAAATTTAAAATTGGAAATTCAAGAATTTCATAATACATTTGTTTTAGTTCCTGCTGATAAAGCAGCTAATAATGTAATTACTGTCTGACGCCTTCATTACGTCAATGTTTTATCTCTGGAACTCGGTAACACTAATTCGTATACTCCAGTTCATTCTACTGAGGATAATATTGTATCCACACATATCACTCGGTGCACTACTTTCAAGGCTGGGTTAGATGAAATGCATAACTAACTGCCTACTATGTACCGGATTCCTAAATTACATAAAACTCCGTATAAGGCCCGCTTTATTTAGAATTCTAGTGCCTACACCACCGCAAACATCTCCAAACTTTTAACTTATTGTCTTACTGCCGTTAAAGATCACGTTAAAATGAGATATAGTGTCCTATAGAAACCACAGCCTCCGAGCGCAATGGCATCGTAGGTTTACGCTGTACTGCAAACAAGGACTTGAAAATACAATGAAAGAGATAAAAAAACAACAGAAACGGTGGTGAAGACAGGGTGACCGACTTGGAACGGTGAGTTGGCAATAAGGCCCACTGGTTAAACCATATTTTGATTCAGCGCCCAAATAGACAAGACAGTGTAAACAAAACTACATCCCATCAAAAGGAATTCTCTAACAATAAAGTCCACATCCAGAGAAACTAACTAAAGAAACACATACCAAAAAATAATAAACATCTCAGGATGTATCCAGAATCGTACTAAACAACCACAGTAGTTGCAGCTATAGAGAAAACCAATCTAAGGTACGACCAGAAAACTCGAGGGACGAAAGCTCATGCACCTACCTCCCTTAGTTGGGGTTTCAGTAGGTACAATCATAGAGTCCCTATGAAATCTCTGGGATTAATTTGTTTTGGTCTATACAAAATTCAGGAGACGTTCATGACAACATTTGCAATAAACGTCAAGTTTCATCTATTAGCACGTATGACTTCTCTACGCTATTTTCAACCTTACCACACAATACCTTATCAAAGACAAGCTTATTGCTCTTATTCAAAAAAACGTTCGCTAGGGCAAAAATGTAATTTATGTATGATTGTATGAGGACTGACAGTTTTGTCAGTTTTGCCTGAGATT
Source organism: Cyrtodaria siliqua (assembly GCA_037043455.1). Lineage (NCBI taxonomy): Eukaryota > Metazoa > Mollusca > Bivalvia > Adapedonta > Hiatellidae > Cyrtodaria > Cyrtodaria siliqua. Next base: position 87,120 of record JAWPHD010000001.1, read on the forward strand.
GCAGGCATGCATGCTGCATTCACAGATTACTGACATTAAAGCCAAAGTTTACGCCAATACCATAAACCTCTAGCAATATAAGGTTTTATATTGCCTTTGTAAGTATTTTAATGAACAATACTTAATGAATGAGACTAATCATGACTCCTTATTAAATGAATTATGCACAGTATTATGTGTTATCCTAGGCTACGCATCAGGTCTAATGTAAGCAGTTCAGGCAAAAGGACTAGGTATGATAAGGGACAAAATTGACCCCCAATATTGAAAGTTTTAATGCACACGATTTGAATATCTTGTTTAGCTACAAATGAACTGAATCATTATTAAATCTCAAATACGTTTGAAGGCTCTAAATGAGTTTAGGAGTCTCACTAACAATGCCTTTTCTTTCAGAAAATGATGTTTTTGTTCATTCTCAGCAGTTTTCAATCAGTTTTTGATCTTGGAAATACAGAGCGCATCCTCGAGCACAGCTGATTTTTTGTTGAAATAGTTCATTGATAGGGATGCATCCTCAGCCAAAAAACTGTGTGTGCTTGGAGGTGCGCTCTATATTATTGGGATCAAAATCTTGCCCAGAAATGTCCAAAATGTACAAAATATAACAAAATTACCAAAAATGCCTTTTTTTGAGACCCTTTTAATTCTTCTAGATAAATAAAATAAATAAAAATATCTTTTGAAGATAGAATATGATCAATTTACTTCAACATGCATGACAGATTATATGTAAATATATTTTTTGCATTTTGAATATATTGGGGGCCAAAATACCCCCTTATCATACCTTGTCCAAAGTTTCCTTTCAACTTCATGGTAAACTCAAATGTTAGATATGAACACTACGGTACTAACACCATGCTCTGATTGATATGACAGTTTTATCATGATTTGGAACAGTCTTAAACGTCTAGATGTTTCTAAAAGTAAACTCCTGATTTTCATAGGAAAATCAGAACAAAACCACAGTAAACCCCAAAACACGCAAAACGACAAACAAGAATGGCAATTAATGCTAATAAGCAATAAAGGCATATGACGTCCCAAACACAAAACGGGTTGCAATAGGGTTACCATCGTGGGACGGTCAGTGGCAAAAGGGGTCATTGGGGTCTAAACCAGGTTGTAGGTTTCACCAAACCTCACATCTACACTACTGTCATCCCAATACAACGGGATAGTGTAAATAAAGAAAGACCCGCCATGAACTATTCTCTAACTAACAAGTCCACATTAATAGGGAATATAAGTAAATCACAAAGATGTTTGTTCACCAAACATGAATTCTTTCAATTATATGAGGGGTATCTAAAAATATATATTATAAATCTTTGCAGACACAATCCTATTGTGATTGTTTAAACTACGTATTGTTCTGCAAAGCAAAACAATTAACAACGTGTTTTTTGATAATTGTTTTAAGCACAGCCGTCATCAAATATGGTGGTTAGATTTCAAACAAAGTATTATACCATGCTCTACGTAGGAACTATAAACACATTGTTTCCATATTCCTTCTTCGTACATTAAATCCAGACACTTTAACGTTCAGCCCGAAAACATCGTGAAATACTTGCTATTACTAATGGTGTTTATCCTTGCCGAATAGCGTTAATGTGTTCTACAAATCGTGTGAGCACTATGCACTAAATGTATCCATAAAGACCTGTTAAGCAGACATTATATCTAATATTACCAATCCAAGGAATTGATAAACCATTATGCAATGGGCGATTCCGGATTTCAATTAGTCTTCCTTTCCGCTGAATATTCACTGTGTCTGTATTTAGATGTCCCTAGGGGAATTGTTAATTTGATTCAGTTCATATTTCCGCATTAATGAAAAACAGCTATAACGTATCAACACCTCCAATAATTACTAATTGGCCCTTATTTCGCTTTTCGCAGAATGGTATTACTCTCCAAATTAACAATTATGAGTCTATTAAATAAATCTTTCACCTCTTCGGTTACACTCTGCGTCATCAATACAAATTCCACAAAATTACTCTTCATTTCTTAGAATTAAACCATATGTACGCCTTACACCTTTAAATCTTCATTCGGCAACCTCGTTTCATGTTCCTTCTAATAATATTACTAGGATTTTTAATAATGGCTCAAAAGTTTCCTAACTCCTCTACGATCACCTGTTTTGAGGAAATACCATATAAAGTCTCCCTTCAGAAATCATTTAGTTCATTCAAAGCGCAGGGTGTTTCCCTCGATTAATAAGTGCAATATTAAGAGGTGCAGTTGTTGCAATTATTTATCTTGCAAGTCCACCATTAAATCAGCTGTTAATGGTAGATTGTTTAATGTATGTCTAGCTTCAAATGTTGATTGACGTAATTCTCACGTAATTTATGTTCTGACTTGAAATGCACCAAGTTGCGGTATACAATATGTTAGACAAACAGGTCGATCCTTAAAAGTTCGATTTCGTGAACACAAATATAATGCAAGTAATCCTAAAAAGTTAAAAAATTACTTGTACCAACACTTTCGTCAGTCAGGTCATACTTTTAATAACGTAACTTTCAGCCGGTTGAATATATATATTTCGATAATGATGCTACTAAAAGCTTTAAAATAAAAGCTAGACATATTGCAGAACTTAAGTGGATGAAAAACTTACAGACACCTTATCCATCCGGCCTTAATGACAATATTTATCAAGAAGGAAATATTTCTAAAGATCCTAATATTGACATTTTTTCTATATTTTCTATCCGAAAGCGTAAAGCTAGGTCTCATGGTCTTAGGCGTAATGGTAACATCAAACGTAAATGGCGTGTAATTATTTCTGTCGCTGATTTACATACCATTTTTAAACAGTCTGGAAAGCACTCTATGCTTTCGCGGCTTACCTCTTTGTCCATTTCATCACTCAAGTTGATCGACGAGGAAGCCGACAAAATGTTCATTCGTACAGATCACTTGTATAACACTGCTTCCATAGTTCAAAGTTATACACAACATGTTCTCCGACCCCATATTGACAAGGAGTCTGATCACGTCAGGCATTTTCTAAAACTACTATATATTAACAAAGGTATTGATTTCATTGACATGCCTAGTAGTTTTCGAGATACTCATGTAGTTGATTCTATCCGAAAATATTTCAAAAATTCTGAAAGTCCTGTAATTTGTTATAAGTATAAAAAGCCTATTAGAAATATTATTTTCAACTACAACAAAATAGTTTCTGATCTTGATATAGTACATAATACTCCTAAGGAATGTGAATGCAACACATCAAAATTTTGCTATGCTCCAGCAGGTCATGTTATCACTGGTCTTTTTGATATTATTGATAAACGTATTCGGCATTTGTTTTCGAAAGGGCCTAAATATAGATTACCTTCAACTATTGATTTAAATGCCTGTCGTGCCCAGATCGCCCACTCCATTGAAGATTTTAGTATCAAATGGTGTCGTAGAGAACATGCGGACCCAAACTCACTTTCTACTTGGAAAAAGTCAATTCTGAAAATTATAGATACACGTATTAACTTTCATAATGCTAACCCCTCTTTACTTCCTCCGAGACCTAGGTTTTCCTTTCGTAATTTAAAATCGGGAATTCAGGAATTTCATAATAAATTTGTTTTAGTTCCTGCAGATAAAGCAGCTAATAATGTATTTATTGTTTGACGCCTACATTACGTCAATGTTTTATCTCTGGAACTTGGCAGCACCAATTCGTATACTCCAGTTAATTCTACCGAGGATGATGTTGTTTCCGCACATATCACTCGGTGCACTACTTTCAAGGCTGGTGTAAATGATAAGCAAAATAAACTGCCTACTATGTACTGGATTCCTAAATTACATAAAAAACCATATAAGGCTCGCTTTATTTCGAATTATAGTGCCTGCACAACAACAAACATCTCCAAACTTTTAACTTCTTGTCTTACTGCCGTTAAAGATCACGTTAAACTATATTGTGATAAAACTTATGAAAACTCTGGGATTAATTTATTTTGGTCTATAAAACATTCAGGAGACGTTCTTGATAACATTTTTAAGAAAGGTCAAGTTGCATCAATAAGCACTTATGACTTATCTAACCTTACCACATCACCTAATTAAAGACAAGCTAATTTCTCTTATTCAAAAAACATTTGCTAGAGAAAATACTACTTTTTTGGCATGTAATAATATAAAAGCGTTTGTTACTAACGGCAGTTTTGACAATTATACTATGTGGACTTGCTATGAAGTTTGTGAAGCACTCATCTTCCTATTAGATACTATTTTCGTCAGGTATGGAACCACCGTTTATAGACAAATTGTTGGTATCCCTATGGGTACGAACTGTGCACCACTTGTCGCAGATTTGTTCTTATTTTGCTATGAAATGGATTTCATGTTGAGTCTTTCACCAGATACCCAGGCAGATGTAATTGAGGCCTTTAATGACACCTCTCGGTATCTGGATGACATATTGAACATTGACAACCCTTTCTTTCCAACTATGTTTAATTATATTTATCCTAAAGAACTTCAGCTTAACAAAGCTAATATATCTGATAATAACGCTTCTTTTCTTGATTTAGATCTCTCGATTGAAAATGGTATAATAATTAGCAAAATCTATGACAAGAGAGATGATTTTAATTTTTACATTGTTAATTATCCCCACTTGGATGGGGATCTTCCCCGAGCAACTTCTTATGGGGTATATGTGTCTCAACTTATTCGTTTTTCTAGAGCTTGTACTCGAGTTGAGAACTTTAATATTCGTAATCTTTGTATAAATAAAATGTTGCTCAATCAGGGTTACCGTTACTACAAACTTCGTAAAACCTTTGCAAAATTTTATTATCGTAACCCTGATCTTCTTTCCAAATATAAAAGTTATTTAAGGACTCTTCTGCGACAAGGACTATCACAACCTGACTTCTATGTTGATGTGATTTATAAACTTCGTAAGATTCTAGGTCATGATTACTTTCATACTATCTTTGTTAAACTTGTTAAAAAGTTTATTAAAAGAGGTTATGACCCTATCATTTTGCAACGTACTGCATGCTTGGTGGTGGACCCTTTTACAGTTCGCCACTATGCTTTCCTCTTTAATTGTACGATGACCGGACAGGCGGTGGACCGTAAGATGACGCCTACCTAAAGCCCATAGGAACGGTGGCGTTTGATGTTTGTCCATGATCTTTCTTGTCGTGCCCTTAATGGTTTATTCTCTTACTGCTTTGGCTTCTGCAAAGTCATTGAGTACCTTCATTGTGGCTTTCTAGGCTATTTGTTTTTTGTATTATATTTACACGAGCATATTTGTGTTTTACTTATATTGCCTATTGATGCTGCCTTGTTGGTTAGGGATTAGATCATGGCGGGGATTTCTTTATTTACACTGACCTGTTTTAATTGGATGACAGTAGGGAAAGTGTGAGGTTTGGTGCACCCTAGAACCGGTTTAAACCCCCCAGTGGCCTACTTTGCCACTGACCGTTCCAAGGCGGTAGCCCTATTGTCAACCCTGTTTGTGTTTGTGATGTCGTTTGCATTTATTATTGCTTTTGCTTTCTTGTTTTTCTGTTTGCGTGTTTGTTTCTGTGTTTTGTGGTTTACTGTCCTCCTTGAATGCTACTTTCCCTGTCCGATCTTGTTATATTTCTTTTGAAGCCTATCAATACGTTTTTTCACTTAAATAAATCAAAAGCATCCCACTATCAAGTTAAACAAAATGATTACAAGACGCAATCATAATGCTATAGTCATATCAAGTTAAACTGCGTTTGGGAAATTGATAATTATTTTATTTCTTTATCATAAAACACACATTCACATAAAGAAATGATACAACCATTATTAAAAAGTAAAGGAACATTATCATAACTTAACGTTACAATACTCCAATGTTGCTACACATTTCTATGAACACAAAAGTCATACATACAGATACATTGCAGTTAGTATACATCGTATACATTGTGTAAATACAATGTATGATGTATATATAAAATGCAAAAACTTCTTTGTAATCAATGCGATGAATTCAGAGTACATTGTAGCTTGAATTAGATATAAAAATTCAACAGGAAAAGTAGCATTCAAGGACGACAGGTTACCACAAACACACAGAGAAAAAAGAACAACTTCAAAGATGAATAAAAGGCCAGATATGACATCACAAACACAAAAGTGTTGACAACTGGCTTCCGCCTTATAACGGTCAGTGACAAAAAAGGCCGCTTGTGCACCAAACATCTAACCTACTTTGCCACGGACCGTTCCAAGGCGGTAGCCCTATTGTCAACCCTTTTGTGTTTGTGATGTCGTTTGCATTTATTATTGCTTTTGCCTTCTTGTTTGTATGCGTGTTTGTTTCTGTGTTTTTGTGGTTTTCAGTCCTCCTTGAATACTACTTTCCCTGTCTGATCTTTTTATATTTCTCTTTACCCTACTGTCAATCCAGTAAAACGGGACAGTGTAAACAAAGAAATCCACAAAGAATGTACGCAATGACTTGGCAGATCTGTTTAGATTTTATTTTGTATAATACAGTTTGTTAATAATAGGGGGTAAAGTTTATATAGGTCAGGTCAGAGCAGGACAGGGCAGGGCAGGGCTTTGCTTGGCTGGGCAGGCCTGCCTTGTTGGTTAGAGGTTAGATCATGGCGGGGATTTCTTTATTTACACTGTCCTGTTTTAATGAGTTGACTGTCGTCCTTGAATGCTGCTTTCCCTATCCGATATGTTTATCCTTCCTGACAGTAGGGTAAGTGTGAGGTTTGGTGCACCCTAGAACCGGTTTAAAACCCCAGTGGCATTTTTTGCCACTGACCGTTCCAAGGCGGTAGCCCTATTGTCAACCTATTTGTGTTTGTGATGTCGTTTGCATTTTTTATTACTTTTGCCTTCTCGTTTACGTGTTTGTTTTTGTGTTTTGTGGTTGACTGTTGTCCTTGAATGCTGCTTTCCCTGTCCGATATTTTTATATTTCTTTGCAGTAGTAGGTTAGCACTTAATTTCAGATGTTCACCAGACTAAAATGACTGTGAGGAAACAAAGTAATACATGACAAAGAGTGCACTAAGCAGTATACGCATATAAGCCATATTATTACATTTTACGATAATAATATACAGTTCTACTAAACAATAAGTCAACATTTGTAGTCATATTTCATTCATTTTTCATAACTAGAAAACTTATAGCAAAACTTAGTACATGTATACTTAACGCTAATTCGTGGCTCGATTTAACACAGGTGGCACCAATTAAGAACTAACACACGTCCAAGTTTATAAACACTATAAGAACTCTTCTGCGACAAGGACTATCAATATGGTCAGCAGAATTTCTTACCTTGAACGTAAAAATAGTTTACCACATGGAGCGTAGAAATTGATACGCGTCGGAACAGTTATCAAAGGAAGACTGGATTGTCACCGATTAAGTACTAACACACGTCCCAGTTTATAAACACTAGTAGCTGTCCTTACATCGACTGAGTCACACGCATGTTTTCAGCTCTGAAAACATCGTATAATTCATTTCTGTTAGCAATCTATATACAGTACATATTTACACACTTTTGGAGATACTCCAGAATTTGTATCGCTACCAACCCGACGTGTAAACTGCATAGCTATATACAGTACAGATTTACACACTTCTGGAGATACTCCAGCATTTGTCTCGGTACCAACCCGACGTGTCAACTGCATATTCCTCGGAATATATGACACATTCGTGTCTTATTTTGCTAATACATTTTTTATGAGAACATAGTTACTCACATTTAGAGATACTCCAAATTTTTTCTCGGTACCAACCCGACGAGTAATTTATAAGTACTGTATTCTTCGGAACACATGCTATCTATGACACATTTAAGACGGTTCAAACCCAGTCGTGTCTGAACATCTTGCTGCATGTTCATTGAAAGACAATACATTTGGTACCAATCCGACATGTCTTACGGTACTATTGTACTTCGAAATATGGTGTCCAATAAGAACCACACATACGAGTATATATAATATTTTGAATCTGTGTTACAAACTAATTGGGACAGATTGAGTACACTACATATACTTAATTGGTTAATCACAGTGTACCGTCATGAACCTCATCATATCAGTAAATGAGAGAATGTATGTATTAAATAGAAATCGTTTAGGATTTCATGTTGCAACTGAAGAAGGTCATTAGACCGAAAGCGCTCTAGCAGTTCGGATTATTGTCTATCCGAATGAAGTCAGAGACGACTTCTTTCCGATATTTTTATCTTTCTTTCTGTGCTTGGGCTATTTACACACATGACACAATTAAAATGTTTTTATAACATAAGTGTTACAAAGAAAAAGTGTGTATACATAATATACGCATGCAAACATTTAAAAAGTGTTAAATTAAAAGACGGTTTAATTAACACGAAAACAATTATACACGGTTATATAACAACCATAATATACTGTCTATAATTATACCGGGTTAACAGTAACCGTAATCAACTGTCTTTACTGAAACAAACGATCAAAATCACCTTGTACTATCTTTGTGTACAATATGCATAAGAACAGTAAAAAACGCAAAACCATGGGGTAAGAAAATCCCCGTGCGTAGTGTGCTAACTGGTCAGGCCGCTACCACGAGGCAATCTGGAATATTTTATTTGGTCAGACACTCGTACCCCCTATACACAACGCTTGAAAACGGTGTAATTTGTACAACCGTCTTACCACTAAATGATAACAAAAGCATAGAGTTCACAGTTTGGACATTTTACAAACGATCTGCATAACATGATCTCGTAACATATGTTCACCTTAGCTGATCCATTTTCAGAAAACGTTATGTAATAGAGATTGACTCGACATAACACGTACATGATTCCGAAAATTTCTTTCATCTTCAATTCATTTATACGCATTAACTCTTGAACCGAAACAACGTTGGTCAATCACATGTTTGTCTAATCTATATAGTTTTGAGCTGTACTACTACCCTTTATGCACAAATATGATCGAAGATTGGTTGTCCTACTGCATGCATCGTCGGAACCCACGTCCGATTGCATTACGTTACACGCAATTCATTACGTAATAAATCACGCGTGCGTGCCGTCGATGCATTCCATGATGCTTTGTTACTGAGAAACAGAGTTAATCGCATAAATTTAACTCTGATTCGCTCGTCGCCGTCGCCGATGAAAAAGACCACCACATTTATGCTTATTGTCCTTTTCGAAAAGGTGAGACAACTACTGAATAGTTATTGTCGTTCATACGAAATTCTCCAGAACATGTTCACTAACTAGCAGTATGTTCGTGTGTATGCCAGCACAATCTACATTTGTATAAGAACATAAAAAAAGGTAGAGAGCATTTCCAATACAACCAATTTAATCGTTATATGGGTAAGCTAACAAATGCTGAAACATGCGGATGGTAAAACGTATTTGTGCGTTTGAAAAAGAAGAAACAAACGTTTTTTAAAAAGCTACATGACCTGAGGCGTTTCTTCGTTTTAGAGTTCTTCCACTACATCAATGCGTTACAGAAAAAGATGACACAAATACGTCTACAAAGTCTTTCTGGATTGTACAGATGCAATACAAACTTGAAAACATTGCGCAGGAGAGGGTCATTTACTTTACAAGTACTTTACTTTTCGGCTTTAGGTAGACGTCATCATAGGATCCACAGCCTTTCCGGTCATCGCACAATTAGAGAAGGAAAGCATAGTGGCTAACTGTAAATGGGTCCACCACCAAGCATGCAGTGATAGGGCCATAAACTTTGTTGGTACACCGTTTAACAAGTTTAACAAAGATAGTATAAAAGTGATCATTACCAAGGATCTTACGGAGTTTGTAAATCGCGTCACAATAGAAATCAGGTTATGAAAGAAGATCAGGGTTACGATAATAAAAAAATACAAAGGTTTTGAGCAGTTTATGATAACAGTAGCCCTAGTGGAGTAGCTTTTTAGTAATGCAAATATTACGAATATTAAAGTCCTCAACTCGAGTACAAGCTCTAGAAAAACGAATAAGTTGAGACAAATAGACCCCATAAGAAGTTGTTCGGGGAACATCCCCATCTAAATGGGGATACTTAACAATATCAAAATTTTAAAATCATCTCTCTTGTCATACATTTTGCTAATTATTTTACCATTTTCAATAGAGAGATGTATATGGAGAAAAGAAGCGTTATTATCTGAAATATAAGCTTTGTTAATTTGAACTTTTTTAGGCTATATATTATTAACCATAGTAGAAAAGAAAGTGTTGTCAATGTTCAATATATCATCCAGATACCGAGAGGTGTTATTAAAGGCTTCAATAACATCTGCCTGGGTATCTGGGTTAAGATTCAACATGAAATCTCTTTCATAGAAGTTTAAAAACAAATCAGTGACCAGTAGTGCACGTTTCTTACCCATAGGGATACCAGCAATTTTTCTATAAACAGTCGTTCCATACCGGACAAAATATTATCTAATAGGAAGATGAGTGTTTAACAAACTTCTTGACAAGTCCACATAGTGTAATTGTCTAAAATGCCGTTAGTAAAAAAACGCTTTAATATTATAACTGGCCAAAAATGTAGTAATTTCCCTAGCGAATGTTTTTAATAAGAGCAATAAGTTGATGTGGTAAGGCTGTTTATAGTGTAGAGAAGTCATAAGTGCTTATAGATGAAACTTGACGTGTATTGAAAATGCTATCAAGAACGTCTCCTGAATTTTTAATAGACCAAAACAAATTAATCCCTGATCTTTTATAAATATTGATAAAGGTGATCCTTTATATATAATATATATATATGATATAATATATATATATGATATAAGTTTTAGCACAATATCGTTTAACGTGATCCTTAACGTGATCATGCACTAGAATTCGATTTTACTGATTTTTATGTAATTTAGGAATCCAGTACATGTGTGGACACAAAATCATCCACAGTAGACTGAACAGGAAAATACGAATTGGTGATATGGAGTTCCTGAGGTAAAACATTGACGTAATGTAAGCATCAAACAATAATTACAATATATAGGAACTAGAACAAATTCATTATAACATTCTTGAATTACCGATTTTAAATTACGGAAGGAAAACTTAGGTCTTGGAGGGAGTAAAGAGGGGTTAGCATTATAAAAGTTAATACGTGTATCTATCATTTTAAAAATTGACCTTTTCCAAGTAGAAAGAGAGGTTCTCTACGACACCATTTTATACTGAAATCCTCAGTGGATTGGGCGATCAAAGGACGACAGGCATTAACATAGATAGTTGAAGGTAATCTATACTTAGGACCTTTCGAAAACAGATGCCGAATACGTTTATCAACAATATCAAAATTACTAGTGATGACATGACCTGCTGGAACATAGCAACATTTTAATGTGTTACATTCATATTCTTTGCTATTTACTATATCATGGTCAGAACCTATTTTGTTGTTGAAAATAACATTTCTAATAGGTTGTTTACATTTATAACAAATTACAGGACTTTCGGAATTTTTGAAATATTTAGGGATAGAATCAACTACATGATTATCTCAACAAATACTAAGCATATCAGTGAAATCAATACCTTTATTAAGATATAATATTTTTAGAAAATGCCCTACGTGATCAGACTCCTTGTCAATGCGGGGACGGAGAACATGTTATGTGTAGCTTATAATTATGGAAGTAGTGTTATACAAGGGATCTGTACGAATGAAAGTTTGTCCGCTTCCTCGTCGATCAACTTAACTCATAGAATGTTTGAAAAAACAACAACCGTTTAGACAAATCAACGGACGGGCGTGTGTTCGAACGTGTATGGACCACATCTGGCGCTATGTCACACTTATGGAATATAAAAATAAGAACAAGGAAATAATCATTTTCTTTCCTTAAGTGTTAATTTACACCCCACTGATGCGTTATTCAACCACACAATGTTGTTACTTCCACCAAATCAACGGGTAACGTATGGACAGGTTGATTACGTGGGGAAATTCTAGGGTGCTCTATTTTAGTCCATTTTAATTTTGCTCGTTAACGTATTCCATCAAACATTTACGTATTACTTGATGTTGGTTCCTATAGCTATCTATACTAAGATCAGCAGCCAGTATATTTGTCAAATGATAAGTATGTTGATAAACATTGTAAATGTTTGCATTTGATAGTGACAGCAACGTATTGATAATGTTGATGATAAACACTTTGTTTGTATTAGCCAATTTATCAATGCGTCAGTGATTGTTCTTGATGACTAAAGAGACGTATATTTTAAATGTATTTTCCGATTCGTTTTAATAATGTTGACAGATGTGTTGGAACGGACACCGTCTCAATAGCTTGAGTAAGTTATTGCCACAAAACCATAAGCATGCATTGTGAATTGGACATTTTGTGTACAACTGGTAAGCGTGTTACTCCTTTATGTTTACTAAACAAATGATTGCATTTTCAGTATGATCTTTCCGATTGTAATCTGCAGTCTAGAGATGAATTTTGTTCAAAGCTATTTCTCCGAATTTTGTTTTGTCATGATACTATTAGAGTCCGTAATTTCTATATTGTTGTTTATTAATCTTTTTTTGTTTTTTTCATTCTGATTTTTTCTATATTTGCGAAATATTTAGTGTTTTTTTCTGTGTTTTTATTTATACTTATTTTCATTATCACAGAAGTGTTGTTTGTGCCGTGTTGAGGCCGTTAAAAGGTATCCCCGAACATCCAATCAATTTGTTATTTTTACATCCCACAGGGAGTGTATGACTTTCATAGATCCAGTTTCATCATTAAACACATGTGTTAATTATACCATGTTGAAGGTTTTGTGTTCACCAAAATCTTGGCCAATTTTAATAGGATTTTTCTTAACTTGTGATCTTGAATTAGACACTTGTGTTGAGTTTTGGACCTTATCAACTGTCAGTCTATTATTAATAACGGATATTTTATACGTAATAACGTAGTATCTCTTATAATTACTAATTGGCCCTTATTTCACTTTAAACAGAATGGTATTACATTTAAATTTACATGAGTCTATTAACAAAAACACTTAAAAAAATATTTCTCCTCTTCGGTTACACTCTGCGTCATCTATACAAATTACACATAATAACTCTACATTTCTTATATCTAAGCCATTTGTACGCCTTACACCTTTACATCTTCATTCGCCAACCTCATTTCTTGTTCATTCCAATAATTTTACCAGGATTTTTAATAACGTCTTAAAAGTTTCCTTAACAACCCTTGGATTATGAGGCGCCATACGTGACTATATGTTGTAAGATAAATATATATGTTGCGTTTGAAATATATATACTGAATACAAAATATTTATGATACAAACAAATATATACGTTACTCCGAAATATATATATTGAACACAAAATATATATGATACAGACAAATATATACGTTACTATGAAATATATATATTCTATCCAAAAATATATATCACACAAATATATATGTTACTCCTAGAAATATATATTCTGAAAAATATATATTCTGTTTTTAAATATATATTGTAGACGCAAATATATACGTTACTCTGAATATTTTTTCTCTTAATTCATATATTGTAGACATGAATCATTATATCTCTCCCTCTGACGAAATGAATGTTGTTTAACGGCTTATCAACACAGTATATGTTATTTATAGCCGCCCCCAGAGAGAGGAGAAGGATACACAGGAATCCGGGAACCGTGTCCTACTCTTAGTATCGAATATATTCCTATGGTTCTTCAACGTGCTCGGAGGATAGACCGATACACAGGACCGCCCGGTTTAGGTCTCCATCCGACGGACGAGGCTAAGGGGAAGTGTTTTGCCCAAGAACACACCGACGAATCTCAGTGGCACCACGGAGGATTGAACCCGTGAAATCCGGTTACAAATCCGCCGCGCTACCGATAAACATTATTGAGGTGATGGAAGGGAGGCTGGGGTATACGGTTTACGAGATCAATACGTTGGTAAGAAGATGGTGCATCGACGAATCTGATATGTCAAGACAGTTTCTTGTATTACAAAACTACTTTTAGACAAAGGATGATCATTATCGCGGTCGCGTATTTCAATATCAGCATACTCGAGATACTGGCTATTACACTAACGAGGTCTGAACCATGGCCTGAAATTGCGGGTTACTTAACAAAAGAAAGAAATAATATTCTATCTGAAAGACAGCATGGTTTCAGAAAGAAGGGATCCTGTGAGAGCCATCTCATAATCATGCTCCAGGACTTAGCATCCGGTCTAAATGACAAACAACAGAGAGATGCCATTCTGCTCGACTTCGGGGATTGCGTAGACCCCAATCAGAGATTGTTTAACCTGTTTTTAACTGCACTTGGACCGTTCACCACTTGTACTTAGTTCACCACATGTGCGAGTATGTTCCGGAGGACCGCCCGGTTTAGGACCCGGCACATTAGAAGAAGAAGAAGAAGAAGAAGAAGAAGAAGAAGAAGAAGAAGAAGAAGAAGAAGAAGAAGAAGAGAAGAAGAAGAAGAAGAAGAAGAAGAAGAAGAAGAAGAAGAAGAAGAAGAAGATCAATAGTTCTTCGTACGTTAGGTACGTTAGACGTTTGGTCGTCAATTTTTTGCGGATTTGTTATGTTTTCGTAGTAAAGAAACTCCAACATGCCGAACACTTCTCGGATATGACTCGGACGCTGGGAAATACGCTCTTAGAATTTGGCTTGTCTCGAGTTTGAAAAACGGGACAGTGTAGCAGTCTACGCCAACGTATATATTTGCAGCACAGTCTATGCCAACGTATATATTTGCAGAAGGCATACATATTTGGAAAACAAAAACAAATATGTATTTAGTTTCGGTCACCCAGAAGTTCGCACCATTTATTTATCGATCTTTCATTGATATATTTTTGTCTGCAATATATTTATTATAGAGAAACTATTTATTTCCATCCCAAATATTTTCATCTTCAATATATTAAGACAGACAATATATAAACCGAATATATTTTTCGGTATAACATATTTAAAAACAGAATATATATTTTTCAGAATATATATTTCTAGGAGTAACATATATATTTGTATGATATATTTTTGAACAGAATATATATATTTCGGAGTAACATATATATTTGTCTGTATCATATATATTTTGTATTCAGTATATATATCTCGGAGTAACGTATATATTTGTCTGTATCATATATATTTTTGTATTCAATATATATATTTTACACACAACGTATATATTTATCTTACAACATATAGTCACGTATGGCGCCTCATATTGGATGACCTTTTTTGAGAAATATCACGTAACGGCTCCATTCAGACATCGTTTCATTCTATCTAGACGCAGAGTGTTTCATTTTATAAGTAAGTGCAATGCTAAGAGGTGCATTTGTTGCAATTATTTATCTTGCAAGTCCACCATTAAATCAACTGTTAATGGTAGAACATTCAACATATGTCTAGCTTCACATGTTGTTTGATGTTCTTCTCACGTCATTTATGTTTTGACTTGAAATGAACCACGTTGTGGTATACAATATGTTGGACAAAGGGGTCGTTCCTTAAAGGTTCGATTCCGTGAGCATAAATATAACGCAGGCAATCCCAAAAAGTTAAAGAATTACCTGTACCAACACTTTCGTCAGTCAGGTCATAGTTTTGGTAACGTCACTGTTCAACCTGTTGAATATATAATATATGATAACGATGCAAACAAAAACGTTAAAATAAAAGCTAGACATATAGCAGAACTTAAGTGGATTAAACACGTGCACACATCATGTACACTGGGCCTAAATGATATTATTTATCAACATGGAAATATTTCAAAAGAGCCTTATATTTTTGACATTTGTGCTATATTTTTCAGTCTAAAGCGTAACTCTAGGTCTCATGGTTGTAGATGTAATTGAAATCACGTATTACTATGTCAGTCGCTGATTTACATACTGTTTTTAAATATTCTGGAAAGCACTCGATGCTTTCTTGTCTCACCTCTCTATCCATTGCTTCACTTAATCTGAGGAAACAGAAACATTTGAACAGATCCGTTGTGTAACACTGCTTCCAGAATCCAAAGCTATACGCAGCATATTCTCCGACCCCGTGCTGACAAGGAGTCTGATCACGTCAGACATTTTCTAAAAAATCTTTATCTGAATAAGGGCATTGATTTTATTGATATATCAAGTATTTTTCGAGATAATCGTGTCGTACAAGTACAAAAACAAAAACAATTCGAGAATATGATTTTCAATTACAGCAAAATAATATCTGACCTTGATATAGTAAATAACACTCCTAATGAATGCGAGTGTAGAACATCAAACTTTTGCTATGCTCCGGCCGGTCATGTCATTACTGGTAATTTTGATATTATATATAAACGTATTCAGCATTTGTTTTCTAAAGATCCAAAGTATAAATTGCCTTCTGTGATCGATTTGTGATGCAAGCTATGGTCAGATCGCCCAATCTATTGAAGATTTTAATAATGAATGGTTTCGTAGAACATATGGTGACCATAACTCCCTTTCTACTTGGAAAAAGACTATTTGTAACATCATAGATACCCGTATTAACTTCTATACGGCTAACCCCTCACTACTTCCAACTAGACCTAGACTTTCAGTTTGTAATTTGAAATCGGGAATCAAGGAATTTCATAATAGAGAAATATAAAAAGATCGGACAGGGAAAATAGCATTCAAGGAGGACAGTCAACCACAAAACTTAGAAACAAACACGCAAACAGACAAACAAGAAAGCAAAAGAAACAATAAATGCAAACGACATCACAAACACAAAAGGGTTGACAATAGGGCTACCACCTTGGAACGGTCAGTGGAAAAGTAAGCCACTGGGGGTTTAAAATGGTTCTAGGGTGCACCAAACCTCACACTTACCCTACTGTCATCCAATTAAAACAGGACAGTGTAAATAAAGAAATCGCCGCCATGATCTAATCTCTAACCAACAAGGCAGCATCAATAGGCAATATAAGTAAAACACAAATATGCTCGTGTAAATATAATAAAAAACAATGACCTAGAAAGCCACAATGAAGGTACTCAGTGACTTGGCAGAAGCCAGAGCAACAAGAGAATAAACAATTAAGGGCACGACAAGAAAGACCATAGACAAACATCAAACGCCATCGTCCAAACGGGCTTTAGGTAGGCGTCATCATATGGTCCACAACCTGTCCGGTCATCGTACAATTAAAGAGGAAAGCATAGTGGCGAACTGTAAAAGGGTCCACCACCAAGCATGCAGTATGTTGCAAAATGACAGAGTCATAACCTCTTTCGATAAACTTTTTAACAAGTTTAACAAAGATAGTACGAAAGTGATCATGACCAAGAATCTTACGAATTTTATAAATCACAGCACCATAGAAGTCAGGTTGTGATAATCCATGTCGCAGAATAGTCCTTAAATTACTTTTATAATTGGAAGGAAGATCAGGGTTACGATAATACAATTTTGCAAAGGTTTTACGAAGTTCATGGTAACCCTGATTGAGCAGCTTTTTAGTTATACAAGGATTACGAGTATTAAAGTCCTCAACTCGAGTACAAGCTCTTGAAAAACGAATAAGTTGAAACACATTCACCCCATAAGAAGTTTCTCGGGGAACATCCATCCAAGTGGGGATAATTAACAATGTCAACATTAAAATCATATCTCTTGTCATAGATTTTGCTACTTATTTCACCACTTTCAATCGAGAGATCTAAATCAAGAAACGAAGCGTTAAGTTTGTTTTAGGTCCTGCTGATAAAGCAGCTACATGTAATGATATAATTATTGTTTGATGCCTACTTTTCTTCAGTGTTTCATCTCAGGAATTCGGGAGTACGAAGTCGTATACTCCAGTGCAATGTACTGAAGATAATGTTGTTTCGACGCATATCACTCAGTGCAAGATTTTCAAGGCTGCAATAGACGAAAAGCAAAACAGACTTCCAACGATGTACTGGATTCCAAAATTACACAAACAACCATATAAAGCCCTTTTATTTCCAGTTCTAGTTCTTGCAATACTTCAAATATCTCCTATATTTTAACATCTTGTCTTACAGCCGTTAAAGATCACGTTAAACAATATTATGCTAAAGCTTATGGAAACTCTGGGATTAATTTAGTTTGTCTATTAAAAATTCAGGCGACGTTCTTGATAAAATTTGCAATAAACGTCAAGCTTCATCTATCAATACTTATGACTTTTTTTTACATTAAATACAACTTTACCACACCACCTTATTAAAGACAAGCTTATTGGCATATTCAAAAAAAAATTGCAAGGGACAATAGTATATTTTTTGATTGTAACACTATTAAAGCGTTTTTTACGGCAGTTTGGAAAATTGCACTATGTGGACTTGCTATGAAGTTTGTGAATCACTTAGTTTTCTATTGGATCATATTTTCGTCAGGTATGGAACTACCGTTTATAGACAATTCTTGGTATCCCTATGGGTACGAACTGTATACCCCTAGTCGCAGATTTGTTTTTAAATTGCTATGAAAAAGATTTCATGTTTAGTCTTTCACCAGACACCTTGGCAGATGTTGCTGAAACCTTTAATGACACCTCGCGATATCTGGATGACATATTGAACATTGACAACCCTTTTTTTCTACAATGCTTAATAATATATATCCAAATGACCTTCAACCTAACAAAGATAATATTTCTGATATTAACGATCTTGTCTCGATTTACATCTCTCTGCTGAAAATAGTGAAATAACTTGCAAAATCTATGACAAGAGAGATGATTTAGATTTTTTGATATTGTTAATTATCCCAATTTAGATGGGGATGTTCCCCGAGCTTGTACTCGAGTTGAGGACTATTATATTCGTTATAGTTGTATAACCAAAAAGCTACTCAATCAGGGTTACCGTTACCATAAACTTCGTAAAACCTTTTCAAACTTTTATTATTGTTACCCTGCTCTTCTTTCCAAACATAAAAGTAGTATAAGAACTCTTCTGCGACAAGGACTATCACAAACTGGTTATATGGTGATGTGATTTACAAACTTCGTAAGATCCTTGTCATGATCACTTTCATACTATCTTCATTAAACTTGTGTAAAAGTTAAAATAGGTTATGACCCTATCATTTTGCAATGCACTGCAGGCTTGGTGGTGGACCCATTTACAGTTCGCCACTATGCTTTCCTATTTAATTGTGCGATGACCAGACAGGCTGTGGACCCTATGAGGGCATCTACCTAAAGCCCAAAATGACAGTGACTTTTGATGTTTGTCTTCACTTTTGCGTTGTCGTACCTACAATGGTTTATTCACTTGTTGTTCTGTCTTCTGCCACTGAGTACCTTAATTGTAGTTTTTTATGCTATTGGTCTTTTGTATTTATATACACACGAGCATCTTTGTGTTTTACTTATATTGCCTATTAACGCTGCCTTGTTGGTTAGACAAT
Source organism: Cyrtodaria siliqua (assembly GCA_037043455.1). Lineage (NCBI taxonomy): Eukaryota > Metazoa > Mollusca > Bivalvia > Adapedonta > Hiatellidae > Cyrtodaria > Cyrtodaria siliqua. Next base: position 106,585 of record JAWPHD010000001.1, read on the forward strand.
AGTTCATGGCGTAGATTTCTTATTTACACTGTCCCGTTTTATTGGGAAGACATTAGGGTAAGTGTGAGGGTTGGTGCACCCTGGAACCTGGTTAAACCCCACAGCTGCCTTTTCTGTGACTGGCCGTTCCACGGCGGTAGCCCTATTGTCAACCATTTTTGTGTTTGTGGCGTCATATGCCTTTATTCTCTGTTAACATTGCCATTCATGCTTGTCCTTTTGCCTGTTTTTGGGTTTACTGTGTTCTGAAAGCTGCATTTCCGTCTTGCATTTTATACTTATTTTTTTTCGTATGTAGTACCAATACCGTTTGCCTTGAATAAACCATACAAAGTACATATAAAAGTCGAACCTGAAATGTAGCATTCAAGGAATTTCAGTCAATCCAAAACACAAAACAAATTATCACTAATTAGCGATATACATCAAATGATATAAATTGTTCAAACCTTTAACACACCATATTATGCTATATTTGGAAATCAGCAACAGAGAAAAATGGAATGAAGGTTGACGTTTTCCATCAAGCACGTCTAGAAGCTAACCTACAAGGGGCAGAGGCTGAACTCAATGCAGGATCCATACATCAAATGTTAAAGGCTTTTCTTCCTAATGTACGATAAAGTATCACATTCGTATAATTGTATTATATGCATTGTAAAATGTGTCCCAATTAAGGTTGTAGAATTGTATATCACTGCACAACTTCCAGGTCAACGCTTTATCGCGATTTCCATACGAATAAGTGTGTCTCCGTGTTGAGAGATATGTATCATAGTGACTGTATTGAGAAAAGAACGTACATTCGATGGACCTACTATATTCAGTATCTCTTAATTACACAACTGAAACACTGAGTGATGTACATTGTCCTAAGTCTTCAGATTCCAATAAGTTTTTATTAAACAGTACCCGTCATAATTATATGTTACAAATAATAAAAAAACATGTAATAGTTAATGTAGTAGTGATGCAAAACTTGAGTACGCAAAAGTCAAACAGGAAGCACAAGAGTTGCATTATGCATCTTTATAGGTAAAAGTAACTTCTGATACATTCCGTATACAATGAGTTGACAATAGTGATATCGCCCTGGAGTACCGCCCTGGAGCGGTCAGTGGCTAAAGGTGATGCAGAATTGTAAACCAGATTTTAGAGCACTCAAAGGTAACCCTTACACTTACCCTTAAAACCACTTTATCAATGTTGATAAAATTTCAAAGGGACTGTCCTCTCAATGAACAGTTTTAAATTAAAGCCATCCTTACCATTATGCATGTATTGTTCATGTAGCTGGAAAACAATAAAGGTCTCAAGAGATCACGTTAAATGTGTGTTTAGATAGACTAGACAACACTTCTAATCCTCTTCATCTCAAAAGCAGATTTTGCTGACATTTTACGTAAGTGTACGTTTCCCAAATTCTATCTATAGAGGATCTTACATGAGTGACAGTGTATTACAGATTTTATTAAACGAGTTTTATACGACGAGTTTATTAAAGTCAATAATACACAGTCACGAAAGTAAGATTCTATTTATCACATAACACACTTACGAAGTGATAGTCAATTAATACCTTATATAGGGCGGCAATTTGTAAGAGAAATCATGACGTCGTTTTGTTGTTTACATGACGTCGCTACGTTACGCGGCTGTACATGAGTTCGCCCTACAAATAATGCGGCATCTCAAACCAAATTTAACGTTACTAACATGCATTTTAAATAAGATTTCAAATAATGATAAATAGTTAAGGTTTCTGAACGTATCGTATGATATACCATGCAAACAATTGGGATTACATTTTTTATTGATGCAAACACAGTGATTCGGCACTCTTATGCATTCTATAATATACTAGTGTATTACGAGAAATGTCATGGCTTTATTACTCTCCCAGAAGTCATGTTAGGTGATAAAAAAAAATTCTTGCGAAATTCAAGACGGCCGCTATGTCTAAAAGAATGAAGACTTGATGTCTACTCAAAAGAGCTATTACGAAGTTATTAAAGGAACATTCTGTTTGTCGAACATTATATTTATCTTGGCTTACCTTCCAAGATGCTTCACAACAGTTTTTAATCAAACCTGTCTTTTAACTCATGAATTGACATGAATATACAAATGTGAAGAAAATGGTCCTATAGAAATCACAGCACTCAAACGCAATGGCACCGTAGATCCGCACTATACCACAAAAAATAGCAAATTAAATATACAATGAAACGGACAATACGCAACTCAAAGAGTGGTGAAGACAGAATTAACGACATGGTTACCGACTTGGAACTGTCAGTAGGCTATAAGTCGCACTGGTTGGCTTAAATCAACTTTTATCGCAAATAACTTCAGCTTAACAAAGCTAATATATCTCATAATAACGCTTCTTTTCTTGATTTAGATCTCTCGATTGAAAATGGTAAAATAATTAGCAAAATCTATGACAAGAGAGATGATTTTAATTTTGACATTGTTAATTATCCCCACTTGGATGGGGATGTTCCCCGAGCAACTTCTTATGGGGTCTATGTGTCTCAACTTATTCGTTTTTCTAGAGCTTGTACTCGAGTTGAGGACTTTAATATTCGTAATCTTTGTATAACTAAAAAGCTACTCAATCAGGGTTACCGTTACCATAAACTTCGTAAAACCTTTGCAACATTTTATTATCGTAACCCTGATCTTCTTTCCAAATATAAAAGTAATTTAAGGACTCTCCTGCGACAAGGGCTATCACAACCTGACTTCTATGGTGATGTGATTTATAAACTTCGTAAGATTCTAGGTCATGATCACTTTCATACTATCTTTGTTAAACTTGTTAAAAAGTTTATCAAAAGAGGTTATGACCCTATCATTTTGCAACGTACTGCATGCTTGGTGGTGGACCCTTTTACAGTTCGCCACTATGCTTTCCTCTTTAATTGTACGATGACCGGACAGGCTGTGGACTCTATGATGACGCCTACCTAAAGCCCATTGGGACGGTGGCGTTTGATGTTTGTCCATGATCTTTCTTGTCGTGCCCTTAATTGATTATTCTCTTACTGCTCTGGCTTCTGCAAAGTCACTGAGTACCTTCATTGTGGCTTTCTAGGCTATTGTTTTTTTGTATTATATTTACACGAGCATATTTGTGTTTTACTTATATTGCCTATTGATGCTGCCTTGTTGGTTAGAGATTAGATCATGGCGGGGATTTCTTTATTTACACTGTCCTGTTTTAATGGGATGAAGTAGGGTATGTGTGAGGTTTGGTGCACCCTAGAACCGGTTTAAACTCCCAGTGGCCTACTTTGCCACTGACCGTTCCAAGGCGGTAGCCCTATTGTCAACCCTTTTTGTGTTTGTGATGTCGTTTGCATTTATTATTGCTTTTGCCTTCTTGTATATCTGTTTGCGTGTTTGTTTCTGTGTTTTGTGGTTTACTGTCCTCCCTGAATGCTACTTTCCCTGTCCGATCTTTTTATATTTCTTTGTGTGGCGACAGTAAAAAGTCTCCCCGTACATCCAATCAATGTTGTTATTTTTACATTCTACAGGGATTGTATGACATTCATTGATCCAGTTTTTCCTTAAACACGTGTGTTTCATATACAACGTTGAAGGTTTTGTGCTCATCGACATTATGGCCCATTTTATTAGGGTTTTTCTTAACTTTCCTCACTATCTTGTATTAGACACTGACGTCGAGTTTTGGACCTCTTTTAACACTCCGTAAGTTTACTAATTATATTTCTTATGGATCTTTGATACGATTCTATTTCGAATCTCTAATAAATACTAATTGGCCCTTATTTCGCTTTTCACAGAATGGTATTACTCTCCAAAAAAAACATTATGAGTCTATTAGGTAAAACTTTTATAATAAATCTTTCACCTCTTCGGTTACACTCTGCGTCATCAATACAAATTCCACAAAATAACTCTTCATTTCTTAGAACTAAACCATATGTACGCTTTACACCTTTAAATTTTCATTTGGCAACCTCATTTCATTTTCCTTCTAATAAAATTACTAGGATTGTTAATAATGGCTCAAAAGTTTCCGTAACTTCTCTAGGATCACCTGTTTTGAGGAAATACCAAATAAAGTCTCCTTGGAGAAATTATTTAGTTCATTCAAGACGCAGGGTGTTTCCCTCTATTAATAAGTGCAATGCTAAGAGGTGCAGTTGTTGCAATTATTTATCTTGCAAGTCCACCATTAAATCAGTTGTTAATGGTAGATTGTTTAATGTATGTCTAGCTTCAAATGTTGATTGACGTACGTCTCACCTCATTTATTTTTTGACTTGAAATGCACCACGTTGCGGGATACAATATGTTGGACAAACAGGTCGATTCTTAAAAGTCCGATTTCGTGAACACAAATATAATGCAAGTAATCCTAAAAAGTTAAAAAATTACTTGTACCAACATTTGTAACACAGTCAAGTCATAATTTTAATAACGTAACTGTTCAACCGGTTGAATATATATGTTTTGATAATTATGCTACTAAAAGCTTGTAAAATATTGCAGAACTTAGAACTTCTGGATACATCCTGAGATGTTTATTATTTTGTATGTGTTTCTTTAGTTAGTTTCTCAGGATGTGGACTTTATTGTAAGAAAATTCCTTTTGATGGGATGAAGTTTTGTTTACACTGTCTTGTCTATTTGGGCGCTGAAGACTAGATAATAGCGAGGATTGTGTGCATATAAAATCGATTCAAGCTAACCAGTAGGCCTTATTGCCTACTGACCGTTCCAAGTCGGTAACTCTGTCTTCACCACCATTTCTGTTGTTTTTTGTCTCTTTCATTGTATTATCAAGTCCTTGTTTGCAGTACAGTGCGGACCTACGACGCCATTGCGTTCGGACGCTGTGGTTTCTATAGGACCCTATATTTCTTCTTTTTTTTTTTAAGTGGATGAAAAACTTACAGACACATTATCCACTCGGCCTTAATGACAATATTTATCAAGAAGGAAATATTTCTAAAGATCCTAATATTGACATGTTTTCTATATTTTCTATTCGAAAGCGTTAATCTAGGTCTCATGGTCTTAGGCGTAATGGTAACATCAAACGTAAATCGCGAGTAATTATTTCTGTCGTTGATTTACATACTATTTTTAAACAGTCTGGAAAGCACTCTATGCTTTCACGGCTTACCTTTTTGTCCATTTCTTCACTAAAGTTGATCGACGAGGAAGCCGACAAAATGTTCATTCGTACAGATCCCTTGTATAATACTGCTTCCATAGTTCAAAGCTACACACAACATGTTCTTCGACCCCATATTGACAAGGAGTCTGATCAAGTCAGGCAATTTCTAAAAATACTATATATTAATAAAGGTATTGATTTCATTGACATTCCTAGTATTTTTCGAGATACTCATGTAGTTGATTCTATTCCAAAATATTAAAAAAATTCCGAAAGTCCTGTAATTTGTTATCAGTATAAAAAGCCTACTATAAATATTATTTTCAACTACAACAAAATAGTTTCTGACCTTAATATAGTACTTCATACTCCTAAGGCATGTGAATGCAACACATCAACATTTTGCTATGCTCCAGCAGGTTATGTCATACCTAGTAACTTTGATATTGTTGATAAACGTATTCGGCATTTGTTTTCGAAAGGTCCTAATTATAGATTACCTTCAACTATTGATTGTAATGTCTGTCGTGCCCCGATCGCCCACTCCATTGAAGATTTTAGTATAAAATGGTGTCGTAGAGAACATGCGGACCCAAACTCGCTTTCTACTTGGATAAAGTGAATTCTTTAAATTATAGATACACGTATTAACTTGTATAAAGCTAACCCCTCTTTACTTCCTCGGAGACCTAGGTTTTACTTTCGTAATTTAAAATCGGGAATTCAGGAATTTCATAATAAATTTGTATTAGTTCCTGCAGATAAAGCAGCTAATAACGTAACTGTTGTTTGACGCCTACATTACGTCAATGTTTTATCTCTGGAAATAGACAGCACTCCTGTTAATTCTATTGAGGATGATGTTGTTTCCGCACATATCACTCGAAGCACTACTTTCAAGGATGGGGTAGACGAAAAGCAAACCAACTGCCTACTATGTACTGAATTCAAATCCAATTCGAATTATAATGCCTGCACAGCAACAAACATCTCCAAACTTTTATCTTCTTGTCTTACTGCCGTTAAAGATCACATTAAACGATATTGTCATAAAACTTATGAAAACTCTGGGATTAATTTGTTTTGGTTTATAAAAAATTTAGGAGACGTTCTTGATACAATTTTCAATAAACGTCATGTTTCATCTATAAGCACTGATGATTTCTCTACACTATATACAACTTTACCACATCATCTGATCAAATACAAGCTAATTTCTCTTATTCAAAAAACATTCGCTAGAGAAAATACTACAATTTTGGCCTGTAATAATATTAAAGCGTTTTTTACTAACGGCAGTTTAGACAATTATACTATGTGGACTTGCTATGAAGTTTGTGAAGCACTCATCTTCCTTTTAGATAATATTTTCGTCAGGTATGAAACCACCGTTTATAGACAAATTGTTGGTATCCCTATGGCTACGAACTGTGCACCACCTGTCGCATATTTGCTTTTATTTTGCTATGAAAGAGATTTCATGTTTAGTCTTTCACCAGATACCCAGGCAGATGTTATTGAAGCCTTTAATGCCACCTCTCTGTATCTGAATGACATATTGAACATTGACAACCCTTTCTTTCCGACTATGGTTAATAATATTTATTCTTAAGAATTTCAGCTTTACAAAGCTAATATATCTGATAATACCGCTTCTTTTCTTTATTTAGATTCCTCGACTGAAAATGGTGAAATAATTATCAAAATCTATGACAAGAGAGATGATTTTAATTTTGACTTATTCGTTTTTCAAGAGCATGTACTCGAGTTGAGGATTTTAATATTCGTAATCTTTGTATAACTAAAAAGCTACTCAATCAGGGTTAACGTTACCATAAACTTCGTAAAACCTTTGCACAATTTTATTATCGTAACCCTGATATTCTTTCCAAATATAAAAGTAATTTAAGAACTCTTCTGCGACAAAGACTATCACATCCTGACTTCTATGGTGATGTGATTTATAAACTTCGTAAGATTCTTGGTCATGATCACTTTCGTACTATCTTTGTTAAACTTGTTAAAAAGTTTATCGAAAGAGGTTATGACCCTGTCATTTTGCAACATACTGCATGCTTGGTGGTGGACCCTTTTACAGTTCGCCACTATGCTTTCCTCTTTAATTGTACGATGACCGGACAGGTTGTGGACCATATGATGACGCCTTCCTAACGCCCATTGGGACGGTGGTGTTTGATGTTTGTCTATGATCTTTCGTGTCGTGCCCTTAATGGATTATTCTCTTCTGGCTTCTGCCAAGTCATTGAGTACCTTCATTGTGACTTTCTAGGCTATTGTTTGTTTGTATTATATTGACATAGCATATTTGTGTTTAATTTATATTTCCTATTGATGCTGCCTTGATGGTTAGAGATTAGATCATGGCGGGAATTTCTTTATTTACACTGTCCTGTATTAATGGGATGACAGTAGGGTAATTGTGAGGTTTGGTGCACCCTAGAATCGGTTTAAACCCCCAGTGGCATTTGTTGCCACTGACCGTTGCAAGGCGGTAGCCCTATTGTCAACCTTTTTGTGTTTGTGATGTCGTTTGCATTTGTTATTATTTTTGCCTTCTCGTTTGTCTGTTTGCGTGTTTTTTTTTTGTGTTTTGTAGTTGACTTTCTTCCTTGAATGCTGCTTTCCCTGTCCGATATTTGTATCTTTCTTGTTATTTAATAACATAGTATTACTTTCTCTGTAGCCTTTTTTATGATTAAATAAGAAACATCAACGTCTATATTGCATGCCATTTATAGAGAGATGGGCGGTAAATTGTGTCGGTGCATTCGATACAGTGCAAACGCATGCTATACTTTAATACAACAATCGTTTTTATCTTTTATTTGTATATTCGCTCGTTTTCTTTAATAAATGCACATATGTACCATATTTTAAATTGCATTGAACTTATGTAAACGCAGTCAGTGACATTGATTCTGTCCTGAGTTTCCACTCATGGTCATTTTGTGACTCAAAAAAAGAGTATGATAGTGGACCTTTGGAAAGGGCCGAACACGATAAATACGAAATATTGCAATCTCGGTTTGATTGAGACTGTTCATGAATGGTAGCGAAATATGCATGCTACCGTTCACATCCCCTAGTCCCGGGTTGAACAGAACTCAATATTCATAAAATCAATTGTGCAGAGTTTCAACCATCCCGAAGATGACTTGCATATGGCAGTGGACATGCTATATTAAATGTCATCATTCCATGTCCAGCGACGTACGGTCCCAGTATCTAATAAAAGTCTATGCCCCGAAGAAAACTGAGTCTGCTACGTTTCTCTCTTTTTTCTGTTTGTTGCTTCCAATGAATCTTTTTTTTCAGTATTTATTGACATTCACTCAGCGTTTGTTTAGTTCTGTGTGGCGGCTGTACATTGTCGCCCAGACTCCAAATCAATATTTTTATTACTTACTGGTCCTATAGGACCATCCTTCCCAAATTTGGTGGATTTAAAGTACATTACCGCTTAACCTGGTGCTGTTTTTCTCTCTTGTTTGTGTTTGTCGCTTCCAAAGTATCCTTTTTTCAGTATTTATTCATATCCTATTCATCACTGAACCATTGATACCCAATTTATATCCTATGCTTCATTTGTTTATCTGTCCAACTAATAGGTTTTATATTATAGAACAATTTAGATGTCCAGCTTACATCCTATTTATCATTGTATAATTTAGGAACCCAATTTATATCGTATGCATCATTGGACTAGTTAGTTGTACAACTTATATCCTTCGCATAAATAGTCCAAAGTTGTGGAGGATAGTATAGGCACCTAATTAGTCTAATTGTATAGCGGATAGTTGATGGGTATCTAACTATTGGGAGGTTCCAGTTGAATGATTGTTTGCGGAGTTATGGAACTTTGAAGTTTTCCGGATATAAAACTCGTCCGCTCAAACTCTCCTACGTTTTTTATTCGATTCTCGCGAAAATTCAGAGACAGTATCAGTATGGTGGCCAATAACGCATAGTTTTGTAAGTTTCGTTGACTGATTCTTGGCGGAGTTATGGGACTTTGAAGTTTATCGAATGTAAATATTTTCCGCTCGACTACTCCTACGTTTTTCATTCGATTTTCACGAACAATCAGAGAATGTATTAGTATGGTCTCTACGTTTTTCATCTAATTTTCATGAAACTTCATCGGAAATATCCGAATGATGTCTAGTACCATATATTATCGGTAAGTTCCGGTTGAATGATTTTTAGCGAAGTTATGAGACTTTGAACTTTTTCAAATGTAAACCTGGTCTGCTCCTTCGTTTTTCATTCAAATTTCAGGAAACTTTAAAGGAGAATTCAGTATGACGTCTAGTAGCAAATGTTATCAGGACATCCCGGTTGAATGAAGTTTGGCAGAGTTACGGGACGTTGAATTTGTTCGATTCTAAAACGTGTCCTCTCAGCTCCTCCTATGGTTTTTCCTCCGATTTTCATGAAACTTCACAAAGATGTCTAGTAACACATATTGTCAGGACGTTCCGGTCGAATACGTTTTAGCGGAGTTACGGGACTTTAAAGATTTTCAATCAAAGCTTGTCCACTCAACTCCTCCTCTGTTTTTCTTCCGATTTCACAAAACTTCACATGAAATATCAGTATGATGCCTATAAGTATCCGGACGTTCAGGTTTAATGAATTTTGTCGGAATTACGAAACATTGAATTTTTTCAATTCAAAAGCTTGTCCGCTCAACTCCTTATAAGTTTTGCAGCTGATATCCATGAAACTTTATAGGAAGTATCAGTACTATTTCTATTAGCGCATATTGCCAGGATGTTTTAGTTAAAACAACTTTGGCGGAGCTACGGAACTTTGTTTGTTTTTAAATAAAGCTTGTAGGCTCAATTCATCATACATGTTCCATCCGATTGTATTTCACATGTGTACCTTTATTCGGGGAGCCTTTATTGATCAAACCGATTTCATGTATTTATTAGGTATCAATCATCTACGTTTGGCATATTTGATTCAGTTTAGTGTTGGGAATCACTATCGATCCATAATCACTTGAACATTCGTTTTTTCATTCATGTACAGACATAATATTATATAGTAGCCTTTGCATTATATGTACCCTTAGGTTTTACTCATCCACTGTAGCATGCTAGGCTGCTTAATTCACTGGTAGACTAAGTAAGAGAGAAGAATTATGAGCAACATACATATACGATGAGAGAAATACTATGGTAACCATATAAGCCATGATAAATTTGGTTTGAGCACGACTACCAGAAAGAAATTATTCAAATGAAAATTGATTCTGAAAAACTACAATCAGTTTTGCCGATTATAGGTCAGTTCGATTATTTTCAATTGTTTGAGACAATCGACACATCATTAATTCATTTACGTCTTTAATGTTACCATATTTATTCACACATCATAAAGCTTATCTAGGAGATAAAATAACGGCAACAAAGACGTTCTAGAAACATTTAGTTAAACATATTGTAAGCTGCTGATTGTTTAAATTGTCTACATTTGGTTAGATTACCTTCAAAAACACATGTCAAATACCTGAAGAAATCTTACAATTACATACAAAACACATTAACTATTATAAATCATTCAAGGTCGAAATTACATCAAAGTAGGTAAAGAAATAGGAAATGTAGCGTTTACAGGGTACATTCAACCAAACAAAAACACATACGACAATCGACAATTACAAGGAAAAGGCAAATTATGCGACACCAGCAATATAAGCTGGTTGACAATCGGGGAACTGCGTTGGAACGGTCAATGGCAAAAAGCCCGATGTGGGTGTTAAACCAGGTTCTTGGGTGTACCAAGCCACACGCATATCCTTTTGTCGTCCCAATTAAACGGCACTGTGTAAATAAAGAAATCTCCGACAGAATATATTCTCTAACAAACTACGCAGCGTTAACCATGTTAATAAACCATATTCTCTTAACAACTTGTCCATCAGCTTTTATAAATACTATTCATTTATACAATTTCATACGGTTGTTGATTGCCTTTACCTCCTACTAATCACCATTTACAAGAGTTTTACGATCAAGCATTAGACGTGGGGAAATCAACAAGGGCAATTACTGTAACACATTGGACGCAAGCTTCATATAATGCAACTGCTTTATTAAATAACCGAATTCCCACTTGAAATGGCGGTGTAATTGCTCGATGCCAGGCACAAATTAATAGCTTTGCTTGTATATATAAGACCTTAATACTAATTTTATCTGAAGTTAGGTACTTTGAAAGGCCTAGATGATGTATTGATATAGAGTAGGGTGTTAACCAGACTACTCTTCAGTACGTTATACGTGTTAAGTCTTGTATATAGGATTTCTATACCTTACGTTTAATACCTACATGACAATGAGTGGTCAAAGAAATATAAAAAGATCGGACAGGAAAGTAGCATTCAAGGTGGACCGTCAACCACAACACACAGAAACAAACACGCAAACAGACAAACAAGAAGGCAAAAGTAATAATAAATGCAAACGACATCACAAACACAAAAGGGTTGACAATAGGGCTACCGCCTTGGAACGGTCAGTGGCAAAGTAGGCCACTGGGGGTTTAAATAATTGATATTATTACCTTGTTCTTTATATAAATGGTTAACACTCATTTCTAACTATTTATTGAGAACTATTTCATGCACTATCTAAACTGAATGCGATCTGCATGCGTAAATAATTATCCCTTCGGGTGCCCTTGATCAAGCGTTTCATAACCTGTGATTGACGAATGTATCGATTCAAAGATAACTCTTGAAAACAGGGACTCTCTGAGTACAAAACATACAGTAAATTAGGTAAAAAAACAATAGTTATTTTATAGATTGTTTTCGCCCTAGCGGCCTCGGGCAACAATCGCTCAGGTCGTCAACAATACCAAGGGCAACCGTTCCCAATGTCGTCCCCGATACCGATGGACAATATTGTTGATTTGTTTTACTAAAACACCCATGAAGAAACTGTATACCGTCCAATGCGTGTGATGTCACAGGAGTTTATAAATAGGTTTCTTTTCTATGCTCATCATCGTATGCAGAAGTTAATATCAGTGATCGCTTATTAAGATGGCAAACTCTTGAATGTAACACATCAAAATTTCGCTATGCTCCAGCAGGTCATGTCATCACTGGTAATTTTGATATTGTTAATAAACGTATTCGGCATCTATTTTCGAAAGGTCTCAAGTATAGATTACCTGCAACTATCAATTTGATTGCATGTCGTGCTCAGATCGCCCAATCCATTGAGATGTTTGTATAACATGGTGTCGTAGAGAACATGCGGACCCAAATTCTCTTTCTACTTGGAAAGAGTCAATTTTTAAAATTATAGATATACGTATTAACTTTTATAATGCTAAGCCCTCTTTACTCCCTCCGAGACCTAGGTTTTCCTTCCTTAATTTAAAACCGGGAATTCAACAATTTCATAACATTTGTTTTAGTTCCTGCAGATAAAGGAACTTATAATGTAATTATTGTTTGACGCCTTTCAAGGCCTTTCAAGTTGGTTTAGACAAAAAGCAGAACAAACTGCCAACTATATACTGGAGTCCTAAACTACATAAAAATCCGTATAAGGCCCGCCTTAATTCGAATTCTAGTGTCTGCACAACCACAAACATCTCCAAACTTTTAACTTCTTGTCTTACTGCCGTTAAAGATCACGTTAAACAATAGTGTGATGAAACCTATGAAATCACTGGATTAATTTGATTTGCTTCACTATTCACTTGTGCGATGACTGGACTACCTCTTAGGACTCTATGATTGTACCTACTGAGAATCCAACTAAGGGAGGTGGGTGCATGAGCTTTGCATGTGTATCTTTAGTTAGTTTCTCTGGATGTGGATTTTATTGTTAGAGATTTCTTTTTGATGGGATGTAGTTTTGTTTACACTGTCTTGTCTATTTGGGTGCTGAAGACAGGATAATAGCAAGGATTGTGCGCATATATAACGATTCAAGCTAACCAGTAGACCTTATTGCCTACTGACCGTTCCAAGTCGGTAACCCTGTCTTCACCACCATTTCTGTTGTTTTTTGTCTCTTTCATTGTAGTTTCAAGTCCTTGTTTGCAGTACAGTGCGGACCTACGATGCCATTGCGTTCGAACGTTGTGGTTTCTATAGGACCCTATATATCATTTTGGTCTATAGAAAAATCAGGAGACGTTCTTGATAAAATTTGCAATAAACGTCATTTTATCTATTAGCACTTATAACTTCTCTACACTATATACAACCTTACCACATCATCTTATCAAAGACAAGCTTATTGCTCTTATTAAAAAACATTCGCTAGGGAAAATACTACATTTTCGGCCTGTAATAATACTAAAGCGTTTTTTACTAACGGCAGTTTAGACAATTACTCTATGTGGACTTGCCAAGAAGTTTGTGAAGCACTCAGCGTCCTATTAGATAATATTTTCGTCAGGTATGTAGACAAATTGTTGGTATTCCTATGGGTATGAACTGTGCACCACGTGTCGCAGATTTGTTTTTATATTGCTATGAAGAGATTTCATGTTGAGTTTTTCACCAGATACCCAGGAAGATGTTATTGAGGCCACTGATGACACCTCTCGGTATCTGGATGACATATCAAACATTGGCAACCCTTTCTTTACTACTATGGTTAATATTATATAACTTAAAAAACTTCAACATAACAAAGCTAATATTTCTGATACTTACGCTTCTTTTCTTGATTTACATCTCTCTATTGAAAATGGTGAAATAATTAGCAAAAAATATGAAAATAGAGATGATTTCAATTTTGATATTGGTAATTATCCCCATTTAGATAGGGATGTTCCCCGCGCAACTTCTTACGGGGTCTATGTGTCTATTTTTCTAGAGCTTGTACTCGAGTTGAGGACTTTAATATTCGTAATATGTGTATAACTAAAAAGCTACTCCATCAGGGTTATCGTTACCATAAACTTCTTAAAACCTTTGCAAATTGTATCATCGCAACCCTGATCTTCTTTCCTGACTTCTATGGTGTGGTGATTTACAAAATTCGTCAGATCCTTGGTCATTATCACTTTCATACTATATTGGTTAACCTTATTACAAAGATTATCGAAAGAGGTCATGACCCTATCATTTTGCAACACATGCTTGGTGGTGGACCCATTTACAGTTCGCCACTATGCTTTCCTCGTTGATTGTGCGATGACCGGACTGGCTGTGGACCCTATGATGACGTCTACCTAACGCCCCCCAAAAAGGACGGTGACGTTTGATGTTTGTCTGCAGTCTTGTCTTGTCGTGCCCTCAATGGTTTATTCTCTTGTTGCTCTGGCTTCTGCCATGCCAATGCCAATGAGTACATTCTTTGTAGCTTTCTAGGCTATTGTTGTTTGGTTTTTATATATATACGAGCATCTTTGTGTTTTACTTATATTGCCTACTAATGCTGCCTTGTTGGTTAGAGAATAGTTCATGGTGTGGATTTTTATTATTTACACTGTCCCGTTTTATTTGGTTGACGGTATGGTAAGTTTAATGTTTTGTGGTTCCTAGAACCTGTTTTAAACTCTAGCGGCCGTTTTTGCCACTGACCGTTCCAAGGCGGTAGCCCTATTGTCAACCCTTTTGTCTCTATCTTTTCAGATGAACTTAAGGCAATTGAACTTGCCTTAAATTATATTCAGGAATCTGATGATGACCATTTTGTAATATTTTCTGATTCCTTTTTATCTCTTCAAGCACTGGGTAATATGAAACATGATAACCCAGTTGTGTTTCATCTTTTAGAAAAGTACAATTCTCTTATAGTTGATAATGTTATTATGTTCTGCTGCCTTCCAAGCCATGTAGGAATACGTGGTAATGATAAAGCAGCATTAGGTTTACATATATCTAATGCTAAATTACCTTATGCTGATTTTAAAAGTTGTATTAACACATTTATTCGTAACTCTTGGCAAGCCGCTTGGGATTTCTCAGTCAACAATAAACTCCTTTCGATTAAACCGTTACTTGGAGAATGGCGTTCTTTTAGTAGACCGATTCGTCGAGAAGAAGCTGTCCTAGCCCGGTGCAGGATAGGGCACGTTATACTCATTCATATTTATTACAAGCTGAGCAATTACCCGAACGTATACCCTGCTTTGCACTGTTAACGGTCAAACACATCTTGTTGGAATGTGTAGACTTTGATCCTATGCGTCAAAGGTACTACAATGTTAATACTATGAAAGAGTTATTTGATACTATAGATGTTAGTCTTGTTTTAGATTTCCTAAAAGAAAACTGACTATAAAACGCATTATAATGTGTTCTTATATATATTTACTTGTTTATATACCCGTTGACAGGCATTTGTTGGATTACATATATAGTTCATCTTTCGTCGGTTTTGCGCACAATATGACCTATTTATGTGTCGACGTGCCGTAAAACACCATTCAATCAATCAACCTTTAGTGATTGTGATGTCTTATTTGGCCTTTTATTCATCTTTAAATTTGTTCTTTGTTTCTGTTTCTGTGAGTTTGTGGTTTACTGTCGTCCTTGAATTGCTGCTTTTCCTGTTTGATTTTTATATCTATATCTTATTAAATTGACAGTTTGCAAATCGTTATATTGCTCCAGATGAATCAGCAATACACATTCCGAAATGCGCACAACAATTACCGTAGATGTGTAACTTTATTTCGTGATTGTGTAGCTTCTGAAACTAGTGATTTCTTTAAAAACAAATCAATGTTTTGCCATGTTTAATATTAAAAGAATACACATTAGAACCGACTATTTCTTTCGAATATATGTTTCTTATAATGACTAATACGTTCTAGTGAAAGTTAAAGTAAATATTTTCAATCCTCGAAACAATTTACCGACTTGGAACGGTCATTACTTATAATCATTGTTGTGTTCCATTGATTGTATGAGGACTGACTGTTTTGACAGTTTTGCCAGAGATTGCAGGCATGCATGCTGCATACCCGGATTACCGACATTGAAGTTAAAGTTGACGCCAATACCATAAACGTGTATAAGGTTTTATATTGCTTATGTAAGTATTGTAATGAACATTACATAATGAATGAGATTGATCATGACTCCTTACTCGCAATTAAATTAATTTTGCACAGTAGTATGTGTTATCCTAGATTACACATCAGGTCTAATGTAAGCAGTTTACTTCCAAAAATTGTTTATGGTGAATTTACACATGTTTGATCTAAACACCACGGTGTTAACATCATGTTTTGATTGATATGACAGGTTTCTCATGATTTGGAATATTTTTAAAAGTTTAAAAGAAAACGCCTGATGTTCACACGTTAAATGGTATTGATTAAACTTGGCGATATAAATAAGCACAAAGGTCGAACAGAAAAAGCAGCTTTTACAGAACACAGTAAACCTAAAAACACGCAACACGACAAACAAGAATGGCAATTGATACTAATAAGGAATAAAGGCATATGACGTCACAAACACAAAAAAGGTTGAAATGGTTAGTGCCAAAAAATGACCGCTGGGGGTTTAAACCAGGTTCTAGTTCTAGTTTGTACCAAACCTCACACTTACCCTAACGTCATCCCAATACAACTGGACTGTGTAAATAAAAAAATCCTCGCCATGATCTATTCTCTGACTAACAAGGCAGCATTAATAGGCAATATAAGTAAAACACAAAGATGTATGTTCAAGAAACATGAATTCTTTCAATTATATGAGTTGTATCTAATCAATTTATATTATAAATCTTGGAAGATACAATCCTATTGTGATTGTTTAAACTAAGTATTGTTCTGCAAAGCATAACAATAAACAACGTGTTGTTTGCTAATTGTTTTAAGCACCACCGTCATCAAATATTGCGGTTAGATTTCAAACAAAATATAATATCATTCGCAACGTTGGGAATAACTATAAACAATGTTTTCCATATTCCTTCGTACATTTAATCCAAATACTTTAACATACAGCTGTTGATTTATTTGCCGGAAAAATCGTGAATTTTTGTACAAAATGGTCGATTCCGGAGTTCAATCAATCTTCCTTTCCGCTGAATATTCACTGTGTCTGTATTCAGAAGTCCTTAGGGCGTAGTTAAGTAGATTCAGTTGATATTTTCCGCATAAATGAGAAACAAATATAACGTATCAACACCTACAATTGAAGCCTATCAATGCGTTTGCTCACTGAAATAAATCAAAAGCTTCCCACAATCATGTAAAGCAAAATGAATAAAAGGCGCATTCCTAACATAAATTCAATATAGTCATATCAAAGTTGAATATTTTATTTCTTATAAAAAAAAAATACACAATTAAATAAAAGAGTATGAGAGTGGACCATTGGAAACGACCGAACACGATACATACGACATATTGCGTTCTCGGTTTGATTGTTCATGAACGGTAGTGAAATATGCTTGCTACCGCTCACGCCCCTAGCCCCGGGTTGAGCAGAACTCAATATCCATAAACTCAATAGTACAGATTTGTAACCATACCGAAGATGGCGGTGGACATAGCGACCTTTATACTTATTACACACACAAGTCAAGCGGCATATGGTCCCAGTATCTAACAAAGTTCTATGACCCGCAGAGCGGAATAAACAAAATGGAATATATTTGAGAGCAGCGGTAATGAAGCCTGCGCATCACAAGTAACAGCTAAAAGACCAAATTAAAAAGCAAACAACATATCCTATGGGTGGTTGAACAATACCCAAAGCAATGATACTTCCTTTGAAATACATAAACATCTTTGTAAGCAATACGATCAATTCAGAGTACATGGAAAAGTTGTATTCAAGAACTACAGTCAACTACAAACACACACAGAAACAAAACAACAACTTTGAAGAATAACAGGCCAAATAAGACATCACACATTAACATTTTGACAATAGGGCTACCACCTTGCCGCTGGGGGTTCAACCAGGTTCTAGGTTGCACCAAACCTCACACTTACTCTACTGTCATCCCAAATAAAACGGGACACTGTAAATAAAGAAATCCCCGCCACGAACTATTCCCTAACCAACAAGGCAGCATTAATAGGCAATATAATTAAAACTCAATCTCGTCTATATATAAATACAAAAAGTAAATAGCCTAGAAAGCCACAAAGAAGGTACTCAATGACTTGACAGAAGACAAAGCAATAATAGAACAAACCCTTGAAGGCCTGCATAATTGAACAATGATATGCAAAAGCAGGTTTACACTGACCCTTCCAAAGTAGTTGACCTACTGTCATCCCTTATATGACATGGGATTTGGGATAACTCCGACGTGACCGAACGAGTGACCACCGTACTCTCTCGTACTATAAGGCTAGACGGAAAATCAAACCAGGTAACATTTGGTGATGTTCGAACTCACTACCAACTTCAATACCCTAACATCCATGACGAACTCCTCTTCTTAAATTCCATTGCCTTTGTTTGTCACAGCTGATATAACATATAATTCCCATGAGTACTTTCATTTAGTAGTGTTACACACCCTTAATATTGTTATCAAAAGATCTCAACTTCTTAATATTGACATTTTCTATGTGTACAACTATTGTCATTGAAAACGCAGCACTTGGTGTTTTTTGTTTTTTAATTTCTAGAGAAATTAAAGATGTTAAAGTTAAATGTGTTTAACTGAAAGAATCAGAGCAACTCGTATGCAGCTGTTTATGGCCATATGTTCACCTTTGGGACAAAGATACGTGTATACTAAACATAAAATACAATCTTGATATGAAAAAACAACAACAGCAGACAGAAATAATCGAAAATCAAAAATGTTCCGTTTTTAAATATACTGAGTATATAACAATTTGTGTTAAGCTAATGACACATGTGTTTATATTCATTTGAAGAGAATTATATGTATGTGTCTATATTTGCCTTTATCGCTTCGTGCTGTATATAACATAGTACATCGCCTTCGTTCTTCTCAAATACGTATACCTGAATGAAGGTAAGTAATTATTGTCAAAGTGTATTTGATACTCTATCCAATATAACCTACATATAACATGCTCATTGTCCACACGCCACAGGCAACTGATATACTTTTGAAATTTGAATATTAGCTTTGATGACACTTACGTTGCCTTTTCCTTGACAAAAGTCTTCTTCTGCAACTCCGGTAAAGCCAATAAGAGGATTAACACGTTCGTCGTTAGATATTTTCCTCAAAAGCGATTACCCCGCTTTGACACTTAGTCATTTTTTCTCTTCAGTTGTATGTCATTTGAATGTTCAATATCATTTTGCCTTTTCATTTCAGCTTTTTTCATAATACATTTTATTCCAAAGTTCACGTGAATATAGTTATTCATGTTCTTAACAAGAGGATGCATGTCAGTGCTTAAACATATATCTTCTTTAATATAAACGTATATATTATAACACGAAGCTTGTGTGCGTTTGTCTAAAAATAAACAAAAAATAAACACCTCCTCTTGTACTTTTAAGCACTTTTGTTAAAAACACAGGCTTTTGATATATTTTGTTAGTTCACTGAGACTTTACCATATGACAGTCTATGTAAACATTAGTTGTATGGATAATATTTTGAAATCGATTCAGCTCATAGAAGTTGCCTGTACTAAGTCCTTCTACGAGTGTTGTTAAGTAGTGTTAAGTGTTGATCTGTTTAATATAACACTTGAGTCCATTTATGTATATTCAAATGTAAACAAATATAATTTAGAGTGGTTATTTCATATTTGTCACAAATTAATAGACCCTAATAAACACTGTATCCACTTTTATCTGTGTTTCTGAGTTGCGTTATTTGCAACAACCTTGCATGTCATTATGAAGTAACGTTTTAGATACAAAGTAGTACTCCTCCATTTTCTTCCTGCAAGCATTGTGTATCTAAATGTATATATATAAAACACAGTCAACACAAATCAAACATTTAAAGCAAACAACAACAAGAAGAAAAAATAGAAGCAAAGCAAAGCATGCGACACCATACACATAAAGGGGTTGACAATAGGGGTACCCGCTTGGAGCGGTCAGTAGCACAAAGGCCGCTTGGAGTTTAAACCAGGTCAAATCTCACTCTTACTTAGAATTGTATCTGTCGGGATCACTTGTCGTAACTGTTTACGAGTTTATTAGAGTCAATAAAAAAAACAGTCACGAATGTAAGATTCTATTTGTCACATAACACACCCACGACGTGATAATTTCACTTTAATGTGGTCAATTTACCTTGTATACGGCGGCAATTTGTAAGAGAAGCTGTAACGAGTTCGCCATAAAAATAATGCGACAACTTAAACTAAATTTACGTTAACGCATTTTGTAAAGAAATATTTCCAAAAATGGCAAATATGTAAGGTGTCTGTACTGTACACACAGTGATTCGCTCCTCATTTGCATCTGTAACACACTAGTGTATTACCAGAAATGTCATGGCTTTATTACACTCACAGAAGCCATGTTATGTGATAAACTTGTTTACGTCATGCTTTTCTAATCGATATTTTAAAACACCTTCAAAAATTAAAAGATTTTACGTGACGCCAGGAAAATGAATCAAGTTA
Organism: Cyrtodaria siliqua; assembly: GCA_037043455.1. Taxonomy (NCBI): domain Eukaryota; kingdom Metazoa; phylum Mollusca; class Bivalvia; order Adapedonta; family Hiatellidae; genus Cyrtodaria; species Cyrtodaria siliqua. The sequence continues at coordinate 127,295 of JAWPHD010000001.1, forward strand.
CTAAACTCGTAAATAGATACTGAAAATGGGATACTTGGAATAAACAAACTCAAACAAGACAGAAAAGTAGCAGACTCGGTTTTATTGAGTCTGTTAATGAGAGGTAATGTATCATGCAACACCTATCACGCTCCTAGCACCGGGTTCAGCGGTATTCTACTTTGAAGCCACTCAGATTGGGCTGGATTATCCAACATTACAAAAAGGTATTGCTTTTTTATGTTTCACCCTTCTAAAGTGGCAGAATTAACATGACGCCAGTTGTCATTCATTTATCTATTTCAACCAATCAAACCAATAAGATACATCCGACTAAACAAAAGCAATTGCAATTATATTATAATGCAGTATTGTGTCAATATACTCCGACATCAACAATATGGCAGAGATATCTATTAATTAATTGACATGACGCCAGTATTTATTTTTATCACATACTTCCCTATAAATACGTTGTTTTTGAAAACAGATACGACATATTTTTAGCTAGTCATATCAATCAGGATGTAGTTGCCCGGCAATACAACTTACTTTGCCTATTGATGCTGCCTTGTTGGTTAGAGTTTAGATCATGTCGGGGATTTCTTTGTTTACACTGTCCTGTTTTAATGGGATGACAGTAGGGTAAGTGTGAGGTTTGGTGCACCCTAGAACCGGTTTAAACCCCCCAGTGGCCTACTTTGTCACTGACCGTTCGTAGGCGGTAGCCCTATTGTCAACCCTTTTGTGTTTGTGATGTCGTTTGCATTTATGATTACTTTTGCCTTTTCGTTTGTCTGTTTGCATGTTTGTTTTTGTGTTTTGTGGTTGACTGTCGTCCTTGAATGCTGCTTTCCCTGTCCGATATGTTTAGCCTTCTTTATCACACGCATGAAATAAAGGGTTAAAAAATGTCAATTCACGGAAATAACCGAATGTTCTTTATGATTCTGTGATCTGATACGGAAAGTACCGATTAGTTATGATTGTATACGATGTGTCACTCGTATCATTTGTCTTCTGTTTGTCATCCTGTTTTCGCGCCAGATTATTGGCGATACATCTACATGTGTACGTTGAGCTGTCATCTTTGACCATAACGCTACGGAAATGACTTGACTAGTAATGCAAAGAAGATTAAATAAAATAAATGATAGATAGATAAAAGTAAAATAAAGAAATAAATAAGGCAAAATACACGGACCATAAAGACAGTTTAACAACTTGATAATAAACTCAATTATTTAGAACCATCCGTGGATAAAATAATCACTTGTGACAATTTCAAAGTCAATGGCATTCATTTTAAATCAAATTTCGGAAACAAATGTCGTTTAGATCTACACGCGACAGACGTGCATGTTTACGCGACAGACGTGCATGAACACTGTTGCCTACACATCTGTGTGAAGCCAATTCATAGCATTCGTGGAAACTGGCAGTACTGGTTGATATGAGCGGTTTCACGAGCACTTTAACGTATACAAATCTATTATTGTAATGTTGATATATTTCCGATGGAAGATATTTATGAAACGATTAGCTTTGAGTAATTTATATTAGTTATACAAACAAACGAATTAGAGCAGTACACCAGACGCAACAGCATCAGAATTTATGTTGTGGACGATAGGAATGCGAGAGAACCCCCAGAAGAAACAGCCGAAAAGGTGATGTCCCTGCTAAGCACTAAACTAAATATGAATATCGGTACCAGAGACGTCGACATTGCCCACAGGCTTGGTACTTTCAGCAATTCGAGAAACAGACCTGTCATCTGCAAGTTTATATTGCGAGTCAACAAACTTAACGCGATAAAACTGAGGAAAAACGTAAAAGGCACGAGTATAGTAATCAGGGTGGTCTTGACATTAAAGAATGCGAAACTCCAAGAGAAAGTAAGTAATCTGGATATTATTAAATCCGCATTGTCAGATCAAGGCCTTTCCAAGCCATTAGAGAACTAGGAACAATCCATATAGTGATTTTCATTCATCCGTACATATTGATTTTTTGAGGATAAACATCATGATCCCTCTAGAAGCTTTTATTCCGCATCCTCTATTAGGATTACGTGACTAGCTCCGTGTAAACGACTCTGATTATAATTTTATCAGGAAAAGTGACGATAGCGTTGTAAAATGTAAATATTAGGTACGTGAGTTTATTATTTACAGGAGAATGACGGATATTATAAAATAGGGATGATGAGTACATACATATATATAAGATACACTTAAATATATATTCCGGTGTATATCCAATATTTTAGATAGACACGTGTAAACACGTCGACAAGAGTAACTGTTTTGTAAATTTAGTGTTACAGTGATTTTCATTCATCCGTACATATTGAACTTTTGAGGATGCCAGTTTAAAACTCTGGGTCAAACACTGTATTGAACTGGAACATACCAGAGACGTACATACAGGGTGTTTATATCCATGCATATACATTATTATAATACTAATAATCTGAATTTAATATATATCGATACAAACATATAATATATTGTACAACATACAGATAGAAACATATTGTCACACATTCTCCCACTTTTTTTAACACTAGTTATCTTTCTATATGAATATTATTTATCTATTTTACAGTATAATGCAAACGACGTGCCAGCTGTTTTTGTTTACAAGACAGACACATCTGGAAAATCCATGTACGCTAAAAAAACTAGCAAATGTGACTGGATCAATCAAGAACGCGGATACCGCTTAAACATTGAAAAAAAAACGGAACCATGTCGAGTTGAAACTAGGTCATAGCCAAATAAATCCATAAACATCATGATCCGTCTAGAAGCTTTTTTCCGCATTCCTCTATTAGGAACACGTGACTAGCTCCGTGTAAACGACTCAGATTATAATTGTATCAGGAAAAGTGACGATAGCGTTGTAAAATGTAAATATTAGTTAGGTAGGTTTATTATTTACAGGAGAATGACGGATATTATAAAATAGGGATGATGTGTACATACATATCTATAAGATACACGTAAATATATATTCCGGTGTATATTTTAGATAGACACGTGTAAACACGCCGACAAGAGTAATTCATAAAATAACAACAACTACACTTTACTTGAGCAAAAAAAAAGGAAATATTTGAACTCCGTAAAAAAACAATTAGAAGTTTTTTTGTGCGATCTAAGGCAAGAGGATAAATGAAGGAAAAACGATTTCTAGTTATTTTTGCAATTTGGAAAATAGAAATTACGTCTCAAAATTTATAAAATTCTTAATATCATCATTAGGAAATACCTTTAAAACACAGGAAGAAATGTAGATGGAAACAAAAAATCATTTTAAAACACTATGTGAAGCAAAAGTGACAACATAAATAGATTTAAATGTTTTACATAGGGACTTTAACATATTAAAATTACGTGAAAATATAAAATAGTCTATATAAGGTTCTCTTAGTTATACAGAAATGTTAAATACACTAAAAAGAATGCCGAATAACAAGAGCGCAGGTAACTCTGGATTCGCAGTTGAATTCTATAAAAAAAATCTGGAACAATATAGGTCATTTATAGTAAGAACAATTAATTATGCATACTTAAAAGGAGAACTTTCAGTAACACAAAAGCAAAGAGTTATCACTTATATTCCAAAAGGTAATACAGATGAATTATATTTGAACAACTGGAGTCCTATCTCCCATCTAAATGTCTCTTTCAAAATAGCATCAGCATCCTGAGCCTTCAGAATAAAAAATGTGTTGTGTACTATCATTCATGAGGATCAAACAGGGTTTTTACCAGGCAGATTTATAAGAACAAATATGATTACTGTATGACATACTATTTTATGCTGAGAAATATAATATTCCAAGGCTGCTACTCTTGATAGACTTCGCGACTGCTTTTGACAACGTTTCTTGGTATTTCATGACAAAACAATTACATTTTTTGACTTCGCCTTTTCGAAGAAAAAAAGAGACATATGTTTTGCTTTTCCGGCGGCGGCGGCAACATTCAAGTTTTGCGTTTAGGTCATTTTCTCACAAACTGTATGCACTAGACCTTTTAAACTTTGCTATAGTTGTATCTTAGATGGGACATCGCAATGTGACAAATCAAATGTGGCAGTGACCTTGACCCTCCAAGCAAAGGGCAGATAACTTAATACTTTTTAAGTTCAACCTTTGCGTTTAGGTCACTTTTTCACAAACTGTATGCACTAGACCTTTCAAACTTTGCTTATAGTTGTATCTTTGGTAGTACATCGCATCGTGACAAAGCAAATGTGGAAGTAACCTTGACCCTCCAAGCAAAGGGCAGACAACCTTATAATTTTTACCTTCAAAGTTGGCGTTTAGGTCACTTTTTCACAAACTGTATGCACTAAGACCTTTCAAACTTTGCTTATAGTTGTATCTTGGATGGTACATTCCAATGTGACAACGCAAATGTGGATGTGACTTTCACCATCCAAGCAAAGGGCAGATAACTTGAATTGTTACATTTACATCACTTTCTCATGAACTATATTTATACACTAGATGTTTTAAACCTAATTTATAGCTTATCCTTTGGAAGAAAACATATTCTATTTTAACATAGTTGTGTCTTGGGTAGTGTAGTACATTTGTTTGGATGCATGGATTTCATCTATGTCCTTGACCTATTTTTTGGAGCTAATGATTTTTAGCTTTACTGGCCAAGGGCCTTTATTTTTCATCCGATCTTTACCAAACTTTAACAGATTGTTAATATCAATGAAATCTCGCACAAGTTCGAAAACCAGCCAGATCGGAACAGTAACAGCTTATTTATGGCCCTTGATTTAGTTAAGAATGCTATATATTGCCTCGTCAAGGAGGTAGGCTGGGATAGGACGTAGTGATGAGATTTTTTTAAATTCATATTTAAAGCTTCTTTGGTATAGTTTAGATTCAAAATTATCAAAAAAGGCTAGGTCACCACAATTTTTTCCCACTAGACGTCATTGAAGAAGAAACATATTTCTAACTTAACAATTTCACTAAAAATTGGAAAAATATAGTCATTGAACATTTTCACAATTGTTTTCATAACATTACGTTTATTGGAAAACAACAATTAAGTTTCGATTGCATATATACATATCTTTCAAATCATACAAAAACAATTGTAATACTCATTCGTCTTTTTACTTTAAAAAGCAAACATATATGGAATGTACCCCCACCCACTTTTTTTTTTACAGAAAAAATAATTCAAGAAAAAAAATTATAAAATGAAAGTCTATAAATCACACCCATTTTGGAGTTATTTTGACATTTTCAATGTAAAATATTGTACACACAATATTGACAGGAGATCGAAAATAAAATTAGCTCGGTATCTACTTTTATATATGTATTCCACTACTGAAAAACAAAAATCTGATTTATTCTATAGCAAAAGGATAAATTCTACTCAGAGCTACCCATACCCCTATTTTGTTGACAACAAAACATTATCACAAATGACGGAAAAAATATGAAAAAAAAAGATTTTGCTTAAAATTTGGTATGTTACCATCTTAAATCCTACATTATATCCATATCTACTAGAATGGACAAAATGAAACAATTCTGTTTTCAAATAAAACTATGATTAAGAAAATAAAATGTTTAGACTTGAAGATGTCAAAACTTGCCCAGTCAACATCCTTAATACGATAGGGCTTTCATTTTTCATCTGATCTTTACCAGATGTTTTGCCTTTTTTTTTATGATTAGTACATTTTTTTTGTTTACATTTTTTTAATATATAATTATTTTTTTTTAGAATTTTTTTTCTTACAATTTTTTTGTTTGTTTGCATTTTTTAATTGATTTGTTTGATATGTTTTTAATTTCTATTTTTGATTTATTTATTGATTTTTTTTAAAAAATTGTTTTTGGTGTTAGCAGGAAGCATTGCCATGATTTTTAGTTGTGCCTATTGCGTTTTTTTCCGGTTCGTTGATTTTTGATGCAGTTACAGCCTCTTGACGTTTTCTTGTCGGCGCTACTCCTCCTAAACACCTTGTTGGATTTCGACGAAACTTGGCAGGAAGCATAGGTAATATGTCTAGTTGTGCATATCACGCTTTTCTTCCAGTTCGCTGATTTGTGACGGAGTTAAGGCACTTTGACATTTTTACTTTACATTTCTTGTTGGCGCTACTCCTCCTAAACGGCTTGTTGGATTTCTACAAAATTTGGCAAGAAGCCTCAGTATGATGTCTATTTGTGCAAAGTGCGGTATATCAATGAAATCTTGGACAAGTTCGAAAACCAGCTAGATCTTGTTAGTAACGACAGGTTATGGCCCTTGATTTGCTGAAAATTGTATTTTCCTTTGTTAAATCTGTAGTTACTTCATTTTTATCTGATCTTTACCATATTTGTTTAGAATGTTAATATACATCCCCCCCACACCCCGCACACCCATTTTTATGAAATTTCATTCATAGAAGAAAATGGGACAAATTAAAAAATACCCATGCCAGACTATACACAGCAGACTTATTGCCCATGATTACCAGGTGAGCGATCTAAGGCCATCCTTTCCCTTTTGTTTCTTGCAATGTTTTAAAAACTCTACTGATTGGAATTTTATATCGAAAACCCTTGATATAAAAGTCATTTTCGCCATTAGAGCATCACATGCCCTCTTGGGCCTCTTGGCTTTAATAGAATGGCATTTTGTTTTTATACAAATGCACTTAAATGTCATCTCAGCAAACAGCAAACTCCATTGTTTTCAGTTAATACAATGTTTACAAACTTTCATTTAAGCATCATTGACCTTTTTATTTTTAAGTACAGTCCCCGTTAGGCGAGACATGTGAATCCAGCGATTTCTTATTTCATTTTGGCCCTTCAATTATTAGTTGGATAAAAATGTTCTACCACAACATTGAGTCGTGTGTTATTGTTAATGGACATATGTCAGACTGGTTCTATTTGCATAGAGGCTGTCGTCAAGGAGATTCGTTGTCACCCTACCTGTTCATTCTTTGTGCTGAAGTACTATCTGTGTTGCTAAGAAACAACACAAATATTTAAGGTATCATTATAGAGAACATTGAATCGTTAGTATCACAATATGCTGATGATACGAGTTTGACTCCAGATGGCTCCAAAGACTCACCTTTACACACAATGATGACATTATAATTATATACACACATTTACGGCCTTCAGATAAATGCTGACAATTCTAAAGAAATATAAAAAGATCGGACAGGGAAAGTAGGATTCAAGGAGGACAGTCAACCACAAAACACAGAAACAAACACGCAAACAGACAAACAAGAAGGCAAAAGTAATCATAAATGCAAACGACATCGCAAAACGCAAAAGGGTTGACAACAGGGCTACCGCCTTGGAACGGCCAGTGACAAAGTAAGCCACTGGAGGTTTAAACCGGTTCTAGGGTTTACCAAACTAAGGCTATATGGTTCGGATTGAAAAAAGGAAGTGCCACACAGTTATGTCCAGAATACAATCTATATTGGGAAAAGGGTATTTTCACAGTTTTATGAGTAAGGTTCTCAATAAATCTGATTTCAATGATAAATATAAACTATGATCTCAAAATAGAAGAAATAAAAAAACTACTCGCAAGTTAGACAAATAGAATATATACCCCTTTAGAGAAGATTGTGGTTCTAAAAAATCCAGCACATTCGAAACTTAATCATTTAATAACAGAAATTCCCAATCCAACAACAGATAAAATTAAACTTATCTAGAATATTTGTTATAAATGTCTTTGGAACAATCAAAGATAAAATAAAACGAACCATTATAACACAAGATCATAAATCTGGAGGACTAAGAATGATTGATATTGAACAATTTATTTCAGCTTTAAAAATAACTTGGATCCGCAGAATATTCGAGATAAAAATAAATATACTCAACTAGTGAAAACAACATGTCCTATTTTCACAGGCTTAATTAACTTTTGAAGTTACTATATCAATTAGAACTTAAACAGAGAACACAATCCATTTTGGGAAGAAGTACTTTCCGGTTAGAAATATTTTACTGAACAAGTAAAACCAGTCTCCTGGCATCAATTTCATGCAGTTAATATATATGGCACAATCCAGATTTTAAGGTCGGAGGTTCAATCATTTTCTAAGAAGATGGTATACAGGAGGTATTTAATTAATTAACGACCTTTTAAACACGAATGGAAACCTATTTACCTACAGAAAATTCACGGATCGGTAGGATATTAGGTATGATATTAGGTCTAATTTCTTAGAATATGAAGGTGTTATTACTACTATAAGAAACTACTTGGCTAAATTAAATTTTGCTCATCTGCCCAGCAATAGCCCAAACCCTATACGACCTCTTACAATATCACCAATCCAAAAGCACAGTAAAGGGTGTAGACTCATTTATAACCTGTTAAGTACAAGAAACATTTACCCCAAGTCATTAATAAAATGGAAAAATGAAGTTATAGCTGTACCTAATTATAAATTTGAATCAATATATGCATTACCATTCAAAATAACGAAATACGAAAACTACTTTGGTTACAATATCGATTCAACCACAGAATTCTAGGAACTAAATATTTATTGACTAAAATTAATATTCTAGATAACACAAATGAGGTATAGGGTCCTATAGAAACCACAGCGTCCGAACGCAATGGCATCATAGGTCTACACTGTACTGCAAACAAGGAATTGATAATACAATGAGACAAAAAACAACAGAAAGGGTGGTGAAAACAGGGTTACAGCTTTTGCAATATTTTACCTGAAACCATTCATCGCCTATTTTGGAAATGTGAAGTTGTAAAACAGTTTTGGTTAGACCTTTCAGAATACATCAGGCATAATTGTAATACAACACTGACACTTTGGTCAGAAACAGATATTCTGTTTGGAAATAAAAGACATTTGGAGTCGATATATAAACGTAGGTAAAATAGGCCTATAGATACAGACGTATTTGATTTTACTAAACCTCAATGAAATACTCCAAAATGCAGGGACTCCACAACAATCGACATAGTAAAACACTATTGTCTACTTCTCAACCTTTTTTCTTTACAATTTTCTCCTTTTTTATGTATATATTTAAGTTCTAGAAATTGTTTTGTATTATTAAATTTTTTCTTTTTTTTCCAAAACAAAATGTAATCCATTCATATCCATAGACTTAATACACCATACTCATAGACATACTAAATGCCTACAATACCCTGAAAAGTCGTATGTGCATATATGTGTAAATAATATGTGTATGCGGGTGAGTGTGGTATATATATGAGTGTGTATCCGCAAAAATGTGTATATATTTGAGAAAATACTGATACATGTGTGTATATATATAGGAAATACAAAATGGCGCATACTTGAAATGAAGCTGACACATGTATAAATATGAAATATATAATAATGCATATTCGATAATATATTGTTGCAGGTCTATATAAAATACATATATGGTGCATATTTGATATTGGTGCATATGTATACATAACATATCTAATGTGCATATTCGATAGTATATAGTATATTATATGAACCATATAGTATAAGTGTGCTGTAAAAAATAAGTTTAGCAAGTAAATTGCATGGCAAATTCATTTGCGCATACTCTAGGTCATGCGTGGCAGTCATTAACAATATAATTAAAATAATGAGCAGATATATGCAGGGCATTGTCTTTGAAACGATATCTGCGGGTAAAACACGTTTTAATCTACCTGCTTCACAGTTATTATAATTTAGTACTTATTTCAATGTAAAGGGAGATAATTTCAATTTTCTTTAAAAAACAATTGGAACCTATATAATGGCAAGGTTTAGTATCCGTTGGTTTTGTGTCTTTTATAACTTGAAACACAGAAATGTTATTTAGTGACATTTTACCATGTTCTTTATCATATTGAAATATGAAATACGCTGTTTTAAGTAATTGGGAGATACCTTAGATCACAACTAATCAGCGAAAGAGAAGATCACCCTATGTCGTGCAAATGTTTTATAATACTTCACATTATGACATAGCATTTAATTTCTTTAAGCTACATGTACATAAGAGCTTGCTATTTTTTTTTTACTTTTTTCAGTATATACGTAGTTGAAAATATACAGATGCATACAAATGAATATCTTTACATAAAATGCATGAATACATGATTTAACATTTCCCTTCTCCAGTAATCTGTTTGCAAAGTAACATCATATTATTATTGTTATATTAATATTTAAAATAAGATACTTGACACAATAAGAATGTAGTGAGTTACATGTTTATCAAAAATGAATAGACACATTTTGAATGAAATCGGTAAATAATATCGATATGTGAAACGCTGAATGCCTGAAGCGAACGAAACGAAGGCAACGAACAAAATGCATTTTTAAAATATAGATCATGCAACGTTCATTCTGCGTTCGTTCTGCGTTCATTCTGCGTTCATTTTCCGTTCGTTCAGCGTTCGTTCTGCATTTATTTGGGGTACTTGAACGCAACTGGGTCTGTATATGTTTTACTCTCCGATCCCATCCTGGCAGCCCTTGTATGTTTGTGATGTCATATCTTGCATTTTATACATCTTTGTAATTGAAGTCTGTATCTATTCGTGCTTTTTGTTGTCTGTAGTCCTTGAATGCTACATTTCCTGTTCGACTTTCATATCTACTTTTATTGATACCATAATGAAATCAAATACACTTGATCATATGATATTGCTTGTGCTATCAGTAGACATATATATATCGAGTAATTATAGAAGCGTTATGGATCCGAAATATATGTCTGTTTGCATCTGTAATGATGTAAAGCGGAGATCCGGAACTTCTTAGCCAAGTGTTTGATTAGGTGAGTAATTATTGTTGTCTAACGTAAAATTAAATAATGGAAAGAGCAAATGCACCAATAAAATTCACCCAATTGTCACTTATAAACATAATTCGTTTTTGGATTACAAAATATGACTTAATGTCTATCGTTTGGGGTGTGACAATGCATTAGTACGTCTAGACAGCGCTAACCAAATGTAATGCATCATGACGCATGGGCTAATACTATATTACCGTATAGTGAATTACCACTTTGCAAATCTTAGAACTACTTTCTGGTATGCTTTTAATTTGCTTCTAGCCAATTGAAACAAAGTATAATCATATAAACACATGTCTTTTACATTTATAACACACTACTCCAGCCGTTAAAGGTTCCGGGTATTGTAGGCAGTTTATTTTGCGTATCGTTTATCTTAGAGCTATACGTAAACATCTCACACAAAAGTCAACTGAATCAATAGTGCATGGATTGGTTCATTCCCACATTGACTTCTGCAACGGTCTATTTACTGAAATTCCAGCCTACCAAATCAACAAACTACAGCGAGTCCAAAATCATGCCGCTAGAGTAGTTATGAATGCTTCCTATGAACAACCAAGCGCTGAATTCTGAAACAATTACACTGGCTTCCAGTTGAAGCTAGAGTCATGTTCAAAGTCCTAGTTATAGTCTTCCGTGTCATCAATGGTACAGCTCCAGTATATCTGAGGGAAATGTTTGTACCTACTCGAGGACGGTACAGACTGCGATCACAAAGTGACACTAACTTCAACATCCCTAGGCGGCGAACAAAACTAGCAGACAGATCTCTGGCCGTCGTTGGTCCCAAATGGTGGAACGATCTACCTAGTTATCTGAAAGCCATTCAGTCTGAAGCCAGCTTTAGATCAAAACTGAAAACACATTTGTATAGTCAGTTTCATGAACAATGACTGTGCTCTTGTTAAATACAAAATATCTGCAATGATATAAAACAGCATTGATATATATATATATAGGTCTAAATCTTAAGTTCTAGAATCCTGTTTATATTTTGAATGTATATGTTTTATGTGTGTATATAATTATGTAGTATCATATACATGTACATGTGTAAAATGTTTATTCTTTTTAACTAAATGTGTGTTATGTAATTGTGAAGCGCAGTAGAATATTTTATAATTTTTGCGCTATATAAATGCCATGTATTTGTATATTTGTATTTACTAACGGCAGTTTAGACTATTATACTATGTAAAATTGCTATGAGGTTTGTGAAGCACTCATCTTCCTATTAGATAATATTTTCGTCAGGTATGGAACCACCGTTTATAGACAAATTGTTGGTATCCCCATGGGTACGAACTGTGCACCACTTGTCGCAGATTTGCTTTTAATTTGCTATGAAAGGGATTTCATGTTGAGTCTTTCACCAGATACCCAGGCAGATGTTATTGAAGCCTTTAATGACACCTCTCGGTATCTGGATGACATATTGTACATTGACAACCCTTTCTTTCCAACTATGGTTAATTATATTTATCCTAAAGAACTTCAGCTTAACAAAGCTAATATATCTGATAATAAAGCTTCTGTTCTTGATTTAGATCTCTCGATTGAAAATGGTAAAATAATTAGCAAAATCTATGACAAGAGAGATGATTTTAATTTTGACATTGTTAATTATCCCCACTTGGTTGGGGATGTTCCCAACTTCTTATGGGGAGTATGTGTCTCAACTTATTCGTTTTTCTAGAGCTTGTGCTCGAGTTGAGGACTTTAATATTCGTAATCTTTGTATAACTAAAAAGTTACTCAATCAGGGTTACCGTTACCATAAACTTCGTAAGACCGTTGCAAAATTTTATTATCGTAACCCTGATCTTCTTTCCAAATATAAAAATAATTTATGGACTCTTCTGCGACAAGGACTATCACAACCTGACCTATGGCGATATGATTTATAAACTTCGTAAGATTCTTGGTCATGAACACTTTCATACTATCTTTGTTAAATTTGTTAAACAGTTTATCAAAAGAGGTTATGACCCTATCATTTTCCAACGTACTGCATGCCTGGTGGTGGACCCTTTTACAGTTTGCCACTATGCTTTCCTCTTTAATTGTACGACGACCGGACAGGCTGTGGACCCTATGATGACGTGTACCTTAAGCCCATTGGGACGGTGGCGTTTGATGTTTGTTTATGATCTTTCTTGTCGTGCCCTTAATGGTTTATTCTCTTACTGCTCTGGCTTTTGCCATGTTTTTGAGTACCTTCACTGTGGCTTTCTAGACTATTGTTTTTTTTCACGAGCATATTTGTGTTTTACTTATATTGCCTATTGATGCTGCCTTGTTGGTTAGAGATTAGATCATGGCTGGGATTTCTTTATTTTCACTGTCCTATTTTAATGGGATGACAGTAGGGTAAGTGTGAGGTTTGGTGCACCCTAGAACCGGTTTAAACCCCCAGTGGCCTACTTTGCCACTGACCGTTCCAAGGCGGCAGCCCTATTGTCAACCCTTTTGTGTTTGAGATGTCGTTTGAATTTATTATTGCTTTTGCATTCTTGTTTGTCAGTTTGCGTGTTTGCTTCTGTGTTTTGTGGTTGACTGTCCTCCTTGAATGCTACTTTCTCTGTCCGATCTTTTTATATTTCTTTTTGATGTTTATTGCAAATGTTATCAAGAACGTCGCCTGCATTTTTAATAAACCAAAATAACTTAATCCCAGAGTTGTCATAAGCTTTAGCACCATATTGATTAACGTGATCTTTAATGGCAGTAAGACAAGATTTTAAAAGTTTGGAGATATTTTGTAGTGGTGCAATGGAAATGAAACGTATGGTTGTTTGTGTAATTTAGGAATCCAGTACATCGTTGGAATTTTGAGCTTAATAAAGAGTGTATGAAAATGATCATGAACAGGAATTTACGAAGTTGTAAATCACGTCACCATAGCGTTAGGTGGTGAAAATGGCATTGTCTTAAAGTTAACTATCAGTATATTATGACTACGGTTTACTTCTAATTTCATGTTTCCAATCAGCGTGTATATATTGGATACATTCGCACCATTCGGTTTCTATAGAGCGTCCTTATGCAATAATACATCAAATTTATTCTTGAATTCAGAATGTGTCACTACAATACAATTCCGTGAAAGTGCAATCACTGTGTGGATATGTACAACCCATTGGAGTCCGTTTTGTCCAGTATACAGCTTGTTTGTAAATATGTGTTAGGGCAACAATTTTGTTCTATTGTCCTTGAAAGCCAAATGTCCTGTTCGACGTTTATATCTACTTTTGTAAATATATATTAAATTGTATTGCTGCTTAAGTGCAAGCCAATGATAGGAGACATATATAGTGTTGAATTAACCGTCTCTAGCCATGGACATAACATGGAAATGAGAATATGGTCTTATAGAAACCACAGCAATCAAACGCAATGGCACCGTAGGTCCGCACCGCACCACAAACCGAAATATGAGCATATTTAAAATGTCAATGAAAAGGACAATACGCAACATAAAGAGTAGTGAAGACAGGCTGAACCCGTATATTTTCTCACTCGCATGTTTTATTAATAAAACGCGTTGTTAGGCGAGTTCAAAATATGTCAATCTGTTTCCGATGGATGTTCTAATATCTAAATAAAAAAAGGTAACTGATACACTTTTGATTGATTCGACAGTTTCTAAGGACGTTTGTATTTCTCACTGAAAATACTTAGGGGCAATAAACAACCAAATGCCATACAACATAGACAATCCCTACATGTCATTCAAGTGAAATGTTGACTCCACATACATTTCATATGACACTGGAAAAACGAAAGGAAACGAAATAAAACGAAATGAAACAATCCAATAACAAATAGTATAATAACAGACTATGGAAAGGAGTGAATAAATACACGACATATTGCAGTCTCGGTTTGTTTGAGACTGTTCGTGAACGGTAGTGAAAACTGTTTGATACCATTCACGTCCTCTAGCACCTACTTGAGCAGAACTCAAGATGTCAAATTTCAATTTAAACAATTGAGCTATACTAAAGATGGTATGCATATGACGTTGAACATTGACGCCTGCGTATCACAAACAACAGTCACTAAAGAGTCAATCAAAAAGAAGATAGCATATTCTAAGGGTGATTAAACAATACCCGGAACCTTTAACGGCTGGAGTAGTGTGTTATAAATGTAAAAGACATGTGTTTATATGATTATACTTTGTTTCAATTGGCTAGAAGCAAATTAAAAGCATACCAGAAAGTAGTTCTAAGATTTGCAAAGACGAACGCAACGAACGATGAATGCATTTTTTAAAACGATAAACGCTGAAAACGAACGGAACGAACGCAGCGAAACGAACGAAACGAACGCAAATGCATTTCGCTATTTCGGATAACTTTCAATATTATCAGATTATCCTTTTGAGTATATAATTGAAGTCTCGATTTAAACGAAGTGCGTTGTGCAGTATTTTAATATAAAGAAATACACTGCGTAAATGGTGTTTTAAAGCACGATTACACGCTTTAATTTTTACCGATTTAAAATAGGAAATGTATTTATTGTGTAGCACACACTTTATATTATTTCATTATAAAACTGAAATAATGCTGGTAAAATCAGATTGCATATTTTGATATAGTGTCAAGTATGTTAAATTTTTGATGAAAATAACATAAAACCGGAAGAAAATCATTAATGTGCACCACCAAATAATGTCAACCAAAGTACACATCGTTCAATATGATCACAAACATTAGCCGCCGACTAATGGTAAGAACCGCATAACTGGATATCATACGTGGTTTAATCGTCAGAAATGTTGCGATTGGTAAACGTTGAACGAACGAACGAAAATGCATTTTCTCCGTTGGTGCATTTAAACGCACACATTATGTTGCGTTCGTTCCGTGCATTTAAATGAACGCAAAGTTTCGTTTATAAACGCTGAATGCATTAAAAAAAGCAAATGATTTGCATTTTAAAAATTGCATTCATAAAAATGAAATGCAAACGGAATGCAAACGGAGCGCAAACGGAACGCAAACGAACCGCAAACGGAATGCATTTTTGGGGTACTTGAACGCAACTGGGTCTGTATGTGCGGAGGTGTGGGGGTGGGGGCGGGGGGGGGGGGGTGCGGAAAATCCTTCATCACATAAATGACACTATTGCAGTTAGATTTTAACTGCAAGAAGAAGCACGAAGTATTATCGCTTTCATAACACTTTCATACCACACGCCTAACAAAACGTTGAGTTCGTTGATTGTAAACCTAACGTAGGGAGAAATAAGAAGCAAACTACTTTTACCGAATAAACATAATTAGTCTCCATTTATACGCTTCAATAACATATTTCACAACACTGTATACATATGTATTAACTGCAATTTACTTAACAACAGCTTTTAACTATGCACTTTATCTCTTAAAAGGAATTTAGCATTCCGAAGTCTTACATTGCCTTTTGAAATACAATCAGGTCTCCGTTATCTTCCGGAATATAAGTGAAAATATAAAGAAATACAAATGTACTGTTTGTGCAAACAAAAACAACTAATACAAATGTACTACATGTGCAAACAATTGTAAAACCATGCGCAATTGTTTAGCACCTTGAAACACCTTAAACACGTGCACACCACCCTTTCATACTAATTATTATACTAGAGTTTCATCCACTTGAGCAGTCTGGCCAAACAACAAGTACATACTAGCACACGTAAATACCATGTAACAACACTATTGTGTATACACTTAAAATCCAAGGACACATTGTCTTGATAGTTTCCATTCACAGAACACGGTCAATCAAAGGAAATGTTCAAGCCGTATGCATGTACCATGCGTTTATAAGTGTGACTTAACAATTTGCAGTACAAACAGAAGAGTTAAACAAATACGTTTATCATTCTATATTTACATTTACATTCATGCATAATATATTACCTAATCAGACGTTGTCTAGGATATTCGGTGTACTTAATTTGTTAAAACAATAATTAAATACAGCCCATGCATCAACTTGTGTAACACAGTTAGCGAGTTTATCTGCCTTTAAGTATGGTAAAGTTTGGAAGATATATTGTTATTTGACTGTTCATCCACCATACTGGATATAGTTCACTAGGAATGCTTCATGTGGACGAACTGTTCAATAAGGTTCAGGTGTTTTGAAGTTTATGATAAGCCTACAGAACATTAATCTTTTTTTCTTCTAAATATATTTTATAAAGGTGTCATCATTTTATTAAAACAAAAGGATGAATTAAACAACACAGTAATAGATATTGAAAAAGATAAGAAAAACGGTACAATGGATGGAAATAAAAAGACCAGAGACAAGATAAACACCATAATTTCAAACTATGATGTAAACGATATATGGCGAATATTGAACCCCGATACTAAACATTTTACATGGCATTCGAATCATAAACCTCCGATATTTTGTAGGCTTGATTACTTTTTAATATCCTCAAATATAGTAAATAATATTACAAAGTGTAAACTATCTGCAGGTCTACGTTCGGATCATTCATTAGTATATTTTAACATTAACCTGTCAAAACAAAATCACGGTCCCGGGTATGTTAAACTCAATAACAGTGTACTTTCAAATGAGGATTATCAAATAAATATTCGAAATGCCATAAAAGAAATATCCGATATAAATAAGAACGCTTACCATAATACATTATGGGAATTAATTAAAGGCGCAGTAAGGAATGAAACAATACAATATTGCTCTTCTAAAAAGAAAAGAGAAATAAATGAAGAAAGCACAGTAACTAGGGAAATAGATATATTAGAATATGATTTATCAAACGACCCAAACAATGGGCAATTACATGAAACACTAAAAATAAAGAAAGGTAAACTGGCAGAAATAATTGAAAAGAAAACAAACGGAATAATATTGAGAGCAAAAGCACAATATATCGAAGGAGCAGAAAAAACATGATTTATCATTGATAGGTAAGATCACAGTGATCAAAAGTTTTGCGCTTCCAAAACTTATATACCCGTTAACAGTACTAGAAAACCCTAAAAAGGAGATTATCAAACAAATAACAAAACATATGTATGAATTCCTATGGAATGAGAAACCTGATAAAATAGGAAGAAAAACATTAATACGGGAATCCGAAAAAGGAGGGCTTAAAATGATAATTGAATTGAATTAAATGTTGTTT
Organism: Cyrtodaria siliqua; assembly: GCA_037043455.1. NCBI lineage: Eukaryota > Metazoa > Mollusca > Bivalvia > Adapedonta > Hiatellidae > Cyrtodaria > Cyrtodaria siliqua. The sequence goes on from JAWPHD010000001.1 coordinate 145,293, forward strand.
AACGGCTCATCAACACAGTATAGGTTATTTAGAGCCGCCCCAGAGAGAGGGGAAGGATACATAGGAATCCGGGAACCTGCCCTACTCTTATTATCGAATAGATTCCTATGGTTCTTTAACGTGCTCGGAGGATAGACCGATACACGGGACCGCCCGGTTTACGTCTCCATCCGACGGACGAGGCTAAGGGAAAGTGTCTTGCCCAAGAACACACCGACGGAACTCAGTGGCACCACGGAGAATTGAACCCGGGGCCTCCGGTTACAAATCCGCTGCGCTACCGACTGCGCCACGCCAGCCCTCACTTGGAAGTGTATATAAACTCTTTAAAGTGTAGCTGGATTAGGCGAATAGTAGACCAAAATAATAACGGATTATGGAAACATCCTTATGTAAAAGAACTAAATAAAATAGGTGAAAGTGCGTTTTTCGAATGCAATCTTAATAGTGAAGACGTAAATACCATTGGCATAAAAAATGTGTTTTTAAAAGAAATCATTGAAAGTTGGTCAAAAGTAAATTTTACGAAGGATATAGAATATATTTCCAAACAGATCATCTGGAACAACTCTTCATTAAAACACAAGAAAAATGTAATCTATATTAAAGAATGGGATAATTTAGGATTGAATATATTGAACAACTATACGATTATCGAGTCAAGAGATTTTTTACATTTACAGAGTTTAAAGAAATATTCCGATCCAGAAATAGTGACTTTCTACAATATCATACGTTAATTAACAGCATTCCAAACGAATGGAAAACGTTACTCCAAGAAGAGCAAATAAATGTAACAAATAGCAAAATGTTCTGATAAAGAGTTTTCTAAAGAGTAAAATGCCAAATAAACTCCTAACTAAATTACTGATAGAAAAAGAGACACGTAACAATATTGTGAAACCACAAGTAAAGTGGGAAGATATTCTCGGAGATCTAGATAGGAAAAATATTTATTCTTCATCATTCAAAAGTACAATTGACACAAAACTACGTACATTCCAATATAAATATATCATGAGAATCATACCATGTAATTAGTTACTGTATAAATGTAAACTAGTTAGTTCTAGTTTATGTGATTTTTGTGGAATGCATGTAGAATCTCTTATACACTTATTTTGGGAATGTCCAATTATTCAACAATTTTGGACGAGTTTACAAATATTTCTCCAAGGTAAAAGTTTGGATGTAAATTTCGATTTAAAAATAATATCATTTTGTATAAGTAAAAACACAAATAATAACAGTATTGTCAACTTTATTATATTTATAGCAAATTATTTTATTTTCATAAACAAATGCAGGAAAGCCATCCCGGATTTTAACTGTTTTATACAATATTTAAAAAAAGAAAGGACATAGAACAGAACATTGCAGTATTTAAAGATAAAATTGAACAACATAACAAGAAATGGGAAAAGTTTAACCCATAAGGGAAACTAGATGGTGACCGAGATATACAATAAAATAATCAACGTATATAATTAAAACTGTATATGACATAACAACGACATCATTGATTTAGCCTAAGTCTAACACTCCAATACTCCTCTTCCTACTATCTGTCAAATCTTTCTATGTCTGCTAATTCTAAATTCTTCTAAAGTTTCTTTTAGGACATACATGTATCATAAGATGTTGCATCAATGTAACACATTGCTATACAACTGTACGTTAAAGTTCATAATATATGCTTGTAACATTTTGTAATATATTATGTATTGAGAGGAGTGAAATATTAAAAACGAATTAAACAAACTATTTCTAGGATATTCTCAGTGATGCCGAATGCATGTATGATGTTTCAATCCATTATGCAAATTAGTTTCCGTGATATAAACTACAATTTTAACTAGGGGACACAGACGAAGAAGACGCATACGTTGTCGTTGTCGAATATGTGTTGTCTAATTTAAATCAAAACAAACTCACATAGCCCACCGCACACCTTTTCGACACAGAGCACTGTTCACATACTAATTGCAACTTTAAAAAAAATATCACATGTCAAACCAATAATCTTTGACTCAGAGCACTGTTCACGTACAACAAATGTAAAAACAAATCTAACCTATCACACCACAAACCTTTGACTCAGAGCACTGTTCATATACAGCAAATGTAAAATCAAATCTTACATATCACACCACATACCTTTGACTTAGAGAACTGTTCATTTACAGCAAATGTAAAACCAAATCTTAAATATCACATCACTTACCTGTAGCAGACACGATTTTATCATTCCTTTAAATAATTATACTTTTTGCTCAATTAAACGTTTCTGCTTTCGGTTTGCTCGGCAATACTCGGGTATATTCGGATAACGTTTAGTTCTGATTGGTTAGTTGAAGATTCCCGCGGATTGGGGTTTTCTGGGAGAATTGCGTGAACATATTGTAGAAGGTCGACATTTTAGAAAGTGGTAATATCTGGAAGTTTGAGGGCAAAGCTATTGATTTGAAGAAGGGTTTTACTATTTGGTTAGTATATGGGTTTGTATTTGTGTATTGGTTGATGTTTACTGTGCTTTATTGTATTTCGAGTGTATTCGATTCGTTCCCAGTTTGTTCGTATCGGTCTGTGGTTTGTTTCGGATTCGAGTTGCTTCGCAGGACTGTTCAACCTTTATTATATATTTTAACATCATGCATGTAGGGATGCGGTTTGTTATATTTACAGCTAACAAGCCTGTTGCACTTACTGGACGAAAGGAAGCGAACGATGTGAGTGTGGATGGTGACGTGAGTGTGGATGGTGACATAGAGCCAGATAGGGACTTGGATCCAGAATCTGGTAAGATATTGTAATGCTGTACATATATATATTAATTAGTGACTATATTAATGATTATATATCTTATCCACTACGCACAAGAATATATTATATGCAGTTAAACTATTTGTACTCACCATTATACTCGAGTGTTAACATTAGCAATGTTGTCAATATTAAGATTATAATGTTGTGTCAAGATAGTATTGTGTTAAAGTACCAATGTATGATTGCTTGATAGTTATATACTGAAAGGAAAAAGAAACGCATAATCAAAAAAAATTGCATATACTTCACTGTTATGTACACCTAATTCACGTAATATTCCAGATATATATCAACGTATTTTGTACAAACAAAGGCTACAATTAATTACAGAAAGGACAACTCTGTCATGTAGTAGACCTTGTAATCAAAGTATACAATGTTACACGAAATTCATAAACGTTGAAGTTTCGCTTGAAAAAGTCAAGCCATTTAAGTATAGTGTTTAATGTTAAGAGATTGCACATTGTTTATGCCTATGCTTTTCTCACCTGCTTGAGCCAAATGCGCATTCTGTCGAAAATGAAACTTTAAAGGGGTAACCATTGGTCCTGCAGGATCAAGGACATAATTATACTAGTGCTTAGTGACACTTTTATGGCAATTTTCAATTGCCATTTTATATTAGGACACTCGTGATATTCGGACATTGTTGTGACATTTGTCTGATATTAGGACATTTATTGTGCATAGTGGATACAGTTTATGTATTGTATACAGTAACGTACAGTCTGGTCAGCAGAGGGTGAGTCAAAATCATATTTTTATATACTGTCTAAAGTTATGGCATATAATGTTTGACATACAAAAGTAGCCAAGTCTTTTTGCAAGGAGCATATTGTAAAGTATTGTAAGAGAGTGATTCATTTGATAATTAAAAGTACTTAACTGAAGGTGAAGGGACACTATTATTTGCATGACAGAACACAAATTAATATCTATCCTACTATTCTCTTTGCCTATTACCAGTATTTAACACTTTGAGCAGTCTTGCTGTTGCATTTTGTCCATTGCAGAGTCCACAAGTCTATTGTGTGTTCATACATGTATTTTTGGTAAACTAGTGTACCCTGATATTTACTATGGTATTCCCTTGACAAAACAGGTTACAGCTTGTCATTAGTTCTTGCATTGTGACGTCACCATGTATTTGCTGGTGTCTCCCATGTTTATTGGCTGTTGAAGTCACGTGTCAGCAGGTCATCAGGTTAGTTGCATAAACTTCACAGGGTAATTCTGGTGTCTCCCATTTTCATTGGCTATTTAAGTCACAGATCAGATAATTCAGTCAGGTGATCATTCATACACATCAATAGTTATAATAAGAGCAAAACAGTGTCCAGGATCAGTAAAAATATAAACATTGAACATTATTTCTTGCAGATTGAAGTTGAAACCAGATCTTCAATCTAATTGATAGTAACTATTAGTAAATAATTACTTTATTTTGTTTCAGAAATAAAAGCACAGTGTGTATATGAATATTGTTTATTAGTTAGATTTATTTTTGTTGATAAAAATAATTGAGACTTTATTTTAGGTCACAGTGTTTTCAGGAATTTGATATTTATGTAATTTATTTCGGCATTTTACATAGTATTTTAGTGTAACAGTGAAATTAAAATATTTTCAGGTGAAATATATTAACATATTATTTAGCTGATAAACCATAAAGAAATATAAAAAAGATTGGACAGGGAAAGTAGCATTTAAGGAGGACAGTCAACCACAAAACTCAGAAACAAACACGCAAACAGACAAACAAGAAGGCAAAATTAATAATAAAAGCAAACGACATCACAATCACAAAAGGGTTGACAATTTGGCTACCGCCTTGGAACGGTCAGTGGCAAAGTAGGCCACTGGGGGTTTAAACCGGTTCTAGGGTGCACCAAACCTCACACTTACCCTACTGTCAACCCATTAAAACAGGACAGTGTAAATAAAGAAATCCCCGCCATGATCTAATCTCTAACCAACAAAGCAGCATCAATAGGCAATATAAGTAAAACACAAATATGCTCGTGTAAATATAATACAAAAAAAAACAATAGCATAGAAAGACACAATGAAGGTATTCAATGACTTATCAGGAGCCAGAGCAACAAGAGAATAAACCATTAAGGGCACGACAAGAAAGATCATAGACAAACATCAAACGCCACCGTCCCAATGGACTTCCCATCGTCCCATAAAGCTTAGGCTGGTATTACTGATTGATGTAATGGATGAATGAATGAATGGTGTTTTACGGCACGTCGACACATAACTAGGTCATATTGTGCGCAAAAACTGATGAATGATGAAGAGATGAAGGATTGATTAAAAATTAATTTAAATATATATAGATAAAACTATTTACAAGTAAGGGATGATATGGTAGTAATATAATATATATAAATCAACAAATGCCCGAAAACGGGTATATAAAAAAGTAAATATATACAAGAACATATTATAATGATTTATATAGTCTGACTTCCTTCAGGAAATCTAGAACTAGACTAAAATCTATAGTATTAAATATCTCGGTCATAGTATTTACATTGTAGTACCTTTGACGCATAGGATCAAAGTCTACACATTCCAACAATATGTGTTTGACCGTTAAAAGCAGGGTATACATTCTGGTAATTGATGACCTTGTAATAAATATGAATGAGTATAACGTGTATGCCCTATCCTGAACCGGGCTAGGACAACTTCCTCTCGACGAATGGGTCTACTAGAAGAACGCCATTCTCCGAGTAACGGTTAAATTGAATGGAGTTTATTGTTAACTGACAAATCCCAAGCGGCTTGCCAAGAGTTACGAATATATGTGTTAATACAACTTTTAAAATCAGTATAAGGTAATTTTGTATCAGATATATGTAAACCTAAAGCTGCTTTAGCAGCATTATCAGCTCTATCATTACCACGTATTCCTACATGGCTTGGAAGCCAGCAGAAAATAATAACATTATCAATTATACGAGAATTGTACTTTTCTAAAAGTTGAAGCACAACTGGGTTATCATGTTTCATATAACCCAGTGCTTGAAGAGATGAAAGTGAATCAGAAAAGATTACAAAATGGTCATCATCAGATTCCTGAATATAATTTAAGGCAAGTTCAATTGCTTTAAGTTCAGCTGAAAAGATAGAGGCCTTGTCAGGCAGGTGGCTCTTTATGGTGTGTTTGTGAACAACAGCTGCTGCAGCTACCTTATCTCCATCTTTAGAACCATCTGTGTATATATGTTGAAAGTTTGCTTTGAAAGACAGTTGGAATTGTTACTATTACAAAGATCGACTGATGTAAATATACTCAATGCAATAACGCATTATAGTACAGAACGCTTAGTGCAATCCGCATTATAGTAATACTTTGCCACTGACCGTTCCAAGGCGGTAGCCCTATTGTCAACCCTTTTGTGTTTGTGAATTTCGTTTACTTTTATTATTACTTTTGCGTTCTTGTTTGTCTGTTTCCATGTTTGTTTCTGTGTTTTGTGGTTGACTGTCCTCCTAGAATGCTACTTACCCTTTCTTTTTAGTGCAATACCGCATTATAGTAAAAAAACAATAAGTGGTATACCGCATTATAGTAAAGAACATTTAATGCAATACCGCATTATAGTAAAGATAACTTAGAGCAATATTGTTCTAACATTAACAAACAATTAGTGCAATACTGCACTAGCATTAATGAACATTCAGTGCAAGAGAGTATGAATATTAAAGAACAATGAATCCAATAATAGTGTATCTTAGAAAGGTTTTGTTTTAATTGGAAGTAAATCATCGTGTGAATACGTACTGATTCGTCACGTTAAAGAAGTTGAGAAATATATTACTGAACTTTGCGAATAGACAATATAAGTCAATGATAATTGAAACAAGTGATTGAAAAAACTGACTTAGTGACGGTAATATATGAAATAAGTGATTAAGACTTGTGATACTTGAAGGTTGTGATAAGTCATACAAGTCAACGACACGCAACTATTGATTAATGAAGCAAGTGATAAGGTAAATTGACTGATAGTTCATTACACACAGTGACATCGTGAAGTAAGTGGTAACGTGAAGAAAATGACATGTGCATACAGTGATAACGACCTGTTAGTGATATGTACATGCAGTGATGATATGAATTAGTGATGTTGTAGTGAAATAGTACAATATAGAAAAAAGTGATTAAGATAAAGTGATTAAACGCGAACTTGACACTTATGGTGCACTGACTGTGAATTTGTTTAGTTGTTGAACTGAAACTGTGTTGTGTAAATTCAGTGTGAATTTTTAGTGCAGTTAAATTGTAACAAGATGTCGGTTAAAGATACCATTACGGAAGATGAGATAAAGAGGGTGGATGTGATGAACCATTTGAAAATCAAACCACCAAAGTTTGAGAGCCCGGAAGAGTTTGAAAGTTATATGAAGTATTATGTCTCGCAAATAGATAAAAGCAAGAGTAAAGATAAGAAAAGTTCAGATCGTGTGACAAAGATATCTATTTTCTACGGCGAGCCTTATAAAAGTGAAGTCAATTATAATACATGGAGATACGAAGTTGACTGTTTAGTCCATGCGGGAACACATGAAGCAGAACATCTATTTTATGTTGCTGAATTGTAAATATATATATAAGTGTTTAGTAAAGAAATATTACATGCTGTAAAATAGTGTAAGGTGTGGCCAGGGATCGTCCTCTCGGACCCTTGCTCCACCTATTGACGCTGAGATTAAACGGGTCGTCAAAAGACTGCTCAAAAAAAAGAAAAGAAAAAAAAGCAGAAAATGTATTGATGGCCATTAGACGGTCATGCAAAGGAAACGCGGGCGACATATTACGGCGAGTAGGCATTAACGCTTTATTACATGATATTTTGAAACAAATCAATTCTACATATGCTTTGCTGTAAACATGGGAAATATTGTGAAAGTTGTATGCCTGCGCGCAAGATTCAAAAGAGACTATTGCTTCTTATACGGCAAGAGTAGAAGATATATTCGCTCAAGCGGTAGAACTAAAAGTTCTTATTTCAACACAGGAAGATATTCTGAAAAATGTATTGTACCAAGGTCTCAAACCAAATATAAGACAAATTGCAATTTATAAGTTTGAAACAATCAAAAATTATGACAATTTCAAGGTAGAATTACGTAAAATTGAAAACCAACTCCAGGAAGACGCGGCGAAAGAAACGAAAGCCCAGTGTCATGCAGCAAACAAAGTAGAAGAAAAAAGTGAACTGGGACAGGTCAAAGCTTTACTACAGAAGTTAAATGATAGAGTAGAGAAGCTAGAGAAGGAGAAGAAAGAAACAAAGATGTCAGAAGCTAGAGGCTCAGCAGAATGTCCATCATATAACTACAAAGGTTACAACGGGGGATACAATAGAGGATATAGAGGAAGCTATAGAAGTAGAGGTCAAGTTAGAGGTAGAGGACGTGGCAAATACATTACAAGTAGGCCTACAGCAGGAAATACATTTAAACCAAGGTGCTATAACTGTGATAGCGAAAGAACACATGATTGCTGATTGCTCGAAGAATTTTAAGACAAGATGTTTTAAGTGTAATGAGGAGGGGCACAGGATTGCAACTTGCCCAAATTAGCATGTGCCTCAGTTATGAGATCAAACCGCGGCACTGACAAAAAGCAAGATCAAAAATTAGTTGATTCTTCTACAGAAGCGGAAATAAGAATAAATGAGATATTTACAATGGCACTGATCGACAGTGGTAGTTGAATTTCGGCAATCAGTAAACCTTTTTATGATCAACACCTAAAATAAATAGAGATTAAATCACTAAAAGAAATGTTAAATATTGAATGCGCAGATGACAGTGAACTACCATATCTAGGGTACTTCTCAGAATATTTGACGATATATGGCATACCAAAGTCACAAGTTTAGTGTTTTTGATTATACCTGGAACAGTCTACACCAGTTTTAATATTTTGAACGAATTAATCAACGATTTTTAAAGCAAATATCTACAAAAGGCAGATCTTCATACCCCTTGATATTTGGCGTTTTGATGTATTGCCATTCGACAAAAAGAATCAGAAGGAATCATAATAGGATAGCCATACTACGGTCAGCCGAACCAACACAAATTATTATAGGACCAAATCGTTATGTGGATGTTAGAGGACATACAGACAAGGACATTAATTATCAAGACACTAATGCCATTTTAGATGAAACCGTGGAATACAGTTTACCGACCTTCGTTGACATTACTCCAGCAGTTGTGAAGTATCAGAGAAGTAATTGTTAATATATCTAATGTAACTACATCGCACCCAAAGCCATATTATGTGAACTTCAACCAGTGACTATTTGATGAATCCGTTCTCGACAAAACAGAAACCGAACAACCATTTAAGATCATTGATGGAATACAGATAGTTACAGAAATAAGCGAAGAACAGACTACACAACTTAAAGACCTGATACAAAGCATGAACATATTTTGTCCAAGAACAACGAAGACATTGGCAAATGTGATATGATGAAACACCGAATTGATTTAATTGATGAGGTTCCATTCCAACAGAAGCACAGTCGAATACCACCAGGCATGATAGATGAGGTGGGACAGCATTTTAAACAGTTACTAGCAGCTGGCGTCATACGCAAGTCGAAAAGTCTATAATGCATCAAATATTGTGTTAGTTAGGAAGAAGAATGGAAAGCGTAGAATGTGTGTAGATTACCGAATGCATAATCAACGCACAGTAAAAGACGCGTACGCATTACCGAGAATCGAAGAAGTTTTTGATTGTTTAAATAACAGTAATATTTTCAGTGTCATTGACACGAAAAGTGAGTACCATCAGGTGGAAGTCGAAGAGATAAACAAGGAACGTATAGCCTTCTTCGTGGGCTCATTAGGATATTTTTAATTGAAAAAATGCCGTTTGGCCTCTCGAATAGTCCCTCGACGCATTAAAGATTAATGGAGGAATGCTTGGGCGACATGAACATGAAAATATGTCTAATATACCTAGATGAACTTATTATATTTTCAGAAACCTTTGAGAGACTAGACTAGACCAAGTATTAACTAGATTACACCAGTGCAGCGTCAATTAGCAGCAGGAAAATGTTTGTTCTTGGAAAAGAAAGTCAATTTTAAGCCACATAGTTAGGGATCAGGAGTTGAGACCGACCGAGAGAAAATATACAATGGCCAATACTGACAAATGCGGATGAGTTACGCTCCTTCGTAGCTGTTGCAGGGTATTATCGACGATTTGTCAAAGAATTTGCAAAGATCGCCAAACCACTGAAGAATCTTTTCCCACCATCACTTAAGAAGATCAGCAAAACTCAAAAGAAAGAATGGAAATGGACAACACTTGAACAAGACACCTTTGAAAAATTAAAAGAGATTCTTAGCAGCCCTCCAATTTTAGATTATCCTGATTTTACACTCCCTTTTGAACTTCATGTTGATGCAGGTAATATAGCTTTGGAGCAGTGCTATACCAGTCGCATGGAAATAGCAAGAAGGTCATAGCATATGCTATTAGGAGTTTATCGCGCTCAGAAAATAATTAACCAGCGTTTAAATTGGAGTTCTTATGTTTGAAGTGGGCGGTCACAGAAAAGTTTACCGATTACTTGACAGCAAATCATTTTTTTGTATAACAAACGCATATATTAACTACAGCATAACACGACGCGACTTGTCAACGTAGGATGTCTGAATTAGCAGCTTATGACTTCGATAGTATATACCGAGCAGGTTTCGAGAATGCTGATGCGGATGCATTGTCAAGGTACAACCACGAGAGAATAGAAGACAGACACGAAGGTGACACGAGTAAACTAGACAACAGCATAGTGAAGACTATTTGTAATTCAACACAGATTTATTCATACGTTGAAGTTTTACCGATGGCTTCTATTAACATCACTGAAGCTACAGATACTTCAAATCAGTTGGCTCAGATTGCATTAAGAGAAATCAGAAGAAATCAAAGGGATGACAGCATAATTAGAAAATGGCTGACTGCAAAAATAGATAAACAACTTCCCAGAGGTTTTTACAGAAAAGAAGATCATGCAATGAAAAACACATTTCATAAGTTTAAATGTATTAAAGGTACATTATACAGGAAATCATGGAAAATGACGAGAAAGACAGAACTATCTGGACTTCATAATGAAATAGGACATTCTTGTATAGACAGGACTATGTCTTTACTGAGAGAGCGTTTCTTCTGGACAGGAATGTCGGCAGATTGCGATCATTGAATCAAGAAGTGTGACAGATGTTTGAAAAGGAAGTCGGATACCAACACAACAGCACCATTGGTGAATATTGTAACAACATATTCTCTTGAATTGGTCTGTATGGATTTCTCGACTCTAGAACCTAGCAGAGGAGTGGGCAATATGTTAGTTGTTACCGACCATTAAACCAAGCTAGCATTGGCCATACCTACAAGAAAGCAAACTGCAAAAACAACAGAGAAGCGTTATATAACAACTGCATCCTTCATTATTGAATACAAGCAAGACTTCATTCGGATCAAGGCAGAAACTTCGAATCTTCAGTAATTAAGAACTTTGTGAAATATTTGGCATAGACAAATCCAGAACAACATCTTTTCATCCAATGTGGCAACGGAAGTCCAGAAAGATTTAACAGAACCTTACTGAACATGTTAGATTTAGACAAAAAGGCAGTTTGGACAAAATATTTAGCACCGTTGGTATACGCCCACAACAGCACAAGATGACACGAAATAACAAAGTATTCTCAATTTGAACTTATGTTTGGAAGAAAAGCGAAGTTACCAATAGACACCAGGTTACAGTCAGGAACAGAAGATATAATTGATATGGGCACAGATTCTTATATAGACAAACTGAAGAAAATACTACAGTTTGCTAGAGCCACTGTAGATCAGCATGCCAAGAAGGCCAGAGAAAAACAGTAGAGTTATTATGATAAGAAAGAGTATGATAAAGGCGAACGCGTGTAAGATTTGTATTGGAGATAAGGTATTAGTTAACATTTTGAAACATGAAGGGAAGCATAAGATCTCGGATAAATACTAAAACGAAGTATATTCAGTGGTAGGACAACCAAGTGAAGACATTCCAGTGTATGATGTAGAATCAGAGGGTAGGAAAAGGACGCTCCACAGAAACCATTTGCTCCTGTTAGAAAACACACAAAGGTATGCCGCGGAAGAGAATGAAGATGGTAGAGAGAAAACACAAGTTCCTCCAGTAGGGAATTTTAATGTGATTCATGCTGAAGAAACTGCAATTGGAGAAGAGGAGACATGCGACATCGCGAGTGATTCAGATTCAGAAGATGAATATATATCATTAACATATTGTAGTGGGGACGCCCACAGTTCTGAAAAGGAGGTTGGTGATATAATAGAGTGTGTAGAAAATGTAAAAGTCAGTGTAGTGGAAGATGAAGTAGAGGTTACGGAAAGGACAGATGAAGCTGACGACTCTGAGACACTGAGGATATGGAGAATGACAGACCAACACCTAAACCACCTACAGGCTCAGAACACGGAATAGCTGAAGAAAGAGAGACACTGAGAGTAGTACAGCAAGAGATACAAGAGCTGGCAGTTGAACCAAGTACTGATGGTAGAGAGTGGGATAGACCACCACCTAGACCACTTCCCAAAGCAGCACCCAGGAGATCAGAAAGAGCATCAAAGAAACCTAAATTCGTGGGTGAATATCATTGTAGTAGTCTGAGTCCGTGACCACCAGACAGCAAAGCAGAAGCACTCGATACATTGTTAGCTTCTGTAATTTTAAATACAGTTAGTGCTGAAATAGCTATCAAAATATGAGATGCTGTGATGAAATGATGTAGTTTTGTACTATTGGTGAGATTTGATTTTTAGTTGCGAATACAGGGGGTAAAGCAATTAAAAAAATGTTTAGGAGAAGCAATAGTGTATTATGTTGCTTCATTTAATAAATTGTTTTTAAATGAATTGTTTTAGCCTTAATTTTGTTGTTTCTCTCTTCTTAGAAGGGTGTATGATTCCAGTATTAAACACAATTAGAGTAGTGTCAGCAGGGAAAATATTAGTATTGCAGTGAAGTAGTTGTTTAACTAATAAGCCATTTACTGTTGTTTTCAGTTAGTGTAAGAATGCTGGAAATAGTACAGTGATCTAGTTATGGGTAGTGTGTTATAGATGTGATATATCATGATTATTACAAGGATACATACTGATGAGACACCATACAGACACTTGGAGATTCAGAAGAGAGAGAAATCATGGTAACAAGTGTGATGTTTTTTTATATTGTATATATATAGAGCTATTGGAGTGCTACATTATATTGATTACAAATGATGGGACGCCATTTTTCGGGCAGAAAGAGTATGTAGCAGACACGATTTTATCATTTTTTTAAATAATTACACTTTTTGCTCAATTAAACGTTTCTACTTTTGGTTTGCTCGGCAATACTCGGGTATATTCGGATAACGTTTAGTTCTGATTGGTTAGTTGAAGATTCCCGCGGATTGGGGTTTTCTAGGAGAATTGCGTGAAAATATTGTAGAAGGTTGACATTTTAGAAAGTGGTAATATCTGTAAGTTTGAGGGCAAAGCTATTGATTTGAAGAAGGGTTTTACTATTTGGTTAGTATATGGGTTTGTATTTGTGTATTGGTTGATGTTTACTGTACTTAATTTGCGCTGTAATTTGTATTTTGAGTGTATTCGATTCGTTCCAAGTTTGTTCGTATCCGTCTATGCTTTGTTTCGGATTCGAGTTGCTTCGCAGGACTGTTCAATCTTGATTATCTATTTTAACATCATGCATGTAGGAATGTGGTTTGTTATATTTACAGCTAACCAGCATGTTGCACTTACTGGACGAACGTTAGCGAACGATGTGAGTGTGGATGGTGACATAGCATCAGATAGGGACATGGATCCACAATCTGGTAAGATATTGTAATGCTGTACATATATATATATACTAATGTGTGACTATGCTACGGATTATATATCTTATCCACTACGCACAAGAACATTTTTATACGCAATTGAACTATTTGTACTCACGAGTAACCATTATACTCGAGTGTAAACATTAGCAATGTTGTCAATATTACGATTATAATGTTGTGTCAAGATAGTATTGTGTTAAAGTACCAATATATGATTGTTTGATATTTAAACATTGTATTATGTATTGCAGAATCCATCATTTGTTTGGATCTATTAGAGCATGATGGATGTGTACATATATGTAAATAAAAGATGAAACATACGACTGAGTTAGTTGTGGCGCAGGCCCATTTTAGGAAGTCACAAGCATTGACCCTAAACTACAGTCTGCTTCATACCTTTGACTCAGAGCACTGTTCATGTATAGCAAATGTAAAACTAATCACAGTATCACATATCACACCACACACATTTGGCTCTGAGCATTGTTCATATACACTAACCGTTGGCATATATATTTATATACGTATATCTCTTAGCATGTACATACAATATATCGCACATAGCATACTACCCACTTTTGCCTCTGGTCGTTGTTCTTAAATGAATTTATTTTTCGGCGTTTATGCGGTTTTAAACGCCGGTAGGAAATGGCAAATGTCATGTAGCGCCTTAGCACCTTATGGTAAATTTGCCATTTACTTCCGGCGTTTAAAGACTCATACACCCGGAAAAAAAATGCGAATCAGGTTTTATATTTACTCTATGTTCCCGTCTCTATAGTTTTAGCAATAACCTTCTTTGGGAGAACGACAATGATAAACAAGTGCACGAGAGTCACCTGCCGTCTGTGTATTACAGACAGCGGTATAGCTATATGCTATAGACACACCGGATATGTTCGCAGTCCATGCATGCGCCTCCTTAAATATGAAGACGAATAGCTATTTTCTATAGAAACCGGTTATGTGCGCAGTGCGTGCTTGCGCCTCCTTAAATATAAAGTCGAATAGCCATTTTCTATAGACACATTGGATGCGTGCGCGGTCGAGGGTAGTAGTCCGAACTACATTTAAAAAAGAAGTGTATTCGAAATTAAACGCTATTTGTTGCAAGTGAAATTCAATATAAATAAACATTTTTTGATGAAAAACACATACTACATTACACACGCCTATATCTTATCACAGTCTATGTCCAACACACGGCCGTACATATGAGGGGCATTCAAAACGATTTGAAACTGTCCTCGTAAAATAAAACATAACATGTTTATGGACAAATATTCTATTTTATTCCTTCAAAGTATTCGCCCTTAACAAGAATACATTTTTTAAACAAGATGTCCATGACTGGAAAGCCGGAGAGTAGTCTCCCCTTGGTATACCCTTCAGACACTGATGTACCGCACTTCCAGCGTCGCTTCTTGAGTTATAACGAGCATCTTTTTCAACTTTGCAGATACAAGTCACACGGACTAAGATCCGGCGAGTATGGTGAGTGTTGAAGCTGTATAACCTGTTCATCTTGACGAAATTACTGTACTATAGCACTTTTATGGGAAGATGCATTGTCATGTATGAGATGTATGCCATTTAAACCGGTCCTCGGACGAAATTTAACATTGTGATTTCTCACTAATTTTAAGACCTTGTCCCTATAAATCTTTCCAGTAACAAATTTTCATGGAGCACTGGGTATCTGCACAATTGGACACTTTGAATTGAAGAAAATAGTGTAGAGAACCTTCTTCGCACTTTCTGTACTTTTGGCAATTACGGGTATTTCTTGCCCTTTTCTCAGCCATTGTTTAGTATTAATACGTCGTTGAGGTTCAAAATAATATATCCATATCTCATCAACTGTTATGAGCTCATTTAACCTCCTTTCATCAGCAGTTTCATATCGTGTCAAGAGTTCTTTACAACATTTCACTCGTTGTGCCCTTGGCTCTTTGGTCAATAGAATGTGTACCCACAGTGCACACATCTGGTTTAATTTTAAACGCTTCGTTAAAATCTCACGAACACTTCCCGTTGATATGCCCACTAAGGACATTGAATTCTTTGGTCTTCCGACACGGTCAATATCTTTGACGTTTAGTTTGCCTTCTGTAAACACGTTTAACCACCTGTAAACTGCGGTTTTGAAATGGAAGAATGCCCATAAATGCTTATAACTTCATGAATGATTTGTTTCCCAGATATATTTAAAGCGTAACGCATTTGTATATAAGTTCTAATTTCCGCTTTCTCCACTGGTTTTATATTTATATAGTGTATATGAGTAAGCTCTATTCAAAATCGTATAACACTATCATACCTTGACGAATTCTGATAAAAAAAAATTAGTATACCTTGCTTTTGAAATTACCTACAAAACCACGTAAATATCGTGCATATATCTGACTTAATTTATACGGAAGCGCATCCGTCTCAAAACATTTTGAATACCCTCGTAAAACATTTCACAACGTAGGTTCTTTAATGAGGCTGAGTGTGTTTTTATCATAAATAAAATTGAAAACATGCTAAAATAATGTTAGTCACTTAGGTTTGTTTAAGTATATTATCATACGGTTATATAAAACATATACATTAGTGGAGGACATGCGTCGTTTATTATTATTATTGTTCCATAATATACTGATAAAATGATTTCAGGAACAATTATGTTTTAATATCAGAAACTGAATATTCCTGTGATCTGGAACGCTTGAGATAGAGAAGCGCAATACATATGATTTATTCTTTGAAAATTGAACCACTAGACTTCACATCAATCCCAGGTGTTGGGTCCATGTCTCTGTAAATATTTGATAATACATCTAGGAATTAACTTATTCAGCAATTGCACTTCAGTGTGTATATTATCACGTTAACTTCTGAACCTTTAATAATTCTAATAAAGCCGCAAATTTTGTTTCATTAATAGTCGTCAATATAGAGTTGGCATTATTATGTTTTATGGAAAAATGGGAATCCATGCTGAAATTAGCTGAATATATATATCGCGACTTTCCTGTTGCCTCAGATGTTTTCTTGCGAAATTCACGAAGCCTCTTTATGATCACATTAAATCCGAGAAAAACAAAGTGATTTGCGGCTGAATTGCACCCTGCCCTTACACTCAGTAACCTATACAATGTTTTTAATATTCTACAATGGTCTCCATACGTCATGATATTTTTTTACCACAATGTAAGGCAAGCTACACACGATGAAAACCATGGTGATCACAAATGTTAACTTTAGAGATTTTATTTTGGCTCTTGGTAAAGACAAATTCTGTGTACCCTGGAGATGAACTCTACCGGTTTTAAATCTGAATGTTTTCTTGTGTCTGTGTTCGTTTGCTTTCGGGGCAATTTTCGTGAATATTCTAGCGTAGCAGACTATAAGTATAAATAACGGTATGAAGAATACACCGAAGCAAATATACGTGATCCACGCTCGTCTACGGGATTCTGGTGTATTCCGAAAGATGATTTCACATTTTGTTATTCCGTTGTATGTATTCAGCTGGAACACCCCGAACATGGGAAGTGAGCACAGTACCGCCATAATCCACCCTACGCCGGCCATCTTCCATACCCAAACTAGATGATAATATCCATTATCTATATATCTATTACAGCACGGCTGCCAATGCGATTTGTGAGAGTTAAATGATTTAAATATCTGCCTTAACCAATTTCAGATAACGTTCTCGTGAAAATGTACGATGTAGGCTAATGATATGACAAGTGATCATTCATTAAATGTTGTCTCAGTTATGTTTCGATGCCTGTCATTATTTTCATCTTCATTAGCGATGTATAAGTCAGATCTATTTTCATTTACCGGATGAAGTTTATGCTCAGTGGAACTACAAATAACACATATCGCAACAACGTCATGTTATAGGTCGATACAATGAAACATCAACATAATGTACAAGTATAAAGGCACAAGGTTAAAACTAAAATAAGAAACGAAGCATGCACAGAACACAGTCAATCAAAGACAAGCATTAAAACGCACAACACATACAACTTTAAGAGTAACATCACAGACACAAACTGGTTAACAATATGGCGCTACCTCCTTGAAACGGTCTGTGGCAAAAAAGTCATTGGAGGTTCAAACCAGACCACACTTTTAACCTATCATCATCACAATGATGCGAGTGTCAAACAAAGTCTCTACCAGGCCATATTCTCTAACAATGAATGAATAAATGGTGTTTTACGGCACGTCGACACACAAATAGGTCATATGGTGCGCAAAAACCGATGAAACATGAAGAAATTAAGTAGTAATTAAAAGTGAATGTAAATATATCAAGATAAAACTATTAAAAAATAAGAGATGAATATATGGAAGTAATATAAACTATATATGTAAATTAACAAATCAACGGGTATATAAACAAGTAAATATATAAACGAACACATTATAATGATTTCTATAGATCTAAAACAAGAATAAAATCTATAGTATCAAATAATTATTTCATAATATTAGCATTGTAGTACCTTTGACGCATAGGATCAACGTCTACAAATTCCAACAAGATGTGTTTGACCGTTAACGGTGCACAAACTAGGCAGCATTGCTATGAAATAGATATAAGAACGCCTCATTGGAAATATTACCATTTAGTAAATTTGACAAAATATATCAATGATCATTCTTTTCTGTAGTGTTACAAACAATGTACAAACCCTGTTACGTTCAAATACCCTAAAAAAGTGCAAAATGAACGTAGAATTAACGCGGAACGAACACAGAATTAACGATGTACGATTTATACGTTGAAAGCACAATGAACACTGAGTGGCTTTTCACCAACGTAAAATAAAAGATGAATGCATTTTTTAGAACGCTGAACACTGAAAAGGAAGGAAACCATAGAAATGCATTTTTAAATTTTTAAAATGCATTTGCGTTAATAAAAATACGTCTCTTAAAACGCACGTGAATGCATCCCTTTGAACGCGGTTTAGTCGATAATGACCACAATTCATTTTATTTTATTTCCAAAATTGCATATTTTTTTACCGCCTCTTACCGTCTTTTCCGTCATTTTACTGAAGAGCTGCATCAGCTTGAAGAAATATGTAAATTGTGAAAAACACAATAGTATGACTCGTGAGAGATGTTGAAATTGATAAACGCTGCTCGAACGAACGCAAATGCATGTTCTCCGTTTGTGCATATAAACGCACGCATTCTGCTGTGTTCAGGAATGCAGTTCCAGACATTTAAATAAACGCAGTGTTTCCTTTATAAACGCTGAATGCATTCAAGAACGTAAATTAATGCTTTTTAAAAATAAATATAAACAACTGACATGCTAACGGAATGCAAACAGAGAGCAAACGGAATACATTTTAGGGGTACTTGAACGCAAATGGGTCTGTACATCATAAGAGCATGTTCCATCAAGAACCCCCAATTTAATCCTGTAGACAATTGTAAAGAAGTATAAACAGATCGGACAGGGAAAGTAGCATTCAAGGAGGACAGTCAACAACAAAACACAGAAACAAACATGCAAACAGACAAACAAGAAGGCAAAAGTAATAATAAACGTAAACACCATCACAAACACAAAAGAGTTGACAATAGGGCTACCGCATTGGAACGGTCAGTAGCAAAGTAGGCCACTGGGGGTTTAAACCAAACATCACACTTACCCTACTGTCATCCCATTAAAACAGGACAGTGTAAATAAAGAAATCCCCGCCATGATCTAATCTCTAACCAACAAGGCAGCATCAATAGGCAATATAAGTAAAACACAAATATGCTCGTGTAAATATAATACAAAAACAACAATAGCCCTAAAAGCCACAATGAAGGTACTCAATGATGTGTATCTGTATGACGCAGATACATAGTTTACAAGAGGTGTGAACTCACAAGGAAATAATAGAAATCCCACTCAAAGCTGTACACGCTAAACTTTAATGGGATTCATGAAAATGATCGAGTCACAGATGAATTATTTGTGTATGTTTGTGGTTTAACGCCGCTTTTAAAGATCTGGGTGGAGATGGAACCCAAGATCTCACGCCTTTGAGGTAAATGCTCTACCGCGAACATCCAAAACAAACTATATAAGCCAGAAATCGATGCAGATAATATATATTCTCATTTGTATCTAGCTAAGTATATATTCACAGTTGTATTTAGCCTTCGGACAAGTCTAAATAAATACGGTTTCGGAATTTATTTCATAACACAATAGTTAAACAGAGCGTGATTCGAACCAGGAACCTTACGGTCTCATCGTTCTTCAGTAGGTGATAATCAATAGCTGATGATAACCATACACCACCGATATCCGTCCACATTAAAGTTCATGTGCGACATGTTTACACTAATACATATTGATGATTATTACACTCCATGTTTGTACTGGTTTGATGTTTGTCATTAATCTTGACTTGTCGTACCCTTAACGATTAATTATTTTGTAGCTCTGTCTTTCGTCAAGCCAGAAAGTAATTGCTTTGTGGCTATCTAGGCTTTATTTATATTCATATATACATGATGATTGATGTGTTATGCATATATTGCATATTAATGCTGCCTTGTTCGTTAAAGATTATAACCTGGCGGGGATATCTTTATTTTACTGTATCGTTTGAAAAAGATGAAAGTAGTGTAAGAGTGAAGTTTGGTGCATCCTATAGCCCGAGCGGCTTTTGTTTTTGATGCGTTCCGTTCCAAGGCATAAGCCTTTTTATCAATATGTTCATATTTGTGACGTCGTATCTTGCTTTCATTCATCTTTGTAGTAGTTGTTTGTTTCTTTGCGCGTTTATGGTTGACCTGGTTCTTGAATGTTATTTCTTGTTCGACTTTTGTATCTATTTGGTGTATCATATCACCTGTTTTAAAAACACAAGCGGCCTATTTTGGAAGTAACCGTTCCAAGGCGGTAGTCCTATTGCCAACCGTTTCATGTTTGTGATGTTATATCTTGCTTTTATATAGCATTTTGTTGCTTGTAGTCATTGGTTGTTTCTGTGTTGTTGATGTTATTTTGTAGTTGTTTTTTTGTTTTATTCTTGGTTGAATGTGGTCCTTGAATGCCACATTGCATACCTATATGTTTTGTTTTCTTTTTCGGAATAATACAAAGAACTATCAACTAAATTTGAAAATTATATATAGCTAAAATATTAACTATTCTTCTTAAAAAGTAAAATGCACAGTCGTATATGATAAACGTCAGATAGCATTCAAATTAGCAACGCTCATTAAAAAAGGACACTGTTTGAGTCCTAAACCTCAGATATTTTCTTGCCATATATACCTGGGTTAATCAGTCAATGAATATGTTCGCAATAAATGATTAAGCCGCTCATACTTTTACTGTCATAAGATACCATTAGACAATAGGAATGTAAGTATCAAACATGAATGAACGAATGAATGAATGGTGTTTTACGGCACGTTGACACATAAATAGGTAATATTGTGCGTAAAAACATGATGAATGATGAAGAAATTAATGATTAATTAAAAAGTAATGTAAATATATAAAGATAAAACTATTTACAAATAAGGGACGATATGGTAGTAATATAAACTATACATGTAAATCAACAAATGCCCGACAACGGGTATATAAAGAAGTAAATATATTCAAGAACATATTATAACGATTTATATAGTCTGACTTCCTTCAGTAAATCTAAAACAAGACTAAAATCTATATTATTAAATAACTCGGTCATAGTATTAACATTGTAGTACATTTGACGCATAGGACCAAAGTCTACACATTCCAACAAGATGAGTTTGACCGTTAACGGTGCAAAGCAGGGTATACATTCTAGTGAATACTCACCTTGCAATAAATATCAATGAATATAACGTGTATGCCCTATCCTGCACCGGTATCAAACAAGAACCTTGAGCACAATATTGATAGAAGCGATTTCAAGAAGCATATCAACATAATTTGTTTCATTGGTTTCATTATTCACATGGTTATGAACGTATTGTCGTTTTCTAATACACGTTAATGACACATTTAGTTCTAACGAGAGACTTAAAATGCCATAATCTTCTGTTGTATCAAAGAGTATGAGAGTGGACTTTTGGAAACGACTGAACATGATAAATACGAAATATTACAAATATAGATATACAAATTGAACAGGAAAAGCAGCATTCAAGGCCGACAGTCAACCACAAGCACACACCTAAACAAAGAACAAATTTAAAGATAAATAAATATGCCAAATAAGACATCACACACACAAAAGGGTTGACAATAGGGCTATCGCCTTGGAACGGCCAGTGGCAAAACGGACGCTGAGAGGTCCAAACCAGGCCCCAGGGCGCATCAAGCCACACACCTACCCTACTGTCATCCCAATAAAACGCACCGCCACCAAAACATCTCCAAACTTTTAACTTCTTGTGTCGTGTTCGACCGTTTCCAAAGATCCACTCTCATATTCTTTTACTGCCGTTTAATATCACGTTAACTATTTTTGTGCTAAAACTTATAAACCTCTGGGAGTCATTTATTTTGGTCTATTAAACATCCAGGAGACGTTCTTGATAACATTTGCAATAAAAGTTTCCTCTATAAGCACTTATGACTTCTTCACACTATGCACAACCTTACCGAATCACCTTATAAAAGACAAGTTTATTGCTCTTATTCAAACAACTTTCGCAAGAGAAAAAACTACATGTTTGGCCTGTAATAATATAAAAGCGTGTTTTACTAACGGCAGTTTAAACAATGACACTATGTGGACTTGCCAAGACGTTTGTGAAGCACTAATCTTCCTATTAGACTTTATTTGCGTCAGTATGAAACTACCGTTTATAGACAAATTGTTGATATCCTTATGGGTACGAACTGTTCACACCTTGTCGCAGGTTTGTTTTTATATTGCTTTGAAAGAAATTTCATGTTGATACCCCGGTAGATGCTGTTCAATATTAAAGCCTTTAATGACACCACTCGGTATCTGAATGACATATTGAACATTCGTTACGAGCTTCAAGTATTAACGTTCATACCACTTCCAACCCCTTCTCCAAAGCAAAATCTGGTTTGACTGGGTATGAAATAAAACCTTAATTTCCCATTAAAAAGTTTACATATTCTAAAACTAAAATGTTACTTTTGGTGCTAATTTTAATCATGCTATCGCATGTTTTAAATAAAATGATTAACATTCACGTGTATTATTAATTCTAATAGTGTTTTTGCGTTTACTGTGTTCTGTGAAAGCTGCATTTCCTGAGGAAAGCATATTGGCGAAATGTAAAAAGGTCCACCACCAAGCATGCAGTACGTTGCAAAATGATAGGGTCATAACCTCTTTTGATAAACTTTTTAACAATTTCAACAAAGATAGTATGAATGTGAATAAAGACGTCAGGTTGTGTTAGTCCTTGTCGCAGAAGAGTCCTTCAAATACTTTTATATTTGGAAAGAAGAACAGGGTTACGATAATAAAATTTTGCAAAGGTTTTACGAAGTTTATGGTAACGGTAACCCTGATTGAGTAGATTTTAGTTATAGAAAGATTACGAATATTAAAGTCCTCAACTCGAGTACAAGCTCTTGAAAAACGAATAAGTTAAGACACATACACCCTATAAGAAGTTGCTCGGGGAACATCCCCATCCAATTGGGGATAATTAACAATATCAAAATTAAAATCGTCTCTCTTGTCATAGATTTTGCTAATTATTTCACCATTTTCAGTCGAGAGATCTTAATCAAGAAAAGAAGCGCTATTATCAGATATATTAGCTTTGTTGAGCTTTGTTAAAGGCTTCAATAACATCTGCCTGGGTATCTGGTGAAAGACTCAACATGAAATCTCTTTCATAGCAGAATAAAAACTAATCTGCGAAAACATTTTACAGTCGCCACATTGCACTTAAAGAACGCTCGTGTGAATGTTAATAAATACTGATAAAGGTGATCCTTTGGGAGCAAAAAACACAATTAAAAGAATACAGCAGCAGACTCGGTTTGATTGAGTCTTCTTACACCCCCTAGCACCGGCTTACGCTGTATTCTACTAAGATGAGTGCTTCACAAAACTTATAGCAAATCCACATAGTATAATTGTCTAAACTGCCGTCAGTAAAAAACGCTTTAATATTATTACATGCCAAAAATGTAGTATTTTCTCTAGCGAATGTTTTTTGAATAAGAGAAATTAGCTTGACTTTAATAAGGTGATGTAGTAAGGTTGTATGTAGTGTAGTGAAGTCATCAGTGCTTATTGATGAAACTTGACCTTATTGAAAATTGTATCAAGAATGTCTCCTGAAATTTGTATAGACCAAAATAAATGACTCCCAGAGTTTTTATAAGTTTTATCACAATATAGTTTAACGTGATCTTTAACGGCAGTAAGACAAGAAGTTACAAGTTTGGAGATGTTTTTGTGGTGCAGGCACTAGAATTCGAAATAAAGCGAGCCTTATATTGACCCCTCTATAGTCAGTCATTACGCTTCACTTTTCACTTCTGCGATGACTGGACTACCTCTTGGGACTCTATGATTGTACCTACTGAAACCCCAACTAAGGGAGGTGGGTGCATGAGCTTTCGTCCCTCGGGTTTTCTGGTCGTACCCTAGATTGGTTTTCTCTTTAGCTGCAACTACTATGGTTGTTCAGTACGATTCCGGATACATCCTGAGATGTTTATTATTTTGTATGTATTACTTTAGTTAGTTTTTCAGGATGCGGACTTTATTGTTAGAGAATTCCATTTGATGGGATGTAGTTTTGTTTACACTGTCTTGTCTATTTGGGCGTTGCAGGCAGGATAATAGCGAGGATTGTGCGCATATAAAATCGATTCAAGCTAACCAGTAGGCCTTATTTCCTACTGACCGTTCCAAGTCGGTAACCCTGTCTTCATCACCCTTTCTGTTGTTTTTTGTCTCTTTCATTGTATTTTCATGTCCTTGTTTGCAGTACAGTGTGGACCTACGATGCCATTGCGCTCGGACGCTGTGGTTTTTATAGGACCCTATATATATATTTTTTATTTATTAAAGTGCAACCTGTTTACAACAATCTACATGTAATACAACATTAAAGCAATATTAGTTAAACAGCCAGCCTGCAGAGGCTTACGAAGCACTATCATTTTAACAAATTATGTTCATTGAGTGTTTATTTCATTGCCATCTTCCTGGCAATATTAACTGTTACAAACGTTCTGTTTAACCAACGTTTACTCAGTTGATTGAAACTCTGTTATTGTATAACTGTTCCTTGTATAGTTATAATCAGTTCCTATATAATGATTTCACAGCATGGAATAATGATTCTATTTTATATACAGTTAAATGACAGTTAAGAGTGTATCATGCATAAATACGCCTTTAATCACATTTAACACACACAGTTATTGTTCTGTCTTAGCGTTAAAGTAGTTCATCAAATGCTTCAATCAAAAGGTTTGCTAATATTGTACAATCTACGTTTTTCATTATATTGTTGAAAACATCAGTGTCACTACCAGTTCCACCATTATCGCCAAAATGTTTATTTCGAAGCTCGTGGTAATATTTACACGTTACCAGGAAGTGCGTTTCATCTTCAACTTTCCCTTCATCACACGTTTTACATAGCCTGTTCTCAATCGGTACTTGGGGGCGTCTGTATCGACCGAGCTCAACAGCGAGGGGGAAAACACCACATCTGAAACGAGCAATGGCTGATCGCTGTTTAAAAGACAGCTGCCTGTCTAAATAGTGTTCTCGTGTATAGTCGGTTTTAAACTGTTTATAAGTCCTTAGTTTTGGTGAGTGTATCACATCAGCTTGCCAATTCGTAGTGAGTTTTGTTTCAACTTGTTTTTGACAATATTTAATAAATAACGAAGAGACACATTTTTAACGATGTCAATTTCAAAAAAGTTGACAATGTTGCATTCATCTAGCATGTCTAGTATGACTTTCAAATCTGAACACCAAGTGTCTCTTAAATGTACAGTGTTGTTAAGGTCCCACGTTAACACACGATGGGCGATTCGATTTGGCGGTAACCTTGCCAGTCTGTGCCATAAACGAACTATGTCGCAGTGTCGTCTTAACCGTGGACTGTCCCACCCTGTATCTCCATCTAGAGCCGCCAATGACGTTTGCCTTCCCACACCGAGAAATGTTCGAATGGCTTTGTGATGCAGCCTGTCCAGATTATCGTATTGTTTATAGCCCCACACACCTGCAGCATAATCGGTGACCGGAATAACTGTACTATAATATAGTTTTTCGTAAGTGTTAAAATTGAATCCCTTGTTTGCAAAATGCTTGGCCGTAAGCGCACCGAGTGACCTGCCGCCTGCGTCATTAAGTATTTTCACACCATATGTGTAATTAAGTGATTCGTTTATATCAAATCCCAGATAACGGTACGAACTCACGGCTGCAATATCTAAGTCCCCGAATTTAAAATGAAAGTCTGTCTGTTTGCTGTTTTGTTTCCTGCAGTGCATGACCTTGGTTTTGTCAGAGTTAATTGCAAGGCGCCACCTATTTGTCCAGTTGTAAAGAGTGTTTAGCATTGTTTGAAGGTCTTTTGGTGGCTCCGCTATTAAAACAAAATCATCGGCGTACATCAGTAAACTGAGTCGTTCTCCATTTAAAAGTTGAACACCAGTGTTTCTGATGCAATGTCGTTAACGAATATCGCAAATATTGTAGGTGCGAGATTATTTCCCTGCACAACAATGGAATTAACCGAGAACCAGTCTGTTAACATGTTATTAACTCGTACGCATGCTTCTATGCTTTTAAACAGAGATTTGATTATATTGTACATTTTACCAGAAATGCCGACATTTAATTATTTAAACCAGAGACACTCTCTATTTACTGAATCGAATGCCTTGGCAAAGTCTATAAAACACAGAAACGTAGGCTGTTTTCTCAACTTTCTACTACGAATAATGGTGGTTAGAGAATAAATATGGTCCAGACATGATCTCAGTTTACGAAAACAGTTTTGCTCTTCACAAAGAATGTTGTTCATGTTTAAAAAGTTTACTATTCTTACGTTGAGTATTCCATTAAACAGTTTAGCAATTGTCGACATTAGGTTTATACCTCTATGCCCTAAGGGATCTGCTGGATTCTTGCCATTTTTTAGGATCGGGTGTATAATAGTTTTGTACCAAGCTGTCGGGATAATGTTGCATTCGAAGCATGCACAGAATAGTTTGTGTAACAAGGGGGTAAGCCCTTCAAGTTTTAACAAATTTCATTCTATATCTCATTTATACGGATTTTTATGTAAATTATGAATCTAGTAGGCAGTTTATTTTGCTTATAGTTTACATCAGCCTTGAAAGTAGTGCACCGAGTGATATGTGCGGAAACAACATTATCCTCAGTAGAATTAACTGGAGTATACGAACTGGTGCTGCCGAGTTACTGAGATAAAACATTGACGTAATGTAGGCGTCATTAATATTTACATTATTAGCTGCTTTATCTGCAGAAACTAAAACTTTTTTTATGAAATTCCTGAATTCCCGATTTAAAATTACGAAAGGAAAACCTAGGTCTCGGAGGAAATAAAGAGGGGTTAGCATTATAAATGTTAATACGTATATCTATAATATTAAGAATTGACTTTTTCCGAGTAGAAAGCGAGTTTGGGTCCGCATGTTCTCTACGACACCATGTTATACTAAAATCTTCAATGGAGTGGGCGATTTGGGCACGACAGGCATTAAAATCAATAGTTAAAGGTAATCTATATTAAGGACCTTTCAAAAACAAATGTCGAATACGTTTATCAACAATATCAAAATTACCAGTGATGACATGACCTGCTGGAGCTTCTTTTCTCGATTTACTTTTCTCTTATGGAGTCTATGTGTCTCTACTTTTCCTTTTTCTAGAGCTTGTACTAGGACTTTAATATTCGTAATCTTTGTAGAACTAAAACGCTACTCCATCAGGTCTACCAATACCATGTTTATCATCGTAACCCTGATTTTCTTTTCAAATAACGAAGTAATTAAAGACTCTTGGTTTAAACCCCAAAGGCCTTTTTTGCCTTTGACCGTTCCAAGGCTGTAGCCCTATTGTCAACCCTTTTGTGTTTGTGGTGTCTTGTTTCGGCTTTTGTTCATCTTTAAATTTGTTCTTTGTTTCTGTGTGTGTATGTGGTTGACTCTAGTCCTTAAATGATAAATTTCCAGTTCGATTTTTATATCGAATTTCATATTGTTATACGTATTAACTTTTATAATGCTTTCAAGTAGAATACCGCTTAAGCCGGTGCTAGGGGACGTGGGAGGTGTTGCTTTTCTCATTACTTCTCATGAACAGACTCAATAAAACCGAGTCTGCTGCTTTATTCTCTTTATTGTGTTTGTTGCTCCCAAAGGATCATCTTTATCAGTATTTATTAGTATAAAAGAAATATAAAAAGATCGGACAGGGAAAGTAGCATTCAAGGGGGACAGTCAACCACAAAACACAGAAACAAACACACAAACAGACAAACAAGAAGGCAAAAGCAATAATAAATGCAAACGACATCACAAACACAAAAGGATTGACAATAGGGCTACCGCCTTGGAACGGTCAGTGGCAAAGTAGGCCACTTGGGGTTTAAACCGGTTCTAGGGTGCAACAAACCTCACACTTACCCTAGTGTCATCCCATTAAAACAGGACAGTGTAAATAAAGAAATCCCCGCCATGATCTAATCTCTAACCAACAAGGCAGCATCAATAGGCAATATAAGTAAAACACAAATATGCTCGTGTAAATATAATATAAAAAAACAATAGCCTAGAAAGCCACAATGAAGGTACTCAATGACTTGGCAGAAGCCAGAGCAGTAAGAGAATAAACCATTAAGGGCACGACAAGAAAGATCATAGACAAACATCAAACGCCACCGTCCCAATGGGCTTTAGGTTGGCGTCATCATAGGGTCCACAGCCTGTCCGTTCATCGTACAACCAAAGAGGAAAGCATAGTGGCGAACTGTAAAAGGGTCCACCACCAAGCATGCAGTCCGTTGCAAAATGATAGGGTCATAACCTCTTTTGATAAACTTTTTAACAAGTTTTAACAAAGATAGTATGAAAGTGATCATGACCAAGAATCTTACGAATCAAGTCCACATAGTATAATTGTTTAAACTGCCGTTAGTAAAAAACGCTTTTATATTATTACATGCCAAAAATGTAGTATTTTCTCTAGCGAATGTTTTTTGAATAAGAGAAATTACCTTGTCTTTAATAAGGTGATGTGGTAAGGTTGTGTATAGTGTAGAGAAGTCATAAGTGCTTATTGATGAAACTTGACCTTTCATAAAACTTTTATCAAGAACGTCTCCTGAATTGTTTATAGACCAAAATAAATTAATCCCAGAGTTTTCATAAGTTTTATCACAATATAGTTTAACGTGATCTTTAACGGCAGTAAGACAAGAAGTTAAAAAATTGGAGATGTTTGTTGTGGTGCAGCCTTATTTCGAATTCTAGTGTCTGCACCACCACAGACATCTCCAAACTTTTAACTTCTTGACTTACTGCTGTTAAAGATCACGTTAAACAATAGTTTGCTAAAACTTTTGCTCCCGGGGGATCACCTTTATCAGTATTTGTTGATGCATGTATATAGTCACTGTTCTAAAACTATTACGGGAGCACGTGTGCGCAACTCCAATATCCTAAATAATCATATTAACATGCAAGAATTAACAGTACACGAAAACTGCATACTTATATGATAACATTATTCCGTTACCTGCCTCCAGCTCAAACCCAATGCTATTCTACATCGTGTTTTAAGCTAGTTTAAGCAAGTTGTTCGTAGTTTGTAGTTTGCACACCTGTTTAGAGTTTTATTTTATAATATATTCCTTAAACACATAATAACACCCCGGACGTATTATTTATTGTTGAGAGACTGTCCCTGTTCCTTAACAAATGAGTCCAATTTTGTACAGCAATGGAATATTCGTAATGAAGTTGAATAGGCATATCTGAGTGCACACTTTCGGTTTTGACTTAGTATATATAGCCTGGTTCAATCACACATCGAAACTATGGAAATTAAACCGTAATGCGTGATTGTAAACAGACAAACTAGCACACAGGAACTATTCGATGTCTATGTATATACTCACATAATCTACTACTGGCATATACATTTCAAAACATGGTTCGAAATTCTCTCTATCGATATGTGTGAAGTATATATATCTTGAATCTATTTTTAAACGTTCCAGATTTCAACATTTATGAACCAGGTCGTTCAATTTATGAAACATCAACCTGGTATATATACACAATAATCTCTCAAACAAGTATGGTAGATTAGAGCTAGTCCTATTTAAGACATCTTATCTCTATAGGATATTGGTCTGGCTTGTCAATAGTTGTCTGTATTTTCATATGAATATTAAAACGAGGTTAAGCAAAGGTTTTCCAACGTCAACAACTGTCATTCAAAGCGCATAGATTTTGCGACTTTGCTTTAGTAATTATTGTTCGGATATTGTTGGTAACGCGAAGACGGTATTTGCATATTTATAACCCCTAATGACATTCCACACGTACTTTAGCAAGTTGTTGTTAATTTTGCTTATTTGTCTATAAGTCATACTGTTCTGGACGTTCAACACTAATTACAATTTTCTACAAACAAACCAACTTAATTTAAATGACATGTAGATATGACTGGATACAATTTTTAAAATATTTACTGCATTTACTTTGCAAACTTCCTGTTCTATTTTTATATCTATATTCATGCTTGTGTGGTTTCGTTATGAAGCCGACCACAACCTGATCGGTTTTGTACACATAACTACCAAATAACCTTTTGTTGATCTGATGGTGTTTGTGATGTTACATTACTTGCTTCTGATTAATATTGTAATTATTGTTTGTTTTAATACGTGTTTCCGTTCACTGTGTCCAATAAAAACTCCTTCTGTCTTTTATACCTACTGATTATTCTATCTAAACGAGTGGAGATGCCAACATAGTATGTGATACCTTACGTTAGCTTAACACACACGAACCAAAGAACAACTTTAAAGATGAACAAAATGCAAAATTAGACATCATAAACGCAAAAGGGTTGACAATAGGGCTACCGCCTTGGAACGGTCAGTGGCAAAAAAGGCCGCTGGGGGTTTAAACCAGGTTCTAGGATGCACCAAACCTCACACTTACTCTACTGTCATTCCAATAAAACGGGACAGTTTAAATAAAGAAATCCTCGCCATGAATTATTCTCTATTCAACATGGCAGCATTAATAGGCAACATAAGTAAAACAAAATGATAATATGCTCGTGTATATATACATACATACAAAAAAAGCCTAGAAAGCCACAAAGAAGGTATTCAATGATTGGTCAGAAGCCAGAGCAACAAGATAACAAACCACTGAGGGCACGACGAGACAAAATTGTAGACATACATCAAACATCACACTCCTTTTGGGCTTTAGGTAGACGTCATCATAAGGTCCACAGCCTGTCCGGTCATTGCACAAGTAAGAGGAAAGCATTGTGGCGAACTGTAATTGGGTCCACCACCAAGCATGCAGTGCATTGAAAAATGATTCTTCTTTTAGTAAACCGTTTTACAAGTTTAACAAAGATAGTATGAAAATGATCATGACCAAGGATCTTACGAAGTTTGTAAATCACGTCACCATAGAGGAAAGATAAAAATATCGGACAGGGAAAGCAGAATTCAAAGAAGACATTCAACCACAAAACACAAAAACAAACACGCAAACAGACAAACGAGAAGGCAAAAGTAATAAAAAATGCAAACCACATCACAAACACAAAAGGGCTGACAATAGGGCTACCGCCTTGGAACGGTCAGTGGCAACGAAGGCCACTGTGGGGTTGTGATAGTCCTTGTCGCAAACGAGTTCTTAAATTACTTTTATATTTGGAAAGAATATCAGGGTTACAATATTAAAAGTTTGCAAAGGTTTTACGCAGTATATGATAACGGTAGTCCTGATGGAGTAGCTTTTTAGTAATGCAAAGATTACGAATATTAAAGTCCTCAACTCGAGTACACGCTCTAGAAAAACTAATAAGTCGAGACACTTACATGTAGACCCCATAATAACTTGCTCTGGGACCATCCCCATATAAAAGGGGATAATTAACAATATCAAAATTAAAATCATCTGTCTTTTCATAAATTTAGCTAATTATTTCATCATTTTCAATGTAGAGATTTAAATCGGGAAAAGAAGCGTATGTGTCAGAAATATTGGCTTTGGCGTTCTTTAGTGTATATATTATTAACCATAGTAGAAAAGAATGTGTTGTCAATGTTCAATGTATCATCCATATACCGAGAGGTGTTATGAAAGGCTTTAATAACATCTGCCTGGGTATCTGGTGAAAGACTCAATATGAAATCTCTCAAAAAAATAAATCGGCGACAAGTGGTGCACAGTTCGTACCCATAGGGATACTAACTATTTGTCTATAACGGTCGTTCCATACTTGACAAAACTATTATCTAATAGGAAGATAAGTGCTTCACAATTTTCTTGACAAGTCCACATAGTGTAATTGTTACACTGCCGTTAGTAAAAAACGCTTTAATATTATTACAGGCCAAAAATGTAGTATTCTCCCTAGCAATTTTTTTTTAATAAAAGCAATAATCTTGTCTTTGATATGGTGATGTGGTAAGGTTGTATATAGTGAAGTCATAAGTGCTTATAGATAAAACTTGACTTTTATTGCAAATGTTATCAAGAACGTCTCCTGAATTGTTTATAGACTAAACAAATTAATCCCTGAGTTTTCAAAATAGCAAATTATTGTTTAACGTGATCTTTAACAGCAGTAAGTCAAGAAGTTAAAAGTTTGGAGATGTCTGTGGTGGTGCAGACACTAGAATTCGAAATAAAGCCGGTCTTATACTAATAAATACTGATAAAGGTGATCCTTTGGGAGCAACAAACACAACTAAGATAATAAAGCAGTAGAGTCGGTTTTATTGAGTCTGCTCAGGAGAAGTAATGACAGAAGCAACACCTCTCACGCCCCCTAACACCGGATTAAGCGGTATTCTACTTCAAAGCCACCTGTATTGGGATCGTTGGTCCCAAAGGACCAGTAAACATAACACTACTGGTTCGTAGCACGAGTAGACTTTTTTACAGCCGCAACACTGCACTAAACGAACGCTAGTGCGAATGTTAATAAATACTGATAAAGGTGATCCTTTGGGAGCAACAAACACAATTAAGAGAATGAAGCAGCAGACGCGCAGCAAGTCGGTTCCGCGCCTGGTAATACACATATGCTGCACTGAGTTCAAAGGAAATACTTCTCAGAAAGCAATGTATCTGACCGACAAACAGAAGCAAAGTGAATGCGTTTTTAAACCATTACACAACAAGTGAATGCCTATTGAATTTTTAAACCATGTTTCAGTCGCTGTTCTTCAGCAATGTAGTTTGAGATTGTAGAACGGACATTGCCAAATGGAGCACTGAGTTCAAAATATGCGTAGAATAGTTTATGGCGGCGATTTCTTTATTTACGCTGTCCAAATAAAACGGGACAGTGTAAATAAAGAAATCCCCCATGAACTATTCACTAAACAACAAGGCAGCATTAATAGGCAATACAAGTAAAACAAAAAGATGCTCGTGTATATGTAAATACAATAAACCAATAGTCTAGAATGTATTTGTATTTGGAAAGAAGATCAGGGTAACGATAATAACATGTTGCAAAGGATTTACGAAATTTATCGATAGGATAGCCCTGATGGAGTAGCTTTTTAGTGATACAAATATATAGAAAAACGAATAAGTTTAGACACATAGACCCTATAAGAAGTTGCTCGGCGAATATTCCCATCTAAATGGATATATTGAAGACAAACATCATACGCTACCGTCGTATGACATGGAATGTAAAACAAATACATGGCTGTGTTAAGTAGAAATACTTTTAGAAAAACTTTTAAGATAGATGTAAACGAGTTATTTTTTTGTCATCCAAAACCATTCGTTTAAAGTTAGTACATGTAACATACAGAAGTTTATGGGTGGGTAAATAAGATGTTTGTATGGTTTTATTATAAACATCCTATGATTTTCATGTTAATACCGTCATTCAAGGTTATATCAATACAACATATTTATCTTTATATGACAGGATACATATGGCCTAGCGAGATTGTATCTTGTTTGTATTTAGTTCAGTATTTGGTCAGTATTGACTTCAGAGTTCAGTATAATGTTTAAAGAAACATTACGAAAAAATTGGATTTTTTTTTCGAAATATACATAGTGTGAGAGGAGTTAAATTAGTGTGGTCCTCTATACTGAAAGTTGCATTGGATGATTTGGACTATGTTAATAATTAAACCAGGAAATACAAGAAATAAAACTGGATTAAAGGGGCACTTGACAATTTAGATTAAAGAGAGACTTGTCAATAGTATTTGGACTGTATTCTTATATCGTAGTTTAAAGAAATACTGGATCTAATGTATGTGTTTGCTGTCAGTGAATATGTAGTACTATTTGAATACAGTTACAGATTACAATTAAAAAAGTATTGTTTTATTGATTTTGCACTGCCTTTCTTGTACCATATTACCCGTAGATCAACTCTGGATACATCTAAATATTCTAATGATAAATTACACACATTCTAATGATCAATGACAAATATTCTAATGAATAATGACAAATATTCTAATGATGAATGACAAATAGTCTAATGATAAACGACTCATATTCTAATGATAAATGACAAATATTGTAATGATACATGACAAATAGTCTAATGATGAATGACAAATAGTCTAATGGTAAATGACAAATATTCTAATGAAGAATGACAAATATGCTAATGATGAATGACAAATAGTCTAATGATAAACGACAAGTATTCTAATGATAAATGACAAATATTATAATGATACATGGAAAATAGTCTAATGATGAATGACAAATAGTATAATGATAAATGACAAATATTCTAATGATATAAATATTCTAATGATGAATGACAAATAGTATAATGATACATGACAACATTTTAATATTCTAATGATAAACGACAAATATTATAATGATCAATGACAAATAATCTAATGATAATGACAAATATTCGAATTATGAATGACAAATGTATAATGATAACTGACAAATAATCTATTGATACACGACAAATATTATAATGATAAATGACACATATTCTAAAGATACGTGGCATATATGCTAATGATGAATGTCAAATAGTCTAATGATGACTAACACATATTCTAATTATAAATGACAAATAGTCTAATCATGTTAATGATGAATGAAAAATATTCAAATGATAAATGAACAATAGTCTAATGGTGAATGACAAATTGTCTAATGATAAATGAAAAATATTATAATGATGAATGACAAATAGTATAATGATAAATGACAAATATTCTAATGATAAATGACAAATATTCTAATGATCAATGACACATAGTCTAATAATAACGACACATATTCGAATTATGAATGACAAACTAAATAATGATAAATAACAAATATTATAAAGATACATGGCATATATTTTAATGATGAATGTCAAATAGTCTAATGATGATTAACTCATATTTTAATTATAAATGACAATTAGTCTAATCATGCTAATGATGAATGACAAATACTCAAATGATAAATGACAAATATTCTAATGATATAATGAGAAAGATTATATGAGACTCAAAGCAATCCGTATAACAATCCTTCATACCGTAGTATGTCCACCAAATTCAGTCTTAAGTATGTATATCAAACCACCAACATATGGAAATGTAATTTAATCTTTATTGATACATTTATATTGATTGCCTAAAGGTGAAACATGAAAGGGAATGCCCAATGTATAGCATTTATAATCATTTAAGGGAACAAATTTGGGAATGTACCTAGTTTATTAAAGTTACACACGATCTGCTTAACTGCCCTAAAGGGAGTGCAGAAACGATTTAACACGTGTAGAGTATACCATTAGATTAATAGTATTGTCATTCATTTGTTCCGAAACGAAAAAAGCTGCTGGTAAATAAAACTGCGTCTGTGCTGTTCACTGAATACATTGCAAACTATTACATTTGACTATATGGCTGTATCTCTAAAGTAACTTGAATCTTTAAATGGCGATATCAAATTTTGAATCTTAGGATTATTTGGTACGGTTATATAATTTGTTACAGGTGCTACATATTGAATCACTTAGTTGCTTAATATTTGTATGCGTACATATTAATAGAAAACGTTGCCATCCTATCGGGTTGGGAAATACGGCACAAGGCTACCAAAAACGGCAGCTTCGCTTACTATGTAAATATACTGAAGGGAAAAACAAACGCAACTCGATAATTTCCGCTATATATTGTATGTAAATATATGCTGCCGTCAATCGAATGGTACGTGGCTACAAACGACTTATTCTTTCGGAACAATAACTAAAACCACGCATTACACATCAAATGGTATCCCTTCAAAGTTTCGTTTCTAATAATATATGCGTTTGGCTCAGACAGGTGAACAAACTTCAGATTTAAAATGTTGCAATCTAGTCTACATTAAATACAGTACTGCGTATAGCGGAGCTTCACTATGTATGAATTTAGTGTTGCAAAATGTACTGTGAGTAGAAAACCTACAACAGCACAGTTTTGTCTTTACTCTAACTAGCTGCAACCATTTTTTTGTTAATATCTTGGTATTTTGCTTGGATAGTACATGTATTTAAGTGTGCAGCATATAAATTATATAGCGGATATTCCCGAGTTGCGTTTCGTTTATCCTTTAGTGAATATAGACCGCAACATGATAATTACGTCCATAGCATGTACATATAATTAATCAAGCGTATTAACTCACTGTAACACCAACTGACCAAATACATTAAATAAAACAGTTTCACAAAACTGAATGTCTATATATGAATCAAATAGTATTGCTTTAATTGTGATATTCATTTGATCACATTCTAAAACCTATGTAATGTACACTTTATGGAATCAGTTGAGGAAAGTGTATACACTAATTCATCCCAGATTGTAAACATGCCAGTATCAACAGTTTTTTTACTCATACGCCGTGAGGATTTGCGACATAAAAGTATTTAATCTTCACTGTTGTGCAGACATATCAATTACAGATAATCAAACATTGCTTCCAGCGTTCCGCTTGTATTAGCACGTGTAAGAAAGTACATATAAGGTTACGAAAATGATACGATCATGACCAAGAAAATGCAATTGCTTCTCTGTCTAGTACTTGAGAGACTGCTGGTGGTGTTACTTGATGGGAAGAAACCACGCTTGTGTAAAATTGCCTTTAGCACACTCATTTACCGTTGGGATATTTAATTACATTTATAGTTGCCGTTTAGGTTAAACATATTTATTTTACTTCGATTGCAAAACAAGTTCTTCCAACTTAGATTAACCACTCTCGATGGCTTCTTCAGCTTATTCAGAAGACATTTGCTAGAGAAGGTACAACTTTTCTAGCTTGTAATAATTTCAGGGCTTCTTTACTAACGCCTCCATTGGTAAGTATAATTTGTGGACTTGTACTGATGTTTTTAGAGCCTTATCTTTTCTTCTGGATAACATCTTTATAAGATACGGTAAAACTATTTACCGCCAATTTAACTGTGCGCAACTTGTTGCAGATTTGTTTTTATACTGCTATGAAAGAGAGTTTATGTTGAGTTTGTCACCTGCTAGCCAGGGTGAAATTATTGATGCCTTTAATAATACTTCTCGGTATCTTGATGACATACTCAATATTGATAATCCGTTCTTTGCTCATATGGTTACTAACATGTATCCACCAGAGCTCATGTTGAATAAAGCCAACAGTTCGGATACAGTAGCAGCATTTCTCGATCTTCATCTCTCGATTTCAAATGATTGTATTCATAGTAAAATCTATGATAAGAGAGATGATTTCAATTTTAACAGCGTTAACTATCCACACCTGGATTGAGATGTACCTCGTGCTACCTCATACGGGGTGTATATCTCCCAGCTCATTCGATTTGCTAGGGCGTGTAATGATGTTATAGAATTCAATGATCGAAATCAAGTTATAACAACTTCTTCAGCAGGTTTTTCGTTATCACAAACTACGTAGATCTTTCTCTAAATTCTACCGCCGCAACGAGGGCCTGCTGGAAAAGTACAACACCAACCTTAAAACACTTCTGCGACTAGGCATATCGCAACCCTAATTTTATGGAGATGTGGTCTATAAACTTCGAAAGTTAAAGGGATCTGACGGGTTTCCTGACCGCTTTACAAATTTAATCAGGAAGTTCGTCAGAAAAGGATATAACCATTTGGTTTACAGCGCACTGCATGTTTACTGATTGACCCCTCTACAGTCAGTCATTACGCTTCACTCTTTACTTGTGCGATGACTGGACTACCTCTTGGGACTCTATGATTGTACCTACTGAAACCACAACTAAGGGAGGTGGGTGCATGAGCTTTCGTCCCTCGGGTTTTCTGGGCGTACCCTAGATTGGTTTTCTTTTTCGCTGCAACTATGGTTGTTCAGTAAGATTCTGGATATATCATGAGATGTTTATTATTTCATATGTGTTTCTTTAGTTAGTTTCTCTGGATGTGGACTGTATTGTTAGAGAATTCCTTTTGATGGGATGTAGTTTTGTTTACACTGTCTTGTCTATTTGGGCGCTGAAGACAGGATAATAGCGAGTATTGTGCGCATATAAAATCGATTCAAGCTAACCAGTAGGCCTTATTGCCTACTGACCCTTTCAAGTCGGTAACCATGTATTCACCACACTTTCCGTTGTTTTTTGTCTCTTTCATTGTATTATTAAGTCTTTGTTTGCAGTACAGTGTGGACCTACGATGCCATTGCGTTCGGACGCTGTGTTTTATATTAGACCCTATATCTCATTTGTCCTGGGTAGAATCAGTACCAAGCAATGTGGATTAATTATCTTGCTAATTAGTTGCCGTTGTTATTCTCCAAGACGAATACGATATTTTCTTTTCAATCTGTTTGTTCTTGTTTCCTTTTTCTTGTCCGAAACATAACTAATTCATTAATAACTTCAATGGTTGAAATACACATTAATGTACATATATGGCTCTATGAAAACCCGGCTAGGCTACAAATGTATCGCACTACCACAGTTTATTTGTTACAGTTCGTCGGCCATGTTTTGTTTCATGAACATGTTTATGTTTATTTAAATCGAAATCAATACACAGCAATAGATATTTACAATTCACACATTGAAATTTCTGTGAAAATCGAGAAAAAGATTTCATTTGAATACGTAGAAAACTTCAAATATATAATTTTAATGCTTGTCGTGCCCAGATCGCCCACTCCATTGAATATTTTAGTATAATATGGTGTCGTAGAGAACATGCGGACCCAAACTCGCTTTCTACTTGGAAAAAGTCAATTCTTAATATTATATTTACACGTATTAACTTTTATAATGCTCAACACTCTTTACTTCCTCCGAGACCTAGGTTTTTCATTCGTAATTTAAATCAGGAATTCAGGAATTTCATAATAAATTTGTTTTAGTTTCTGCAGATAAAGCAGCTAATAGTGTAATTATTGTTTGACGCCTACATTACGTCAATGTTTTATCTCTGGAACTCGGCAGCACCAATTCGTATACTCCAGTTAATTCTACTGAGGATGATGTTGTTTCCGCACATATCACTCGGTGCACTACTTTCAAGGCTGGTGTAAACGATAAGCAAAATAAACTGCTTACTATGTACTGGATTCCAAACTTACATAACAATCCGAATAAGGCTCGCTTTATTTCGAGTTCTAGTGCCGGCACCACAACAAACATCTCCAAACGTTTAACTTCTTGTCTTACTGCCGTTAAAGATCACGTTAAACTATAATGTGATAAAACTTATGAAAACTCTGGGATTAATTTATTTTGGTCTATAAAAAATTCAGGAAACGTTCTTGATAAAATTGTCAATAAAAGTCAAGTTTTATCTATATGAGTTCACTATGTACAACCTTACCACATCACCATATCAAAGACAAGCTTATTGCTTTTATTAAAAAAACATTCGCTAGGGAGAATACTACATTTTTGGCATGTAATAATATTAAAGCGTTTTTTACTAACGGCAGTTTAACAATTACACTATGTGGACTTGTAAGGAAGTTTGTGAAGCACTTATCAATAAAGGTCAAGTTTCATCAATAAGCATTTATGACTTCGGGATGGTTAAAATTGTGTATTTATTGATTTTATTAATATTGAGTTCTGCTCAACCCGGGGCTAGAGGGCGTGAGCGGTAGCTATCATATTTCACTACCGCTCATGAACAGTCTCAATCAAACCGAGACTGCAATATTTCGTATGTGTCGTGGTCGGCCGTTTCCAAAGGTCCATTATCATACTCTTTTTCTCTACACAATATTCAATATATTTTCGTCAGGTATCGAACCACCGTTTATAGATAAATTGTTGGTATCCCTATGGGTACGAACTGTGCGCCAATTGTCGCAGATTTGTTTTTATTTTGGTATGAAGGAGATTTCATGTTTGGTCTTTCACCAGATACCCAGGCAGATGTTATTGAAGCCTTTAATGACACCTCTCCCGTATCTGGATGACATATTGAAAATTAACAACCCTTTCTTTCCAACTATGGTTAATGATATTTATCCTAAAGAACTTCAGCTTAACAAAGCTAATCTATCTGATAAAAACGCTTCTTTTCTTGATTTAGATCTGGTGAAATAATTAGCAAAATCTATGACAAGAGAGATGATTTTAATTTTGACATTGTTTTATCCCCACTTGGATGGGAATGTTCCCCGAGCAACTTCTTATCTTATGTATGTGTCTCAACTTATTCGTTTTTCAAGAGCTTGTACTCGAAGTGAGGACTTTAATATTCGTTATCTTTGTATAAGTAAAAAGCTCCTCAATCAGGGTTACCGTTACCATAAACTTCGTAAAACCTTTGCAATTTTGAATAGTAAAAATAAATATAAAAAGATCGGACAGGGAAAGTAGCATTCAAGGAGGACAGTCAACCACAAAACACAGAAACAAACATGCAAACAGACAAACAAGAAAGCAAAAGTAACAATAAAAGAAAACGACATCACAAACACAAAAGGGTTGACAATAGGGCTACCGCCTTGGAACGGTCAGTGGCAAAGTACGCCACTAGGGTTTTAAACCGGTTCTAGAGTGCACCAAACCTCACACTTACCCTACTGCCATCCCATTAAAACAGGACGGTGTAAATAAAGAAATCCCCGCCATGATCTAATCTCTAACCAACAAGGCAGCATCAATAGGCAATATAAGTAAAACACAAATATGCTCGTGTAAATATAATACAAACAAAAATAGCCTAGAAAGCCACAATGAAGGTACTCAATGATTTGGCAGAAGCCAGAGCAACACGTTGGTTAGAGATTAGATCATGGCGGGGATTTCTTTATTTACACTGTCCTGTTTTAATGGGATGACAGAAGGGTAAGTGTGAGGTTTGGTGCATCCTAGAACCGGTTTAAACCCCTAATGGCCTACTTTGCCACTGACCGTTCCAAGGCGGTAGCCCTATCGTCAACCCTTTTGTGTTTGTGATGTTGTTTGCTATTATTATTACGTTTGACTTCATTTTTGTTTGTTTGCATGGTTGTTTCTGTGTTTTGTGGTTGACTGTTCTCCTTGAATGCTACTTTCCCTGTCCGATCTGTTTATATTTCTTTGAACAGGTAAATTAATCCTCAGGTAAATGTAACTATCTGGCAATAATTGTGCAGCTATACAATTCAGATTTACCTGATTTCCTCGCGCAGTCACGCAGTGGTTAAAGCAGTATCAACGTCATGCAAATAATACTTATTTTGACATACAACTTAGTAGCGGTTTTTAATATATGTTTCTCTCCGGGACTATCAAGAAATGTTCTTCTGATGTTTAAGTGTAACATTTTAAATTGATAATACTACAAAATGGGTGGCCATTCATCTTTAACAAAACATCATCTACGTAAGATCATGATGAAAATGGAGTTGCATTAAACACAGATAATATACAAATCAATATTTATATCAATTAATCACACACGCTAACAATTATTGCAAACGATAACATCCCAGACAATACCATACACACACACACACACAGTGTGTGAATAACTAAAGGCAAATCACGTTAAATGAAAATAAAATTGTATTTTTTTTTGAAGATATGAATAAAGCATAGTTTATTACAATACTCAATGCTGATTGGTTATTGTCAATGTATTATATTTTCTATCAGGACTTCTGACTTCTGACGTCAGGATATATCAGCATATTTTCTTCGTTTAGTTTTGGGAGAAGGGCATACATTGTACGTTGTGAGAATGTGTTTGTATTATGTTCCATCTCTCAAAAATGTGTGTAATACATTCTTGTAATAATTCATGTGACTTGGCACAACGTGTACCCGCCGGAAATATTTTCTTTCTTAAATATTGACAGAAATACGATCTATACAATGGATAAAACGTATTCGAATGTTTAATAAATCATGTATTTGTGTTGATGTACTTATCTTATGATTACACAATACAATGTATGCGTATAATAATGATCTTGGAAATAGAAGAAACATGAAAAAAAAGAATTGTCATATAGATACCACTGCATCCACAAGAAATGGCATCGTAGGTCCGCACTGCACCATAAACAAGGAAGTTCGTTTGATATTTTGCCTGCTGAACAAAAGGTAAAAATGTGTTTCATATCAGAGAATCTAATAAACACAACTCATAAATCGCTTCAAGATCAGTGACTAATAGAAAACAAATAATATCAAAGGAAGTATTTAAACTGCTCCAAGGGAAGCCCATATTTTAGTGCGTTAGTATAAAACACGTATTTAACTGCTTACAGGCTAACTGATTACCTCAGGTGCAAACATTTGTTCCGATTATAGGGTTTTCTTTGAATATAATTGATACATTGAGAAGTTCTAGCTATATATGACATTGTACTGTACCATAATGCAATAATTTATGAAATTGTTGTTATATTATTTTCATTGAGAGTAGTATTATCCTTTGATAATCCTTGTCGCAGAAATGCTTTAAGATTGCTATTATATTTGTCGATCAGATCTATGTTAGGATAATAAAACTTAGAAAAAGTCTTACGTAACTTATGGTAACGGTATCCCTGTTGGAGGAGTTTCTCAGTAATGTTAATATTACGAAGGTTGAAGCCCTCAGCACGGCTACAAACTCTGGCAAAACGAATTAACAGAGAAATATACACGCCATATGAAACAGTATTGGGGATATCCCCATCCAAATGTGGATAAATAACAATATCGAAATCAAAATCATCTCTCTTATCATACCTTTTAGTCATTGCTACTCCATTTTCAATAGAAAGATGTAAATCAGGAAACGGAGAGACAGAATCCAAAACGTTAGCTTTTTGGTTTTATTTCTGGAGGATAAATATTAGGAAACATAGAAGAAAAGAAAGGATTATTTAAATTAAGTATATCATCCAGATATCGTGAGGTGTTATTAAAAGCGTCGATGACATCAGCTTGTGTATCTGGAGAAAGTACTAACATAACGTCACGTTCGTAGCAATACAAAAACAAATCTGCGACAAGGTGCACAGTTAGTTACCATATGAATGTCAACGGTTTGCCTATAAACCGAATGTCCAAACCTGACACAAATGTTGTCTAATAAGAATGATAGTGTTTCACATACTTGTTGACAAATCCATAAAGTGTAACCGTCGGAATCAATATTGGTAAAAATGCCCTAGTGTTGTTACAGGCTAAACTAGTAGTTTGTTCCCTGACGAAAGATTTTTATATAAGATCTATTGGTTTTTCTTTTATAAGGTTATATGGTAAAGAAGTGTAAAGTTTAGAAAAATCATCAGCTGATGATGACACTTGAGGTAGATTATGTAGTTTGTTATGAACCTCGCCAGAATGTGTTATTGATCAGAATAAAAAAGGTATAAAACTGGGGCAGAAGAGTCCTTAAATTGGAAAGAAGATCAGGGTTACGATAATAAAATGTTG
Source organism: Cyrtodaria siliqua (assembly GCA_037043455.1). NCBI lineage: Eukaryota > Metazoa > Mollusca > Bivalvia > Adapedonta > Hiatellidae > Cyrtodaria > Cyrtodaria siliqua. The sequence continues at coordinate 189,203 of JAWPHD010000001.1, forward strand.
CAAAGGTTTTCGAAGTTTATGGTAACGGTAATGCTGATTGAGTAGCTTTTTAGTTATACAAAGATTACGAATATTAAAGTTCTCAACCCGAGTACAAGCTCTTGAAAAACGAATAAGTTGAGATACATACACCCCATAAGAAGTTGCTCGGGTCTCTAACAACCAAGATAGCCTCATATGAATGCCCTCCTGAAAAGGAAATTTTCATAACATCGGGTAAAACAAGAGGAAGTGACCATGATATGACTCGATGTGATCACGAGGAAGCAGATACAGGACTTGCTGTGCGTCTTAATGATGCACTGTTACATGGGTCTAAGGTATACGTTGTTGGAATGTAGACATAGATGTCATTATTAATTTATTTAGTTGTACTTTACAGCAAACTTGTCGGAGTTGAGCCAAATGTAGATATATGGGTTGCTTTTGGATCTGGGAAATATTTCTCCACATATCAGATTACCTTTGCTTTCCTGTATGAAAGAAGACAGCCTGGGATACATGGGTCGCCTTCCAAAATGTAACTGAAGCCTATGTTTACATTGCTGAAAACCCATTTCATCATATTCATGTACAGAGTGAGGTCTTCAAACTTCTCCAATAATATGTGGTGGCCTTACGATCGAAAACAATCTCACAGATTTGAACGAGACCAAAATGTTATTCTGTCAAAAAAATGAATAGACGACATTCCTCCTACCAAAAATACCCTGTATGAGCATACTAAACGTGTTGCATACCAGTCTGGAATATGGGTCACAGGCGATCAATGTGAACAGCATGTTCCTACCCCAGAGGGCTTTGGCTGGACTTTCAATTAAGAATGCAGAGCCTGTGTGGACAAGTCTTCCGGTGGCATCAAAAGCATGTTTAGAGTTAACACAATGTGCATGCAAAGCTGTCTGCGGGAAAAGAAGTTCATGCCTGAAAGCAAAGTGGGCGTGCACAGAGCTCTGTAGCTGTAATTGTACAAAGTAACAGAACAGTTAAGGTGGAAATGAGAAGCTGCTCGTGTTATACTAGTTGTCTTTCTAATATTTCTCAATATCAGAAACATGGCTAGAGAGAATTTTCAAAAGTATCTGTTATTTTTGATAATTATATTTGTCTAATTAGTTTAACTTTGTGTGTCTGTGGGTGGGGAAGTGTGCATTAATAAAGAGCCATTATTTGTATTTATATGGCAGATGGACATATTGCAATCTTAAATGGTTAAACAAATGAAATAAGTATGTTTGGCACTGTCAAAGCAACCAAGTTATAAAGATGTTTTGTGAAGGAATTGTTATAAACTTTTAGAATGTCGCATTTCTTTGTTTGGCACCAGCGGCAATTTTGAAAATCTAAAAATAGTATCATGTTGTATTCTAAATGAATTCTACATGACATAAATGTAAAAATAAACAAATTTCAGGAATACGAAACGAAACATAACCGCGAAAAATGTGTTTTTTAATGTTACTATTTTTAGCATGGCGGCTATTTTGAATACCTAAAAATAGCGCCCAGGAATCTTTGTCAACGTCGCCTTCTTTCTAAAAAACGTTTGTATTGGTCTGGTTCTTTGCAACATTTGGTGCTATTGTCTAGTGTTTCTAGTTAATTACAGGGTAAGTGTAATGTTTGGCGCTCCTAAGGACCTGGCCTTTTTTGCAGCTGACCGTTCCAAGGCGGTAACATTATTGTCAACCGTTTGGAGTTTGTGACGTCATATGCCTTTATTCCTTATTAACATTGCCATTCATGTTTGTTATTTTGCGGGTGTTGTGGGTTTACTGTGTGTGTTCTGTGAAAGCTGCATTATATTTTCCTGTTCGACTTTTATACTTATTTCCATGGGAGAGTATCCAATTCGTAAACAATAATAGGATACATCAAGTATTTTTCTAGAAGGAACCTTTGTGGGTCGTTTTGCTATATGTACATTTGTTTCGCAATGTTTTTTGATAAATGTTTATATGCAATGTCTGAGAAATGAGATTGTGTTTGATATCGATATTAGCCACATTGAGTTACATTGGGGAAATAGCACTATATGAAAGGAAACGTTTACTGTGATCATGGTGATAGGCCTTCAGCTAGATGAGTAGCTTGGCTCTGTCCATCTGAGGTTGCACGCCATAATAATACTTTTGGACATTGATGATAACCATGGGTAAAACTATCATTACCCAGATGGACTTCTGGGGTGCCCAGTTAATGCTCTCATTTTGGAAGAAATCTTCAATATTTGACAGTAAATTGTTGTAGACTGAAATATATTTAAGCAAAATAGTATAAATTATAAAACATTTCATTATTTACACTGTACCGTTTTATTGAGATGACACTTTGGTAAACGTGAGGTTCGGTATTGTTTTCCACTGACGGCTCATTTTAAAATATAGATCCTTGCTCACAACGTTCGTTTGCAATTTTTGGTCTAACCCCCAGTGTCGTTGTTGTCACTGACCATCAGAAGGCGGTGCTCCTCTTGTCAACCAATGTTTGTGTTGTCGCATACTTAACGTTTTCCTTCTAATGATCGTTTGTTTTAAATGCAAATGTTTGGTAAACTGAGTTCAGTGAAAGCTACAATTTCTGTTCGACTTCCATACCTTCTTTTATAATGATGAAGTGGAAGTCATCCTGGTGATATACCGTCAGTTAGCGGGGCACAGATTTATACACAGCTCTTCTTATATATTCGCTTATTGAACGAACTTCGAGTAGATTGAATAATGCAATTTTATGACTTCAAACTTGCAGAGAAATCAGAGGACTCTTCTTCAAATGAAACTGTTTTTTGATGGCGCAAATGTTCGTACTGTTAACATTTTAATATATCGTTCTGCTAGAGGCCGTGAACGTTAGCAACCATTATTCTCTAACGTTCATGAACAATCTCAAGTAAACTGAAACTGCCATATGTTGTGTATTTATCTTGTTTGGCGATTTCCAAATTTCTCATTTCATACTCTGATCTGATGAATAGAATCAATAAAACCGAGTCTACTACCTTATTCTCCTGGCTGTATTTGTTGTTTCAACGGATCTCCCTTATGAGTATTTATTAGTATTGCATTTAAAATCGGATGCAAGTCTTATGCTCTGTGGTCACGTTGAAGATCAAAAGTATTTATTAAATATATTTATTTATGAAACTGGTACTAGCATTACGAAAATTAAAACATCAACATGTTTGCCTTTGGTTTGTGTGATTGCTAAATTTGCTGTTCGAAAATTGCATCTACTTTCAAAGATATGGGACACACATCTTACAGCAGAATAATACATGATTAATCATAGGAAGCATTCATTCAAATGATTTTTTTATGCAAATTCATTTGAATGAGAGGAATATTGACATGAGTCAGTTCTTTTTAAGAATGCATCATTTGCATCTCTTTCATGTTCGGTATCTGTTTTTGCCAAAAGTGTTAGTTATTCTTATATTGTCATTTATCATAAAAAACTGTGTTTCTATAAAGAAAACCAACGTCACACCATTTCGCCATGAAGCAATTCATTTCTAATATGGCTTCAATTATTTCAACCCCTAAAACAGATCTTACTTTAAGGCGAAATTTCTTTTCGTCATTGAAATCATTGACACTGCTAATGTAAGTGTATAAATGTGCAATTTTGATTCGTGATAAAATAATAAATTATTGGTTATATAAGGTCTGGGACCGCATGTTACAAACAGTGGGCGCATTCTTAAATACTACATTTTCATGTAATACAATATGTGTTGAACATTTTAATTAAAAAATGAGATATAGGGTCTTATAGAAACCACAGCGTCCGAGTGCAATGGCATCGTAGGTCCACACTGTACTGCAAACAAGGACTTGAAAATACAATGAAAGAGACAAAAAACAAACGAAAGGGTGATGAAGACAGGGTTACCGACTTGCAACGGTCAGTAGGCAATAATCATTATTAAACAATAAGCATTACTAAACTATCATTACTATTGTGCAAGATTGAGCGCGAAGCAAACCTTTTTGTGTGGCGACTTTAACCATTTCTTACTATACAGTGTTACATTACGTGATAAATGTGGTCGTCCATAAGGTAATTTTCCTAGAAATTTTGAGGAGTACGGGAAAATACTCCATGATCAATTAAACCTGTCTGAAAATTCGTGATAGCACGTATAATGTATACCTCTCTATATATGTGTCTGTCGCAAAGTTGTGACACAGACAAAATCATTCACGTTGGATTTAATTGATTGTGATTAGAATGGGTGTCCTGCAAAACAACTGGTTTAAACCCCGGCGTTTTTATTTGTTTGCCATTGACCGTTCCAATGCGGTTACCCTATTGTCAACACGTTTCTTTTGTGATATCACGTGTATTGCTTTTTTAACATTAAAGTAGTTGTTGAGTTATTACGTTTTTTGTGTTAAGTGTGTGTATGTGAATGCATTTTCTGTCCGATCTTTTTAGTCTAATAATATATTACATAAATATTGTTAATAAAGGTCTTATTGTATTAAGCTGACATACGCGAGTACGGTTTTTATTTATACTAGCTGATTACGAAGGGACATTAATCATGTCACACTTTTAATTTATCTTTTACTTAATAATTGAGGTTGCTAATTTCAACTATTCTATGAATATTACATTTGAATAAGGTATTTTTATAGGTCAAATATTACTATTATTTATAATATTATGTGTATGTTTAACTTGCTACGGCCGCAACACAGCACTAAACCAACACTAGTGTGAATGATAGTACATACCGAAAAGTAAATCCTTTGAAAGCAAGAAACATGCACAAACAATTTGCTCGGTTTATTTGAGTATGTTAATGAGAGGTAATGTGAAGTGCAACACCTCTCACGCCTGCTAGCCCCGCCCTAACCTATATTCTACTTTAAATCTACAAAGCGTGGGATTGATGATGCCAAAGGACCAGTAAGTAATAGCATTACTGATTTGTAATCGGGTCAACTTTTGTACGGCCGCCACACAGCAGTAAACGCTATAGTGTGAATGATAATAAATACTGAAAGCAACAAACACAAAAAAGAGATAGAAATAGCGGACTCGGTTTTACTGAGTCTGTTCGTGAAGTTTCCTATATGTTTATGAATAGGTCTGTGATAATCTTACTACATGTGTAGATGTGTAATGGAATATCAACACAGTCGTATTTCCCCTGATGGCGGGTTACATGGTTGGGAGGCCACACTAAGCTAGAGTGACAAGTGACGTAAGTTATCCTGTCTGAATAACCTGATATCGGAAGGATTTCCTAGGAACAGTAAAACGTTTGGACATACCTGACGTGTGACATTTGTTTTCTACCCGTGTGCCTTTAATTGAACACTATAAACTATTGTTAGGACTTTGAGAAAATCAGTGTTTGCCATTTTTAAATAATTTACTTCAATTTCAAAATCTGCATTTATTAATATAAATTACTTTTAAATTAGAAATAAAATATAACACCCATATAATGTACTAGTGCGTTGATTTCATTGACAGTGTGCGTATTAAGGATAAAACGTATGTATTATTTGTTATATGTCTTTATTAAAATCTCATCATGGTTTGCAATAATAGTAAACATTATAAAAGAGAGTACGATAATGGACCTTTGGAAACGGCCGAGCACGACACATATGCAATATTGCAGTCTCGGTTTGATTGAGACTGTTCATGAGCGGTAGTGAAATGTGCTAGCTACCGCTCACGCCCTCTAGCCCCGGGTTGAGCAGAACTCAATATTCATAAAATCAATAGTACACAATTTTAACCATCCTAAAGATGGCATGCATATGGCGGTGGACATGGAGTGTAACGCATCTCCATGTCGTACGGCGTATGGTCGCAGTATCTAATAAAATTAAATGCCCCTAAGAACGAAATAAACATAATGGAATTTAGTTGGGAGCAGCGGTTATGAAGGTTAAACAATACCCAGAGCCTTTTATCGGCCGGAGTAGTGGAACCACCGAATCAAAAATTAAGTAAGAAAAAAAAAAAGAAATTGAAAATGTACCACTGATAACTAAATATAAGTATCGGGCTCAGCGATCTCCTAAGTTCGAATGAATAACAGCACTGATTGCAAGCGTGGGGAGACGTTTTACTGCCGCCAAACAAGTAACGCCACTGTGCTATAAAAAAGAGTATGAAAAAAGACAAACATGCCATTCTAATTAGAATTAAAGAGACTATAGTTATAAAACTATCAACACATTTTAAAAGTAGCATATAGCATCAAACTCAAAATATATTAGCTTATATATTACACATTAAGACTATGGAAATGAAGCTAATATATCTAAACAATATGCCGCATTAAGAATGAGTATTGTAAGATTTGAAACAATAAACAAAGCACTATTAACAGTCTGTTAAGTCATTTTAGAATTATTTTATTATCATAATTTTGTGTTTCTGGATTTCAAGAATCTCATTACCCAATCTCAAGTAAAACCTCAATGCATTCTGAGAACATGGGGAATGTAATGAGTTTAAATTAACTGGTTTCATTGGTCCCTTTTTGTATCACCGTACCAATCAGAATGCTTCATTCATATTTTCATTTGGTAGTTTCTAGCACTACAGCAGTGTCTGGTATTATGACATCACATCCTGGTGGTATTATAACATCACGTCATGTATTATGATGCAACTCAGTGTGTTCTGAGAATTGATAATGAGTATGATAATGGACCTTTGGAAACGGCCGAACACGATGCATACGAAATATTTCAGGACTTGAATGTTAACCATCCCGAAGATGGCAAGCATATGACGGTGGATATAGCAATATGTGTATCTTTATTTCTTCCCCTGTTTCCAACGGCGTATGGTCCCAGGATCTAATAAAATTGTATACCCCGAAGAGCGAAATAAACAATAGTAATTTAGTTGGGAGCAGCGGTTATGAAGCCCGCGTTTCACAAGTAACAGCCAAAACAATAAATTAAAAAGCAGACAACATATCCTATGAGTGGTTAAACAATACCCAGAGCCTTTTATCATGTTTATCGGCCGGAGTAGTGGCACCACCGAATCGAAAATAAAGAAGAAAACAAAAGAAATTGAAAATGTACCACCGATCACTACATATAAGTATCAGGCTCAGCGATCTCCAAAGATCGAATGAATAACAGTACTGATTACAAGCGCGGGGAGACGTTTTGCTGCCGCCACACTGCACAAGCAACGCCACTGTGCTATAAAAAAGAGTATGATAATGGACCTTTGGAAACGGCCGAACACCACACATACGAAATATTGCAGTCTCGGTTTGATTGAGACTGCCTTGAAAGTTCACCAAGAATCAACAAATTCTAAATATAGAGTAGTTTTAAAATGATTTAATCGACTGTTTATTGTGCATTATTTAGAAAATAACATAATATACAGCCCTGAAACATAAACGTAATTGACAACAGTGCCTACCGTTTTTTTGGGATACAACAAGCGTATAAGGAACCTTGGCTAATACAATATCACAAATAGTGTACCAACACTACACACATTTAATTGATTCACAAGCCATACATTCTGCTTGGTCAAGTACTTCTCACACTATTCTATTCTTAATAAACAACAAGATAGTGAAACATGCTCATTTATCACAGTACTTTTCTATCAATATGAATATACGATACGACATATACCTAGCTAGTCATATAAATCGGGATGTAGTTGCCTGGATCTAAAATATGATCTGGAGTCTCAGGCCTAATATAGGGTGTGATATGAAAATACCCATTTATTATACACTATTCATTTGATTGAATATAATATACACGAAGGAGCCCTTCCTTGTGGGCTGCGTTATACATCCCGGCAAAATTAAATTAGCAAATTACTTTCAAGTGGTTTATATCACTATATGATTTAAATGCTGATAACGGCACATGACTAGTTTAACAATATACCTAGATGCAATTGGTTTCGACATTTCACATTTCGAAAACGTTCTTTGTTTATATGCTAAGCAAAACGTTTATAAGATCGATTTTAAACATGTTGTATTTTGTTTTGTTTAGATTCCATACCTTCTTTACAATCATGGCATATTTACTCGATAGTATGCCTTAAGATAAAATGTAGATTAGATAAAACACTGTTTGAAAGATACACAATGTATCCTTTAGTATCCCAGCAAAATGTGTCTTGATATATCCGGCAGTCCTGGAGACATAGCTAGGTGTTCAACCACAAAACGTTCATAATTTTATAAAATTCATATATAACGACACATTAGCAAATGAAACAAAGAAATCGTTGCAGGCTGTGTGTCAAAATAAATTTCCTTGAAATTAAGAGTATGTCTTTGTTAAAGTAAACCGACATAGATTATGACACACCCACTTTGCAATGCAATACAATGCATATGAAGTCGTTCGCCACTATGCTTTCTCCTTGTATTGTGCGATGACCCAACATAGTGAGGATCCTATGGTGACTTATATCATGAAATAAATGGTAACGTGGTATAATGTTATGAAATTGTTTTTTTTCTCGTGTTGCTCTGGCTTCGACCAGGTCAATGAGTACTTGCCTTGTGACTCTCTGGTTGTTGTTTTTTATTTTCATATACATATATGTTCATATTTGTTTTACACTAAGTATGCCTTGCCATGCTGCCTAGATTGTAAGAGGTTATATCCTGGCTGGTATTTCTTAATTTACCCGATTCCATCTTATTTGGATGACAGTAGGGTAAGAGTGAGGTTTGGTGCACTCTAGAACATAGAAATTTCTAATGCAGTACCACTATTGACAACCTCTTTGTGGTCGTTATGTCGAATACTCAGCTTCTATTGTTCATGTAATTGTTGTCTGTTTTTCTTTGCGTGGTTTTGGTTGACGGTGTTCTATGAAAGCTACATTTTCTGATCTACTTGAATACCTAATTTAATAAGCATTGTCGTTTGTTCAAAATTTAACAGGTGCCTAGTGAAGTTATGAAGACTGAAAGAAAACAAAACTGTTGTTGACGTTTAGTAAGTTTAGATAATGGGTTAAACAGACGCTTCAAGGTTGCCATTTGTTATTTCAACAAAACATTACGTGGTCCGAGTATTAACTTGAAGACCCCATCGAACCGCTTCTCTAAGAAGCCAAAACAGGGTTAGCCGTGTATGAAATTAAACCTTAATTTCGGCTTAACAAGTTTGCGTTTTGAAAAATTCAAACATGTAAACAGGTAATTTTAAAATGGTTATCGCATTGTTTTGGTAAATATGTTTTAAAACATGTTTATTGTTGAAATATACGTTATAAAATCCAGCTAATTTAAGCTTTCCTATAGCTTAATGGAATTACATTAAGGCGGGATCACGTAATGAACAAAATAGAAAGCAATGCGTTATGCAAGTAACTGTTTGATGTAAGGATTTTTTCTTGTTCACATAAATAAAATAAGAGCACTTGTCGTGTTACAACGTATTCAATTTCGTTTATCAAACACATTTAACACACTATTTAACAGTATATATATTGATTTTAATGTTATTGGTCAATCTGTATGATTAAACTTTAAAATAAAATCGTCGATAAAAGACTAGTATCTATTTACCAATGCACAATACCGGTGATCGTGGTAATAACGTGATAAGCTAATTATACAGAATTCAAAGCAATGAGTAAGCAGTGATTACTTTAATCAACAATTGCTTTTCAGTATTGAAACTATTCCTATTTTGCGCAAACTCCTACTCCTACTTTGTGCACACGCGATCCCGTAATTGTATTGCTTATTTTGAAAATTCCTTTTATCGCCCGGCTTTAAATAATCATCTTTCTCTTGTGCAGAGCAATTCTGGAATCATTTAAATTCTCATTTTGAGCATAGCATATCCAAGATAAAATAGCAAACCATGTCGATTATGATATTACTTGAATGTATAGTCCAGAAATAAACCACAATTCAAATATGCCAAGACTAATACACACCGGACAAAGTTAAAGCGACGGAATCAGTGGTTCAAGATTACGCCTTTAACCGCTCCCAGAGGAAAATTATGACTTCTTGTCGGTAGAATTGTGTCGCAATGAGTTGTCAAATTAATCTGAAAATATGACAATTATGCTATCCCGTTTGACAGAATCGCCTGATTTATATGATTAAACACGAATCCGGCTGGACCGAGCAATGAACATTCGATGAAAACATTAGTACTACGCTAATGCGGAAGAATGTTATCAATATTTTAAAAGCGTTATGAGGGATATGTATTTCATAAAAGTATGAATCAGCTTTTGAGTAACTAACGTCTCGGCCTGTCAATACCGTATCATGCATATTTCGTACTTGCATATATCGGTCTGGATGCATGAGACCAAATAATGTCCCCACTGGCGATGAGCCGATTTTATTCGAGCATGTTTTCACGCCCATAATGTCGACGTTTGCATGAGGTAATGTTGAGTTTCAATCGTTGTTGCATCATTGTCGTTGCACCTTTTTGACGTCGTTTCCTGCCTATAACAACTTATTTTAAACATATGTTATTCATTGTATTTACCATAAGCATAATTATGTCAAATATATATACAATTATCAAGAAAACAGCAATCATATAGATACAATATAATGTCCTATTAACGTATAAGACGTTGGTGCACTGTTCATTAGTATTACATGCACTGTCTAAATATGATGCAAACTATTTATACGGTTGATGTTTCTAATTTAATCACTCGTAAATTGAATTGTATTGAATTGGATTTTATAGTCGCACTAACAGCTATGCATTACGTGGTCCCGCCTTAATCCCAGTAAGCGATGGCAAAGCTTATATTTGAAGGATTTTATGACGTATATTTCGACAATAAAACACGTTTTAAAACACATTTTACAGAAAAAAATGTAATTACCTCTTTAAAACTGCATATTAAATTTGTTAATTGTACAATATGCAAACATGTTATATTTGGGCTATTCGGATGGTATAGTAGGTTATACTAATAGTCCAGTATAATTTAATAAATAGTTTATTGCCTGATGATCAGACTAAATCACTCTGTACATATTTTGCTCCGTAGTATAATTAATTATGGTCCTGAAAATACATACATATAATAATGAGTAGGATTACATATATTTAACATATTAACAATAATACTGGTCAACAATAATACTGGTAACATAATTTAGTCAAACATTGCTTAATAATGAATTGATCCACACATATATGTATCAAATACAGAGATACTGATATATGTCAGAGCTTAAAACAATATTAATATACATACACATATGTTTACAATTTACAATGCTATAGCCTACAATTTCATAATAACCTACCTACAGTTTGGCTCTAGAGGCCTTGTACATGCATGGCTTTGTTAAATCTCACAATCTGCTCACTGCTTATTAGAAGTGCATGCATTTGATTAGTTGTGCAAAATGTTAAAATAAATAACTAAATTGAAACAATCCAATTCAATCCAAGACAACTCCAGAAAATCTCAGAATTATCAATATAAACAATAAAAGAGAAAAAGAGGGAAACAATACCTTCAATACAACTTTCAAAAAAACTCATGTAGACTCTAAGGTGTTTTTCCAAAATCTGACACAAAGACAGAAATCGGGATAGTGCATTTCAGGTAAGCAATGATCTGATTGGTCACTTGTGTGGTCAGTTTATAGTGATGTGCATTGAAGCAATGATTTGTATTAACTTGCTTATAAGTTTATTTTAAAGGTACATTGCCTATTATATATCTAATGAATGCAAGTCATTGAGTATGTTCATTGTGGCTTTCTAGTCTATTATTTGTTTTGTATTATATTTACACGAGCATATTTGTGTTTTACTTATATTGCCTAATGATGCTGCCTTGTTAGTTAGAGATTAGATCATGGCGGGGATTTCTTTATTTACACTGTCCTGTTTTAATGGGATGAAGTAGGGTAAGTGTGAATATATATGTATTATAGGTGTTCTGGCTCAAACCCAAATCACCCAAAATAATCTAAAATCACCACACAAAAAATTTCAGTTTACTGAAAATTAAGTCAATTAAACTGGTTATTTAGCATGTCCCAGGCGCTAAATAACCCAAGATTTTAAGATTGAATTGTGAAAATGTTTAAAATTTGGATGTTTAAATTTTATTACAAAATAGAGGTTAAACATTAAAACTTAGGTTAACAAACTTTTTTAAAATAGGGGTAGTGAAGAACACAAGTTTAAATTTTTTGTAATATTATAAAATGTTTCTTTAATACAAAACAATTTGTTATCAGAAATTAACAAAATATGTTTTAAACCTCAATACATCTAAATCGGAGACACTCAGCGTTGTACGACTTTAACTTCCAGTATTCGTGTTTCATTCTAATCGAATGAGCACCACAACCAACACATACTTGATATCTTGCAGAAGTGCCTTTTTTACATTTTAGGCACGGTAACACATGACTTGTTTTTAATCTATATTTATGCAAACTGCAATAATCGGAATCTTTTGTTGGCTTGCCTTTACATGGATTATGTAATCCAATTTTAAGAAATTGACAAACATTACTTTCCATTGTCTTTTTTGTATATAATTATTTTATATTTAAGAAAAAATATGTTTAATATATAACAAATAAAGTATGGAAAACGAGGAGACTATAAAAGAATTAATACTTCTGTTTAAAACAGGTGTAATAGATAAGCAAACGCTATCTAACGGTATAAATGCATTAAAACCAAAGGAAACTTCAAAAGAGGTTAAATCTCAAACATTAGAAAATTTACTCAAGAGACGACGTGCTAAGAAACAACGTAAACGAGAAAAGCAGAAATATGATAAATTACAAGATGAGCAAAATCAGAAATATGCTAAATCACGAGATAATGTTATAAATGAATTGAAAGAGCTTACTGATAGAAAATCTAAAGAAGAATTAAAACTAGTTGACAAACCAATGTGTGGCTATTTTAAAGCATACGAAATATCTGCCAGAAAATATAAAGACCCTAAAATCCTATTCCGTGATAAAAAATTCATTATTACAAAACAAATAAGCAAAGGGCTGACAGAGATGAATGGATTAAAGTTTCAATTAGGTCTTACTGTAGATTTATTCAAAGATGATGGTGCTACCAAAAAATACACCACAGCAGTATTACACAGCGAGCAAAATGCAATCTTAAACTCTGAAAGAATAAATGAGTTGTACGATAAATCATCTGCTTATATACAAGAGAGTCTTGAAAGATTTACAAACACAGCATCTGGATTGGAGATTGATCACTGTGTTACGTTTTACTTAAATTTTGCAAAGTATGACCCATTAAAAGGTTCTTCATATATTCCTTTACCTAAAGCAGTAGCTGATAAAAAAGCAATTATAAATGTAAAAAACAATGATGATCAGTGTTTGTTTCATGCAATAAATTCAGCTTTAAATCCAGCTAAAAAGAATTCGGATAGATTATCAAATTATCCTAGTACAGAGTTCTTAAAGAAAGAGGGTATTGATTTTCCCACTCCAATTTCTCAAATTTCCAAAGTAGAGAAACAAAACAACCTTGCTATCAACGTTTATGGATATGCTATAATAGGAAAAAATAAAAAGGTATCTGTTTTTCCATATAAAATATCAGAACAACCAAAAGATATTGAACGAATTAATTTAATCTTAATATCTGAAGACATTGAGGTTGAATCAGAGAACGAAGACGATCCAAATAATGAAGAAGGAATTATAGATGACAACTATAACCCTGATGATTATTCTAAAGAACCAAAAAAATTAACAACAAAATATCACTATTGCTGGATTAAAAATTTAAATAGATTACTTTATGATCAAAACAAATATCACGGTAAAACTTATTTCTGTGATCGTTGTCTTTACGGCTTTTCAAGAGAAGATCTACTTACCAAACACAGAGAAGACTGTGAGGGTATCAATAAAAACTCTTGCCGAATAGAAATGCCAAAAAAAGGTGCAAGAATCAAATTTAAAAATCATCAAAATCAAATGTCTGTGCCTTATGCAATATATGCTGATTTTGAAAGTATAGTCAAACTACAATAAACTAAATTTGGAAAGAAATATGAAATCACAAATGTACACGAAGCTTGTGGGTTTGGATACCAGGTTGTCAGATATGATGGCAAAGATGAAGAACCTGTTATTTACAGAGGTGAAGATGTTGTTGAAAAGTTTTTAAATCATTTGGAATGTGAAAAGAGCAAGATTAATAATATATTTGCTCACCCAAAACCCTTAATTATGACACAACAAAATGAGGAAGATTATGAAAAAGCAACACACTGCTGGATATGCGAAAATGAAATAGGTAGGAAATGTGGCAAAAACTGTAAAGTAAGAGATCACTGTCATTTTACAGGTGAATACAGAGGCGCAGCACATAAAAACTGCAACCTAAAACTGAAAATAAAACCAAATAAAACAATCATTCCTGTTATAATCCACAACCTCAAAGGATATGATAGTCATCTCATCATGCAAAAAATACATAAAATGAAAGGTAATATAACATGCATTCCAAACAACGCTGAAAAGTATATTTCATTTAGTGCCGGACAACTTAGATTTTTGGATAGCTTTCAATTTATGGCTTCGTCTCTGGAAAAATTGGTTAAAGCAACAGACAAATCTGATTTCAAAATTACCAAAAATCAGTTTGGAGAACAAACAGATTTAGTTTTACGAAAAGGTGTTTATCCATACGAATATATGGACAGTATGGAAAGATTTAAGGAAACGCAATTACCGCCTATAGAAAAGTTTTACAATAGTCTTTCAGATGAAAGTATAAGTTCCAAAGATTACGAATATGCTCAAAAAATATGGAAAGAGTTTAACTGTAAAACTCTTGGAGACTATCATGATTTATATCTAAAAACTGATGTAACTCTGTTAGCAGATGTGTTTCAAACTTTTAGAAAAACATGTATGAGTGCATACAAACTTGATGCTTTACATTACTATACAGCACCTGGATTATCTTGGGATGCTTTACTTAAACATTCAAAAATAGAATTAGAACTTTTGACAGACATTGACAAACACTTATTTATAGAAAAAGGTATGCGTGGTGGAATTAGTATGGTATCAAAACGATATGCCAAAGCAAACAATTTGCATGTAGCTAATTATAACCCTAACGAGGAAAACAACTTTTTTATGTATTTTGATGCAAATAATCTTTATGGATGGGCAATGAGTCAGCCACTTCCATATTCTGGCTTTGTTTGGAAAATCAAAAACAAGAGTGGGAGATTTTCTAAACCAAAACCTGGCAAAGGACAAATGCTTGAAGTTGATTTGGAATATCCTAAAAAACTTCATGAATTTCCTAATGACTATCCGCTTGCACCGGAAAGATTAGCAGTGAAAAAAGAATGGTTGTCTGAATACCAAACAGATCTGTTAGAAAATAATGGCATGATAAATACAGAACAACTAGTTCCCAATCTTAGGGACAAAGAAAAATATGTGATACATTACAAAAACCTGCAACTGTATTTATCTTTAGGCATGAAACTAAAGAAAGTACACAGAGTATTAGAATTTAATGAAAAACCATGGATGGCATCATACATAAATTTAAACACAGAACTTAGGAAAAAAGCTAAATCAAAATTTGAAACAGATTTTTACAAACTTATGAACAACTCTGTGTTTGGTAAAACAATGGAAAATCTACGCAAGCGAACTGATATAAAACTAGTCAAAACTGACGGCTCTGAAAATGAAAAGATAAGAAAAATAATAGCCAAACCCAACTTTAACAGGCGTATAAAATTTTCAGATGAATTATCAGCAGTACATGTAAACAAAACAAAATTAACATTAAACAAACCAATTTATGTTGGAATGGCAGTATTGGAATTATCAAAGTATATGATGTATGATTGGTATTATAATACTTTGAAAAAAAGGTATAGAGATAACTGTACTTTATTATACACAGATACTGACAGCTTGCTTGTAGACATCAAAACAGATGATGCATACAAAGACATGGCTGAAATGAAAGATGAATATGACCTAAGTGATTATCCTAAAAATCACCCAATGCATGATGATACAAACAAAAAAGTAATAGGTAAAATGAAAGACGAATGTGTTGGAGTTGCTATAGCTGAGTATGTTGGATTGAGGCCTAAGCTATATTCGATTTTGAGAGCGGATGAGCAGATTATTAAAAAAGCAAAGGGTGTACAAAAATATGTACTTGCCAAACATATTAACTTTGAAAACTACAAAGATGCATTATTCAACAAAAAGAAATATACTCATGAAATGAATATGATGCGATCAATAAAGCATCAAATATACGGCATAACAGTAAACAAAGTTACACTATCACCATTCTACTCAAAAAGATACATCCGAGAAGATGGAATTACAACTAATGCACACGGTTTCTATAAAAACTTATGAATTTTGGTATCAGCAGGAACAATAAGTAATTCTTCTTTGACAAATCCTCTTTGTGGCGCTGGTGCTTTCAAATAATAAACTCTTATACCTTGCGTCACCATATAACTTTTAATCTTGTGAATATCTACACTCCACATTGGATCAGTTGCTCTGCGTCTTCCACCTTCTTGTTCCCCGGGTTGATATAAATATCTTACACTTGCATTCATACAGATAGGATCATCTTTTAATATGTTTGTTTCAACAGGAGGAGGCTTTTTTGTCTCCGAATTTTCGGCTTTAACAACTTCTGGTAATCTCTTTACCCATTCTCTATTACGTTTTTGGGAATCTATTTCCTTAGCATACTGATAGCCAAACAATCTTTCAGCTAATGTTCTGTTAAATCTTTCCACTAAAGCTTGGTCTCTGTGTATTTCTGTTCTGCCTCGTCTGATATTTACTTTGTGTTTTGCCATCAATACTGATACTGCACCCATAAATTCTCTGCCTGGATCCACTTGTAATAATTTTGGATATTTTAGATGCCGACTATATATTTTTTCAAATGCTTTAGCAACTTCTTTACTATCCTTGGAAGTTAGTGGCTCTGCTTCTTTGTATCTACTTGCAATATCAACAACAGTCAATGCATATTTATATGTCTTGCGACCACGGCCAACACCAAAAGTATCATGTGGTAAAAATAACAAATCAGCTTGATGCACTCCATTTTTAGCAGAAACATCAAACCTGGGTCTAATTATTTTCTTTGGTGCAGGTAAATAAATCTGCCACACAGCTTGTTTCTTTAAAAATTCTAATGCCTTTTTTTCACTGACACCAGCCTCTTTTGCTAATTTTTTAACTGCTGTGTAACCTCTCCAAAATCCTTTTGGGCTGTAATAAATCTTTTCCATTTTTTTCTACTAAAGAATAAACTTTATATAACTATAAAGAAAAAAATGGAAATCACAACTGCACAATTTGATGAACTGCTTGAAGAGCAAAATCAAAATAGCACAAAGAAATGGACAGATTTGGAACTAAATAAAATATACACTATTACAGATACGAAAATAATAGAAACTGAATATGGTCCATCCATGGTATTGACATTATTAGACAACGGTGAAGTATGGGCACCTGGTCATCTCAAAGATAAAATAGAGAAGAGTGCTAAACCACCATATTATATGCGACCACTTGGATTGAAACCATGTAAAAACAACAAAAAAAATAGGTATCATGCATATGACTTAGTCTTTCCAAAGGTTATTTCAAAGTAAACATATTTAGTTATTCCAAATTTAAAAAGTCTAAAGTAATTATAGTTTTAAACTTTTTTTTTTTTATGAAATCAATTTATACGCCACAAATCCAGTTGCAGCCATGCCCACCACAATAAACGTAATTTCTCTATTCTGTTGATCCGGAGATGGTGTATAAAAATCACTCAACTTGGGCTCCGGTTCCAAAAGTAAATGTTTGCCAGTTGTATAATAATACTGTTTCATAGCTTGGTCTACATCATCAAAAGTCTGCTCTGCATGATGCTCTTTTTGTAGTTGTTTATTAATAAAATCTAATCTCTCTGTTCTTTTTTTATTCCACTCCACTTGTGCTGCGTTTAATTGTTCTACGGCTTTGTCATGTCTTTGTCTTTCCTCATCTGAATGACTTCCCATTTTTGAAAAGAAATAATTTGAACCAGTAAACGCTAATGCATTTGTTAATGCGCCACCTATCATCATTGCTACTGCACTTGCCATTTTTTTTATATATATATATTTTTTAAAATTATTTCATAATATCTGGAGGAATCATACCTTGCTTAATCATCATATCCTTTGTAGCCATTGCTAACATTATATCTATAGACAGCATCATAACATCTGTTATATTAAAGTCCACTTTAGGTGCTTGTCTTCTTAGTAGTTTTCTGCCAATCTCAGAATATCCAATAGTTAGAAGTGTTTCCACTCCTGCATGATACATCATATTTACAATTTGTTTTCCGTCAATACTTGCTGCCATTTTTTTTTATATGATTATTTTTTTAAAATAAATTATTAAAAATCAAACGGGTCTTTTGGTGCAACATGAACAGGTTGCACAGCTACAGGCTGCGTAGCAGATTTCTTGTTATAAATATACAAACCCAACCCAGCAATGCCTAATAAAACCAGACACGGTGGAATATAATTTTTGTATACGTTTATTTTGATTTTTTCTGGTTTTTCTTCATCTGTTGTTATTTTTGTTATTTCATTTGCAGCATTTTGATTTGTAACATCTTGATTTGCATCCTGAAGCAAACGCTTTGCCTTTTTTGCCGCTGCTCCTTTTTTTCCAGCTTCTACTCGTTTTGGATTTTTTACTTTTTGTTGTTTAACAGATTGTGTATCAACTTCACTCTCTTGGTTCTCCACTTGGTTCTCCATTTATATTATCTATAATTTTATTTTTATTAAAATCAATATGTCTAACAGTTGTCAGTATTGCTGTAAATGGTGCTAAGCACATTCCATACCTGTAATACAACTCACAACAAGCACTTGTCAAAGCATGATTAATAAATGGGTCTTCCTCCAAATCTTCTATCAGCTTTGGTGGATCGGTTACATTAAAATATTTTGATACTCCAATCACATACAAGTTAATAAAAGAATTGCCTAAAGTTTTAGTCATGCTTGCCCCAAGCCTTGCTTCATATCTGCAATAAAGTTTGTTAATTTCATCTGGTGGCATGCCATCTATGTTTGTGAGTTGTATGTCCTTACCCAAATATTGACGACTACCACCGCCAGCCACTATGGCTGATAATCTTTCTTTTTTTGTTTCTTGTTGCTTTGATTCATCTGGTTCCGTCTGTTCCGATATATTTTGTAATAGTTCTTCCGCATTCATTTTTATATTATTAATCTTATTTTTTATCTTGAAATAAATATAAAATACAAAACAACTAGCTGCGATATTCATGCAACTAGTAATTGTTAGTATTGTTAATAGCATTGTTATTAATATTGCTATTTTTTTATTAGCATTGTTAATTTGCTGCAAGCATTGCTATTAGCATTGCTACTTTACTATGAGCAATGCTATAAGCATTACTATATTTTCTGATATTTTCATTATATTTTCATGTCAGTATTGCTATTAGCATTGCTGTTAGTATTACTATTAGCAACAAAGCAATGCTGTTAGAAAAAAGAATTGCTGGTAGAAATTATTCAACCCAATAACCAGTTGGTTGGTCAGTCCTCAATATCAACTTGGAACATTTAGTTTTAGCTAAAGTTTTTTTTATTCTGGTTCTCTCCTCCAACGTTGGAATAACATCATTTTCTCTCAAACAATTTTCATAACTATCTCTGTCCTTGGTGTAAAACATACACAACCATTTTACTTGATCCCTCAAATCTTTCAATACAGAATTATATCTCTGTGAAATGACCCACACTGATTGTTTAGCGTGACGACCAGAGAATGCCAACTCTGACAACATATCTTTTTTCTTTGTTAATTCTTTTGTGGCTGAGCAATCGTCAATGATGTATAATGTGGGCTGACCAGCATATTGTTTGAAAAAGAAACGCAACAGTTCTTGTAGCATTTCTTTACCATTGCTCACAGGATTGACACTTATTATTTTTTTATCTTTTGGGTTTTTCACATCTCCTATCCAGGATCTATTTTTATAAGCCTCGTTCCACTCTATTGTTGGACACAATATAATTATATGTTTAAAAACTCCAACATACTCTTGTTCAAGTATGTCAAGAACAAACTATGTTTTGCCGCAGCCTGTCTGACCACAGATAATGGCACTGTGTGGATATTTAGGATATTTTTGTTGCAAACTAGTATCCTGCTTCTTTGAATCTTCCATCTTCGAAATTGATTTGCGCATCTTGTATTATATATATGTAAATATTTAAAGTTTGATCTGCATCTGCTTTTTTATTTATTAATATCGTTATGCCTTCACTGCCGTTTTCTATTCTTCTTCCACTGCCGTGTAATAAATTGTCATTACATGTTCTAAGGTCAAGCCACAAAGCATATGATTTTGTCAAATAAGTCTCAAGAGAAACATTGGTAAAGTTTAAGTCCCTCGCTACTATTTCTGTCTCTTTGTTTCTTTTTGATGTTAAAGCAAAATATTTGTTGATTTCATCCCAATGTTGATATGCCTTCATGCCTTGACTATACAACTGATTTGGTACTCCCTCTATTGTCATTTCAACCTTTTCAATCTTTGGGTTGTAATAGAATTCCGTGTCTATTCTTTCTGGGTCTTCAAACAGCATTAAAATACCTTTCATGCTCCGTGCTGGTACATTAATGTTGATG
Source organism: Cyrtodaria siliqua (assembly GCA_037043455.1). Classification (NCBI taxonomy): domain Eukaryota; kingdom Metazoa; phylum Mollusca; class Bivalvia; order Adapedonta; family Hiatellidae; genus Cyrtodaria; species Cyrtodaria siliqua. The sequence goes on from JAWPHD010000001.1 coordinate 209,934, forward strand.
TTCCAAAGAGTATCAGATTTGTTTGCTATTATTTTTCTATGTCGCAAGATACGATCATACATAAATGACATCTTACCATTGATTTGCTGTCTTATTTGTCTGGCTAATTCAACATCACTAACTGTATCAAATTCCAAGCAGATATTTTTTATTACATAAGATGCATCAGCATCACTGCTTTTGATAACTTTGTTATAATCGTTAAACGTTAATTCATATTCTAACCTATCACCAAGCCCCGCTTGATAAAATGGCATATGACTTTCTAACATTTCAAAGTCCAGTGGAATACAAAATCTATTTCCATAAGCTGCTGCTATAGCTTCATCTTTAGTGTCTGAGGAAGCATCTCCCGCGCTAACTCTATGTTTTAACATGTTTGGTTTACCAATACCTTGGTAAGCTATGTTTTGTCGTTCAGTAGGGCTTTTCCATAAATCTACATAACAATGATATATATCACTGTCATCTATTGACATGACTTCGTTGCCACTTATTCTTATTGTCATTTTTTTCACAATTGTTCTACCCAGATTTTGAAATAGAGTAGCGTTGGCGTCTGTTCTGCTTTTAAGTTCTATTTCAAAGGCAAGACGAGCAGTACTTGGAACTATCACATCATTAGTACTTAGGTTGGGAAATCTCACAAGCAGTTGCTGGTTTTGGTCTATTGTTGATGGATTATTAGTTATTACTACACTTGTGCGGATGCCTTTAGCACCATGAGGTTCTCTTAGTTTTCTATGAGGGCTGAGTTTGTTTCCGTAAGCCGACATTGTTTTTATTTTTTAAATATATTTTTTAAAATTAAATAAAATAAACAATGGCTGAAGGAGGATTTGAGTTTGACAATCCTACGTACGATCCAGATGATTATGATGAATTATTTGATGATGATTTACCAATGGTGCCTGATGAGCCGATTCGAAGAAGTCTTCTTAATCAAAGCGACCATCTTGCTGACCTTCGAGGAGAGCTGTCAGAAATCACACTTGAAACATACAAGAAAAATCTTGTAAAATCCTTTTATAATGAAATAGGAAAACGATATAAGATGACACCGGACAAAATGGATTATAACCAGTTTAAAGTATCAGATGATGGTAAAACATTATACTGGATTGTTGGTGATAAAGAAATAAGAATAACTGCCAAGCAAGGCTCTTTTACATTTCTTGCTCTTGGTTCTTTGGCAGGCGAATATAACAGGATCATAGGCTCTGGGGGAACAAGGGCGATAAGACAGTTTTTAAATTTACCGGAGTATGACAGTAAAAAAAAATTACCACGGGAAGCTCGACAAGCGTTGCAAGAGTTGAATAGCACAATAAATGATTTACCAGATAATGTGGATGCTATTCCATTACAAGATTTATCAAATATTATGGATAACATAGATACATCAGTACAGTCAATGGAAGATACTCTTTATAACTGGGATGTGGATGAGCGTTCTGATGTTTCAACACAAACAAATATAGACAAGCGTGAAATGGATGGAATAGTAAAAGCGATGACAACTGTCAAGGAAGAACTTACCAATAACGTAGCAAAACTCACACAACTTGATAAAGACATAACAAGAGAAAAACAAAAGTTAGAACAAGCTAAGACTGATAATGATGAATTCCAGATAAAAAGAATTAGCGATCGCATCAAAGACCTTGAAAATGAAAGAGGTGCAAGAATGGATGTCATTAATGAAAACAGAGAAGCTTTTCGTAACCAAGTAAGCAGAATAAAAGAGACAATAAACAAAATGTTAAACGAGGATACAACACTTGGTGAGAGGATCAAAACCTTGTTTAGGGAGCAAGGTATTACTATTGTTAGTATTTTAACTGCATTTGGTATGATTCTTGGGGTGATAATTAATTCTATTATTCCCACATCAAGTGCTGCTCCAACTCCAACTCCAACCCCAAAGCCTGATCCATCAAGTGTAAAAGATTGGATAAAAAAACAACTACTTAATCTTGGTAAACTGCTTGCCAACCTAGCTGGTAAAGCTGCTGCAGCACTTCCAGGAGTTATTGGTGCAATAGTATCATGGCTTTTATCTGCAACAGGTAATGTTATTAATTGGCTTGGTAACAATCTATGGGCTTTGCTTGTGTTTGTTTCCGGGTTGTTGTATGTGGCAGCCAAAGAGTGGTTCAGTAAATCTCGTAAATAAGTAATGCAGCAAGACCTATTACTATAGTACCAACAATTATAGTTGTTTTGTTATCTTCGTGTTCAATCGCTATTTTTTGTATTTCTGGTGGGTTATGTTCCAAAGTTTTATGTATCGATTTATCAAAGTCAGAATGTTCCAGTAAAAATTTCTTTGTTGTGGTGCCTTGAAAAGGTTGAATATTTTTTGGTGGCACTGGTTTTACATTTACATCAGTATTCAATCCTAATGCTTGTGCATCAGTTGCTATTACAATTTCATTATTGTAGTCTTGTATTATTCCGATTCTTAATTCCATGTCGCTCGGAGACATATACAATCCACTTCCATAGACAAAATTTACTTTACTTCTTGCATATTTTAAGGTGTTTTCATATCTTGAAATTTGACTAGGCAAGTCAATGGGGCTGTTTATTGCGTCCTCTACATTTGCTAAAAATTGTTTCTGTGCATCAAATGCTGTCCCAGTTCCAAGTATATCAGTTCTTGTTTGTGATTGTGAACCAAGAATTGCCCAGCAGTATGTTCTTATGCTGTCATTGATTCTTTCTACTCCAGCTCTTGTAAATCCAGATGAACTATCTAGTATAAAAGTAGACCAGCTGTTGTCAGCCTCAGATCCTTGTGCAATGTAATCAATGTGATATGTTTTATCACTCTCATAGACTGTAAAACTCATCGTTTTGTTGTTGTATAAAGTATTTACCAAAGGATGATAACCAATATGTGTCCAGTAATTGTAAATTGTTCCTAAACCATTATTATAGCTTTGTTTCTGTCTCCAGTCTGAATTTAAGTCAACGTTAAACTCCTTGCATATTCTCTCGTATGCGTTTCGGTTATATGTGTTATTAAAAGCATTCCAATTTGAGTCTTGCGGTAATGCTACACTCATCTCAAATAATATTCTTCTGACTTGGTAATAGACATGAAATCGAAATAACGAACCAACCAGAGTATCAGCTTTTAGATGGTTGTTAAAATCAATACCACATCCAGTTGTCGCACACCAAATAGCAAAGTTTAACTGATTCTGCCAAAATAACATCCAATCTGTTCCCCAGCGTTGGACTATAGCATCTGATTTGACGTATGGGAGTTTGTATTTTTCAAAGACATTGGGAAATGATGCTTTAAAGCCTTTACCGTTTGATGTAATGACTATGTTTTGATTTATTATATCTATCACTTTCTTGCTAAAAGTATTTGAATAGTGAGCATCTGGGTTATATTTGAATTCTTCAGAAATCATTTTTATTTGTGTTTTTATATATATATATTAAAAAAATAATGTTTCATACAATTTCAAACATAGACAACTCTATTAATTTACAACAGTATATCGATAATAGAGATGGAACTAAGCGCGTTGGATTAAAAAGTTTTACATACACTATCGGTTGGTATAATATTATTCATGAAACCGCAAAGACAAGAAACCCAGATAACACACAATATTTAGCAGATGGACTCTATAACATTGAAGATTTGAATAGACATTTAAGATTTCTAGGTAGGGATATTAACCTGGGCGTTATGGTCCACAATGCTACAGTCATTTTCAATTCGCCAATAGAGATACGATTATCAAGCGGTCTTTCAAAAATGCTGGGATTCAAGGACAGAAAATGGTTAAAAGGTCCTCGTGTTGGAGATCGCTCAATTGATTTAGCTCCTTATAAACAGCTATATGTTCATCTGAAACAAGTTAATACAAGTAGTAATTATTTCAATGGTGCACCAAGCACTATTATAGGTGTTGTGCCTGTAGTAAATAAGAAGTTCGGAGATATAGTATATACAAGTTTTTATCCTGAATATCACTGTCTTATGAATGGTGCAATTACTGAATTGAAAATAGAAGTTAGAGATGAGCATGGCAACAAAATAGATAATCACGGTTTGCCTATGAGTTGTGTTTTAGAAATTATTTAAAAAATATATTTTTATAAAAAAAACAATGAGTATATTTGGACCACCAAGACCTAAAAAAACAGAAGACTTAGAGGCTTTGATAAATGATGTTCAAAATTTGTATAGGCGAATTATGCCTTTTGTTGACCAGTTTAATCATTTGAAAAATAGAGTTGATAATCTTAAATATGGAATTATAACAATATTTGCAGAGGCTAAAGGCCCACTTGTGTCAAACAGAATACTCTCATTTGGTAATGGTGGAGCAGAAAAAAATGTGGGGCATGTAATGACACGCCGTGGACGGATTATGGGAATAGGTTTAGCATGTGAACGATTAGTTGGTGACGTAACTGTAATAGTTTCTGTCAATGGTGTTGAACAACCAAATTATGGTATAACGCTTCACATCATTCCACGCAATCATGATAACTTTGATAAACCTTTAGAGATTGGTGCTGGTTCTGTTGTTAACTTTGTATGCAAGGTTGCTAACGCTACGCTGTAAATACGGTGGCATCATTATTAATTGAATTAATTTAATTTTTTATTTATTAATAAAAAATGAAGCAACCGACAGCACCAAGTTTATATCCTGCTTTGTCAGTGGAAAATTCAGTGGAAAACGGACAAAATTATAGATTACAAAAGATTTCAGAGATTGAAAAAAAGTTAATTACAGAACGAGATATACGTCAGTCTCTTTATAAAAAATATAAACGTGGTATTAATATTACAGATGGAATTGACACTACCTTAATATCTGCAAGTGTTATTATGGCTGGGATTGGATTTGCTATTCCAGTTTTATTACCTTTAGAAATAGCAGCAATAGTATGTGGAGCTACAGGTGTTTGTGTTAATTTTATCAGACGAAAGCTTAATGCAAAAGCTCAAAAACATCATGAAATAAAAACTTTGGCAGAGGCAAAGTTAAATAGTATAAAGCAGTTAATATCAAAAGCGTTGAGTGATGCACAAATATCTGATCAAGAGTTTAAGATGATTTTAGATGAGTTGGATAAATATTATAGTTTAAAAGAAGACACCAAACAAAAAAAGGCTGAAATAAGTGAAGTTCAAAAAAAAGAACTAGTGGAGCAGGGAAGAAAAGAAGCAATGGCAACCTTACAAAAAAGTCTAAAAAGTGTGTAATAAATTGTTTTAGTAATGTGTATGAGTACGATCCACCACCTTTGTATTCAAGGTCAGAAAATTATTATTTAAATGTAATTTTGATAACAAATCAACAAATTTGTTTTGTATTAAAGAAACATCAAATGAATTTGTATTTAAAAAAAAAATAAACGTGTAAATAAAAATGTCAAAAATATGCAAAGAGGAAGAACAGTATAATAAATCATTAAAACAATTTACAGTATCGAAAAATGAGTGGGATAAAAATCACGCATCGACTTCAAAGCAATTCGATTTGATATTTTATTATATGAATTTACGTACTGCTTATGAGAATTGGGATTATGTTTCCGAGGAATATCTGGATGATATGCCTGAAATGCCAAAATCAGCTAATTTACATTACACAATGTTGGGCACCGGTAGAGGACAGTTCGCGGTTGCAGATAATGGAGTGTTCATATTAAAACTTGGTTAAAATAGGGTATATATACATATGTATATATATTGAGTATTTATAGTTTAATCTCTATTTTACAATAAAATTTAAACATCCAAATTTTAAACATTTTCACAATTCAATCTTAAAATCTTGGGTTATTTAGCGCCTGGGACATGCTAAATAACCAGTTTAATTGACTTAATTTTCAGTAAACTGAACATTTTTGTGTGGTGATTTTAGAATATTTTGGGTGATTTGGGTTTGAGCCAGAACACCTATAATACATATATATTGTGAGGTTTGGTGCACCCTAGAACCGGTTTAAACCCTAAGTGGCCTACTTTGTCACTGACCGTTCCAAGCCACAAAACACAGAAACAAACACGCAAACAGACAAACAAGAAGGCAAAAGTAATAATAAATACAAACGACATCGCAGTGTCTGATCTTTTTATATTTCTTTGTACGTCCTCGTCATTTATCAGGTACATGACAGCAGTCAATCATTTATTTACACATGACAATAATGATAAAATAGAACAACACATAGTTAACGTTTAGTCTGCATGTGTATTGATTTCCTTTTTATCAAAACGTTAACTGCTTTTATTATATAACCTATAAATAGACGCGTTTTCATTGGCTAAAAAGTAATTTTTTAGAAAAAATATCTAGCGATATTGACCTGTTTTTTTGATATTGACCTGTTTTTTTGATATTGACCTGTTTTATATAATTGTAAATTGAGGGTTATATAATAAAACAGTTATGGACTTTTCAGCTGTTATACATGATGTTGATATGTACCAAAAAATCATTATTGACCTCGGCTATCGCCTCGGTCAATAATGATTTTTTTGGTGCATATCACATCATGTATAACAGCTGAAAAGTCCATAATTGTATAATATCAACCATATTCATGTTGTTTTACAGCAAAGAAGAACACATACATAATTCAATATTTTATTTCTTCTTTCTCTGTAATTTCATGATAACTTCACATGCAGATATATATACAATTAAAATACACTTATATATGAACATTTCATGTGTCTTTCTTCTGTAACTTCATGACGAAATCACCCATTGTTATCCATTTAGGTGGTATTTTATTCCGCGTGGATCGTCTTACAGGAACTTCGGCTCTTTCTTGTATAATCGGTGTTGTCCTATTATCGCCAGTTTTATCTGAAATAGATTCATCGTTAGTACCCGTACTATGTGTAAACGGAGGTGTTATAGGTCTCACTAAACAGTTATTTCCCTTGCCAGTCGCGGTAGGAACATTCTTGCACTTAAAAAAATAGAACTGTGTTATTCGGTTCTTGATTTATTTCTTAAAATGTGGAAATATTTTCTCTTTTTTTGTTGTAGGTGACAAGAATGGGACAAGTTCATGATTTCATACAGGTTTGGATATGTCTGAATGTTTCTGAGCCCAGATCTGAGAATCTAATACCGGGTAGGGATACATTAGAAAATGTCAGTGAAATGGACAAATTCAAGAGGGTCTCTTCAAACTATTGATATTAAAAAAAGCAAATCGATCAACCCCGTGTGTTTTGCTGGATATTTCGCGCAACAGACATCAAGTTTCACAAAGAAAATATTTTTAAGAAAATTTAGGATGTTCTACAGTGGTCCAGAGGGGTCCTACTACATATGCAGAGCTATGTAAAATTAACTGTGTTGTGAGACGTAAACCAAACGTGATCCAAGTCAGCAGACGCTTACTCAAATAGCAGCTGATTGATGCAGATTTGTGTTTTCTGAAAAACGGCCTTCAAAATGCATAAGAAGTGTGGGAACTCTTTTTCTCAATATGGGAGACAATCTTTCAACTCGGAACAACACACACTGTAACAAAATGAGTGCATATTTATTAAGAGTTTTTAACTGTGTTTGTGGGGGCCTCATTTCCCCTGATTTTTAATAGGAATGTTGATAGATTTTTGCCAAGCGCATCACTTTTAATCGATGCCTATATCTAATAAATGATATTTTACTAGATTCATTCTATTTGATAAAGAATAAGTTGTTTTGGCGTTTATTTCATCAAAATCCATCAACTATTAAGAAAGTTATGATTTTACAAGCTGTGTATTATGAGTAAATTTGCCAATATTTACCAGTACGGGTCCAATAAATGTATAGAATTCTTATTAAGACACAACGTGCAGTCCGAGCAGTCCGAGTAACATGACATTTGCATGGATGGCGTTTTTCACCAGGTATCCGTGTAGAGACTGTATATATGGGTGTCGAAATCGTAAGAACTTGTCACAGGATCGCAAGCCATTATCCAGAGTAGTCAGTGGCCAATATTATTACGGCAAAGGGTAAGTCAAATATATCTATTGTTGTAAATTATTGTCATATTTAAATTGTTGTTCTGAAGGAAATATCTGCCGGTAAAAGCCATAGATAGTTAGCAGGATATTGTCTTTAATTCTGGTACGTTTTCAAACGTCAGAATATGTTAGCAAATTATTGTCTCATAAGATTATTGGGGCATATACTTACATTAGTGATAATGCCAGTTGTTCTGTAGATAGTAAAGGGAATACTCGATTCAGAATGTAGGCACTTTTCTACGGAGGTTTCTAACTGTCATTACGTTATTGCATAAACGGTTATTGTTTATTGTGCAGTATAAATCTCTCTGATATTGGTTTTCATATTGTCATTATTATTCAATCACTCCGAGGTCGCTGTACTATTATAGCCTATAATGTGTTAACGAGATGTAAAACCAATTATTCATTCAGTCTATGGTTGAATTATTATGTTGTAAGTTTTGCGTTACATTTAAGAATGTGAGATTTCATTGTCGATACATTAATTAATTGTTTCACACGTTTTGTTAAAGTTTAGCATAATGTATATTCGAAGAAGGTTTATAATTCGGGTTTATTCATTCTGAATAAAGATTGCTTTGCAATCAGTATTAGGTATGGTGATACCTTAGCGCTATTATAAAATACATGTTGTGATAACATTGTAAGACTGGGTATATATGTTGTAGCCGTATACGCTAGGAGCGTACGTATACGCTAGGAGCGTAGAGCATGTAGAGCGTATTGTGGGGAGCGTGGTCTTTGAGGTCGTAGGTTGGGAACGTCGTCATAGGAACGCGGGAAAGACAGCATTCGCCATTTGGGCGACAGACCAGACGGTAGCCACGGAGACGCTAGGCAAGTGTGCCTGGTTACGCAGATTGCTACGCAGATAACGTCACCGGATTTGTAATACCCGGAAAGGATCGTGCGAGTGGGCGTCGCGTATGAATTACGTCACCGGAAGTATGGGTGGTACCGGGACGAATAGCAACCGCTAAGAACAGGATTGCAATATAACGCGGGAGTGGAGTGTTAGTGCCGGGAACTGTACCGGTAGAACTCAGCTATATATAGCTTTCAGAGTTAAGATAGCGTGTGATATAGTATAGATATATCATAAATACAGATATCAGATATTCAGTCTGATTAAAACAGTTATATCTAACGTGCAGTGAACAATTTAAGCATGATTTAAAACTTTGATATTTCTACTTTATCATTTGTATTCATTTGTATATATATTCATCCTGTTGTAAATAAATTTGATTCTCCCTTGGTGAGTTGTCTCCACTTGGTCAATCTTGTTACACACACTCAGTTGAACGTTTCGGCACACAGAGCAATGTACATGTGTGTAAAATGTGTCTCGGATTTGCCACGGAATCAGGACGTAAGCCACCTTTGTAATAACAGTTTGTGCCTAAGATATGATCACCTGAGCCTGGAACCACATCAATTAACTGTGAGAGGAACAGATGTCACCACACCGTACCGAAACTATGCATGGGACATGGAATGTATCCAGACTGCATGCTTGAGGTAATTATAAGTACTGTTGTTGTAATTATGTAATGTGTCATGTTAGAATCATACCCCACCAACTTCAAATGTACAGTGCTAATTCGCAGTAAGTAACCGTAACTAAATATTTTATTTGTCACTCGTCAAGTATGTCGGCCGCATGCAACCTTGCGTAAAATAATTTATTTGTCATCTGTCAAGAATGTCTGTTGAGTACGTTTGTCTTCTCTCGTCATATATTTTGAATGTCTTGACTTTTTCTATAAAGCGTTTTGTTTTGTATTTTTGTGACAGCTGTTGAGTTTTGTCGTAGTCATTTTTGTCTTGGAGTTTCTTTAATGAATGCACAATTTTTGTGTTTGCTGGAAATGGAACGCCAACAGATGGAGCTTTCTCCAATGCCGCATTGGCAGGCCCATCATTTAAAATGGCAGCTGCGCTATGTTTTCGTCCCTTGGAATTTCTGCGGAATGTTACATCCTTCGGGTTTGAGGCATTAACTGCTCGGTGTAATGCCTCTAACTTGTTTGTGTCCGCGCATTTCCTGGTTTTAATAGCTGCCTCATTGCCAAGTCTGACATTTAGGCATTCTTCAAATTTGTCCTTATCCTGTCCATTTATTTGAAGAGGCTTGCAGCTTGTTGGCATGAACTATTTCTGCCAAGTTCCATTTGATGGCTTTCCTGAACATACGGTTGAGTGCTTACGACAAGTTATGCCACATTTGCCCGAATAACAATCAATGATTGCCAACTTTAGCATGTTTAGTGCAGAACATTTTTTAAATAACAGCATCATGTGTGTAGACCTAAATTTCTGCTGCAGATTTTGAAACTCGACCATGACGCGGTGAGCGACATCCTTGACGAACCGAGTCTGGATATATGTTCGTTCTTTTTTAGTGCGAGCAGGAAACATGTTTACAGAGAACTCTGTTCTTTTTATTTTAATTTTCATTGTTTTTGTGAGATGCACAACATCCGCCATTCTTTCCATCGGTTTACCACTGATTTCAAATTGGGCATCTCGTGCCCCTTTATATGCGTCTCCTTCTGTTGTCATGTTGTCGATTGTTATAGGGGTGTTGCTTTTTAATATTTCTTCCATGCATATCTTCGCCTCTCTGTATTCATCACTTGTACAAATGTGTGAAACTATTGCATGGATTAATTGTATTTATCACATAACTTACAGTGTGGAAGTGGAATAACACCGTCCTATATTTTCGATATACCCTTAGTTATATAATTATGCAAATAAGCCTAGGTAGCGCTGTAAATAAAATCGATAATAAATATGATCCAATTCAAATGGTTTATGTCGGTTTCGCGTGTTATAGCAAAATGCAATAAAAGTCGATATGTGAACTTATAAAATGTGATAAATATAATCTAACATTCGGTCTTATTCATTATTGAATTTATTTAACTATTAGCAAAAATGATATAATGCTCGGCAAGAGCCTCGCATTATATCATTTTGCCAACTCGTTTAATAAATTCAATAATGAATGAGTACTCATGTAAGATCCTCTATATATACAGATGTATCAATTTCCAGTTTTGCGGTGACTTGACTTTTGTCTGACTTGACTTGACTTGACCTGAATTGACTTGACTTGACTTGACTTGACTTGACTTGACTTGACTTGACCTGCCTGACTTGACTTTTTTATGCGTAGCATTGATTTGATTCAATGAAAGTTTCTACAACTTGTTTGTGACTTCCTTGCTACTTGACTCACCATGACTTGACTTGACTCTACTTGACTTGACTTTTTTTGCCTGCCCATAGCATTGATTTCATTCCGAGTGACATTTGTTCAATAAAACTGACTGTTGGTTATTAAATGTAATGTGGTAAAATGAATACCTATAAGTAAAGAATTAATTGATAAATGCATGTACCTATTACATCTGTATCCTGAAGGTTTTTGCTGCAGCCGATATTTTTGTCACATCCACTGTGGTCTGTGTGCGAGATTAATTTGCTGGCATGCCGATAACTTTCTTGTGTTTTGTTTCCACCTCTATAATGCTGGTGCTGACTTGAGTAGCTGGTTGCATTGGAGTTGTCTGCCCTGCAGATCTCATACAATTATTATATTGAGAATCCACACCTCCTGGAATTGGGGAATATTTCGGAAAGCCACAAGCTTCATTGCTCGCAATCACTTGTTGTCTTGCGCGATTGAAGCTAGCTGCTGCTACTTCCGATGCCTTTTCAGCAGCAAAGTTGCAATGTTCTTGCTTTGAAGTATAAGAAGGTGGCGGTACTTTAAGACATATCATTAAATAGTGCAAGTGATTTGGACCAATTTTAGTGTCTAACAGGCCAGCTGCCACTGAAAGATTGATGTCAGCTGCCTTGCTGCCTCGTTTGCCGGTCTGTACTTATTCATAAAGATTATATGGTATGCCTTTAAAACCACACATTAAACATTTCAACTTCTCCCTCCAACCAAATCCCATTTGTTTGTCCAATTCCAGGTCGAACTCTAATTTTCCTTCACAGGTGCTGTCCCAGGATCTGTGGTCAGCGTATTTGTTGTAAAACATGTCGGCTGTTTTACCAAAGTGGACGATACGGTATGTTCTTAATTTATTGTCACGTCTTTCACCATTAATGCTAGGTTTAAGTGCTTCTTCAACTGGAGTTCTGACTGCCCCAGATGGTCGCAAATGCATGGCAATCTTCTTGTCTACAACTCCACTCAGAAGAATATTTGATGTTTTGTCATGTACTATTACACCATCATATGCATCCTTTGACATTCTTTTCACTTTCCAGCTGTTGGAACTTTCATTTGTCCACCTCTTCTTGGATTGCTTAGATCTCCTTAAATCTGGTCATTTCTTATATTGCGATTGTTCGCGGCCTTTTAAAGGCAGTTTCGACATTTCTGTTGCACTTCCATTGCTATTTCAACAATAGTATCCTTCTTTCAAATATGAAATTGCTTCATAACAATACTACAGCCTTTTGTCTACTGAATATGTTACAAGAATGCATTTATATCTATACAGAAGTTGCAGAGGAGCTAAATCGGACAGTAGTGGACTATTTGCACAGTGTAATCCGGGGCTTTCTGACTGGCCGAAATGAGATTAGTTGCACCTTACCAGTACAGGTAACCATATTTACAGTCAATGATGTTTATTTGGAATCAGAAAACAAAAGTCAACCAGGATTTTATGTTCAAAAAAACAAACTTTATTGCACAAAAAAAAAATTCATATATTGGCATGTATTATGTCACTATAAATCCGATAATATTACACAAATGCTAAATTTTAAACAACTTTCAGATAAATAAAACATAAAACTTAACACAGAAAAAATAATAATGATACTCCTTTCACTAATGAAGGAGTTATTAAAGATATACTTCCGTCGTCTCTATGCAGTTCTGTACATTTTCCAGTTGGCTATATCTCATTTTTTCCAAAGCCAAACTTTGATGTACAGTTTTTATACTTTTCGCTAAAACTTTGCAAATAGTCGAGCGATATGGTCAAGTGAAGTCATTTTATGTATGTTTTTAACGTAAGTTTCTTCAAGAAATATTTCAGTCACATGTCGCGGATCTTTTATACCTGCAAGGTCTCACTAAACAGTTATTTCCCTTGCCAGTCACGGTAGGAACATTCTTGCATTTAAAAAAATAGAACTGTGTTATTCGGTTCTTGTTTATTTCTTAAAATGTGGAAATAATATCTCTTTTTTTGTTGCAGGTGACAAGAATGGGACAAGTTCATGATTTCATACAGGTTTGGATATGCCTGAATGTTTCTGAGCCCAAATCTGAGAATCTAATACCGGGTAGTGATACATTAGAAAATGTCAGTAAAATGGACAAATTCAAGTGGGTCTCTTCAAACTATTGATATTAAAAAAAGCAAATTAGTCAACCCCGTGTTTTTGCTGGATATTTCGCGCAACAGACATAAAGTTTCACAAAGAAAATATTTTTAAGAAAATTCAGGATGTTCTACAGTGGTCTAGAGGGGTCCTATTACATATGCAGAGCTATGTAAAATTAACTGTGTTGTGAGACGTATAGTAATATCATCTCCATGTTGATTTGCTGTCAACATTACAATACTGTCATCTCTAAGCAAGTTGGCCATACCTTGCTTTACTGCAAGATCCTGCTTTATGATATTAGTATTTAATTCAACCGAAGCATTTTGTTCTGTCTCACTGAACAAAATTTCAGAAACACATATTTCAGAAATACGAGCTTGACTGATATCTGATATATTCATTCATGCGTCTTCTGCTATGATTACTTGTTTTATCTCTGTACTTGTAGGAGTGTTACTATCAGAAATGCTAGTGTATATACCGTTGATGTTACAGATGTCTTTAATGAGTTTACTTTCGAAATTTCCTCCTTGATCTGAGTGTAATCTTTCCGGGTAACCAAAATCATTAAAATATGTAATAAGTGCTTCTGCTGTTGTTCTTGCATTTTTTTTGTAGTTATTGCATGTGCAAACCTCGTAAAGCGATCTGTGATCACTAACATATTTTAATACTACCTTTACATTTGTCAAGGTTAAAGAAGTCAATACACACAAGTTCAAAAGGATGAGTTGAAGTAATGTTGACAAGAGGATCTTTGTCTAATTGTGAGTGTTGGAATAAAATACATGTTTCACAAATGTCTATATGCTGGTGAATATCTTCGTTCATTCCTGGCCGGTAAAACCGTTCTTGAGCGATTAACAGAGTTCACTCTATTCCTTGGTGGCCAATTTATCATGAAACGATTTTAGATGTTTTAATGGGATGACAGTAGGGTAAGTGTGAGGTTTGGTGCACTCTAGAACCGGTTTAAACCCCCAGTGGCCTACTTTGCCACTGACCGTTCCAAGGCGGTAGCCCTATTGTCAACCCTTTTGTTTTGTGATGTCGTTTGAATGTATTATTACTTTTGCCTTCTTGTTTGTCTGTTTGCGTGTGTGTTTCTGTGTTTTGTGGTTGACTGTCCTCCTTGAATGCTACTTTCCCTGTCCGATCTTTTTATATTTCTTAGAACTTGGGCAATAAAGGATTTGTGTATTACCAGTTGCTCCTTCGTTTCGTTTTGAAATATCAAAGTTCTGTAGAGTACTCCTCTTTCAAGTTTTAACTCGTCTTGTGTTTTAAGGATATCCATCTGTATTGGGTATATTTTTTCTTGTGTATGTTGTATGGTTTAATTTGACTTGTATCCATAGAAGTAATACAGGGTCATCTCGTTCAGCGTTTCTCCAATCACTTGTTGACATGGCGGACAATTCCATTTCATCATCTTGGACAATGTTGTTGTCACATATGTCGGGATTAACCGAAATGGTTTCAATTGGAGGGACTTGTACGGTATTACAAATAGCTGAATGGTTTCAGAATTCAAAAACTCGGGTTCCTTGGTAGGTAAACGAGATAGGGCGTCAGATGCTGCATTGTTTCTACCAGACCGGTATCAAAGTCAAAATCAGAAAGAGAGGCAAAAATGAGATATAGGGTCCTATAGAAACCACAGCGTCAGAGCGAAATGGCATCGTAAGTCCACACTATACTGCAAACAAGGACTTGACAATACAATGAAAGAGACAAAAAACAACAGAAAGGGTGGTGAAGACAGGGTTACCGACTTGGAACTGTCAGTAGGCAATAAGGCCTACTGTTTAGCTTGAATCGATTTTATATGCGCACAATCCTCGCTATTATCCTGTCTTCAGCGCCCAAATAGACAAGCCATCGATGCCCTGTTGCATGTAATTTTGCAGAAAACAATACATATGTTAAAGGACTATTGTCAGTAAAGACAGTGAAATGCTGACCATAGAGAAAATCATTGATTTTTTCTGTAACTGCCCATTTTAAAGCTAACAATTCAAGACGGTGTGCAAAATAATTCTTCTCGGACTTACTTAATCCATAACTAGCATAACTAATAATTCGCTTAACGACTTCCTGCCACCTACACCACTATTTGCATCTGTATTCAAAAGATTTTGAAAATATAGCATAACCAAGAACAATAGGAGAGGAGAGTATATTCTTAATAGTCTGAAAATATTTCTTTTTATCTGGTCCCCAATTGAAGTTCGGTGGTGGCACTGAGGTTTTCTTCTTTCTAGTCTTTTTGGAATGCATGGATAGAGGTATAAGTTGAGTTAATGCTGTGTTATAGATGCATAATTCTTAATATACTTCATATAATAGCCAGCCAGTCCTAGGTGAGATCTATCATTCTCGGGTGAGCTTGGTGTGGGCCAGTCTTTTCAGTCTTTGATGGAATCTGTTCCAATGCTTTCAGATAAAACTACATGGCCTTCATAGTGGAACTTGCTCTTGAAAACATTACATTTCCTAGAGGCAAGTTTCAAGTTACATTCTCTCAATCGTTGTAGTAAAAGATTGAGACGTTCCATGTGCTCTTCATAGGTTCTGGCAAAGATAATTACATCGTCAAGATATATGACGCATATCTTCAAATTTATGTCACCTAAACACTCTTCCATCAACCTTTGATAGGTTGCAGGTGCACATGACAAGACAAATTGGAGACGTTCATATTTAAAGAAACCAAGAGGACCAGCTGTAAAAGCGGTACGCTCTTTGTGACTTTCCTCTAACTCGACCTGATAGTAGCCACTTTTCATATCAAGAACAGAATAGTAACAACTGCCTGCCAAAGTGTTCAAAATGTCGTCTATTCGTGGTAATGCATAACTATCTTTCTGTGTAAGATTGTCTAAGTTCGCCGGTCCTTTTCCGTACCAATACTATATTTGAGGCCCAAGGACTGTGGGATTTTCGAATAATTCCACAGGCCAAGAGTTTCTGTAAATGTGCACGAACTTCATCAAACATTGAAGGGGAAATGGTTCTATAACTTTGTTTAAAAGGCATGTCGTCTTTAAGATCAATTTTGTGTTTTACAAGATTTGTAAATCCTATGTCATAATCACCTTTAGAAAAGATGTCTTCAAATGAAGAAAGCATGTTAACAGCTTCGCTATATTGGTCAGGTGTCAAGTTATCTTTGTCTATCTCAATATCATTGAATAAAGAAACGTGTTCTTGAGATGAACCCTCTTTACTTGAACTCAGATTTCTTCCTTCAATGGAAACTGGCTGAAGTTGAGCGATAATACTCATAGCTTCCAAAACAACTGTCTGTGACGATACATTTGAGATAGGAACAATAATGGGTAAATATCGATGACCATATTAAATCACCATAGGACTAACCTCAAGATTCTGAAAAGATCTATCAAAACAAGGTTGTACAATAACACAAGTATCCCTGTATGGTAATGACTTATCACACATACACAAAAAATCAACAGTCTTGTTTGGTGGAATAATAACACTTGTAGAACACTTAAGAACACCAAGTGTGTTCTTGTGTGTTCTCAAAGATATTTCTTGTAACACTAAACATCTAAAAGATAAAAACCAAGGAGTATGCAGAGGTGATCTCTGTAAAAACTGTTTCCCATTTTTCTTTTTTCACAAAGCACTATAAAATGGTCCAATATATTTGTTCCAATCAAAACAGGTGAGTTCTGACTAAAATAACTATCCGGTACCATTAAACCCAAGCCCTCAATAGAGGAAGAACGTGACAATCAAGGAGACTTCGTACCAACTTGCACGAATCCTGTATAAGGTAAAGAGTGGCCATCAGCACATTCAATGTTTACAATATCCTGTAATGGTTAAATTTTAAAATCTGATAAAAACTTGGAATGACATTCCTCAGAAATAGTACTAACTGTACTTCCAGTGTCCAGCAAAGCCTTCGTATTTACACCGTGAACAGAAATATGAACAATGTTGGAGCTACCTACTAGTTTTGGGTCATTTTTATTCTCGCGTTTTTCATCACCTAATATGTGACCTCTGGTTTAAAGAATTATTTTGGATTCTTCTGTTGGCTTGGGGATACCAATAATGATCTAACAGAACAGGACAACCAACTTGAATATGTACTTTCTGTCCACAGCGCCAGCATATGGTGTCATCCGTTTGATTCTGCCCTCGTCCCGGGGCTGGAGGTGGGGTTTGGTATTTAGGGGGTGCAGGTGGGTTAGGGTAGTTAATGAGTGGCGGTGGGTACTGAGGGTTTGGAGTTTGGTACTGAGAGGATAGAGGTGGGGTAAACTGTTGGCCAGGTATCTGGTTGGCATGATAACGAGGGACATACTGACTTGTTATGGGTAGCTGGGATGTGGCATAGTCAGGAACTCGGTATTGTGGACTAGGTTTGTGATAATAATTCGTCTGAACTTAACCTGTATTAAAGTCAGCCTGTTGACGAAACGTTTGACTAGATGTATTGGCTGACGTTTTTAAACTGTCTACGTCTGCTTTAAGATTTAATAAAATCTTTTCTATGTTTTCATATTTTTCATCTTTCACTGTTGTAGTTTTACAAGTTAGTGTGGGTTCTTTAACAAGATATTTTTTCTGCTGTTGTTTAAGTTCTACCCTCGATATGTAAAGATCATGTATACTGTCATATTTATGTCCACTTATATCTTTAAGTGTCTTTTTCAGACATGAATAAACTTAATTTAACAACATATCATTAGATTATATACAATAACAACAAATGAATAATTGGACGGAAGCGTAATGCTTATTAAGTACCTTTCCTTATCATATTTATATGTAACACTGGAATGGCAGACTTATTATACATTACTTAAGAAGAGAAAATAGTAACAAAATATTTCTTATACAATGGAAAATGTTATCAAGACTTAGAAGGAAAAGAACGCTTGAAAGCTAAGAAAAACACAAACACAAAAATTAATGAATTTTATATATCGAATAATACTAATACTTATATTTTTTATATATATAAAAAATGTGATATGGAAATCTGGGCGGCGACATTGTTAGGGGCGAATCATCCGTACTAGCAGCATCTAACTTGTTCATTTACTGACGTGATAAGATGTGTCAGTCTAAAATCCTTTACTTTATAGTATAATGTTCTGCACATTTTCGAAGATCACTGCATTGTTTCGTAACTGATATTGGAGTCACCCCATACGAAAATATTAGTTGAGATAGTACATATACTTGAAAGAGAGTTGATAATTTCTAAACGGATAATGTGATAGGTTGGACACGTGAATAAGAAATGCTCTCGATACTACCACAGTGACACAGAAGAGAGTCAGTGATATTTTTGATAAACAAGTGATGGTTTTATGAACTGCAGTTTGTTCTGAGACATGTGTGTAGGATTTGTGTTTTCCTGTCACCTGTGAAATAATACATCGGGGGACGTGTTTCGTGGGTAAGATATCGTTTGAAAGAGTAGAAAGATTCTTAGGATCTGGCGTTCTGCGGGAGTAAATTCCAATCACGAACAACAGAAGGTAAAGAGGAAGCAATGTTGTTTTCGAGAATGAATTGTTTGAAGATTAATTGCATTTCGTAAGCTGTATCGAGACTCTTCTCCTACTAGAGGAGGAACTAATAAAGTAAGATACGGTGGTGCCAAGTTATGAATCATTTGATAAAATAGAACAAGCTTATTTATACGCCTTCTAGCGTCAAGCGTTTCCCAGCCTACTTCCGTGTGCAAATTATTTAAGGTTAGGTAGCTCCTGTTACAATTATAGCTGCTTCATTTTGGATTTTATATAGTTCCAGTTTTTCATAAATTGCGCAGTTATTTCAGATAACATCCGCATATTGTAACAGGGGCCTTATAAAACTAAAATATATTATTTGTAAGGATTGACGATCCAGTTGGAATTGAGTTTTTTTCATTATATTTATTCTGGTCAATGCTTTAGCTGTTATATATTCGGTGTGGGAATGCCAACTGCAGTCGTTTGAAAGTTAAACGTCACTTTTAATTAACTCAAAAATGAGTTTATTTGACAGTCTCATAGAATATTTCAAAGTCTCGCTAAATTCGCACGAAAGTTAGGGTTGATTATATCTTCCGTTTTTCCCCAGTTCTTGGTTTTGAATCCATAGCGTAGCGAAGAAAACAGAAGTATGCCGCGTGAAGGAGGCTAAAGTAACTATTACACGTCGCACATCTTTAGTTATGTGGATTTTTTATAAGAACATGGACCGTTCAGTTATATATATATTTTTCACGAGTTTTTATATAAAACGTTCGAACTTTTAAATCCCTTAGCTCATAGCAGTTGGGCGTCATGGAATACGACACTTCAATTAAAATGTCAATTTAAACTAGGTATAATTTTACTGTTTAAATAAATATGCTCTGTTGTGTAATACTATCATCCTTCCTTTAAACTCATAATATGTATACTTCCAATTTGATCTCATTCAAACGAGTACGTTGAGTTAAAAAAAGTGTTTTGAAAATACTGAATCAACACGTAGCTTGGATATGCTTGGATGTGTCTCTGAAAGCCGTTTACACTCATTCATTACTATTACACTTAATTTAATCATCTGTCAGTTTTAAAGAGACACATGGCAATCTTGAGTTTTATTCAAACATTAAAATTTGCTCCTCAGTTCAGTTATCCTGCGTCATTTTGACTTCAAAACTGCTTGCATATGATTAAATAAAAAATTGAGATTTCTATTTTCTTCACTATTTCACCAATTGTTTTAAGTATATTATTCATGCACTATTATAAAAAGTTAGTAATATGTAAAAATGAGTTGCTTTGAACTATTCTAACAATTACTATTAATGATTGAACAAAAGTAAGTGAAGAGAAAAACTAACGGGACGCCGTGAGTTTTTAAAAAATCAAGATTGCCATGTGTCCCTTTAAGAAACTATCTTTTCATAAATGTTGCAACATCAGGGTGTAATGTTTGTGTTAGGTATTGCCCAAACAAGATTACCAAAACAGCTAACAAGCTAACAGCTATCCTTTGACAAACAAAACAATAGTTGTCAATTCATAAAATACACCACAAAATGCCTCACTATGCTTAGTGAATTCGTATTCAAATAGCGTGCAGTTGTAATTAGTGAATGTTTATCGCGTAACTTGCGGTGTGGGAGTGTAATAAAGCCATGATGTATTTATCATATTACACTAGTGAAATAAATATGCAAATGAAGGCCGAAATCTTTTTCGGTCCTTTCCGTTTAGCTCGGTGTACATCGGAATTGCCTCGTCGATTTACGTAACCGTTTAATATACTACAGAAATCCACGATGTAGTTGTGTTGCTCGGTGACATACGGAGAATACCGAGTTAACATACATGTACAACGTCAACATACAAACATACGACGTCATCAACCGACAACGATATATATATGAAGCTACAATGTAGCAAAAATAAAACATGAGGCCTTTTGGACTTATGTGATAAAAATAGACATTTGTGCCTATTTAATATTGAATTTATTAAACTGTTTGGATAAAATTGATATGATCGTCGACACATGTTCCATCAAATAATTTTATTCAACTCCTTAAATAAAATTCAATATTAATCAAGCACTCATGTAAGATGCTCTATATATGCAAGACGACATCAAAACTATGACAGAAATACACTGTAAATTTAAATCTGCAATGCAACACAACTCGCGACAAAGTTTAAACGGTGCAAAACGTGTTTCCATATGCATTCTTCATTAACTCTCAAAGGCAACAGTATGATTGCTTAGTAAATTGGCACTGTGACTTCGTGTCTACTTGTCTGTAGATGTGTGTCACTTTGAATTTTCCAATTACGCTGAAAAGAAGATAATGATGCCATTACAATAGAAAAAAACGTCTGATTTACATTAATAAAAAACATCCAGCTAAGCAGTAAATCTATGATGAATAGTATATGATACTGTGTTACTGCTGATGGTTATGACTATTATTCAATCGTCATGTGGGCTTATGTTAGAAACAAACACGATTCTGTTAATATCTAAAACATTTCTGAGAATGTTCCACATATTGTTTAATTAAAATGGCCAAACCGACCCAGTCCATTTGATGTTTAAGTACAACTACAGTCAGCAGTATTATCTATACAAATTAGTTTAACAGGCTTCGGCAGTTATACGAATGTTGAAAATAATCAAATAATAATTTTTCGGTTTCATTTTTTATGTTGGTCTATGTATTGTCTTGGGACTGGTGTTCGTCCATACTTACTCCACTTGTTGTTTTATTTCATCAGGACTGTGGTTTTCAATCATGCTTAATCCATCCTAATACAATTAGCCAAATAATTATGGCAATCGCCATCTGCATAGAAGTGTATTATGTGAATATAAACATAAATATGGAACCGAGTCACATGTTTATAGACAATGTGGCATGGCTATAGACAATAAGAGGTGTTGCATCTTATAATTACCTCAGGAAAACACTAAAAAAAACGAGTCTGCTACATTTCGCTCTTGTTTGTGTTTGTTGCTTCAAAGGGATCGACTTTTCAGTATTTATTGACATTCATACTAGCGTTTGTTTAGTTCTGTGTGGCGGTCGCCCAGACTACAAATCAGTAGTGTTTCTATTGACTGGTCCTTTGGGATCATCAAAAACAATTTCTGTTGCAATAAAGTATAATATTGCTTAAGCCAGTGCTTGGAAGCGTGAGAGGTGTGGCCTCTTATAATTACGGCTCATGAACAGACTCAATAAAAAAAATCGAGTCTGCTACTTTTCTCTCTTGTTTGTAAAGTAGAATATCGCTTAAGCCAGTGCTAGGAGGCACGAGAGGTGTTGATCTTATAATTACGGCCTATGAACAGACTCAATAAACCCGAGTCTATTACTTTTCTCTTTTATTTGTGTTTGTTGCTTCCATGGGATCAACTTTTCAGTATTTATTAACATTCACACTGGCGTTTTTTTAGTGCTGTTTGGCGGCCTTAAAAAGGCGTCCCGACTACAAATCAGTAGTTTATTATTTACTAGTCCTTTGGGATCACCAAGCCCATTCTGTGATGCTTTAAAGTAGAATATCGCTTAAGCCGGTGCTAAGAGGCGTGAGAGGTGTTGCACTTCACATTACCTCTCATTAACAATCAAACCGAGACTGCAATATTTCGTATGTGTCGTGTACGGCCGTTTCTAAAGGTCCACTCCTCATACTCTTTTATAATTGCCTCTCATGAACAACTCACTGATAAAACCGAGTCTGCTACTTTTCTCTTTTGTTTTTGTTTGTTGCTTCCAAGGGATCAACTTTTCAGTATTTATTGACATTCACACTAGTGTTTTTAGTGCTGTGTGGCGGCCGTAGAAAGTCGCCCCGACTGCAAATTAGTAGTGTTATTAATTACTGGTCCTTTGGGATTATCAAACCCATTCGGTGTTGTTTTTGTCAAAAAACATAGCAACAAGGGAACAAACAATTAATTGTAAATTTCCTTATAATTCATGAACATGTTATAATAAAATGTTATAAGAAATAGGAGAATAGTATTTTCCTCTTATACATCGTGATATGAATTGCGTTAGTTTGCACGTTTTTAATACAGTATCGAAATAAAAATATACAGCTACTATTATCATGCACAGAAATGACTATTGATTACATTATCCTATTGAGTAACCAAATGTAATTTAATTTTATCAACACAGCGTAATCGTTTGATGTTAAATTAACCAGATCAACTGGCTGATTAGATAATACAAAGCAGTTCTCGTTTTATTTATCAATGCAGAGTGGCCTCTGTAGAATTGACGTCGCGGTACATCACCGGTTAAAAGAAGCACAGTGAATCGTGTTCACGCATAAAACCGTTAAAATTAGATAAAATCATGAGCGTGGTCACTGTTCTGCATGTCGAGTTCGTTTCCCTGAAATACAGATAGTATGATATCAAAAGAGTGGTACGAACTCCTTACAAGGGTATTTAAAATGTAAACAGTATTAATAAGGTTGCCTATAAGCAGATATATATTCCCTTAAACGGGTAAATAATAGAACAAGCAGATATATACAATCCCCGTATAAGTGGCATTATTACCACAAGCAGTGACATATATCCCGTATATGGGCATTATTACCACAAGCAGTGACATATATATCCCGTATAAGTGGCACCATTACCACAAGCAGTGACATATATCCCCATATATGTGGCATTATTACCACAAGCAGTGACGTATATATATCCCGTATAAGTGACACCATTACCACAAGCAGTGATATAAATCGCTGTATAAGTGATATCATTACCAAATCACTGACATATATCCCCGTATATTTGGCATTATTACCACAGGCGGTGATATATATCCCGTATAATGGCTTTATTACCACAAGTAATGACATACGTCCCCGTATAAGTGGATTGGTAATGTTTATAATGTTAAATCAAACTATAGAAAAACTAAATTATATCATAGTGCTAGGTCTGTGACACGTTCTAACAAGAAAATACTGTATCCAATAGCATGTGCCTAATCCAAATTTGGTTAAAATGTTTAATTTCTCATTATTTTAGCAGCATGATATTAGTACAAAAGATAGGAAAAATGCTTCGAAAGAATGTAAAGCACTTTACGATGTTCTCGTCTCCTAAGTATGTCTGTCACAATCATTGTAACCAGTTGATGACAAAATAAACATCAGTGAGCAGATCCCTATTACAATATACGTGCTGGAAGTATAACAAATAAATACATTTCCATAGTGTAGTAACAGTTATTTTATAGATATTTGATAGGAGAATAATGCTTAGCAAACGTAATAAAAGGAAGAGGCACTTAACTATAATAGAAAATATGTATAACACTGACAAACGGAACTTGAGAATTGCGGAAAAATAAAGGAAATAAGTGATTCATTTAAATAAATAAACATATTTTTTAAATTTGAAATCGTAATTGATTATATAAATGGGGAGGTTGGGGTAACACAATTGGTGTGAGGGCAATGTAGCAGTTTTGAGAATTAAAAAAAGGAAGCGTTCTGCATGTTGAATCCTTTCGAGTTTTAAATACAAGTAGGTTTTGATCTCCGAAGTTAAACTTTAATATAGAACTAATGAATTCATTAGTATAATTCTTATATCGTTGCAGTTCTGTGGAAACAATTGTGTTCGGCCTTTTCTTTACGACCACAGAGATTAAAAAGCGAATCAACAGTGAAATTAATTAAATGTCAAACGTTAAAGTCTTACGAGTAAGATAGCACGTATTCATTTGAACGGCAGCTTATATCGTCAACTACTTTGCTTAGTTAAATATAAATGGTTTATCTAGAAATGAAAGTCAAAAAGGACATGTAGCATTCACAGAACGCTGTCCACGAAAAACACAAATTCAAACCAGTCAGCAGTTCGAAGGAGATTTAAGTTAAGAGGGAAACTCTGCAGTAGTTCCGTTTTCGTTTCAGTCCAATAAATATGCACAGTTCCATATGTATATAAACTGTGTAAATTGTTCAAATAAAATATGTTTAACTAAACAATGACCACAAAAATGTGACACCACAAAAACTCGTTTCTTTGACAATAGTTTCGAAAACGTGATATGTGTTCGTTCTCGTTCAATTGTATTGTTAACTTTCGACGTGAGAAGCACTTTATCATACTGCGGAGAAAGGAACACGAACTGTATGTGTATCTATACAACCTACGTTTACATATATTGTCAATGAATGCAAGAGTTCGTAAACTTCAATATTTGCAATTCATCTGTGTTCTCTAAGCGCACTTTGATTCTCTTGTAATGTTTCAGGATTAAATATATATCTCCATTCAACGACGAGTTTCTGTCTTGATAGTGTTTGGGTGGAGTATTACACGTATGAACAGTAGCATTAGCTGTTTCTCATGGCAAATAATAAATATTTTCATTCTACATTCCTCTTTAAAAATTAGACTATTCATTGTTTTCGGGTTTATCCTTAGTGCCATTTCTTAAACAAGTTGAATAATTTTCACCCATGTCTTTCTTTATTGTTATAATACCTTCCATAAATCAACCATTGTGACACAACATAGGTTGCATAATAGTCAGTTTGAATCTTCCGACTTCACTTAAGTTCCGTCGGAAGGTAATACCATTATTATTAACTTGCTTTATATGCGAATTAATATAATCAATCCCAACATATGCATACATATGAATGTTTTGGGCTTATACCTATTTGGGACGAAGTTCATTTGCGAACAGTAAATTTAGGACGTTGGCACTACGAAGATACCAGGAAATAAACTAAACGGATTTGAAAGTTAACATAGATGAGGAATCTGTTCATTGATCATGTTTACTCCATAATTAGGTTAGCCCCTAGTGATTATTCGAGATATTCCAACTTAATTATTAGATTATTTAAGTTTAGATTAATCTTGTGTAAGAGTGTCTTAGTGTCAACGTTGCATCGAGTTTTCACACAAAAATAAATAAAGAAATGCTAAATATTGCACAAATTGATTGGCGATTATTTACTTTCAAAATTGCAAATGCTGCAATGTTCTACATTGTGTTTTCTTATCACAACCGGACTTAATCCAATCAATATTGTTATTTATCGTCCCACAGGGATTGTATGACATTCATAGATCCAGTTTTTCCTCAAACGCGTTTGTTTCATATACCACGTTGAAGGTTTTGTGCTCATCGACATTTTGGCCCATTTAATTAGGGTTTTCCTTTGTTTTTGTGTTTTGTGGTTGACTGTCGTCCTTGAATGCTGCTTTCCCTGTCCGATATTTTTATCTTTCTTTAAATGGTGACGTGATTTACAAACTTCGTAAGATCCACAGTCGTGATCACTTTCATACTATCTGTGTTAAACTGTTAAAATGTTTATCAAAAGAGGTTATAACCCTATCGTTTTGCAACGCACTGCATGCTTGGTGGAGGACCCATTTACAGTTGGCCACTATGGTTTTCTCTTTAATTGTGCGATGACCGAACAGGCTGTGGACCCTATGATGACGCTTAAAGTCCAAAAGGACAGTGACGTTTGATGTTTGTCTGCAATCTTGTCTTGTCGTGCCCTCAATCGTTTATTGTCGTGTTGCTCTGGCTTCTGCCAAGTCATTGAGTACATTATTTGTGGCTTTCATTGCTATTGTTTGTTTTTGTATTGATATTTCCACGAGCATCTTTGTGTTTTACTTATATTGCCTATGAATGCTGCATTGTTGGTTAGAGAATAATTCATGGCGGGGATTTCTTTATTTACACTGAATATTAACAACATCTCATGATAACATTACGCATGATATCTAGCCATGCGATTTTTATCACGAGTCGGCGACTGCATATTTCACTACCACTCAGGAACAATGTCTCAATCAAACAGAGACTGCAATATTTGGTATGTGTCGTGCTCGGCCGTTTCCAAAGGTCCTTTGTCATACTCTTTTTTATAGCACAGTGGCGTTGCTTGTGCAGTGTGGCGGCAGTAAAGTGTCTCCCCGCGCTTGCAATCAGGACTGTTATTCATTCGATCTTTGGAGATCGCTGAGCCCGATACTTATATTTAGTGATAGGTGGTACATTTTCAATTTCTTTTGTCTTCTTACTTAATTTTCGATTCGAAGGTTCCACTACTCCGGCCGATAAAAGGCTCTGGGTATTTTTTAACCTCTCATAGGATATGTTGTCTGCTTTTTAATTTAGTCTTTTGGCTGTTACTTGTGATACGCAGGCTTCATAACTGCTACTCCCAACTAAATTCTTTTTTGTTTATTTCGCTCTTCGGGGCATACCATTTTATTAGATCCTGGGTCCATACCCCGCTGGATATAGGGGATAAAATAAAGATACAAATTTTGTTATATCCACCACCATATGCTTGCCAACTTCGGGATGTTTAAATTCGGTACTGTTGATTTTTATAAATATTGAGTTCTGCTTAACCCGGGGCTTGACGGCGTGAACGGTAGCTAGCCTATTTCACTACCGCTCATGGACAGTTTCAATCAAACCGAGTCTGCAATATTTCGTATGTTTCGTGCTCGGCGGTTTCCAAATATTCATTATCATACTCTTTTTTATTTTTATGTGATCATATTCAAGAATGTGTATTTTAGTTGACATTATTTGGTGGTGCACATGATGATTAATCTGTTTTCTTCCGGGTTTATGATAGTTTCATCAAACATGTAACATACATAGCACTATATAACGATATACCGGCTGTTTTTATCAACATTATTTTAGGTTTATATTGAATTAATTTAAAGTTTGTGCTAAACGCTCAATAAAATATTTCCCACTGTGTAATTCTTTATATTAGTGAAAAACGCTCTTCGTTTAAATCGAGATTTTAAATATCAACTCAAAATAAATAATACTAGAAGTTATTCGAAATCGCGAAATGCATATGCGTTCGTGTCGTTTGTTTCGTTCGTTTTCAGCGTTTAGCGTTTTACAAAATGCATTCATCGTTCTTTTTAAAAACGATAAACCCTGAAAACGAACGCATCGAACGAAACGAACGAAACAAAAGCAAATGCATTTTTGAAATATAGATCGTACAACGTTCGTTCTGCGTTCGTTCAGCGTTCATTCTGCGTTCATTTGCCGTTCGTTCAAATTTCTGGTTCATTTGTGAAACATTCATGCAATGCAAAAGTTTAACTCACAATTACTGGTCAGTATTTTACATTCTAACGTGTTCGTCATAAAATACCACTTATTTTATTACTTCCAAAATATCTCCGTGTTTAAGTATATACTAGCTTTTACACTAGCGTTGGTTATGTTCAGTATGACAGCTGTACTAGCTTTCACACTAGCGTTGGTTAAGTTCAGTATGACAGTTGTACTAGCTTTCACACTAGCGTTGGTTAAGTTCAGTATGACAGCTGTATTGTCTCCCCGTGCAGGGATTAGTCTTTGTGATCATCAAATCCAGTATAGGTGACCCTGAAGTCAAACCCAGTATAGGTGACCTTGAAGTCACACCCATTATAGGTGGGCTTGAAGTCAAACCCAGTATAGGTGACGTTGAAGTCAAACCCAGTATACGTGGCCTTGAAGGCAAACCCAGCATACGTGGCCTTGAAGTCAAACCAAGTATAGGTGGCCTTGAAGTCAAACCCAGTATAGGTGGCCTTGAAGTCAAACCCAGTATAGGTGGCCTTGAAGGCAAACCCAGTATAGGTGGCCTTGAAGTCAAACCCAGTATAGGTGGCCTTGAAGGCAAACCCAGTATAGGTGGCCTTGAAGTCAAACCCAGTATACGTGGCCTTGAAGTCAAACCCAGTATAGATGGCCTTGAAGTCAAACCCATTATAGGTGGCCTTGACGTAAAATACCGCTTAAGCAAGGTGACATTACTTTTCATGAACAGACTCAATAAACCCCGTTCTCTACTTTATTGGGTAAATGGTTGAGATTGTTGCTTTCAAAGGATCTCCATCTTTAGTGTTAAATTGTATAACTTTGTTTACCTTGGTAATGAAATATAATATGTGATGTTACCCGTTTTTATTTGTACTGCAGCAGCACGCTTCATACAATGCTCTCAACAAACGCAATAATAAAATCAGAAATATGTATAGCGTTATGATAGAAACCAAATCTCCGAACATTAGTATGAAAGGAGAAAATATGTTACGAAAAGCATAAATAATAATCTGCATGATTGAGAGTTACTTTGATTGCATGTGCTTGATATAAAGGTGCAGACTACATAAAGCATGCGTGCATTGTACAATAATGTCTTCCTTATAATGGTATCGCCAAATAAATGATGCTTTCTATGTCTGTAATGTGATTCCAATGACATTTTAGTATGGAAATTAATTAAAAAATCACAAAATTTCCGGGTGACTCTATAATGATTAACATGTCGCGTACATGTCAATAAAATGCGACATAACACATTATGATAATCAGCAAAGTAATATCAGAGGAGAATAGTCCTGTTTTTTTATAATATTCAGTCAATATGTCCCTATAAAGCAAGCATATTTGTCCGACTTTTGGGCCTAAATTCCTGTATCGAACACAACATTGTAGCATCACGATATAATGTTTTTTACTGTCATCTCATTATCCATTTGTTCAGGTTTAATGACCAGACTTTGGAGTGCATGCCCTTGACAATGACATATGTATACTCACTAAACACAATTACTCCCTTTTATTGCTGGTATTCCCATAGGCCAGATTTTGAGGGCGTAGGACAGTTTGAACAGCGCTTTAATTAAACCATGTTTGACGTTTTCAAGCACTCTTCACTAGTAATAAATCTTCCTTCAAACACTTTCAATCTTTTCAAAGAAATACTCTTTTATGGATGCGATGGAAACCTTAAAGAGAGGCAATTTGATGGTTTTTGATAATCAAAAGCTGCTACCTACACAATCGTTGTTGTGTTTTTCTGTGATTTCTTTTCGAAAGCAACGTATAGAGAATATTGGCTTGGTCACATTGTATGTATGTATGTAGATTTTACCAAAAATGCATGGTTGAAGAAAACAGGGGATAACTCCCTTGTGTACTGAACTTTTCAAAAACTATTTTATTTGGACTATTGGTGCTGGTCGATCTAATTATTCTATATACATCATTTATTATTTCCTGTTTCGCTGTCCATATATGTGTAATACGGGAAAGACAAATTAGTTGCTCATGCAGGTAACTGATCTCTGTGTACGTATATGCCCTGTAACAACACTACTAAAACACAACTTTTGACAAGCTTGTGTCAGTTAGTGACAAAATGTTGTTTTTTGGTAGGGAAGAGCGTTGTTCTTTTGTTGGTTTTTTAATAAACGTTACTTGAAATGTTAAATACTGGAATGGTTAACTCATAGTTCATGTTCTTGTCTTAATTATCGCTATTAAAATCGTGCAATTCGAATTGATAAACGGCCGATATATTGCCGTTTAATTTACTTCTTTGCTATGTTTTTTGCAATATCACAAAGGAGTATGATAATGGACCTTTGGAAACGGCCGAACACGACACATACAAAATATTGCAGTCTCGGTTTGATTGAGACTATTTATGAACGGTAGTGAAATATGCTAGCTACCGCTCACGCCCTCTAGCCCCGGGATGAGTAGAACTCAATATTCATAAAATCAATAGTACATACTTTTAACCATCCCGAAGATGGTATGCATATGACGGTGGACATAGAGATTTTCCTCCCCCATGGCCAGCGGCGTATGGTCCCAGTATCTAACAAAATACTATACCCGAAGAGCGAAATAAACAAAATGGAATTTAGTTGGGAGCGGCGGTTTGAAGCCCGCATATCACAAGTAACAGCCAAAAGACTAAATTAAAAAGCAGACAACATATCCTATGAGTGGTTAAACAATACCCACAGTCTTTTATCGGTCGGAGTAGTGGAACCTCCGAATCGAAAATTAAGTAAGAAAACAAAAGCAATTGAAAATAAAACACCGATAACTGAATATAAGTATCGGGCTCAGCGATCTCTAAGATCGAATGAATAACAGTCCTGATTGCAAGCGACTACAATTTCTTTTAAAAGTAGAAATGATGGTTATATTATTTGGAAGTGGCTTGTATACATATGTTTAATGCATTTTGGTAATAAAACTGTGACTTTCACCAGGCTTTGTTGAAAGTACATGGTTGAACAAAAGTCTCACAAACTTTATTTATCTTTTATTTATTTTTTGTTCAAATTTTAATGACATTTTAGGAACATTCTGCGATTTGTAAATAAATAGAAATAGTGCTTTTTATAAAGCAGCATTGAAAAAATAATAAAAACTTAACCGTCACTGAATAATAACCAAATTGCAATAAAAGGTTTATTTGTGTCATTATTGTACATTGTAAGTTTCATACTTTATATCTTTGCCTTTATTTTGACCGTCGTCCTGCAATCTGTTAAATAATCTGGTTTCTTTACGTTTTTGCAAGAGGCATTTTAAACTAAATATCTCCGCAACACGGTTGGCGCATCCACAATCGGCATTCTCTTCTTCTCTAAATGCTGATTTCTTGAGCATTATAAGTAAAACAGCATCCTTTCCTTGTTCGCTTAGATATGACATGCAAACTTATCAAGGTACACATTTCGGGACTAAACTTAAATTATGAAAGTTATTTTGTGTTTTGAAAATAACCATACCAACCAATAATATGAATTAACCAGTCCTAAACAGAAACTTGTACATTGTACCAGTGTACGTCTCCTTTGTTTGGACCTGCTGATTTGAGCATATGCTAGTGGCATTTAACTCAAACTATAAACATAGCATATCTGCTTAATCAATAGAGTATCGTTTCTGGTTACTGGCAGAAACGAGTTGTAGTCATAGTTTTGTATTCATATTTACTGACGAGTTTGATAACCTCAAAGTAAAAATTTTGCTCTTAAGATGTACACCATTGTTTTGCATAGTATTGAGTGCAAACTGGTCACATTTGGTGCATTACTAGTATACATTTCCCTTTGGCAAACAAGACACAGCGTTAAATTTATTATTTCAGGGGAACGGAACTGTATCATTAATATAAGAATCTGTCATGGGTCTCCGGTGAAGATCGGGAATTCCAACACGAGTTGTAATTGTTTTTATCGGAAACGAAGCTCCGCCGATTAAAACAGTTCTACCGAGTGTTGAAATTTTCCTGAACCGGATACCCATGATTGTCTGTTTTTTATTTAATTTACATTGTGCGCATTGACGTCGACAACCATTAACTTTGTGCATGTTTATTTACACAATAACGTCATGCAACTGTCATTGTTGATATCGGCGCGTGATAGTTGCGATGCTACTGTAGTTCAGACAGATGTCTGTGTCACACAATACACCCAAGCAATATATTATATTTATATAGATGTTGCTTTTACACTAATGCATGGCACGAGCTATCTCTAGATCTGCTGTATGTCAAATATAATACAGTTGCACTGAGTGCAGACACAGTTGTTGTTGGTGTTGTTAATTGATGGGACATGAATGTATCATATTCAATGCCGAGAAGCCCTGTGCATAAGTTTAAGAATATTTTGATTGCTTTGATTGTCATCAATCAAAACTTGTTATCGCATGTTTAATAATTACCCATACTACATGCTTGAAAATGTAAGTTTCAAATACTGTGTTACAATGTAACAATAACACATACAAAAGAGATCAGGAAGCTAGCCATAATAAAATTAAATATAAATGTGGACCATGAAATGTAGCATTCAATGCCCACAGTCAAACACAAAGGTGCATCGAAACAAACTGCAATTACAATGATAAATAAAAGGCAAGATATGACAACCCAAACAAGCAAAAATGGTTGACACTAGGACTACCGCTTTGGAACGGTCAGTGGCTTAGGACGCTGGTTTAACCAGATCTTAGGGAGCGCCAAGCCGCCACACTCTCACCCTACTGCCGTCCCAATAAATTAAAAGTTTTGTTCTACGATATATGCATTTGGTTTAAATAATAGGTGGTAGTTAGACAAATATTTTATGTTCCTTTATGTAATACTCATTTACTAATGTTTTTTTCTGTTTTAACTATCCTAATGCATATATAAAACATGCCTATGATTTGGTAGATAGAATGCATCACCGTTGATCAAGTGGGGGAAAAGGAAAGCAAAGTCAGTGTTGAACACGAAGTTTATGTCTTTTAAAATATTATCGTTCACGGTAATAGTCGTTAATACTTGGCTCATCGTTATGCAAACCAGCAAAACATAAACAAAAAAGTCAGTGCTCATGGCAATGCTAATGTTATATTCATATCTGATATACAAAGTTAATCACTATTTACATCTAATACATATTTTAGTTAAATTTCGAGGTAGTTCAATGTATAGAACTCAAACATTTTTGTTTAATTATAGATTTATCTTAATAAAGAAGGCCGTTTTTGTCGACGAAATGCACTATAAATATACTGATGCTCAGCTTCATCGGTTATGCACATTACTGCGCGATGATACGATGGTACGATGGCGATGGTACGATGGCGATGACGCGTTGGACCATCGTACCATCGGCATCGTACCATCGTGCCATCGCACCATCGCAGTCGATGTGCGATGTTGCATCGCCCCCTGCTCCATCATACCATCGCTCCATCGCCTTCCGTTTAGACATGCGCGCATCAAAGCAAAACAAAAATGGAGGACATCATGGATGCAGATTCGACAACACTTTTCTTAAATCTATCCCTTCATTTAGGCTCAGCAAAACTTGAATTCCTTAAAAGGTAAGAAAACATTGCCAAAAAGTATTGTCGAATCTTACTATTGCGTACCATCGCCATAGTACCATCGTGCCATCGCCATCGTACCATCGTACCATCGCGCATCGACTTGTAAAGGTCGATACGCGATGGTACGATGGCCCTAACGGAACACCGTAAAAAGCAGAGGAAACGTATCTGGATTATAAATTATATTCGATAGTAATCGTAGGACACATCCATCAACTTCATTGAGTGCCCCCTCTCTTTGCAGAGCGGTTCGGAATAATCTAGAGAGTGTATTAATATGCAAGTTACTTCTGGGCTACCATACACAACACAACACTATTACTACCATACACAACACAACACTACCATACACAACACAACACTACCATACACAACACAACACTACCATACACAACACAACACTATTACTACCATACACAACACAACACTATTACTACCATACACAACACAACACTATTACTACCATACACAACACAACACTATTACTACCATACACAACACAACACTATTACTACCATACACAACACAACACTATTACTACCATACACAACACAACACTATTACTACCATACACAACACAACACTATTACTCCGAGGTAAGAAGTGGGAGCAATGTGTGGTGATTGGGGTTCAATTGGTTTACACGCATTATATCTTCAAATGTTCACCAAATGTCGTAAATACACTTTAGAAAACATTTAAATATAATAACGGAAAGCGAATTTCTAATACAATTCTTCTACTGAAGGTATTACATTTATGTTCGTTAAAAGCATACGTATGCTGATAGGTTCTGACACATTTGCTCGATAGTTCAAGTCATCATAAACAACATTTATTTTTTTCGCAAATATGTCAAGTGCTAAGCGTTTTAAGTTCAAACACATGGCATCAACTCATACGTTAATTTGGAAGGCTTCTGGTTCAGTTCGATACAATACAGGCTATCGATAGCACCAATTAATGAGTACTAGTCGAAATAAATGTAGCTATGCAGTAGTATATCAGGGGTACATCCATATACTGGGAATGTACATATTTTGGCAATTCATCATGTTCATTAAACGGATTACGTAAGGAGTAGATATTTTTCTGTATTACGTTAATAACATTTAACCAAATGATCCAAAACCACCAAAGTAAATTACACTGAACCTATAAAAAATAAAACCCGAAGAAGGTATTTCCTAACGATGGTTACATTTCATGGTTAGATTTTTTTAAAATTGGTGCTAAACTATCGAAATGCATTGCAACTTGGTGGTTAACTATTGCAATGCATTGCAACGTTAGCTTGGTTTATAGACATAGAAGAGATGATCCGCGTGGCATCTATATACATAACTTGGGGGATTCATGTATGGCCTAATTAGACGTGCAATGAATGAGTATTAATTATTGCGCTTCATCATAGGATACTGTTAATACTCCATCTGTATATGAACCAATTCACGCTTTAAATTGATTATTCATGCATGTCATTTGATTTAAATTATTTAATGTATCCATACAATCTGAAGTTTCATCTCTTATTTAAAATGTAACATATATATAAAACAATCATGTGGATTATATAATGTGTACATTTATATGTTTATATATGCATGATCTTTTTTGTCGTTTACGTATTTTGACTATTAATGCAACATTAGATGATATAGCCTGGCGGGGAATTCTTTATTTATAAAGAAAGATACAAATATCGGACAGGTAAAGCAGCATTCAAGGACGACAGTCAACCATAAAACACAAAAACAAACACGCAAACAGACATACGAAAAGGCAAAAGTAATAAAACATGCAAACGACATCACCAATACAAACAATATTGCTACCGTCTTGGAACGGTCAGTAGCAACAAAGGCCACTGGGGGGTTTAAACAGGTTCTAGGGTGCACCAAACCTCACACTTACCCTACTGTCATCCCAATAATACAGGACAGTGTAAATAAAGAAATCCCCGCCATGCTCTAATGATCTAATCTCTAGCCAACAAGGCCGCATCAATAGGCAATATAAGTAAAATACAAATATGCTCGTGTAAATATAATACAAAAAAACAATAGCCTAGAAACCCAAAATGAAGGTACTCAGTGATTTGGCAGAAGCCAGAGCAACAAGAGAATAAACCATATACTCTCTCGTCTTATTTGGATAGGGTAAGTCGGTGTGTATCCTAGAACCTGGTTTAAACTACTGAATGTTCCATTGATGTACTACTGTTAAAACCACGTTTCACAATATCTAAACAACATCAACATGTGTACAAGTGTACAGAAATCAATTGGCAATATTTATACATTCGATACATTAAACCAAAGTGTACAGAAATCAATTGGAAATATTTATACATTCGATACAGAAAGACAAAGGGTAATCAGATACAATTGATTAATTGTCCGTTGCAATTCTATAACCTTCCATAGCTCTGTGGTTAACACGTCGGTGTGTGTATCGCAAGTGGAACGTTTTTTCTTTGCCTCGCGTTCAAAACCCATTAAACCCATTAAACATCTGTTGTTGTTGTTTTTTAGTTGTTTTTTTAGTTAATTTAAAAACAAGTTGTGTATTTTTTGATGTTACTTGTTTATCATTTTCATTATGTTATTGTTGTAATCTTTTTATTTCATTACAAAAAGAACGAGAATTAAAAAACACACTATGCAACCTATGAATTACCACAGAACACGACTCTACAGCTGTATCAGCAGATTCGTCGGCAGTGTCAGTGGTGTTTAAATTAACGAGGACATTTTTGTAATGAAAATTTAAAAACAATAATAGTTGTAATGCTGTTGGAAAGGCTTATCGGGAAGTTATTGTAAAATAAATGACAGAAGAAACTATTGTAAACTATTGTTCACTGTTTGGGATAAACATAAACATTGACAATTGATCTCGGTACACCAGCACATTAATACAACTGTAAGTACATGTACATTATAAGACAAAAATGCAAATATATCTAAACCAAAACTGTACACAGGAAATAGTTGTTTTTTAAGAGCATTCCGAAAAGTAGTTGAAAACACATATTTTATTTGGAAACTTATCACTCAGTTAACCCAATTATCAATCAGTATGATGTAAGATAATATTGACATGCTGTTACGGAAACCTAACTAGCTAGCGTTATCGCTCATGATAAGCTAACATTTGTAAAAGTAATACCACTGTGCTTAATAAAATCGCTGTTTCAAGCACGTGAATCAATACTTATGCAAGAGTTGGTACAGACATTCGTAGCATGAGTTTTATAAAAACCAACACAATGAAACTACAAAAAATGTTGTACTTGTTATAAAGTGTTATGCAAGAAATGTAAATGTGCTTATATATGCTTATCAATCTCAAACGTACGCTGGCCATTCCAACTCGGTAGCCCTATTGTCAACCCTTGTGTGTTTGTGATGTCTTTTCGTGCCTTTTATTCATCTTTAAATATAGCTGTTCTTTGGTTCTTTGTGTGTTTGTGGTTGACTGTCGTCCTTGAACTTTTTCCTGTTCGATTGTTATATCTACTTTTACTAGTAAAATTCGTTGTGACAGTCATAGTAATGTAGGGAGCTTTTTACAGAGAAGAGTCGAATTTCAACAAAAGCGCTGAATGATGAATACTTTTAATGTGTGTTTGAGATACTTGCAAACTTGTATATATCATTGAATGCATGTGCTAGATGTATCATTGTTACTCAGAGATGTGAGAATGATACAAACTATTACATCCGAAAATTATGAGAGTGACGGATATATCTCAATGTAATTAAATTTATTAGGTGCATGGAATATTATCATTCATAAACATGTAAATGAACAGGAAGTGCTTTATCTATCTGATAACGCGTTCTTTAATGCATAGTTTAAATTAATGGATAGGCAACCGTGTTACTTGCAATCTCATCTGATATTTACTTCAACGATGTACTAAATAAGTAGCATGATTTTAGTATCGCGTGTAACTTAAATTATCTATGTGCTTAATTCTATGGCTGAGACTTAACGGTAGACGTTTTTCTTTAATATAATATCTGTTCGTAAGTTGACCTTAACATTTTTGATAGATAAAACGAATCTGTAGCTTTTATTCACAATGAAACCAATAGCCGTTGCAACATACTCTTAGCAGGTGATTTTAATAGTCGGACTTCTGATAGACCAGATTATGTTACCTTTGACACGAATGACTCTTTT
This sequence comes from Cyrtodaria siliqua, assembly GCA_037043455.1. Taxonomy (NCBI): domain Eukaryota; kingdom Metazoa; phylum Mollusca; class Bivalvia; order Adapedonta; family Hiatellidae; genus Cyrtodaria; species Cyrtodaria siliqua. The sequence continues at coordinate 247,766 of JAWPHD010000001.1, forward strand.
GCAATTTAATCAGGTGACTATGAAAAAGATAGGTTTTATCCAAGATTTTCCCAAGATATTGGTCCTGTTAATACAAACGGAATAGAGATTTTAGATTTGTGTAACCAAACAGGTCTACGAGTTTTAAATGGACGGATAGGTAAGATGCAGGAATAGGAAAGTACACATTTGAACGACCATTGTTTAATTTAGTGTGTTTTTGAAAATAAAATCAGCTCCTAAAACCAATCTACGAATGAAATGAAGATTATTTAATTTTGGATATAAAGATATGTTTGGAATAGCGGCCGAAAACAAGATTATGTATATGCTCTAAATAGTCATGTTTTTATAGCAGAACTACACACTAGACTGATTTATGTTCCAACAGGGATGATATTGAAAATAATCTACTTTTATTTTCAGACATTATGAACAATATTACTGATCTTTTTTAAAAAAAAAGAAAATACCATCTGAAACAATAAAGGGAATATACAGTCGGTTAAACGTGAGTGGTTTGATGAATCTTGTCTTGAAAAACGAAATAGATTTCATTATTGTTTAAATAAATTTAGAAATGCTAAAACTGATAAAAATAGATCTGTATTAGTTGAATCTCGTTCTGAATACAAGTCTTTGATGCAAAAATGTCGTAGAAAGTATATCAATGAACAAACTAAAAAGTTAAGACTCATACAGAAAAAAAAATACAAACTTATCTGGAACATGTTAAAGGAAATATAACACGGTGACAGTCTTGATCTGAACAACATTTTAAACATTTTAGATGATCACTTTTTCAATCCGGTTGATGATGTACTTTATTGTAATGAACGATTTGTTAATGGTGAATTTCAAACTATGTTGAATGAATTAGATGAGTATTTCAGATATGATAAAATAGTAAAGGCGGTTAACATGGTCAAGCAACTTAAAAATGGCAAGAGCCCTGGACCCGACTATTTGTTAAACAAGTATTTTAGTATTGGCATGGACATTTTATTGCCATATGTGTCAGCTTTATTCCATAATATTTTAAAAACAAGTGATTTCCGGAAGTCTTGGTCGGAATGTTTTATAATCCCACTACATAAAACGGAATATATTAATAGTACTGATAAAAATAGGGGGATTACATTATTGAGTATATTAGGCAAGTTATTTACTCGCGTTTTAAATAATAGATTAAATATTTGGCCAGAATGTTATACCGTATATATTGAGGCACAAGCAGCATTTAGAAGTGGCAAGAGCACAATTGATAATATTTTTTTTCCAGGTTTAATTACGCACATGAATTACAGATTTAGCAAACCTTTTGATTATGTCGAAAGAAACAGCATATGGTCAAAACTAATACAACTAGGTATAAGAGGTAAAATGTTAACTGTTATCAGGCGCATTTATGAAAGCTTAAAGTCACAAGTCAAATATAATAACATGTTAAGTAGCGAATGTTCATGTATGCTTGGTGTGCATCAAGAAGAATGTTTGTCCCCGTTTCTTTTGCTATGTTTTTAAATGATATAGAAGAACATGCTATGTAAAATAGATTTGATGGCATTGATATGTATATGAAGAAACTTTTCATTTAGCATTACGCCGATGATATAGATATTTTTTCTGAAACACCTAAAGAGCCCTAATGAAACACCATTAGGCGATGGGAACGCTGATATTAGCAAGATTGTATAACGGAGGTTTTATTTCATACCTCAGCCAACACCGTTTTCGCTTCTTGGGGAAGGGGTTGGATGGGCTATGTATTACGTATTTCCATTAGAATAACGTAGAAGGCGCGGATTTAGAGAGCATTACGTGGTCCGAGTATTAACTTTCATACCCCATCCAACCCATTCTCCAAGAAGCGAAAACGGTGTTGGCTGAGGTATGAAATAAAACCTTAATTTCGGCTTAACATTCTCAATCAAACCGAGACTGCAATATTTCGTATGTGTCGTGCTCGGCCGTTTCCAAAGGTCCATTATCATACTCTTTTTTATATCACAGTGGCGTTGCTTGTGCAGTGTGGCGGCAGTAAAACGTCTCCCCGCGCTTGCAATCAGTACTGTTATTCATTCGATCTTTGGAGATCGCTGAGCCCGATACTTATATTTAGTTATTGGTGGTACATTTCCAATTTCTTTTGTTTTCTTACTTAATTTTTGATTCGGTGGTTCCACTACTCCGGCCGATAAAAGGCTCTGGGTATTGTTTAACCACTCATAGGATATGTTGTCTGCTTTTTATGCGCAGGCTTCATAACCGCTGCTCCCAACTAAATTCCATTAATATGTTTATTTCGCTCTTCGGGGCATTTAATTTTATTAGATACTGGGACCATACGCCGTACGACATGGGAAAGCAGTAAACTCCATGCCCACCGCCATATGCATGCCATCTTCGGGATGGTTAAAATTGTGTACTATTGGTTTTATGAATATTGAGTTCTGCTCAACCCGGGGCTATAGGGCGTGAGCGGTAGCTAACATATTTCACTACCGCTCATGAACAGTCTCAATCAAACCGAGACTGCAATATTTCGTATGTGTCGTGCTCGGCCGTTTCCAAAGGTCCATTATCATACTCGTTTTTAACATGTTTGCATATTGAAAAATTAAAACATTTATTAGGTAATTTTAAAAGGTTATCGCATTTTTTTTTCTGTAAAAACATGTTTTTAACGTATTTTATTGTCGAAATACCCTGTTATAAGATCTTGCTACTATATGTTTTCCCATCGCTTATTGGAATTAAGGACCACGTAATGGAAAGTTAATACTCGGACCATTGGAGATGGAAACTAAAAGTTAATGTTAATAAAACCAAAGTAATTATTTTTAGAAAAGCGGGAATGTTACCTTGAATTTTGAATTTTGTTTTAATGGTGTGAATCTTGAAATAGTCAAAACCTTTTCATACCTCGGCATACTTTTTTCACAAGGTGGATCTTTTAGCGAAACACAAAGACCTTAGCTGGAAAAGCGCATAAGGCTATTTTTTAACTAAACAAACTTCTGATGAAACTTTCAGATATCTCGATCAAACATAGATTAGAGCTTTAAACAAACATATTTTACCAATATTAACTTATTCTTGTTAAGTTGGGGCTTTCATAATTCTCAGAATATTGAACGTATTCATATATTATATTGTAAACGTATTTTACGAATTAAACGTTCTACCCAAAATGATTTTGTATACGGTGTCCTGGGTAGATTTAGTTTGACAAGCATTACTTATTATAAAATAATCAAACATTGGTTTAAAATTGTACAAAGTAATGCTACTAATTGTAAATATATATATAACATGTTAATGTATGATAGTGAACAATACTCAAATAAAGTGTCATGGGTCAATCTCGTCCACAGGAAATGCAGCTTTCACAGAACACAGTAAACATAAAAAACATGCAAGTATGATTAAATTAAAACAACAATTTAGTAGCGAAAATGAACATGTCATCAGAAATTTAAGTTTGTATATCTTCAAATGTTTTAAAGTAAAGAAACATTTTATTAGACCATATATTGAAAATCTTCTTAATCAATATTTGAAATCCAATTAATGTAACTTTGTCTTATATTTGGTTGTCATACATGCATAATATTTAAGTCGTATATAATTATAGATATGTAGGCAATAACATGTCAACTTTAAAGTGTTTTACCTATAGTTGTTTTATATTAAACTTATTTTTCATTATTTTTTAAATATAGCTAACATACATATTATTTACATGATTTACATCCGTTAATTACCCAGGTGGCAGTCACGTACGGATGCATTGAGCACGTTAGGTATGGCTTATTGATTTATGAATAAAATCTTCTTTTTAAATGTAATGAATAATCACGTGCTAGTAACCATTTTAACTAAAGAATGCCCCAGCACTAGTGCGTCACAAGTATTAAACGGCATTAATATTAGTTTCCAGTCTATTAGCGAATATACAAAAATATCGTGCAAAATGTAACTTTAAAAGAGATTATTACCAAGGCAGGACACCTGACGTTTATATCGCGCATGTATTTGTTTTTTTTGTGAAATTCCAGTTAAGTTTGTGTCTATTGTAGATAATGATGAAAAACACACAACAAACTGACCACATACGAGTTGTTTGGCAAAATATTACATTCAATTGAAACTATATGACATTTAGGAAAAGGGTAATTGGGGTATGTGCTTATAAATGTCGTCTAGTGTATGTAATAAAAACACTCTGTTGGACAATGCACTTTAAAGCACATTTATCTCAGAAGAAGCTATCCAAGTAATATTGTACATTAATGTCATGTCCATACAAAATTGCATGTTGACGACATACGATGAAAGAAGATGAACTACTGCCACATACATGCTATTGGCCTTCGGCCAGTAAACATGGTAAACATGGTAAACATGAAAACTATATCTGGGAATCATATGATGTGTCAGCATGGAATGCATTTCTAGCGCCGACATATATCAGCCAACCACACAAAACATGAATTATAACATACTTAGCAATTCATGTGCGCACCGTGAGATTAACAAAGCATTTCTTATTTCCAGTCTAAGCCAAGAATATATGTAACTGAAATGTCGGAAAGGATCCCGATTTATCCGCCACATAGCTAACGCATATGCGGATAATACCAACATTCCTCGCATATGTAATCTAGTTGTTCTGAGATGTGGTACATTTATATTTATTCCCAGTGTCAATTTATAGGTTACTCAAACATACACTTTACTGTATACAAAACAGATTATTTCAGTGTTTTTCCTTTTAATTATCCACATTGTCTGACATGTGACGTCATTCGCTTGATGAATTCTGTAACTTGATAAAGAACATTGCAATTGTGCATTACCTATCTATTTTGATAAACAGATAAAAAACTGTTTTGTGCAAGAAACACAATTAGCAAAAGCTTGATTACATAACTTGATTACATGACGTGACTTACAAACGTCGTAAGATCCTTGGTCATGATCCAGCGTATGGTCCAAGTATCTAACAAAAGTATATTCTCCGAAGAGCGAAATTTAGTTGGGAGCAGCGGTTATGAACCCTGCGCATCAAAGGTAACAGCCAAAAGACATTGCATTCACACAATACAATATATCACGTTACTAAGAAAGATTTAAGTGGAACCATTGTAGGTTACTGTGAAAATTGCACATGCAATGGTTATCAATCGACATTCTCAAGCCCAGCAAGCAAGATAACCACTTTTATGTTTCATTGCGCTTTAATAAATCATCGCTAATAACCGGTTAGCAAAGGCTCGTTAAGAAGATGCGTCAATAAATACTGAAAAGGGGAACCTTGGAAGCAACAAACACAAACAAGAGATAAAAGTAGCAGACTCGGTTTTATTGAGTCTGATCTTGAGAGGTAATGTGAAGTGTAACACCTCTCACGCCTCCTGGCACCGGCTTATTCTACTTTAAAGATCGGGCTTGATGATCCCAATGGACCAGTAAGTAATACTACTACTGATTTGCAGTGGGGGCGACTTTTTACTGCCGCCATCCTTCAGTAATGCACAATCAACGCAATGTTTGCATCATATACAATATAGCATGAATAGACAGTTGCACATATCATAGTGAGAATTCCAAGCCGATTGGATCGGTGGATATTTCTGCCTCTGTATAACATTAAAATCTGCTCTTTAACGTATTTTTGGGTCAAAATGATGAGTACATGAAATATGATTAGCCAGTACATAAATTGATCAGACAGCAGAAAATGCAGTTAACTAAAACATTAATGGATCCATGAGATTGCGTGGAGTATGATTAACCTAATAACATGTTACAGTAAGTGCATTACTAGACAATGTTTTCTTGTGGTGAACAAGACACAGCTATATGTTTATTATTTCAGAAGGAACGGTTAAACGGTTAAACGGGCAACATTCCCTACCCTGGTAGGGAGAGATTGGAGGTGTGTCTTATCAATTACACCAGCTATACAGGCCTGTCAGTTACAGTGAATGAATGACTCATGTAAACAACTGTCTCTTCATGTAGACGACAGGAAACTGTTCTTACAAATCAGCTAGGAGTAAAGTATATATTTCAGTCCAATGACCCCAAACTATAGAATTTCTGTTTATTTTATTGAAACTGTGTAATTGTTTTCCCCTTTTATTGTCATCTACTATCCACTATAAAACAGAATTGCTATACACTTTTACTCAAAATAAATGTAATCTGATGACTAAACACTGCCAGCAAATATTTCATGACATAAGTTTTCAGTGTTTATGACTGTAAATTAATTGCCAATTCTAGCTGATCTGGAGAAACAGCCTATATATATTGCAGTACACAATATATGCGTATAATTTGAACATGTATGTTTGGGTGACATTTTGTTGCGAATAAACATTCAAAAATAAAGCATAACTATACAAATTAGTTTTAGGAATGGCTCTACATGGTGGAGATAATAAGATAAGGAATTACATCGTATATAGTTATGACTAAGGCACATACATCTCCGAGCCTACGGAGGGAATATTATTTGTTTGTGGGTGGGATATAGAAGTGCATGGTGATGTTTCTGATTCTGATGTGAAAACGGTAGGGATGCTTTGTTATCTGGAATACATGCATTATAAAAAAAGAGTATGATAATGTTGTAGTGACAATTGACGTTTTTTTTAAAAATTGTTGGGACCACCTAGAAAATGGATAACTATGATATCATTGGAAAGTATAAACCCTCTCCAACAAGGATCAGTTGAAATTACTTGCGCAAAGTGGTACGATTTTTGGCAGTCAACGGTTAAAATACATGACCCTTATAAAACAAAAAAAAATTGTTTTAAACATAAATCACCAAAGAGATGAATAAACAAACTTAAAGCAATCTTTTGCAAAAAAATGTGTTAGGTATTTTGTGTTCCACTTTCAATAGAAAAACATATTCCATATATGTCACTTATATTTGGAAACAGACGCGATAAATGGATGCATAAAAAGAGATAATAAAATTAAAAAAAGATCAAACATATGCAGCTTTGCTTTTATCGTAAACCACTGGTGGATTGATATCAAATGAAGTATTAAGCCTTACTGGTTATAATCTGCATCTAACATGTGTTTTAAAATACATTAATTTAAAGAAAACGTTTCTAAAACTAGTTATGGTGAAACAAAATACACCTGGAAATCAGTTTTATGAAGATTTATTATTTTTCTAAATTTAATATTTGTTGTTTGCGTTTAACAAGTTTAAATTTAACTATGTTTTATTATATGCGTTATGAATTGCCTAAATTAAGCTTTAAGATGGATATCAGTGTATTAAACTATTTAATTTTTTAACTCACACACAAATATGTGTATGATTTTAAATACGTATTGTAAGAAAAATCAAACACTTTAAAAAAAACGTATTAATACATTTTTATTTTAAAGCAAACGAGATAAATAAAGATGTAGTAATAGTTACAATTCGATTGTATTAACATGTTTAAGGCTTCACTTAAAAAATACACATATTATAATCCATATTTGATACACTCTGTATTAATTTCTTTTTTATGCATATACCGTTTATATACCAACACGTGTGACATTTGTTGATGTGTTTTAATTTGCCTTATACTCACTTATCTTCTATTAATTCCAAATAAAAAGCACTTTTAATTATTATCTCATCTGTAATCTATATCTTCATTATATCCAACATGGTTGTCAAGAAAACAACCATTGCTATTTGTCTTTTTGTTAAATGAAGTTCCACGTATATCCATGGCTTGTGCATATGTTATCCATTCCTTTCGTTAACATCTACTTAACACTGTATTGTCGAATGTGGTGACCAAGTGGATAAACACGTTCAGCTCTGAATCCGGATATCACGGGTCTGAGACTCACTGGTGCCACGCGATACTTCGGTGTCCTTAGGCAAGACTCTAGCCTCGACCGTCGGACGGGAGTGTTAACCGGACTGTCCTTGTATCGGAGTCTATCCTTCGAGCACTTTAAAGAACCATAGGAATATATTCGATAGTAAGCGTAATACACATTCCAAAACTGTTCCAATGTGATACCAAGGTGTCAACCCTTTTATATGTATAGTGTTGCATACATTTCTTCTATATATCCTTGTAATTGTTGTTTGTTTCAAATTTGTGAATTTCCTGTTCGACTTTTATACCTTCTTTTGAGGTTAAGTTTACTTTTTATACTTATGGTGTGTGAACTATATCTTTGTCCATACGTTTCCACAAATGGCAACTTTTTACAGTATACAGGAATTCATATTACATCTTCCATTGTGATTTTAATATTTTGCATTGCTAAAGTGTTATGTTTTGTTCTTAAGTTACATTTCCACTTCACTATGCATGACAATGTTAAGTTCTCCTTGATATTTTCCTACTACGATAGCATCATTGTACTGGGCTTGGGTTAGCTTTGTTACAAACGTGTTCGTCTGATTTACACTTACAACGCTCAACTAGAGCCAGCCGATGGAAGCCATCACAAAACATCCGTATTTTCGATATCTCAATGATACCTCAAGCCCAGACCTTGACCTTGATGGTGAAGGTCAAATTTCAGAACTGCATTGACATCATCTCATCCTCAACACGCTTCATACTAAGTTTCAGCTTATTACCTTGAACGGTCTAGAAGGATTTCCGTGCACAAGCCATTCTCAGGCAAAACACTAAGTCCTGACCTTGATCTTGATGATGAAGATCAAATGTCAGACCTTTAGTGACAACTCATCTTCAACAAGCTTCCCATAACGTTTCAGCTTCTTACCTCGAATGGTCTGGAAGGAGTTTCGTCCAAAAGTATTTTTTTGAAGAAAAAAATTAGTTGTGAACTTAGACGGTCAAGATCAATAACTGCTGATGGAAGCAACAAACACAAACAAGAGATACAAGTAGCAGACTCGGTTGTATTGATTCTGTTCATGAGAGGTAATGTAAAGTGCAACACCTCTCACGCCTCCTAACACTGGTTTAAGCGATATTCTACATTAAAGCCACAACGATTGGGCTTGATGATCCAAAAGGATCAGTAAGTAATAACACTACTAATCTGTAGTCTTTTTACGGCCGCCACACAGTACTAAATAAATGCTAGTGTGAATGTCAATAAATACTGAACAGGGGATCTCTTAGAAGCGAGAATCATAAACAAGAGATAAAAGTAGCAGACTTATCTTCAATGAAAACCTTTTGACTTAATCTAAATTTCTGTATAGACGGATTTTTAATATCTCGAACCATTCAGCAGTAGTTCCGTCCACAAGGTCGTGACGGACGGGCTGACAGAGTGACGGACGGACTGCTTCAAAAACAATATATCCGATTTCTTCCAAAAAGTGCGGTTATCTTGAATGACATGTTGTTTCTTATGCAAACGTATGATGCTGTGGAACATGACCGTTTACAGCTGCAAATGCATGATGTGTTACGAGAAGATCTGATGCCATTTCTCCCAAAAAAATACGTCTGTTTCAATCCGTTATCACTCATTTACCATCCATGTCTAACTAGGAACTCAGGCTCTTCTTTTGAATTATCGGCATTCATCTTTAGCGTTGCTTGTGTCGATGCATGTCTTACAGGGAGCTTAAAACTGCCTTCACATCATGGTGGAAGCTTTGCTAAACAGATAAATTTTAATCCGACATCTTCATTCATAGTTTGTCTGAACTATGGTGAAACACTGCACAATGTCCCTTTGGGTAATACGAAAATGGCGGCTAAAGACCTGTTTCAAAAGCCCTGTCATAGCCTGAGTTATCTTTAATTGCTACTCTATTTTTGAAGCTAGAAGCACTATTTACCTTCATCACCTTGATAATTGTTTTATTTTCAATTACATAAAATGATCAAACGGAGTCGCAACCGGTCAGTCAAGAACTGCGGGAAAAAATGCACGTTTAGAGTCACAAATAGTGGTTTGTTGCTCCTGATACCGATAAATGTTCCATTTTCGCAGTGTCGATAGGTAAACTGGCCTTGTAAAAAAAAAATGTTTTACATGTCTTCTAATATATCTAGGAGCATTTACAAAAGGTATACAGGTAACTATCTTGCGTAGTTAGAATGTTTTATGCTGACGAAATAAGGCAGCATACTTGCCTGCGTCGCGATATGTAATATCCAATCACCCGATCTTTCCGCCCTAATGCTGGTTAACATCAACTGTTTCCAGAAACATAAATCAGAACTTGAATGTTGCCGATTTTGAAAAACCGTAAGCACCAAGTTCTGAGATTTTCTGGGCGATATTATCTGACATGGCAATTTCAATTGCGCGGCGTCATCTCCTGAACCAATGAATGCTTTATCTGAACCATTATAAAGTGTTTCTCTAATCTGTCTAAACCCGTCAAAAAACAAAAAAACAGAAGAACGACACAAGAAGCACTTCCTATCTTCTAGTCGAATACAATGTGAATGGAGTTCTGCGGACTTAGACCTGAGTTCACTTGCTGTGAAACTGCATCAATTGCTGGTCCATCGTCTGAATATGTTTGTCTTTGCCTGACCATACTTGATAGAGATAGACGTGTATATGGTGGACATATCGGTTGGACTTGTATAGATATATGATGGGAGCATACAATGCAATCGTATTGGGCTCATGATCTGGAAAAAGGCCAACAATATATATTTTGATCAGGTGTCATATCAATAACTGCAGTGTTGGACATGTTTCGGCAAAGCATAGATCTCAGGAAATCACATGTGAAGTATTTGAGATTAATTCCAAAATTATTTACAAAAGCGAAAAGTATCTTGGTGAGACTGGTCTTGTAGTAGTCTTTTCAAAAGTAATTGTAGTTATTAATACATGTATAGCTTATTTTCATGCGAAATTTTACTTGACTGTTCCTTATTTCTTGGAATTAAAATAGAGGTACTGTCGTCACCATCTTTCGTATGAAAGCACACACTTGATAACGAGTGAAATGTATTCTTGTCATCTACTCTTTGCTATAACAGGCACAGAAAAGGAATTAATTGAGAAAATTGATTAGCTATTTGAGCCAAAGTCATATACTTAATTTTCGGTGGTAGGCTGTATCCTGTCGAAGAAAAGCAACCTCCCAAAAACTATATCAAAGAAAAGCAACCTTCCAAAAACTATATTTGTCTCGCAAGTGAAATGGATTCTCACAAGTAAAGAAGAATCAACCATTGGTAATGGACACACTTGTTTTAACTATTTTACACGCAGGTATAAGGCAAGAACAATACAAAATCAATTAGTACTTTGAATTGCGGGAAAAAAGTGCGCGTTGTGAACTGCTGTGCATAGTACGTTCTTAAACTTATATAATTATACAACCGTCTTGATCGCAGCAAAAAAAGAGTAATAAAGTATCTTTCCAACATTAAAATCAGAGTGGTTCATGTATGTATTGTACAGAATAATGAGTAAAGCTAATTAAAAAGTGAATAATTTATATATTCATTAAGAAACTAATAAGATTAATACAACGCCATTGATTAATTGTCTCCCTTTATATACAGTTTAAAATCATTTTGGATAACCAAACATATTTTAAAATATATGTGTGATATTTGAAATCATGTATAGTATCAATATATTGCATAATATAACAGTAACTTTAAAGCAACAACAACAACAACAACAAAAGACTTTCATATGATTAGTAGCATACATTTTTAAGTATCGAAATATAAAAATCGGAGTAGAAAATTTTCGTCATAATTTGAGAAATTTTATGCGTTTTATATTATTTCTTTTGTAGTGAATCTGTTCTTACATATTTTATTACATTTCTTATTGAACTAAAAGGAATTGATTAATTAATTTCACGTGAACATGTATTAAACAAAATATAATTGTTCTATTTTAAAAACAAAATCGATATCTTTAAGTATAGTATTATTCCTTATATTTAAGAAATAATTTTTAGTTAAACATGAAACACAGCATACACAGTTATTTTACGTACGTAGGAAGATGTTTATATACATTTGTTAACGAAAATGAGCTATTATTTCTCTGAAACTTATCATTTTAGTCGGTAGCTAATATTTTGCTGAAATTTGTTATTTATGGGTTCTGGTGTTCAGGCGCCATTTTAAAAAAAGTGTACCAGTTTGTGGAAGTAATTTTGGTGGAATCGTTTAGTACACATAATTACCTTTCATTTGATATATAATAAGCCCATTTTCTAGCTGGTCCCTGCTAACTCCTTAACTAAGCGACTTTTTCGCATATTGTCACTACAACATAATGGACCTTTGGAAACAGCCGAGCACGACACATATAAATATTGCAGTCTCGGTTTGATTGAGACTGTTCATGGGCGGTAGTGAAATATGCTAGCTACCGCTCACGCCCTCTAGCCCCGGGTTGAGCAGAACTCAATATTCATAAAATAAATAGAACACAATTTTAACCATCCCGAAGATGGCATGCATACGGCGGTGGACATGGAGTTATATGCGTCCCCATGCCGTACGGCGTATGGTCCCAGTATCTAATAAAATTAAATGCCCCGAAGAGCGAAATAAACAGAATGGAATTTAGTTGGGAGCAGCGGTTATGAAGCCTGCGTATCACAAGTAACAGCCAAAAGACGTTACAAACGTCGAATCTCAGAGTACTGCTATGTACAGAGGTTTACAAACTACTGCCTATCTCTAAGCCATAATGTGTGTTGTCTGCTGTAAACACTACCACCTGTATGTGTGTACACTTCCCAGTTCAGAACCCCACAGGCTCCTCCACTATATTTTCAAATTTCAAATTTCTGTCAGTTGGGTTTAAAACAAAACTGAAACTAGGAATAAGAAATACTTTTTCACAAATATGTTTTTTTACCAATACAATTGTTTAATATCTGTTTACTTCTGTGCCAAATATTGAATTTTTTTATGAGGTGGAATTTTTAATATTTTTAAAAAGCTTTCCCTGATTTAACCATGTACACTTCTCAAAACTGCTAACTACACCGCTCACGTTTTGGGTTATATATATCGATGGGTTGAATGTTTTTCAATAAAATAAAAAGGAAATACCAATTCAATCATTTTTACATCATTTCATTTTATTTTTTTCATGGGCAATGCTAGAACTAAACCACAATAAGCAATTACAAACGACCCATGTAAACACTAAAGTCACACTTTTCCCATATCTACATGTAGATATGGGAAAAGTGTGACTTTAGTGTTTACATGGGTCGTTTGTAATTGCTTATTGTAGATATGGGAAAAGTGTGACTTTAGTGTTTACATGGGTCGTTTGTAATTGCTTATTGTACGACCCATGTAAACACAAAAGTCACACTTTTCCCATATCTACATGTAGATATGGGAAAAGTGTGACTTTAGTGTTTACATGGGTCGTTTGTAATTGCTTATAGTGGTTTAGTTCTAGCATTGCCCATGAAAAAAATAAAATGAAATGATGTAAAAATGATTGAATTGGTATTTCCTTTTTATTTTATTGAAAAACATTCAACCCATCAATATATATAACCCAAAACGTGAGCGGTGTAGTTAGCAGTTTTGAGAAGTGTATACATTTAAATGAAAAACCTGCCCCAGCTCCATCTAATGGCTTTTAAATTATTTTTCTTCAATAGTAACATCTCATGTACTAAGCAAGTAATTGTTCTGGCAGTTCCCTGTGTGTTATGCAAAAAATATAGTGCTATATTTAAGTTTAATTAAATTGTAAGCATAATATATTGGTGTTACGCAATGTATAGGAAATATATCGTTAAAAATATAATTGTAAAGCGATATAAAATTCAATTTAAAATACCACATTTAAGCATTCATTAAATGTGCGATATGATGTATTGTTACATTTAATTGAAATTAAATTCAATATGATATATCACTACATTTAAATATTCATTATATGTGCAATGTGATGTGTCATTACATTTAATTTGAATTGATACATATCACTAAATTGTAAGTTTGACGTCTTAAAAGTAATGCTTTGTACATGAAGTATCGTTACATTTAATTGCATTTAAAGTCCACCAAATTCAGTGAAATACCAACGCTATAATTAAGATATCATTAAATGTGCATCATGATTTATTGTTACCTTTAATTACGCTTAAATGCACTTAAATGCCAAATACAAGTTGCAAACTTTTATTCTACATTTAAGAGTAATAAAATCCCAACTAAATTAAACATGGAATTTAATGACATTTCAGTCAATTTCAGTTTTGATTAAATCCCTTATTGCATGCAGTGTATTCTGAGACAAGGACTATCAAAACCTGACTTCTATGGTGATATGAGTTACAAACTTTGTAAGATCCTTGGTCATGATAACTTTCATACAATCTTTATTATACTTGTTAAAAAGTTTATCAAAAGAGGTTATGACCCTATCGTTTTGCAAGGTACTGCAAGTTTAATGGTTGACCCATATACAGTTCGCCAATATGCTTTCCTATATACTTGTGCGATGTCCGGACAGATTGTGGACCCTATGATGTCGTCTATCTTCATACTTATACTTAAATACTTTTAGAACGGTAGCGTTTGATGTTTGTCTTTAATATTGTCTTGTCGTACCCTTAAGGTATTGTTGTTGCTCTGGCTTCTGCCAGGTCATTGAGTACTTACATTGTGGCTTTCTAGGCTTTTGTTTTTTATATTATATATACATGATCATTAATGTGTTTCAATTATATTGTCTTGTTTGTTAGAGATTATCGGCTGGCGGGGATATCTTTACACTGACCCGTTTATTGGGGCGACAATAGGGCAAGTGTGAGGTTTGGTACATCATGTAACCTGGTTTAACACAACCACACACCCTCCACCCCACACACACACCACCCCAACCACCCCCAGCGGCGGCCTTTGCTTGTCATTGCCCGTTCCAATTGTCAACCTTATGTGTTGGTGATGTCTTATCTTGCCGTTTATTAATCTTTATATACAGTTGTTGTTTGTTTCTTTGTGTGTTTGTGGTTGACTGTCGTCCTTAAATGCTACTTTTCGAGTCTGATTTTTATATATACATTTGCTGTGTGGCGGCTCTAAAAAGTCGCACCGACTACACATCAAATGCTTTTACTTACAGGTCATTTGGTGAAATCAATTCCAATCTGTGCTGCTTTTAAAGTAGAATATCGCCTAAGTCATTGCTTTCGAGCGTGAGAGGTGTTGCCGAGGTTCCGATTAAAACACTTATACCGAGGGTTGGAATTCCATATCTGAACCGAATACCCATGATTGATTCTTTTTCTTGCATATCAGAGACATGTTGTGCGTTTACATTGGGGTTTATCAGTCACGCTCAAACTGCGGCTATGATAGATATGTATCATTTTCACATCTCAAAGTAACAACTGTCCCCATTGATACAGCTCGCACATGTACTGGATGATATATAAAATACAGACTGAAAAGGGGATCCCTTGTAAGTAACAAACGTTTAGCATGCTTTCATGCATACCGAATGTTGGCGCGCGTGAATTTTATCTCGACCCTAGGGTGAGATGGAAATATCTAGCCCCGGTAAAATGAGAGATATCCTTGTCCGGTATGCAAGAAAGTTTTATTCCACTACTCCAGCCTTTAAAGGTTCTGAATATTGTTTATTCACGCTTAGGATATGTTGCCTGCTTTTTAATTTAGTATTTAGACTGTTTCCTAGCAGGCTCTATTACCTGTGCTCCCAGCTAAATTCCTTTCTTCATCGCCCATTGTTTTGTCATTTAGAGCAACGCGTCTTGTTAGAAACTGGGACCATACGCCGATGGCCACGGAATGGTGTGAAAATACCGCATTGAATGTTCCATGTTTACCGTCATATGCATATCTTCTTCAAGGTGGCTCGAATGTCTGTACTATTGGAATGTTAAATGCTCAGTTATGCTCAACCTGGGGCTAGAGGGGGTGAACGGTAGCAAGCACTTCCCACTACCGTTCATGAACAGTATCAACAATATCAAGACTGCAATATTTTTTTGTATTCATCGTGTTCGAATATATCCATATTTCTCGTTTCATACTTTGTTTACTTATATTGCCTATTTTTAGAAAATATAACCTGGCGGGGATATCTATAGTTATTTGTTTTTGAGTGTGTTTGCGGTTAATTTTGGTCCTTTAATGCTACGTTTCCTGTTCGACTGTTACATCTACGTTTTATATTACGTCTTATGGACAGACTAAATCAGATCTAGTCTGCTATTTTCATTCTTGTTTGTGCGTGTGTGTCTTTTTTGGTTGTTTTGCTTTTCTGTTGTTGTTTTTTCCAAGGGTTCCATATATATGTATTTTGGGTGTTCTGGCTCAAAGCTCTCGCTCTGCTCGAGTTTGACTTGATGTATTAAAACTTTTTTAAAATAGGGGTAGTGAAGATTGCAAGTTTAATTTTTTTATTAGTTATCAAAATTACACCCCTAAAAATATAAAATGTTTCTTTAATACAAAACAAATTTGTCGATTTGTTATCAGAATTTTAGTAAAATCAACAAATAAACACGAAATTAACAAAATATCTTTTAAACCTCAATACATCTAAATCGGAGACACTCAGCGTTGTACGACTTTAACTTCAAGTATTCGTGTTTCATTCTAATCAACCAACCAACACATACTTGATATCTTGCAGAAGTGCCTTTTTTACATTTTAGACACGGTAACACATGACTTTTTTTTAATCTATATTTATGCAAACTGCAATAATCGGAATCTTTTGTTGGCTTGCTTTTACATGGGTTATGTAATCCAATTTTAAGAAATTGATAAACATTGCTTTCCATTGTCTTTTTGTATATAATTATTTTATATTTAAGAAAAAATATTTTTAATATATAACAAATAAAGTATGAAAAACGAGGAGACTATAAAAAAATTAATACTTCTGTTTAAAACAGGTGTAATAGATAAGCAAACACTATCTAACGGTATAAATGCATTAAACCCAAAGGAAACTCCAAAAGAGGTTAAATCTCAACCATTAGAAAATTTACTCAAGAGACGACGTGCTAAAAAACAACGTAAACGAGAAAAGCAGAAATATGACAAATTACAAGAAAATATTATAAATGAACAAAAGCAGAAATATGCCAAATTACAAGAAAATGTTATAAATAAACTAAAACAAGTTTTTAAAGATAGAAAATTAAAACTGGTTGACAAACCAATGTGTGGCTATTTCAAAGCATACGAGATATCTGCCGAGAAATACAAAGACCCTCAAAACTATTGCATGATAATAAATCTATTATCACAAAACAAATAAGCAAAGAGCTGACAAAGATGAATGGATTAAAGTTTCAATTAGGTCTCACTGTAAATTTATTCAAAGATGATGGTGATACCAAAAAATACACCACAGCAGTATTACACAGCGAACAAAATGCAATCTTAAACTCTGAAAAAATAAATGAGTTTTACGATGAATCATCTGCAAATATACAAGAGAGCCTTGAAAGATTTACAAACACAGCATCAGGATTGGAGATTGATCATTGTGTTACGTTTTACTTAAATATTGCAAAGTACGAGCCGTTAAAAGGTTCTTCATATATTCCTTTGCCTAAAGCAGTAGCTGATAAGAAGGCAATTATCAATGTAAAAAACGACGATGATCAGTGTTTGTTTCATGCAATAAATTCAGCTTTAAATCCAGCTAAAAAGAATTCTGATAGATTATCAAAGTATCCTAGTACAGAGTTCTTAAAGAAACAGGGCATTGACTTTCCCACTCCAATTTCTCAAATTTTCAAATTAGAGAAACAAAACAACCTTGCTATCAACGTTTATGGATATACCATAACAGGAAAAAATAAAAAGGTATCTGTTTTTCCATATAAAATATCAGAACAACCAAAAGATATTGAACGAATTAATTTGATCTTAATATCTGAAGACACTGAAGTTGAATCAGAGAACGAAGACGATCCAAATATTGAAGAAGGAATTATAGATGACAACTATAAGCCTGATGATTATTCCAAAGAACCAAAAAAATTAACAACAAAATATCACTATTGCTGGATTAAAAATCTAAATAGATTACTTTACGATCAAAACAAACATCACGGTAAAACTTATTTCTGCGATCGTTGCCTTCACGGCTATTCTGGAAAAGGACTACTTACCAAACACAAAGAAGACTGTGATGGTATCAACAAAAATTCTTGCAGAATAGAAATGCCGCAAGAAGGTAAAAATCACATAAAATTTAAAAATCATCAAAATCAGATGCCTGTGCCTTATGCAATATATGCTGATTTTGAGAGTATAATTAAACCATATTTAATCAAATTTGGAAAGAAATCTGAAATCACAAATGTACACGAAGCTTGTGGTTTTGGATACCAGGTTGTCAGATATGATGGCAGAGCTGAAGAACCTGTTATTTACAGAGGTGAAGATGTTGTTGAAAAGTTTTTAAATTACTTAGAATGTGAGAAGAGCAACATTAATAATATATTTGCTCACCCAAAACCATTAATCATGACGCAGCAAAATGAGGAAGATCATGAAAAAGCAACACACTGCTGGATATGCGAAAATGAAATAGGTAGGAAATGTTGCAAAAACTGTAAAGTAAGAGACCACTGTCATTTTACAGGTGAATATAGAGGTGCAGCACATAAAAACTGCAACCTAAAGCTGAAAATAAAACCAAACAAAACACCTATACCTGTTATATTTCACAACCTCAAAGGATATGATAGTCATCTTATAATGCAAAAAATACATAAAATGACAGGTAATATTACATGCATTCCAAACAACGCTGACAAGTATATTTCATTTAGTGTCGGACAACTTAGATTCTTGGATAGCTTTCAGTTTATGGCTTCGTCTTTGGAAAAATTGGTTAAAGCAACAAACAAATCTGATTTCAAAATTACCAAAAATCAGTTCGGGGAACAAACAGATTTACTTTTATGAAGGTGTTTATCCATACGAATATATGGACAGTATGGAAAGATTTAAGGAAACGCAATTACCGCCTATAGAAAAGTTTTACAGTAGTCTTTCAGATGAAAGTATAAGTTCCAAAGATTACGAATATGCTCAAAAAATATGGAAAGAGTTTAACTGTAAAACTCTTGGAGACTATCATGATTTATATCTAAAAACTGATGTAACTCTGTTAGCAGATGTGTTTCAAACTTTTAGAAAAACATGTATGAGTGCATACAAACTTGATGCTTTACATTACTATACAGCACCTGGATTATCTTGGGATGCTTTACTTAAACATTCAAAAATAGATTTAGAACTTTTGAGAGACATTGACATGCACTTATTCATAGAAAAAGGAATGCGAGGTGGTATAAGTATGGTATCAAAATGATATGCCAAAGCAAACAATCCACATGTAGTTGATTATAACCCTAACGAGGAAAACAACTTTTTAATGTATTTTGATGCAAATAATCTTTATGGATGGGCAATGAGTCAACCACTTCCATATTCTGGCTTTAAGTGGGTGGAAACAGAAACGTTGCCAGAGCCAAAAGAAGGAAAAAGGATATTTTCTGGAAGTTGATTTGGAATATTCTAAAGAACTTCATGAAGCTCACAATGACTATCCGCTTGCACCGGAAAGATTAGCAGTGAAAAAAGAATGGTTGTCTGAATACCAAACAGATTTGTTAGAAAATAACGGCATGATAAATACAGAACAACTAGTTCCCAATCTTAGGGACAAAGAAAAATATGTGATACATTACAAAAACCTGCAACTGTATTTATCTTTAGGCATGAAACTAAAGAAAATACACAGAGTATTAGAATTTAATGAAAAACCATGGATGGCATCATACATAAACCTAAACACAGAATTTAGGAAAGAAGCTAAATCAAACTTTGAAAAAGATTTTTACAAACTTATGAACAACTCTGTGTTTGGCAAGACAATGGAAAATCTACGCAAGCGGACAGATATAAAACTAGTCAAAACTAACGGCTCTGAAAATGAAAAGATAAGAAAAATAATAGCCAAACCCAACTTTAACAGGCGTATACAATTTTCAGATGAATTATCAGCAGTACATGTAAACAAAACAAAATTAACATTAAACAAACCAGTCTATGTTGGGATGTCAGTATTGGATTTATCAAAGTATATGATGTATGATTGGTATTATAATACCCTAAAGAAAAGGTACGGAAATGACTGTACTTTATTATACACAGACACTGACAGCCTACTGGTAAACATCAAAACAGATGATGCATACAAAGATATGGTTGAAATGAAAGATGAATATGACTTAAGTGATTATCCGAAATACCATCCAATGCATGATGATACAAACAAAAAAGTATTGGGTAAAATGAAAGACGAATGTAATGGTGTTGCTATAGTTGAGTATGTTGGATTAAGACCCAAACTATGTTCTGTTTTGAGAGCGGATGAGCAGATGATTGAAAAAGTAATAGATAAAATGAAAGATGAATGTCCTGGTGTTTCGATAGTTGAGTATATTGAATCAAGACCCGAACTATATTCTATTTTGGGAGCGGATGTGCAGATGATTGAGAAAGTAACAGACAAAATAAAAGATGAATGTGTTCCTATAGTTGAATCCAAACTATGTTCTATTTTGGGAGCGGATGAGCAGACGATTGAGAAAGTAGTAGATACAATAATAAATAAAACAAAAAATGATGGTGAGTCTATAGCTGAGTATATATCTAAAAATATTGGATTAAGACCCAAACTATATTCGATGTTTAGAGCGGATGTGCAAAATGTTAAGAAAGATGAAAATATTGGATTAAGATCCAAACAAGATTCTATTTTGAAAGTGAATGAGCAGATTATTAAGAAAGTAAAGGGTGTAAAACAATATGTAACCGAAAAACAAACAAACTTTGAGAACTACAAGGATGCATTGTTTGGCAAGAAAAAATACACCCATAGAATATGATACGATCAATAAAGCATCAGATATTTGGCGTAACAGTAAACAAAACTACATTATCACCATTTTACTCAAAAAGATATATATGAGAAGTTGGAATTACAACTGATGCACATGGTTTCTATAAAAACTTATGAATTTGGGTATCAGCAGGAACAATAAGTAATTCTTCTTTGACAAATCTTCTCTGTGGCGCTGGTGCTTTTAAATAATAAACTCTTATGCCTTGCGTCACCATATAACTTTTAATCTTGTGACTATCTACACTCCACATTGGATCAGTTGCTCTGCGTCTTCCACCTTCTTGTTCCCCGGGTTGATATAAATATCTTACACTTGCATTTATACAGATAGGATCATCTTTTAATATTTTTGTTTCAACAGGAGGGGGCTTTTTTGTCTCCGCATTTATGGCTTTGACAACTTCTGGTCATCTCTTTACCCATTCTCTATTACGTTTTTGGGAATATATTTCCTTAGCATACTGATAACCAAACAATCTCTCAGCTAATGTTCTGTTAAATCTTTCCACTAAAGCTTGGTCTCTGTGTATTTCTGTTCTGCCTCGTCTGATATTTACTTTGTGTTTTGCCATCAACTGTTATACTGCACCCATAAATTCTCTGCCTGGATCCACTTGTAATAATTTTGGATATTTCAAATGTCGACTGTATATTTTCTCAAATGCTGTGGCAACTTCTTTGCTATCCTCGGAAGTCAGTGGCTCTGCTTCTTTGTATCTACTTGCAATATCAACAACAGTCAATGCATATTTATATGTCTTGCGTCCACGGCCAAAGCCAAAAGTATCATGCGGTAAAAATAACAAATCAGCTTGATGCACTTTATTTTTAGTAGAAACATCAAACCTGGGTCTAATTATTTTCTTTGGCGCAGGTAAATAAATCTGCCACACAGCTTGTTTCTTTAAAAATTCTAATGCCTTTTTTTCACTAACACCAGCCTCTTTTGCTAATTTTTTAACTGCTGTGTAACCTCTCCAAAATCCTTTTGGGCTGTAATAAATATTTTCCATTTTTTTCTACTAAAGATTAAACTTTATATAACTATAAAGAAAAAATGGATATCACAACTGCACAATTCGATGAACTGCTCGAAGAGCAATATCAAAATAGCACAAAGAAATGGACAGACTTGGAACTAAATAAAATATACACTATTACAGATACGAAAATAGTAGAAACTGAATATGGTCCATCCATGGTATTGACATTATTAGACAATGGTGAAGTATGGGCGCCTGGTCATCTCAAAGATAAATTAGAGAAGAGTGCTAAACCACCATATTATATGCGACCACTTGGATTGAAACCATGTAAGAACAACAAAAAAAATAGGTATCATGCATATGACTTAGTCTTTTCAAAGTAAACATATTTAGTTATTCCAAATTTAAAAAGTCCAAAGTAATTATAGTTTTGAACTATTTTTTTTATGAACTCAATTTGTACGCCACAAATCCAGTTGCAGCCATGCCCACCACAATAAACGTAATTTCTCTATTCTGTTGATCCGGAGATGGTGTATAAAAATCACTCAACTTGGGCTCTGGTTCCAAAAGCAAATGTTTGCCAGTGGTATAATAATACTGTTTCATAGCTTGGTCCACATCATCAAAAGTCTGCTCTGCATGATGCTCTTTTTGCAGTTGCTTATTAATAAAATCTAATCTCTCTGTTCTTTTTTTATTCCACTCCGCTTGTGCTGCGTTTAATTGTTCAACTGCTTTGTCATGCCTTTGTCTTTCCTCATCTGAATGACTTCCCATTTTTGAAAAGAAATAATTTGAACCGCTAAACGCCAATGCGTTTGTTAATGCTCCACCTATCATCATTGCTACTGCACTTGCCATTTTTTTATATATATTTTTTTTAAAAATTATTTCATAATATCCGCAGGAATAATACCTTGCTTAATCAGCATATCCTTTGTAGCCATTGCTAACATTATATCCACAGACAGCATCCCAACATATACCATATTAAAATCCACTTTAGGTGCTGGTCTTTTTAGTAGTTTTTTGCTAATTTCAGAATATCCAACAGTTAGAAGTGTTTACACTCCAGCGTGATACATCATATTTATAATTTGTTTTCCGTCAATATTTGCTGCCATTTTTTTTTATATGATTATTTTTTTAAAATAAATTATTAAAAATCAAACGGCTCTTTTGGTGCAACATGAACAGGTTGCACAGCTACAGGTTGCGTAGCAGATTTCTTGTTATAAATATACAAACCCAACCCAGCAATGCCTAATAAAACCAGACACGGTGGAATATAATTTTTGTATACGTTTATTTTGATTTCTTTTGTTCTTCTTCACCTATTGTTATTTTTGTTATTTCATCTTGCTTTGCAGCATTTTGATTTGTAGCATCTTGATTTGCATTCTGTGCATCTTGAAGCAAACGCTTTGCCTTTCTTGCCGCTGCTCCTTTTTTCCCAGCCTCTATTCGTTTTGGATTTTTTACTTTTTGTTGTTCAATAGGTTGTGTAACAACAGGTATAACTTCACTCTCTTGGTTCTCCATTTATATTATCTATATTTTTATTTTTGTTAAAATCAATATGTCTAACAGTTGTCAGTATTGCTGTGAATGGTGCTAAGCACATTCCATACCTGTAATACAACTCACAACAAGCACTTGTCAAAGCATGATTAATAAATGGGTCTTCCTCCAAATCTTCTATCAGCTTTGGTGGATTTGTCACATTGAAATATTTTGATACTCCCATCACATACAAGTTAATAAAAGAATTGCCTAAAGTCTTGGTCATACTTGCCCCAAGCCTTGCTTCATATCTGCAGTAAAGTTTGTTAATTTCATCCGGGGGCATGCCATCTATATTCGTGAGTTGTATGTCTTTACCCAAATATTGACGGCTACCACCGCCAGCCACTATGGCTGATAATCTTTCTTTTTTTGTTTCTTGTTGCTTTGATTCATCTGGTTCCGTCTGTTCCGATATATTTTGTAATAGTTCTTCCGCATTCATTTTTATATTAGTAATCTTATTTTTTATCTTGAAATAAATATAAAATACAAAACAACTAGCTGCGATATTCATGCAACTAGTAATTGTTAGTATTGTTAATAGCATTGTTATTAACATTGCTATTTTTTTTATTAGCATTGTTAATTTGCTGCAAGCATTGCTATTAACATTGCTACTTTGCTGTGAGCAATGCTATTAGCAATACTTTATTCATGGTCAGTATTGCTATTAACATTGCTACTTTGCTGTTAGTATTACTATTAGCAACAGTTGTAAAAAAAGGTATTATACCTGCGGATATTATGAAATAAATATATTTTGTAATAATAAAAAATATTATATAAGAAAAAATGGATTTGAAAATAACAGACGGTGAGATTAGTGATTATGACAAAAATAAAACAGCACTGGAAATTATGACAAGAGATGACGATGACGTAAAATGTTGTATATGTGTTTCAGAAAGTAAGTTTTTACAAACGTATGCAAAAGGTGCACAGGAAACGCCTGTAATTTCTGTGACAAAGGACGGCGTAGAATATTTTATATGTGAGCCAAGAGGGTATGTTTTACAAGCCCCGAAAAACATGAGTAGTAATGTTGTACCGATATTGGTTAGTGCATTGAATTTATGGTTTATATGGGACACTCTAGTTTTTATTTTTGAAAAAAATTATTCAACCCAATAACCAGTTGGTTGGTCAGTCCTCAAAATTAACTTCGATTATTTAGTCTTAGCTAAAGCTTTTTTTATTCTGGTTCTCTCTTCCAGCGTTGGAATAACATCATTTTCTCTCAAACAATTTTCATAACTATCTCTGTCTTTGGTGTAAAATATACACAACCATTTTGCTTGCTCCCTCAAATCTTTCAATACAGAATTATATCTCTGTGAAATAACCCATACTGATTGTTTGGCGTGACGACCAGCGAATGCCAACTCTGATAACATATCTTTTTTCTTTGTTAATTCTTTTGTGGCTGAGCAATCGTCAATAATGTATAATGTGGGCTGGCCAGCATATCTTTTGAAAAACAAACGCAACAGTTCTTGCAGCATTTCTTTACCGTTGCTCACGGGATTGACAATTTTTTTTTTTTATCTTTTGGATGTCTTACATCACCTATCCAGGATCTATTTCTATAAGCCTCGTTCCACTCTATAGTTGGACACAATATAATTATATGTTCAAAAACTCCAACATACTCTTGTTCAAGTATGTCAAGAACAAACTCTGTTTTGCCGCAGCCTGTCTGACCGCAGATAATGGCACTGTGTGAATATTTAGGATATTTTTGTTGCAAACTAGTATCCTGCTTCTTTGAATCTTCCATCTTCGAAATTGATTTGCGCATCTTGTGTTATATATATATATAAATATTTAAAGTTTGATCTGCATCTGCTTTTTTATTTATTAGTATCGTTATACCTTCACTGCCGTTTTCTATTTTTCTTCCACTGCCGTGTAATAAATTGTCATCACATGTTCTAAGGTCAAGCCACAAAGCATATGATTTTGTCAGATAGGTCTCAAGAGAAACACTGGTAAAGTTTAAGTCCCTCGCTACTATTTCTGTCTCTTTGTTTCGTTTTGATGTCAAGGCAAAGTATTTGTTAATTTCATCCCAATGTTGATATGCCCTCATGCCCTGACTATACAACTGATTTGGTACTCCCTCTATTGTCATTTCAACCTTTTCAATCTTTGGGTTGTAAAAGGTTTCTGCGCTTGTTCTTTATGGGTCTTCAAACAGAATTAGAATACCTTTCATGCTCCGTGCTGGTACATTAATGTTGATGTTCCAAAGAGTTTCAGATTTGTTTGCTATTATTTTTCTATGTCGCAAGATACGATCATACATAAATGACATCTTACCATTGGTTTGCTGTCTTATTTGTCTGGCTAATTCAACATCACTAACCGTATCAAATTCCAAGCAGATATTTTTTATTACATAAGATGCATCAGCATCACTGCTTTTGATAACTTTGTTATAATCGTTAAACGTTAATTCATATTCTAACCTATCACCAAGCCCCGCTTGATAAAATGGCATATGACTTTCTAACATTTCAAAGTCCAGTGGAATACAAACTCTATTTCCATAAGCTGCTGCTACAGCTTCATCTCCGGTGTCTGAGGAAGCATCTCCCGCACCAACTCTATGTTTTAGCATGTTTGATTTACCAATACCTTGGTAAGCTATGTTTACTCGTTCGGTAGGGCTTTTCCATAAATCTACATAACAATGATATATATCACTGTCATCTATTGACATGACTTCATTGCCACTTATTCTTATTGTCATTTTTTTCACAATTGTTCTACCCAGATTTTAAAATAGAGTAGCGTTGGCGTCTGTTCTGCTTTTAAGTTCTATTTCAAAGGCAAGACGAGCATACGTGGCTGAAGGAGGATTTGATTTTGACAATCCTACGTTTGATCCAGATGATTATGATGAATATTATGATGATGATTTACCAATGGTGCCTGATGAGCCGGTTCAAAGAAGTCTTCTTAATCAAAGCGATCATATTGCTGAACTTAGGGGAGAGCTGGCAGAATCCACACTTGAAATATACAAAAAAAATCTTGTAAAATCCTTTTATAATGAAATAGGAAAACGATATAAGATGGCACCGGACAAAATGGATTATGACCAGTTTAAAGTATCAAATGATGGTAAAACATTATACTGGATTGTTGGTGATAAAGGAATAAGAATAACTGCCAGGCAAGGCTCTTTTACATGTCTTGCTCTTGGTTCTTTGCTAAATGAATATAACAGGATTATTGGCTCTGGGGGAACAAGGGCGGTAAGACAGTTTTTAAATTTACCGGAGTATGACAGTAAAACAAAAGTATCACAAAATTTTAGACAAGTTTTGGAGAGCACAATAAACGATTTACCAAATAATGTGGATAATATCCCATTAAAAGATTTATCAAGTGTTTCGAATGACACAGCACAGTCAATGGAAAGTGCTCTTTATGACTGGGATGTGATTGAGCGTCCTGATGTTGAAACACAAACAAATATAGACAAGCGTGAAATGGATGGAATAGTAAAAGCGATGACAACTGTCAAGGAAGAACTCACCAATAACGTGGCAAAACTTACACAACTTGATAAAGACATAACAAGAGATCGCATCAAAGACCTTGAAGATGAGAGAGGTGCAAGAATGGATGTCATTAATGAAAACAGAGAAGCTTTTCGTAACCAAGTAAGCAGGATAAAAGAGACAATAAACAAAATGTTAAACGAGGATACAACTCTTGGTGAGAGGATCAAAACCTTGTTAAGGGAGCAAGGTATTACTATTGTTAGTATCCTAACTGCATTTGGTATGATTCTTGGGGTGATAATTAATTCTATTATTCCCACATCAAGTGCTGCTCCAACTCCAACTCCAAAGCCTGATCCATCAAGTGTAAAAGATTGGATAAAAAAACAACTATTTAATCTTGGTAAACTTCTTGCCAACCTAGCTGGTAAAGCTGCTGCAGCGCTTCCAGGAGTTATTGGTGCAATAGTATCATGGCTTTTATCTGCAACAGGTAATGTTATTAATTGGCTTGGTAACAATCTATGGGCTTTGCTTGTGTTTGTTTCCGGGTTGTTGTATGTGGCAGCCAAAGAGTGGTTTAGTAAATCTCGTAAATAAGTAATGCAGCAAGACCTATTACTATAGTACCAACAATTATAGTTGTTTTGTTATCTTCGTGTTCAATCGCTATTTTTTGCATTTCTGGTGGGTTATGTTCCACAGTTTTATGTATTGATTTAGCAGAATGTTCCGGTAAAAATTTCTTTGTTGTGGTGCCTTGAAAAGGTTGAATATTTTTTGGTGGCACTGGTTTTACATTTACATCATTATTCAATCCTAATGCTTGTGCATCTGTTGCTATTACAATTTCATTATTGTAGTCTTGTATTATTCCGATTCTTAATTCCATGTCACTCGGAGACATGTACAATCCACTTCCATAGACAAAATTTACTTTACTTCTTGCATATTTTAGGGTGGTTTCATATCTTGAAATTTGACTGGGCAAGTCAATGGGGCTATTTATTGCGTCCTCTACATTTGATAAAAATTGTTTCTGTGCATCAAATGCTGTTCCAGTTCCCAGTATATCTGTTCTTGTTTGTGATTGTGAACCAAGAATTGCCCAGCAGTATGTTCTTATGCTGTCATTGATTCTTTCTACTCCAGCTCTTGTAAATCCAAATGAACAATCTAGTATAAAAGTAGACCAACTATTGTCAGCCTCAGATCCTTGTGCAATGTAATCAATGTGATATGTTTTATCACTCTCATAGACTGTAAAACTCATCGTTTTGTTGTCGTATACAGTA
Organism: Cyrtodaria siliqua; assembly: GCA_037043455.1. Classification (NCBI taxonomy): domain Eukaryota; kingdom Metazoa; phylum Mollusca; class Bivalvia; order Adapedonta; family Hiatellidae; genus Cyrtodaria; species Cyrtodaria siliqua. The sequence continues at coordinate 276,029 of JAWPHD010000001.1, forward strand.
TTTACCAAAGGATGATAACCAATATTTGTCCAGTAATTATAAATTGTTCCTAGACCATTATTATAGCTTTGTTTCTGTATCAAGTCTGAATATAAAGCAACGTTAAACTCCTTGCATATTCTCTCGTATGCGTTTCGGTTATATGTGTTACTAAATGCATTCCAATTTGAGTCTTGCGGCATTGCTACACTCATCTCAAATAATATTCTTCTGACTTGGTAGTAGACATGAAATCGAAATAACGAACCAACCAAAGTATCAGCTTTTAGACGATTGTTGAAATCAATGCCACATCCAGTTGTCGCACACCAAATAGCAAAGTTTAACTGATTCTGCCAAAATAACATCCAATCTGTTCCCCAGCGTTGAACTATAGCATCTGATTTGACGTATGGGAGTTTGTATTTTTCAAAGACATTGGGAAATGATGCTTTAAAGTCTTTACCGTCTGATGTTATGACTATGTTTTGATTTATTATATCTATCACTTTCTTGCTAAAAGTATTTGAATAGTGAGCATCTGGGTTATATTTGAATTCTTTAGAAATCATTTTTATTTGTGTTTTTATATATATATATTAAAAAAATGTTTCATACAATTTCAAACATAGACAACTCTATTAATTTACAACAGTATATCGATAATAGAGATGGAACTAAGCGCGTTGGATTAAAAAGTTTTACATACACTATCGGTTGGCAAAATATTATTCATGAAACCATAAAGACACGAAACCCAGATAAAATAGAACATTTAGCAGGTGGACTCTATAACTTTCAAGACTTGGTAGAAAAGTTTAAAAATCTAAATGAAAAGATTATTCTCGACAATATTGTCCAAATTGGTGCAGCCATTATACATACGCCAATAGAGACACGAATATCAAGCGGTCTTTCAAAAATGCTGGGATTCAAGGACAGAAAATTGTTGACAGGTACTAATATAGGAGATTACCCAATTGATTTAGCTCCTTATAAACAGCTATATGTTCATCTGGAACAAGTTAATACGAGTAGTAATTATTTCAATGGTAAGCCAAGCACTATTATAGGTGTTGTACCTGTAGTAAATAAGCAGTTTGGAGATATAGTATATACAAGTTTTTATCCTGAATATCACTGTCTTATGAATGGTGCAATTACTGAATTGAAAATAGAAGTTAGAGATGAGTATGGCAACAAGATATTTAATCACGGTTTGCCTATGAGTTGTGTTTTAGAAATTATTTAAAAAATATATTTTTATAAAAAAAACAATGAGTATATTTGGACCACCAAGCCCTAAAAAAACAGAAGACTTAGAGGCTTTAATAAATGATATTCAAAATTTATATAGGCGAGTTGTGCCTTTTGTTGACCAGTTTAATCATTTAAAAAATAGAGTTAATAATCTTAAATATGGAATTATAACAATATTTGCGGAGGCTAAGGGCCCACTTGTGTTGAATAGAATACTCTCATTTGGTAATGGTGGGGCAGAATCAAATGTGGGGCATGTAATGACACGCCGTGGACGAATTATGGGAATAGGTTTAGCATGTGAACGATTAGTTGGTGACGTAACTGTAATAGTTTCTGTCAATGGTGTTGAACAACCAAATTATGGTATAACGCTTCACATCATCCCAAGCAATCATGATAACTTTGATAAACCTTTAGAAATTGGTGCTGGTTCTGTTGTTAACTTTGTATGCAAGGTTGCTAACGCTACCGCTGTAAATACGGTGGCATCATTATTAATTGAATTAATTTAATTTTTTATTTATTAATAAAAAATGAAGCAACCAACAGCACCAAGTATATATCCTGAGTTGCCAGTGGTAGACGGACAAAATTATAGATTACAAAAGATTTCAGAGATTGAAAAAAAGTTAATTACAGAACGAGATATACGTCAGTCACTTTATAAAAAATATAAACGTGGTATTAATATTACAGATGGAATTGACACTACCTTGATATCTGCAGGTGTTATTATGGCTGGGATTGGATTTGTTGTTCCAGTTTTGTTACCTTTAGAAATAGCAGCAATAGTATGTGGAGCTACAGGTGTTTGTATTAATTTTATCAGACGCAAGCTTAATGCAAAAGCTCAAAAACATCATGAAATAAAAACTTTGGCAGAGGCTAAGTTAAATAGTATAAAGCAGTTAATATCAAAAGCGTTGAATGATGCACAAATATCTGATCAAGAGTTTAAGATGATTTTAGATGAGTTGGATAAATATTATAGTTTAAAACAGGACACCAAACAAAAAAAGGCTAAAATAAGTGAAGTTCAAAAAAAAGAACTAGTAGAGCAGGGAAGAAAGGAAGCAATGGCAACCTTACAAAAAAGTCTAAAAAGTGTGTGATTTATTGTTTTAGTAGTGTGTTTGAGTATGATCCACCACCTTTGTATTCAAGGTCAGAAAATTGTTAATTGAAAGTAATTTTGATAACAAATCGACAAATTTGTTTTGTATAAAATAAACATTTTATAATTTTTGATAACTTATAAAAAAATTAAACTTGCAATCTTCACTACCCCTATTTTAAAAAAGTTTTAATAAATCAAGTAAAATCACCATTTCATGGTGATTTACTTATATATATGTATTTTGGGTGTTTCTGGCTCAAAGAGCTTTGAGCCAGAACACCCAAAATACATATATATGTTCCCCTTTACAGTAAGTATTGATATTCACATAGCGTTTGTTCAGTGCTGTGTGGCGGCGGTAAAACGTCGCCCCGAGTACAAATCAGTAGTGTTATTACTTGCTGTCCTTTAAGATATTCAAGCTCAATCTATGTGACTTTAAAGTAGACTTCCGCTGCTTAACCCGGTGCTAGGGTTGCGTGGTGAGTGGGGGGTGTGGGGGTGGGGGTGGGGTAGTGAGTTGTGAGACGGGTTGTACCTTATATGTATCATGAACAGACTCAAACTAGTCTGCTACTTCTCTCTATTGTTTGCGTTTGTTACTTACAATGGATCCCCTTTTCAGTCTGTATTTTATATATCATCAAGTACATGTGCGAGCTGATTCAATGGGGACAGTTGTTACTTTGAGATGTGAAAATGATACATATCTATCATAGCCGCAATTTGAGCGTGACTGATAAACCCCAATGTAAATAAAGTTGACTTGCAGATTATCATTAATACATATGTAAGCGAAACAGGAAATACTTTATTTCCCTGATTGCATATTATTTAATGCATATTTTTAACTAATGGATGGACAACATTTTTACTCACAACGGCATCTGATAATAACTTCAACAATGTACTAAATAAGTAGGGTGATTATGGTATCACGTTTAACTTCAATGTAATGAATATTCACGCGCTGTAATTGGCATTTTAAAATTGAGTTCTGCTCAAGGCGGGCCTAGAGTGCGTGAACGGTAGCAAGCTGTTGTCACTACAATTCATGAACAGTCTCAATCAAACCGCGACTGCAATATTATGTTGTTTATTGTATGTATCGTGTTCGGCGATTTTCAAATTTCTCTTTTCATACTCTTTTTTAAAATGTAAGTATGTTTATTTTAATATATTTTACCTATTACTATTTATTATACTCCACAAACTAGACCAACCAAAGTAGCAACCGAACATGTAACAGCGTGTAACAGAGTTTACAATTGACAAAACGTACCACGCCGGATACCGATACATCCAAACTTTAGTGTATATGGATAACAATGTTCACGGCGGACCATAAACTGTCGAATAGCTAAAGAAATATAAAAAGATCGGACAGGGAAAGTAGCATTCAAGGATGACAGTCAACCACAAATCACAGAAACAAACACGGACACAGACAAACAAGAAGGCAAAAGTAACAATGAATGCATACGACATCACAACCACAAAAGGGTTGGCAATAGGGCTACCGCCTTGGAACGGTCAGTGGCAAAGTGGCCACTGGGGGGTTTAAACCGGTTCTAGGGTGCACCAAACCTCACACTTACCCTACTGTCATCCCATTAAAACAGGACAGTGTAAATAAAGAAATCCCCGCCATGATCTAATCTCTAACCAACAAGGCAGCATCAATAGGCAATACGAGGGGTGTTCGAAAACTTTTGCAAATTACACGTTTTCTCCGAGATATTAATTAAAAGTTGATAATTTTTTTGTCTAGTTACCTTCGAAATATTCCCCTTTAGCCAGAACACATCGTTTCAATCTTTTACTCCAATTTTTGAAACAATTTCCATACTCATCTTTGGGTACACCCATAAGAAACTGGTGAACTGCAGACCCCAATGCACTTCTGAACCTATATCTCCTACCATATAGGTGTTTTTTCAATTTCGGAAAGAGAAAAAAATCGCAAGGGGCCAGGTCTGGGCTGTAGGGAGGGTGCGACAATACATTGACCTTTTCAGACTTCAAAAACTGTGCTACAGTTTAGGATTTGTGGGCTGGAGCATTGTCATGTAACAAATGGACATGCTGGAGACCGGTTTTTGGACGTACTTTTCTCATTTTTGTTCGCAATTTTTTCAGAACCACATTCTTATAGAAGCTACCAGACACACCCCTACCTTTTGGAACAGCAATTTGCTAGAGTGATCCAGAATTTCTGAAGAAAATGGCGTATAACACCTTCTTTGCTGTCAGTGTTCGTTTAGCAATACTTGGCCTTTTGGCATGTTTCAGAGCCCATATCCTGTTATCAACTTTTCGCTTGGGCTCATAAAAATGGACCCATGTCTCATCACCAGTTATGAGACTATCAAACACTTTTTTCTGATATTTTGGGTACTTCTTCAGCAGTTGCTTTGCCATTTGCACCCTCGTACGTTTCTGCTCATCGGTGAGCAAATGGGGGATCCAGCGAGCACTTATCTTCGTAAGCTTAAGAATTTTCTTCAGAATGAAGTGGACAGATGCTAAACCCTAGTTTGTCATTTGTGCCAGCTGTCTGACAGTGAAACGCGCATCTTTCTCAATAATGGACTTGATCTTATTAATGTTAGATTTGGTAACTGCAGACCTGGGTCTTCCTGAATAAGGGGCATCTTTGACTGATTCCTGACCGGAACTGAATTTTGTAAACCACCTATAAACTGTGGAAAATGACATTTGTTTATCCCCATAAACAACACATATCTCATCATGTATGCTTTTGACACTCAATCCCAACTTACAGCGGGCGTTTATATAACCCCTGATTTCAGCAACATTTTCTATTCGTTTTCTAACCATTTTCAACGCAGTGTCTATGAATACACCTGAAAGCAATCGAAATTGCAAAAGAACCGGTTTGTGGATTTCAATTATATTTATACACAATGTACAGTGATGATCAGTCATCCGTTTCGTATTGGTTTTGTACAGGTAAATCCCGTGATTGTCGAGTATACAGTGCGTTTGCAAAAGTTTTCGAACACCCCTCGTATAAGTAAAACACATATAGGCTCGTGTAAATATAATACAAAAAAGCAATAGCCTAGTAAGCCACAATTAAGGTACTCAGTGACTTGGCAGAAGCTAGAGCAACAAGAGAATAAACCATTAAGGGCACGACAAGAATGGATAGACACCAATCAAACGCCACCGTCTAACTCTTTTTTTCAGTTATATGTCGTGTAAAGCTTCATAAAATAGGTGAGGTTGATGTTCATTTTTTATTTTTTCTGTTTATTGCAAATACATGCTAACACGCCCTTTCACGCAAGCTCTCCACAACGCGCCGAATGTTAGCTCAGACATGACACGCCGAATTGCCATTACGTGGACTTGCCTCCATTCAGCAATAGAAAATCTTCTATTAGCAGGATGTTATAACAGGTATTTCGACAATAAAAAACGTGTATGACTTTGTGTTTCAATGAAATAATACGATAAGCTGATCATAAGTTTAATTTTACAATGTGCAAACATGTTAAGCCGTAATGAAGGTTTTATTTCATACACCACAAAACCCCGTTTTTGCTTCTTGGAGAAGGGGCTGGATGGGGTATGAAAGTTAATACTATTAGCAGGATGTTATAACAGGTATTTCGACAATAAAAAACGTGTATGACTTTGTGTTTCAATGAAATAATACGATAAGCTGTTAATAAGTTTTAATTTTACAATGTGCAAACATGTTAAGCCGTAATGAAGGTTTTATTTCATACACCACAAAATCCCGTTTTTGCTTCTTGGAGAAGGGGTTGGATGGGGTATGAAAGTTAATACTCGGAACACGTAATGCATGTCAGACAGGACGCGCAGAATTCCATGTCAGATATGACACGCCGAATTCCCGGTCAGATATGACGCTCCGAATTTCAGATTAGATATGAGACGCCGAATTCCAGATCAGATATGACATGCCGAATTCCAAATCAGGTATGATCGCCGAATTCCGGGCTAAATATGACGCGTCGAATGCTAGGTCAGACATGAGCGCATTAATAAATTAGTAGTTGTTCAGTACAAATCTGGATACATCCTGAGGTGTTTCTAATTATTTGTTTTATATATTTGTACAAGAACATATACATGTATCGTTTCCTAACTTCTCTGGAAGTGGACTTAATTGTAAGAATTTTTTTTCTTTTGATGGGGTGTACTTTTCATAGACTGTCTATTAAATTTCAGCGCTGGAGACAGGATAATAGCGAGGTTATGGAATAATATATGGCCTACTCACCGTTCCAAGTATCCCTGAAACCCTGTCTTCACCACTCCTTGTGTTGTGTATTGTCCTTTTCATTGTCCGTTTCATTGTATAGTTAATTTGTTATTTGTTTGTTGTACAGTGCTTATCTACTATGTTTGGGTGATGGGATTTCTATAGGACCATTTATCACAGTTTTTCTAAAGTGTCAAAGATGCATCGCGGCTGCTAAACTAACTAGTATACATATAAGTTGTTAACGCAAATGATAACAGGACATTCAAACATCGGCTGATTTAATTCTGTGTTTCTGATCATGTTCAAAGTTAAACGTATAACATACTAGTGCATCACATATAAAATCAGTTAATATAGTTGGTATAACACTGAATTCATATATTGTCCTTTGAAATACAAATAGTTCTCCGTTATCGTCCTGAATATAATTAAAAATATACAGAAACCTATACAAATGTACCGTTTCTTACATGTGCAAACAATTATTATACTTCGTCAGTTGAATAAAGATTTGCAGTATAAACCGTACAAACAGAAAAGTAAAACACATCTACCTTTATCATTCTATATTACATTTACATTCATAAATGGTGTATTGCCTAAAAAGACGTTGTCTAGGATATTCGGTGCACTTAGTTTATTAAAACAATAATTCCAAATATATTCCAATCATCAATTTTTGTTACACGGTTAGCAAGTTTAGCTGCCTGCTTAAGTTTTGTAGATAAGTGATATTGTGTGTTGGCTGTCATCCACCATACAGGATATAGTTCAATAGGAACACTCCGTGTGAACGAACTGTTCAATAAGGTTTAGTTGTTTTCTTCTTCAAAACAGGTGTTTAGCTGCTTATAAAACGTAATGTCGTACATTACTGGTCCTGAGGGATCATCAAACCCATTCTGCGTTCCTTTAAAGTAGAATATCGCTTAAGCCGGTGCTAAAAGGCGTGAGAGGTGTTGCATCTTATAATTACCTCTAATGAACATACTCAATAAAACCGAGTCTGTTATGTTTTTCTCTTGTTTGTATTGTTGCTTCCAACGGATCACCTTTTCAGTATTTATAATACCGCAGCTCTGTGCGTTTTGCATGTACAACAGTCAGTCCAAATTGCACAATACCCACCTCTGACTATAACAGTGTTTGTAATTATAACACGAAACACCACCTGCCGGTGCTGACGCTCATTTGTCACACACTTCTGACAAAATATTTACATTGTTATAGAACCGATTCAGTGATACTGTCTAATGATGCCTAATGCAATGGTGATGATTCTATTCATTATCCGAAGAAGGTTCCGATATACAAGCTGTAATACAACACTTTAACAGTTGTAAGTATAAGTGTGACTATAATAAAAACGCCCTCTAGCCCCGGGTTGAGCAGAACTCAATATTCATATAAGTTTGTTAAAATAAAAACATGAGTTATAGAACCTGGTCTGTGATGTTGCCTAATGACACCGAATACATGAGTAGTTCAATACATTATGTGAAGAGGTTTCCGAGATGCAAGGAGGTATTTAAATTGAACAGGAATTGCAGAATTTACCTAACACAGTCCACCGAAGACAAGCATTGCAAACAAACAACAATTATAAGGAAAAAGAGAAACAATATGTGACAACACAACCCAAATATGACGCAGTGGAAAAAAGGGCATTAGCACGTTAACTAGCATAAGGTGCATCAAACCTCAGTTTAACCTTTTTATATTTCTTTGACATGAAGTTTGTGAATCTTTTATTTTCTATTAGATAATATTTTCGTCATTTATGTAACTACCATTTATAGACTTGTTGATATTTCTATGGGTACTAACAGTGTACCCCTCGTATGCAGATTTGTTTTTATATTGCTATGAAAGCGATTTCATGTTGAGTATTTCACCAGATACCCGGGCATATGTTATTGAAGCCTTTAATGACACCTCTCGGTATCTGGATGACATATTGAACCCTTTCTGTTCTATTATGGTTAACAATACATATCCTTAAGAACTTCAAATTAACAAAGCTAATATTTCTGTTATTAACGTTTCTTTTCTCGATTTACATCTCTCTATTGAAAATGGAAAATAATTAGCAAACTATATGACAAGAGATATGATTTTAATGTTGATATCGTTAATTATCCCCAGTTAGATGGGGATGTTCCCCGAGCAACTTCTTATGGGCTATATGTGTCTCAACGTATTCGTTTTTCTAGATCTTGTAGTTGATGATTTAAATATTCGTAATCCTTGTATAACTAAACAGATACTCCATCAGGGCTACCGGTACCATACACTTCATAAAACCATTGCAAAATATTATTATCGTAACCGTGATATTCTTTCCAAACATAAACATAATTTAAGAACTCTTCTGTGACAACGACTATAACAACCTGACTTCTATGGTGATGTGATTTATAAACTTTGTAAGTTCCTTGATCAGGATCACTTTCTTACTATATTTGTTAAACTATAACATCTTTATCATGCTTGGTAGTGGACCCATTTACCTTTCGCCACTATGATTTCCTCTTTAATTGTGCGATGACCCCACAGGCTGTGGACCCTATGAGGACGTCTACCTAAAGCCCAAAAGGACGGTGACGTTTGATGTTCGTCTGCAATCTTGTCTTGTCGTGCCCTCAATGGATTATTCTCGTGTTGCTCTGGCTTCTGCCAAGTCATCGAGTACCTTCTTTGTAGCTTTCTGGGTATGTATACATGCTTTGTAGAATACATATACATGGCTACACGTCATAATTGTTGTGTTATTGAACCGACATCTAAAAGTATGTATTATTACAGGCTAAGCCTCCCGGAGTGAAGGAGCCTTTAGGGAGTGTAGGCCCTCTAGGTGATTCAATATATAACGTAAAGAGCGGTGGAGACGGTCCCCGTACCTGGACAACATGGTCAGGTTCTCATGGGATCAATAACCCCCGGGACACGTGGTGTGTCCGTCATCAGACTTCACTGGAGGAACTGTTACCAACGCACACTTGTTCCGTAATATACTGATCAAATAGTGAATGATTGCAGAAACAATTAAGTTTTACTAACAAAAACTGAATATTCCTGAGATCTGGAACGCTTGAGATAGAGAAACGCAATAAATGTGTTTTATTTCTAGAAAATTGAACCAGTATACTTCACATCAATCCCAGGTGTTGGGTCCATGTCTGTGTTACTGTTTGAGAGTACGTCTAGGAATTATCTTATGTATCAATTGCACTTCAGTGTATATATTATCATTTGTAACTTCTGAACCTGTAATAATTCTAATAAATAGATATATAACAATCGAACATGAAAAGCAGCATTCAAGAACGACAGTCAACCACAAACACACACAGAAACAATGAACACATTTAAAGATGAATAAAAGGCCAAATAAGACATCACAATCACAAAAGGGTTGACAATAGGGTTACCGCCTTGGAAAGGTCAGTGGCAAAAAAAGGCCGCTGAGGGTTTAAACCAGGTTCTAGGGTGCACCAAACTTCACACTTACCCTACTGTCAACCCAATAAAACTGGACAGTGTAAATAAAGAAATCCACTTATACTCTATTTTCTCCTACCTTCTTTCCTTTTTGTCCGAATACGAAATATTTCTTCACAACCGTGTCCAATTCATAACAAATCTCCGCCATTTTTCTTTTTAAATGAGCCAAAGGACTTCGGCCTTTCTCGATCTATACAACAATTGTGTTCTCTTGTGATGAAGTGTCAGAATCAAAACGTGAAAGTGAACTATTCAACGTTTTCGGTGGTACTGCTCCCGCCTAAATTACTACTACGAAGCTTTTGTTGTTGCACGAGATCAATATACGTGACACTTTAGAAATTTCTAACCGAAAACTCATTGCATCTGGTAGTAATATGAAGATTGACCAATGAAATTGATTCTTACATTTCGACCTATCAATATCTAAGTTACAGTTAACCTTTTCACATGATAGTACTTTCAACACTATCAAATGACAGTCATCGTGCGACCTTAATAAAATATGTTAATAGGATTAAAATAGCGCAGTTAAGTTGAATTATTGTTTAACTGCACATCGACACACTAATTAGATTATTTCAAGTCAACCCAGAAAAGGAAATATAATACATAGCAATCTGCGAACCACGCGCTACTCTTTCTATGAAATCTATTCCGATGATTCTTTAACGTGCTTACCAAAATAAACTGTAAGGCACGGGATATATTAATATATATTTTAAATATCGATTTCTGGCTTATATACATATTTCTTTTGGATGTTCGTGGTAGAGCATATGCCTCAGATTCGTCAGGTCAAGATTAGGATGTTCGTAGAGCATTTGCATCAAATGCGTCGTATCGAGGGTTCAGTCTACACCCGGATCACAGCAATGCCTTCATACAAATGGTACTTTAAGCTCTCTCACTTCACGTTGAGCCCTGTGTATGAATAATTGAATGGTTGGGGTTTAATGGCATGTCTACTGCCTGATATTCGAGTGTAGCAATACTATAAAAGTTAGCATTTCGAGCTCACTGTTACAAGTTAACATGTTATCACTGATATATATTTCAAAGCGACGTTAAACCACAAACACACCTACCTGTTTATGTGGCTCGATCATTTTTATGAGATTTCTATCATTTGCTAGTGTGTTCACACCTCTTGTAAAGTTTCAATTTTTTTTTTTTTTTTTTTTTTTTTTTACATTAACTATGTATATACGTCCTACAGATAAACATGTAAATTTACAATTACGTACATTATTAAATTGGTGGTTCTTGATGGGAACATAAACATGCTCCTATGATTGATTTAGATTATAACACTACACAGTCGAATGTTCATTGACAAATTTGTCGAATCTCCATTGAGGCGTTCTTGGGAGCTATTTCGTAATATTTACATTCGCTTGATACTTCTGTTGAAAGAAAAGGTCTAATTTAGACTTCAGGTCTCACTACACATTTAGCTCCCTTGCATGTGACTGTAGGATGATTCTTACACCATAAAAAGTATGGGTATGTTCTTCGGTTTGAGATATTTTAATAACTGCCCATGGATATTTTCTTTTCTTGTTGCAGGTGAGAAAACAATAGTGTGAGATTGGATGAACAGCGATTAGACGACACTGACAGAAAAATATGACACATTTGTGGGTGCTAAAAATGCGTATGAATTGAGGTGCAAACTGTTTAGTGAAAGCCGAAAAGAGTACCTTGACTGCCGCCACTCACATTAAAAAAAAACAAAGTGGGCTATGTACCAGATTTTGTGGATTTTTATGAGCAGCAGTAACTGTATTTTCCCAAAAAAATACTTTTAGACTGTAAATGATTGATTCAGAATGGAAAATTGGACTTTACTGTCTATGGCCAACACAGTAAAATCGAAGTGTGTTGTGAGACCTTGAAGAAACAATCAGCCAGACGCTTTCAGTACAGCTTTCATTGACACAGATCAATATTTCTGAGTTTGATGTTTTCAACTGTGTGAAAAAGTTGTATTGAACATTTTATGATGAATTGCAATGAACTTCAGTTGGATTTGGCAATAAATTAGTGATTTTGCACATGAAAATGGACCATACTTTTATCAACATGGATTATTTTGTGTATGCTGTTTGTAGTGAACTCCCAACTCACTTCCGTAATGGCGATATGTGTCTGTTTATATATAGGGAAAAAAATTCCAGACAAAACTTTAATTCTTCATCGTCTCTTTTTACGTAAATTAAAAAATGGCGTTAAAAGTGTTTTCGGTTCTGAATTCTGATTATAAATGTCATTTTGCACTAAGAAATAAAACTGTGCTAATATATGTTTAAATAAAAAAAATGTACGCGAATTACATCAATGAAATTCAAGTGAATTTCGCGTCATAATAAAACATTAAATTCTGGTTCTATCATTATTCACGGTAAAGATTGCCTAGGCGCACACGCCTAGATATTTTTTTTCGCAGATCTGTACTGAATTTATTTTTTGGCATGTTACGTGTTGTGCTGCATTACGTATAGTATTATGCTGCTATCTTTTTCGCTCTGATCCGAATGGTCTGCATTCATTTTTCACTGCTTCGAGTAGGTGTACAGTGTCGTCTGGAGAAACACTGCAGTCGGTCGCAAGCAGTTGATCACTGATTTTCATTTGGAAAATGTTTTGTGACTGACCGACTGACTGACTGATTGTGACTAACTGACTGACTGACTGTAATTTGAGATGAATTCAACAACTATGTATAAAGTGCATGCAGTGCGGTTCAATGCGATTAATTAACAGTTTCGATATAACATGGAATTGACAGACATTTTATGAAATATACCGATTGTTATAATTCCATAGATTTTTAAGCTAAGCGCTGTTCATGTACATTTTGTAGCGTTATCTGTATTGCGATAATTTCTTGAAAACTAATCTGCATGCCGGTGGTTTTCGGTTGTTTTTCTGCTTTTCGCAAGTCGTCGTGTCATTTAGTGTTTCCTAGTTAACTCCCCTGCTGGTTTTATGTATGTATTCCCCTTTTAAATCACTGTTGGGTATATATTCAGATTTTTCCCTACATCTTGTTTTGTACAACAGCTAGGTTAGTAGTATACATAGTGAGGGTACCAGCGCAGTTTCCCCATCGCGGGGAACGAGAAAAACTAGTGAAATATGTCAGGGGGGACTCAGGTGTTACTCTTATTTATATCACTAAGATCTAAATGTAAGTCACGCCTAAGTCAACACCCACATATTTCAATAGTTTTCTCAAGAACCCCGCGACGGAAAACCCCGCTGATACCCTCACTATGTATACTACTAATCAATCCGATTTGTCATTTTAGGAGAGCGCAATTTTATTTTAGGAGAGCGCAATTTTATTGTATATCTACTTTCAGCGAATCTACTTTCAGCGAAGTTTTTCAATAACATTTGCAACTCGTTAAGCAAAGTCAGACGGAACCGGGCAGTAGTCTTCATCACCGCTTTGCATATCATTTTTTATCATGGATGATTTTATTTTCATTTTTGCTATTTTGTATTTCAGTGTAAGAAGCTCTTCTCTGTTTCAGGCCAGCTCACGTTCATAATGATCCATTTCAACCAGCAATCGCCTTTTTTTGGTGTCCATAAAATCATCACGAACTACTTCATATTCTACTTGGAGTTGCTTACCTTTCATCAATTCTCTTCTATATTTATCTTTTAAATGGTTAAGTTTTCTGTCAACCTTTTCTAATCTTCGTTGTTCCATTATATAATAATACTATATATAATTATTTTTAAACCCTTGAATGCTACTCAACTATTACAATTAACTATATGCTAACGTATCTTGTCCGTTATCTAGTATGTACCGTTTATCATCATAAGCTGATAAACTTTTTTTATTTATTGCATAGCTGCTTATGTTATGCTTTTGTGATCTAATAACTTTCATCTCATGGTGAGCTTCTGTTGCCGTAAACAAAATCGTTTTGTAATCGTCATGTGCTATCTGTTTTTTATCAACACACTTGTTAACGCCCTTACATTGTTTGTACTAACCTCATTATCTAGCACATACGAATATAGTTTACTTCGCAACCCAATAAATTCAACAATGGGTATTCCACAAGTTTCATCTTTTATCTTGCCAATAACTTTTTTATTATCATTAAAATGAAACTGACTTTTTGGATCATAATCACAATTATCAAACAGTTCTTTATCCTTGTAAAAGTCTGCATACACATCGTTTGTTTCTATTTCATAACACAAGGAATCGGTATCAGTAAATAATAACTTAGCTTTTCTATCGTATTTGTTTTTGATATAGTTGTAATGGAAATCAAACATCAAATATTTTGACAAGTCTGAAATACACATGCCAACATAACAAGGACGATTTAAAACTAATCGTTCTTTTATTCTGTTTATGGCAAATAAAGGTTCATTAAACATTTTACAAGAAACAAATGAGGGTCTTGCCGCATATTTTAAAAGGACCTCCTCATCGTGAGTTAATTTAACATTAATCTTTTTCCATAGTTTTACCAAAAATTGAATTGTTCATCAGTTTGAAGAAATCCTTTTCAAAAGCATTTTTACCAGCTGTTCTCTTAGCAGTATTAAAGTCTATGTACGTCTTTAACCACTGTGATTCGTCGAACTGTAGTATCCGGTGTATTTTTGTTACCTTCAATCCAAGCTTTTTTGTACAAGTCTAAGTTTCTAAAATTCACGACAAACTTTTCTTTATTTTTCAACGTCGTAACAAGTTTATTAACATTACAATGTCCTAAATTAAACTTTTGTTTTAAATTTTTACAATAGTATGACAACCACTCATCTTTGATATTTAAACTTTCCGGGGCGAGAGGATAATCATTATGCAAGTCGTGCAGTTTCCCAGGATACGTAATATCGCACTCAACAATGTAATTTGATTTTCCGTTTTCAAACTTATCAACCCACCTGAAGTTGCCAGTAGGTAACGGTTGACACATGGCCCACCCGTACAAGTTATTAGCATCGAGATATATTATGTACTTGCTTTCTTTTTTCTTGTCATAGATTTTCATATATTTATTGTTAGTCTCTGAATATCTGTTTGCGATATAACTCGTACCACCTCTTAATCCTTTTTCCACAACCAAATATTGATCAATATCAGTTATTAAATCAAGTTGGATACCAGTCATCTTGAGGCATGCATCCCAGGCTTAACCAGGACTACTGAAGTAATGACAAGGATCTAATTTGTAATACTCAATGCACATTTTTCTAAAGTTTTCAAAAATATCTGTCAGCAACAGCAATGTTTTCAATTTCTTTTTAGCATGTTCATAATCTGCATCTGAAATATGCTCATCATTTAATTGAGAATAAAAGCTATCTTTATCAGGTAACTTAGTATCCTTGAAGCGTTCAAAACTGTTCATGTAATCATAAGGATAAACGCCT
Organism: Cyrtodaria siliqua; assembly: GCA_037043455.1. Classification (NCBI taxonomy): domain Eukaryota; kingdom Metazoa; phylum Mollusca; class Bivalvia; order Adapedonta; family Hiatellidae; genus Cyrtodaria; species Cyrtodaria siliqua. The sequence goes on from JAWPHD010000001.1 coordinate 291,568, forward strand.
TTTCGTTTTATTAATTCTAGCTTATCATCAAAGTATTCCTGGGAGGTGTAATGAAACGAAGGGATGTTTTTTACTAAATGTTCTAATGATTGAGACATAAACTGAAAACTGTCAATAAACACCAAACTTTGTCCTAACATAAAAGCCATGTACTTTTCCATGTTATTCGGTATAACATATATGTTTCGTTTAAAATTCCCGATGTGCTGCATTATGAAGTGAGAGTCATATCCTCTCAAGTTATGAAACACAACAGGTACTTTTCTAGTCAACCTGAAATTAATATTACATATGTCATGAGCGCTTCCTCTATACTTTCCAGTTATATGACAATGGTCTCTGACCTTTCTGATAGAGTTTTCATATGCCACTGTATAACCCGCGTCATCTTTTTTGAGAGTTGTTGCAAAACCATTACCACTAATATGACATTATTTAGATTTTTGGAATATAACTTCTTCTTCCTGCGACATTACCATATCTTTTTTAAAGTGTGCATTCATAGTTTTCTTGCACCACTTTTCTTCTTCTATCATTTTTTCCAAAAACTTGTAAACAGCATTTGGTCCTCTGTATGTCACAACTGGTTTTGAATATTGATCAACATAACAACAAACAACCTTATACCCATTACTGCAATCAGTATGCTTTTGATATGCTTCCGTATGTGATTTTTTAGGATTGTTTGATGCTGAAGAAATACTTTCGGTTACTGCTTCAAAATCAGCATATATAACAAACGGAACCATTAGCTGTCTGTCATAGTTATTAAACTTAACTTTTTTCGTCTTTGTTTGGCATCTCTACTGCTTGCTTGCCATTAAGTGAAAGACACACAGGTTTATGTTTTTCCAGAACTCTTTCTAATTTAAAGCACTGCAAGCATGTTTTACAAAACCATTTTTTATTTGAATGTAATGTTTGATTAAACATTAACCTGTTAAAATCTTTTATCCACACATAATGATTTTTTTCTTCTTCGGTGATTAAAAGCATATCACATGTTTTTTTTTTGCTTTATTTTTTGATATGTGCAAAGGGTATACATGTACTTGATTATCTTCATACCCAAATATGTTAAAACAAATGTTGTTTTGTTTTTCTATTTTTGGGATTTGTTTGATAGTAACAGGAAATGTAATTCCTTTGTAATCAAGATCACCAATATGATTTTTGTATTTTGTTATTCTTTGAAGATCTTTTTCAACAGGAAATTCATTAGCCAAATGGCACCATCTAAAGTATTCGTTATCTTTTTCATTTTTTATATTTATCAATCCTTTTCTAGCATTAGCAAGTTCTTTTGGTAAATCCAAATAAGAGCTACCTCGTAAAGGCTTATACTTTATTCGATTTATGTAATGTGCATCTAGTGATTCAATTACCCAACCGCTTCCCAACTGAATCCAATTTCCAATTCTATTTATAATTTCTTCCTGTGCTTTGTCTAATGCTTCTGATATTTGATTTGTGTTTACTATTATTACAGCCTTTGAGGCAAAGTAAGCTGTTTTGTATACAAAATCAAAACCTTCTCTATCATCCGATACTTGTTTTTTAAAAGTAAGTTTTACATCAAGGCTTAATTTAAATCCACCTGTTTTTCTTAGTTCTTGTTCAAGAAAGTTCACAACTCTTGATTGTGTTTTTTGTAGTTGTATGAGCGGATCATTACTGACAATATTTACTATAAAACCCTTGCTTTACTGTTTTGGGGATTTTTTAATTTCTCTACTACTCATTATATAATATTACATGAGATGATTTCTTTAAGCCCGTTTATTAATTAATTAATCTATTAATTAAATAATTAAATAGCATTCTTTTATTTAATATTTTCTCCCTCGCCGGTATCCTCATCGATATCCTCGTCGGCGTCCTCATCGATATCCGCATCGATATCCTCGTCGGCGTCCTCATCGATATCCTCATCGATATCATCGTCGGCGTCCTCATCGATATCATCATCGATATCCTCGTCGGCGTCCTCATCGATATCCCCGTCGGTGTCCTCATCGACGTCCTCATCGGTATCCTCATCAGTAACCTCATAAACATGTTCATTGGTGTTTTCGTTAGTAACCTCATCTAAGAGTGCATCTATTTCATTATCCAGAAGAATGTCTAAGTATCTCCGAAAGCATTTTTCCTCGAGAACTCTATTATCTATTTATCTGACTTATTTTTACATGATATCTGCAGTATCTATCAAAATCAACAGTTTCAAGATCACCTCCAGCTGCCAGTGATTTTATTTTTATCCTATATTTGCAATAGTTTATAAACTCGTCTTTATCAAAAACTTCTGCATCAATCATTTCTTTTAAACTTTCAACAAACGTTTCAAAGTCTTCATAACATCCGATATCAGTATTAATCACAGGAGGTTTTTCTAGATTGCTGATTAGATTATCTCTGAACAACTCAACAATTTCAGACATTACTTTTAATTGTGTTTCATTAAAAATCTTAATTTCTTTTTCTGCTAGATCTGTGAGAAGCTTTACAGCATCATTACACTCAATCTCAGTTTTTATTACCCAATCTTTTTTAAAAGCTGCAATATCATCTGACAATCGTTGCATGTGAACTGTCTCAAAGTCTTTGATACGTTCATTTGTCTTGGTTAAAAGAGCCTGCTCGTAAGCAGCTACTTTCTCATAAACCTTTTGTTCCTCTTCAAAATGTTTGCTTCCTTCTTCCGCATAACTGTAAATACTCATATATTAAAGATTATAATATTTTAATCAAAAATACATAATAATTTCAATTCCTTGCTTAAGTAAAACATCATAGTGAGCAATAAAAGAAACTTCGTATACTTTTGGTTGGCAACTGGTTGCCTCTGAAATTTGTTTTTTACAAAAAGCACGCAGTTTGTTTATATCTCCTTTTTTATTTTCCATGACAGTTTTAGTCGTTTTACCATTGTTATGATTCTTTCTGTCAAATCTTGAAAGTTTGAAAAAAGTAAAAGCTCTGCATCAAATCTACTCGCATCTTCAAAATTAATAGTTCTTGCATGTTCCGTTTGACTTTCTTAAAGTTGTTGATTTTCCTTTCTATACGTTCCATTTATATAATTACATAAGATAATATTTCTTTAAGCCTATATTTTAAATATATAATTCTATATTATAATATAATGAATTGCAAATATTGTGAAAGAGTTTTAGATATTATTGATCCTCCTGAGGTGTGCTCAGATTGCATCTTATTTTACATGACTAATAAAAAGAAGCTGTGTAAATATTGTACCAGAGCCAAGCTTTGTTACAAGTGTACTCACGCATGTATAAATTGTAACGATACTTGTGAAGTTTTCGATAATGAGCGCATTTGCCTTAATTGTGGCACTCACAATGGCTACAATATTATCCAGGTTACAATTACAGCCGAAAGAAAACTATTTACCACAGAAAACACCATTTAGATAAATACTTGGTAGAATATGATTTGTCTTCTGTAAACAGAAACAGATTTGAAGATTTGTTTTACAAAATTGTAAAGATTTTAGATCAAATAGAGGGTCGAAAAAGATCAATCAAATTTGAATACATTTTTCAGAAAATATTTAAAATATTAAAAAAAGAAAAAGAAACAAAACCGATTAAAACAAAATCAACCAGAAAAAAGTACGATAGGATATAGAAACAAGTCAGACAAGAATTACGACTGAATGCCATGACCGTTTGCTCCCGCGGGGCATCTCTACTAGCTTAATTTCCATTAAGCTTGAACCTTTTCATATACATTTCCAGAGGTTCTGTAAAGTTATCATTCTTTTGAATTTCTAATATTTTATTAAAGACAATCCTAATTATCTCCTCATCATTTTCTCCTGTGATTGTTTGGACATATGATAGAAGTTGTTTGAAACTCCTATGATGTGTTTTTAACAAAGTCTTTTTTTCTGCTGTTCTTGTTTTACGTGCTAAAACAGCAACTACTGGAGGAACTGCACCAACCGCAGCCACGAAAACAGGAATTACCGGAACCAATGCCAATACGGCAGTACAACCAATTATCCCACTAACAATTTGTAATGTTGTGTTTATAATAACGCACAATTTATAGCTACGTCTGTATGCAGCCACAAGTCGTGTCAAGTGATCAATTAATTCTTCTTTGTAGGTAATTTGTGCCATGTATAATAACAGTTAGACAATAATCTAATCAAGATATTTAGAAAATAGTTGCTCATGTTCTTTGGATGATATTTTGTCTATTTTTAATAATTTATCGATTATGCTAATACCTTTATTTATCAGCTGTGGACTTTTATTTCCTGATTCGATACTTCCGCATACTAACTCTAGATCACTAACCAAATCTTTGGGACTATTGTAATATTCAACATCAACACAACCTCCTAAAATCTTCTTGAACTTTGAAGAACCTTTGTGAATTGGTAAACCAGATAATTTTATTAGTTCCTTAAAAGTATTCTGAGACAGCTTTGAATAAGATTTTTTTATCAAATCTATAAAATCATCATCTACTTTTAGGCCTAGCACAACTGCTTCTCCTAGTTTGGCAATAAGCTTGAGATGACCGACAAGCTTCAGCAAATCAATTTGTAACACTCCATAGTGGCCATCTTTGTCGACTTTGTAGGAATTTCTTTTTTGTTGCATCCCTTTGCCAGTCTTTTGTGCAGTTTCGCTAGCTAACCGAATTCGCTCAGGTAACCTCTTTATGTAAAATTCTAGAGCATTTACCTCATCTACTTTTTTTATCATATTCTCTTATAAGCGGAGGCTTTTTTTGCCTGAGGTGCGCGGAGCTCTGTAGTAATATTGCCATTTCACGTTTATGTGCGCTGGATTTCGCATTATCCTACCTATCTTTGAGTCTTTCTACGCTGAGGTTATTTATGTATGTCCTTAGACCATTTATCTCGCAGGATATTTCATTATGTGCTACATCAGCCCTTCCAATATGTCTACCATATTCAGCTTTTCCTTCCATAATACCTGGTATTCCAGATGGCATTGGCAATTTATACTTATCAAGTACTTTTTTATTCATACCGGCATCTAAGTCAATATCATACACCGGTTTGGATTCCTCGTCTTCCCATTCTTCGTCTTCTTCTTCTGCTTCTTTCATTATTTTTTCTTCCTCGGGACCAAATGATGTACGTTTTTTTTTTTTTTTGTAAATAGGTCTGTCTCGAGTTCGGCAGCTTTTGACCTTAGCACTCTGTCTGAAGCACTTCTTAATTTTGGTCTAGATTGTATTGACTGCCTTAGTTCCTCCATTAAATCAACCGCCGGTGCTTGGTCTTTAGGATTAGTATAATGCAAATTCCAAACTATGATATGAAAACAGAAAACGGTAATTGTAAACAACTATGGAACTTTATGCCAGACTGTTGTTTTAGAATGTTAATTTGCGGTAATTCAGGTTCTGGCAAGACAAACACATTAGTTCACATGTTGTTAAAACCTTTAGTTTACTACGACAAGATTTACTTGTTTGCTAAAAACTTGGAACAGTCTAAGTATCAGGTCTTGTCACAAAAACTTGAAAAGATAGCAAAAAAGAATAAAATTTCGGTTGAAGATATATTAGAATGTTCAAATGATGAAGTTATCCCTGTAAATGATTAGCCAGATCCTGATACTAAAAAGATAGTTATTTTTAATGATTATGTTTGTGAGCGCAATCAAAACGTTATTATTAATTATTTCATCCAGGGAAGACACACAAATTGTTGTGTAATTTATTTATCTCAATCTTATTACAAAACTCACAAAGACATTCGTTTCAACTGTTCTCATTACATCTTCTTTGCAACTCCGGTTAATCGCGAGCTTGATATGCTTTCCAAAGAACAAGATGTAGCAAAGAGCAGTACAGAAAAGCGACTGATAAGCAGTACGACTTTCTGTATCTTGATCGCCCGAGGAAGTTGATCAAAAGAAACTTCACTGGTGAAATTTAATGTAATATATATTATATAATGGGACTTTTTAATGATCTTGGCGAGGAAGTTGCTACTGGCAGTGTTAATATTACAAACTTTGGTATTGTGCTGTCTGAGTATGTAAAACAAAAACATTTGGTTTATTATCTTCACAAGAGTAGAAACCAGGAAAATGTTTTGAGAAGTGAGCTTAACATGAATAATAATAAAATCACCAATGTTGGCAATCCGACAAAAGCAGATGATGCAGTAACAAGGCAATATGCTCAAAGAAGAATAGCAAAGATCATACGTGATTATGATATTGATAAAATTCCAGACATGATAAAACATTTGACAACAGGTGTTGATGATAAACTAAGTCTGATACAAACAAAGTTACAAGCAAACCGCGAGAAAATGCTTGAAATTCAAAACGGATTGAAAGATGAAATAAAACTTTTGAGTGATGCTTTGAAAGAGTTAGAAAAGAAAGAAGATGGGTTGGAAGATAGTGAAAACTACAAGAAATTAAGTGAACAAATAAGAGCTGGTGTTCAAAATATTAATACACGGATCGGAGAAGTCAATAAACTAATGGTTGATAACAACGAACTAGAAACTGCTATTGCCGATGCTTCAAAACAAATGAGAACTGCTTTTACTACTAAAATAACTCAAATTAAAATATTAAATGAGCAGGTAAACACCAACGTTGCTGATATCAACAAAGAATTTGAAGACATCAAAAAGAAAATGGTTGACGGTAAGTCGCTGGAGACAGCTCTGAACAAACTGTTTGACACTGATAAACTTGAGACTGCAATGAGCAAACTGGTTGACACTGATAAACTTAACACTGCTGTTGATGATGTTTCAAAGCAATTGAAAGCTGCTCAGGATGAAAGAAACAAAGCTTTTGACGGTGAAATAGCTTCATTGAAACTGTTTAATCAAAAGTCTGATAGTCGACAGAAAGGAATTATTGGTATAATTGATGGGTTGAAAGCAAAAGTAGGCTATTTAAACCAGATTCTACCTTTTGAATATACGATAGATGGAATAAAAAGAAATATAAAAAGATCGGACAGGGAAAGTAGCATTCAAGGAGGACAGTCAACCTCAAAACACAGAAACAAACACGCAAACAGACAAACAAGAAGGCAAAAGCAATAATAAATGCAAACGACATCACAAACACAAAAAGGGTTGACAAGAGGGCTACCGCCTTGGAACGGTCAGTGGCAAAGTAGGCCACTGGGGGTTTAAACCGGTTCTAGGGTGCACCAAACCTCACACTTACCCTACTGTCATCCCATTAAAACAGGACAGTGTAAATAAAGAAATCCCCGCCATGATCTAATCTCTAACCAACAAGGCAGCATCAATAGGCAATATAAGTAAAACACAAATATGCTCGTGTAAATATAATACAAAAAAACAATAGCCTAGAAAGCCACAATGAAGGTACTCAATGACTTTGAAGAAGCCAGAGCATTAAGAGAATAAGTATTATTCAAGATTATGGTGGTCGTCGTGATACTTTTGTGTCGCATCCAACGCGAAAACCACTCGAAAGAACAAAACGTGATGGTTTTCTCAAAGCGTTTACTTTTGTAGCCAATCCACTTATAAAAGGTGAAGAATATTATTCTGTGAGGGGAGACGACGAGCTGGGCGAATTACAAATTTTAAAAGAAGGCCGTTATGTATTTGAAGTAGATTTTACTTATACAGGAGCAGACGCAGAACAATTCATTTTTTATTCAGCACAGGGTGGGACTTCAAAGCATCTTCGCCAGATAATAAAAAATGACAAACGAATAGTAAAATAAACATTTGAATTATATATCAAGTCATCTTATGATTTCGTTTTCAGATCAGATATAAAACCAAACTCTACACAAGTTTTCAATTTTGAAAAATCAAGTTTTAAACTGTTTTATTTAAGTGATTAGTATTAACAAAAAATATCCATTCTATATTATATTGAACAGAAAATTGTATTATCATCAGAAAAAGCTTCAATAATTAATAGCTCAAATACACCGAGTAATTTTACAACTGTATTTGACAGACCATTAATATTAGGTAAGAACAAACAGTACGGAATCGGCCTTGATAGGATTAATTCTATGACTTATTCATGGTATAATATTAGTGAGGATTTTAATAACAACGTGGTAAGGTATCACAATGGAACAGTTTGGAAAATATTATTTTTACAAATGGAAATTACAGTTATGCTGATATCGATAATTACATAAAAGAAACATTGACTGTAAACGGTGATTTAACTGGTGACTCACCTGTCCCGATAAGAATTGAGTTTGATTTATCAAGTTTCAAATGTTTGGTTACCGTCCATAATAATTGCATGCTTGATTTGAGAGACTCAAACTTTCACACCTTGATCGTGTTTGACAAAGATGCAGTTATTAGAGAAACAAAATTTGGAACAGTAACACCAAACATAACAAATTCTATCGATACATTGTATATCCACTGTGATTTGATAAGTAATTCTATTGTTGATGGATCATAAGGGGATGTCATTTATGAAATAAGTACAGCTGATCTTACGAGATCATATCCTTTCAAAGACGAACCGATAAGACTCGGGTTCTGTGAAGTAAACAAAACGATCATTAACAGTATTAATATTTACATAACCGATTTCTCTGGTAAGATTATTAATCCTAATGGTGTCCACACATCATTCCGTTCCCAAGAAGGAATTAATGTAACATAAGTTATATGGCACGTTAAAAAAAGTTTATGACACTAGTACTGGAACATATACTCAAGTTGATCGATTAACTGGAGCTGGTATATTTGACATTTTTTCAAAAGTTGGATCAAAGATAGTTAGTGAGTCTGTGAAAACAGCAGGCAAGAAAGCATTAGAAACTGCTGGAAAACAAATCTTAGAAAGTGGTTCTAAAAAACTTGGAGACGAAGTAGGAAAAATGGCTGCTGATAAATTAGTTTCAGTTATTAAACCTAGTAAACCAAAAGGTGAGATGATTTTAAAAGAACTTACAAAGGTTGATAACAAAAAAGAAGTTGTAGCTGAAACTGAAGAAGATGTAAATGAAAAAATTAACAGATTACTATCCGTAAGGGGAATTCATGCAAGAATTAATCGATTAATTAATAAAAAATAATCTAATTACTAGTATATACAGATGTTTCGAAGTAATCAATATAATACTAGATACGAGCGTATGCCTATTCAGTTAGACACTCCCATAACACGACCAGGAAATGCTACCAGACAAATGAAAAGTAGTTTACACTAAATGATAGAAGTTCTTACTTTGATTGTTATAATGCATTTCTTGAAATTAGTTTTCAAGTAAACAAACTTGCTGATGAAGCTGCGTTTGCAGACGTTGACAGAATTGCTTTAATTAACGATGCAGCTTCACTGATTGATCACATGCTAGTAAGGCAAAATGGAAAAACAGTTTATGATGGAAATAAACTTCACAGATTTGTTAATATCAAAAGCTTGCTTGAAATGTCTGATGATTATGCAAAGACAACCGGAACAAACGAATACTTTTATTTAGATAATACGGCTGCGGCAGAATCTCGAAATGATCAAGCTGGTTATAACCCAGGATTTACATCTCGTCATGCTTCAATCATAACTAATCAAAAAGTTCACTCTATGATTCCATTAAATAAATCCTAGTCAGATTCAAATTAGCTTGCAACTGACAGATGATAATGTGCTAATTTTCAAATCAAGTGGTGATGACGGTCGAGTAGTTATTGATAAATTAGTTTTGTGGGTACCTAGAATGATATTTTAAAAAAAAGAGTACGATAATGGTCCTTTGGAAACGGCCGAGCACGACACATACGAAATATTGCAGTCTCGGTTTGATTGAGACTGTTCATGCGTGGTAGTGAAACTCAGATGTTTTAAGTTACGTAATGGCAAATCACATGACAGCAACAAGCTGGACTTACCTCCGTGAAATGATACAAGAAAGCGGAAGCAGCCAAGCGACCGAGACCACATTTAGAATAACGGCTGGTGTAAAAAATCCGAAACACGTTTTTGTTTATCTGCAAAGGTGAGACAAGAGCTCTTCCCGAACACAAAATCCTCATCTTTTGGATACTTTGAAACTAAATGCTGCTGATGCTAATTGCTATTTACAATCAGCTAAATTGGAAGTTGGAAATGGAGTTCATTATCCAGAAATCGAATAGTTATAATAATATCGTAAGAATATTCGGAGATGTTAATAATTATTCTTACAAACAAAATGATAAAAACACTGGAACTTTACTCAATGTGAGTAATTTTAAAACTCTTTTCGGAATGATACATTTTGATTTGAGTTATAAAGGTGATGAAGTCAGTATTGATCCAAAACAACTAACTTTTGAATATAAACTAAACAACGTTCCTACCGCCAGATATAAAATTTATGCTTTAATCTTGTACAAGGAAGATGTTTTATTGATACCGTTGGAAATGAGCTAGTTATTGTTTAATCTAACTTATAATATATACGTCTTACGTAAGTTATTCAGTAAATTTATCAGATGGCCAGAAACGAAGTCTGGCAAAAGCATATGAAAACAAAAGTGAATTAACGCTCAGGTTAAACAATAACCAACTAACTGGAAACTTTCATTTGCTGCTGACAGCTACCCAGATTAACAATATTAACAAGGCTAAATCTGGTGGGCAGGGATTAGACATAAATATATCAAAATCACAAATGAGATCTCAGTCTAAGAATGGAGGCTTTTTAGGTGCATTAGCTGGTTTGTTGACTAAAACTATATTACCAACAGTTGCAAAATTTGTTCCAAATGTATTAGGACCGCTGGCAAACAGGAGCATTAAGTGGCTTAGCAAGTACTGGAATCGGCAAACTATTTGGAAATGGGATGGTATATATTCCTAGTGGCAAAAAGCAAGCACTTCTTGGATCAAATAAATTAACACTTGCACAAGGAAACAAGATGATACAGTCTAAAGGTTGTTGTCCTATTAAACTGACAAAGCAGCAACAACAAGATGGAGGATTTCTTGGAATGCTTGCATCATTAGGAATTCCATTGATCGGATCTCTTATTAGTGGTTTAACCGGAAAAGGTTTGCAAGTAGGTAGAAAAGGAAAAGGACTGAGAGTTGATCGTGGAAAAGGTTTGCAAGTAGACTCACAAATTAGACCATACAGAGGTATACCATTCATAAAAAAAAATTGAATTTTAAAAATAAACCTATCTCTTACTTAGTTATAATAAAATGGGTTAAGCAGCTAGGTATACAGAAATTCAGGGGAGTGTTTAGCAAAAACAAATTACCAGCAAAACAAAATAAACAAGAATGCGGTATTATTAATCTTGATGATTATTTTGGACCTGACACACACTGGACTTGTAACTATGATAATTATTACTTCGATCCGTTTAGCCTGAGCCCACCAAAAGAAGTTTTAACTTACATACCTGATATAAAATACAACACCATTCAATATCAAGATAAAACAAGTGTCCTATGCGGATATTTCTGTTTGTACTTTGTCAAAAAGTTGCAAGAAGGAAATAGTGTGTACGGCATTCTTTACAAATTATTAAAACCATACAAACCAACAGAAAATGAAAACATTATAAAATCATATTTTGTAAATGAAGTTTAATCTAATCATATTATATATGAGCTATTGTATAAAAGAATAAAAGGTTTCTGAAAATGTTGATCCTAAGTATGTTTTAGCAAAAAATGGTAGAAAAATGTTCAGAGCAACTTGTGGGTCTTGTGGTATTACTAAAACAAAGTTTGTTAGAAACACAGAAGGTGGAAATATTGATATTCATAAAGCTTTGCTCCCTTTGCTACCAAAAAAAGGGCTAACACTTCCTGGTTATAAATATTGCTGTCCCGGTAATCCGCTTGATAGTGGAGAACCTTCAAATGAATTAGATGCTGTTTGCAAAGATCATGATATTTGTTATGATGAAAATCCTAGTAATAAATCAATGTGTGATAAAAACATGCTTACTGGTTTGAAATCTAGTAAGTCTAAAACTATTGGAGAAAAGATTGCTAAGAATTTGTTAGTCAAGCCTGTAATTAGCGCAAAATATAAACTAGGACTTGGAGAGCCAGAAAACGAGAAAAGGCGTTGAAATGGACTGACAAGTTAGCAGATGAACTTCATAAGCCTATACGAAGAAAGTTCACTCAACGCCGTGTGATTGTTAATGAAATTGATAACATATCGTCTGCTGACTTGGTTGACATGCAATCGTGTTCAAAGTATAATAAAGGTACTAAATACTTGCTTACTGTTATTGATGTGTTAAGTAAATATGCTTGGGTTGCACCCGTTCCAAATAAAACTGGTTTATAAATTACCAAAGCGTTCAAACAGATAATCAGTACAGGAAGACAGTGTAAATTGTTGTGGGTTGATCAAGGTGTGGAATTTTACAAGACGTTTAAGCAATTTCTTGATGATAATAATATCAAAATGTATCACACTTTTAATTTCGGAAAAGCCGTAGTAATTGAACGATTTAACAGAACATTAAAAGAGAGGATGTGGAAATATTTCACAGCAAACAATACAAACACATATTTAGACGTGTTACAAGAAGTGGTTGACAAGTATAATAATACAAAACATCGGAGTATTAAAATGACGCCGATTGGGGCTAGTGATGAGAAAAATAAAGGAACGGTATATTTCAACTTGTATGGAAAAATGAGAAGTAATCAAATTAAGCCAAAGTTTAAAATAGGGGATAATGTTAGAATCAGCCAATATAAAAGAACGTTTGAGAAAGGTTATACCCCAAATTGGACTGAAGAAATATTTATTGTTGATGAAATTCAAAACGCAAATCCTGTGACATACAAAATAAAAGATTTAAACAACGAAAACATTGACGGAAGCTTTTATGAATTAGAAATGATAAAAGCAAAGCAAGAAATATTCAGGATTGAAAAAGTAATACGACGTGATTACAAAAAGAAACAAGCGTTGATTAAATGGAAGGGTTGCAATGAGGATTTCAATAGTTGTGTTCCATTCAAGGATATTGAAAATATTAAATAATATCTTGAACTATGCAGAGCGATGATGAAGACTACTGCCCGGTTCCGTCTGACTTTGCTTAACGAGTTGCAAATGTTATTGAAAAACTTCGCTGAAAGTAGATTCGCCGAAAGTAGACATAAAATAAAATTGCGCTCTCCTAAAATAAAATTGCGCTCTCCTAAAATGACGAATCGGATTGATTAGTAGTATACATAGTGAGGGTATCAGCGGGGTTTTCCGTCGCGGGTTGCTTGAGAAAACTATTGAAATATGTTGGTGTTGACTTAGGCGTGACTTACATTTAGATCTTAGTGATATAAATGAGAGTAACGCCTGAGTCCCCCTTGACATATTTCACTAGTTTTTCTCGTTCCCCACGATGGGGAAACTGCGCTGGTACCCTCACTATGTATACTACTTAGGTTTTCAAATAGTAATATTTAGCGACATTATTATCAATATTGTAATCATGTGCTAAGTAAAGGCCATTTTATCTTTTTATACAGGAAGCTGACAGAAGATGCCAATTTGAGAGTTGAAAGGAGGGCTTGTTTTATTGGAGCCATGCCTGTGATGGCATCAACTTGAATGGCCTTTAATGACATTGTAGGACAGGTAATATAATAAACTATTTTTGACTAGAAAATAAGTCTAACCACTACTTCTGTTTCAGAAAGCATCATTTAATAAAAATAAAAAATAAAAAATAAATCACATATGGGCATAGGTGAACAATTAATAAATTAAGAAACACTGCTAGAAAGACAAACATCACACTTTTTTAGATTACATACATATCCAACACAATTCCTACAGAATTTAAGGACACAATCTCTTAGAATACAAAAGTTACTGAATATTTTCTACTCTTGATACAGATTAAAATTCCTGATTTTTTCGCTCCATGAATATGGCACGAAGCAAACTGATGCATGTTGCATTTTGAGCCGTAAACTCATGTAATCTATGACAAAAGCATCTATAAATATTTGTTTTGTCAGATAGTCATCTATAGTTGTTGTGGTTATGATTTTGAAGACATGCACACACATGAGCCCCCCTTGAAGGTCTCAAGACACACTTAGCTCCCTTGCATGTGACTGTAGAATGATTCTTACACCATAAAAAGTAGGAGTGTGTTCTTCGGTTAAGATATTTTAATAATTGCCCATGGATATTTTATTTTCTTGTTGCAGCTGAGAAAACAATAGTGTGAGATTGGCTGAACAGCGATTAGACGACACTGACAGGAAAATGTGACACATTTGTGGGTGCTCAAAATGCGTATGAATTTAGGTGCAAACTGTTAAGTGAAAGCCGAAAAGAGTACATTGAATGCCACCGCTCACATTAAAAAAAAAGAGTGGGCTATGTACCAGGTTTTGTGGATTTTTATGAGCAGCATTAACTGTATTTTTCCAAAAAAATACTTTTAGACTGTAAATGATTCAGAATGGAAAATTGGACTTTACTGTATATGGCCAACACAGTACTATTGAAGTGTGTTGTGAGACCTTCAGTTGTGGTAGGCGGAGCGTACCTTACACGCATCCGGTGTGGTATGCGGGGCTAATTGAGCACGCTCCGATGAACCGCAATAGAAAATGGCTATTTCCGGGATTTGAAAATACACTGACGATATTTCACTCCTTGCATTTATTTATCATTAACAACCTCCCTAGTCACGTTATGTTTGGTAGTATAACAATGGTACAATAATGTATATAATGTAAATATAAAATTGACTCGCCAATTTTACCGTATATGCGATTTTGAGCGCCGGTAGTGAATGGCAAATTTACCAAAAAGTGCTTTAAGGAATTTGCCATTCACTATCGGCGTTGTAAATATTATAAACGTTGGACATTTCATAAACAACTCAGTATAAACTTATTTATTTTACATCGATTGTAACGAAAGCTCTATGAACTTATTTGAATCACTCTCGATGTCTTCCTGGGTAGAACCAGTACTAAGCAATGCAGATAAAGTGTCTTGCTCAGGGACACAACGCATCTGGCAATGGCGGGAATCGAACCCTAGACTTTTGGATCATGGGTACAATGCTCTACCACTAGACCACATCGCTCTGCAACTCCAAAACAACTCTTAATTGTACTTGCTGTTGATGTTTCATTTTAGCTAACTTTAACATAAAATCGTTGCGATTATGTGTTATTAGAAAAGCACAAAACTAACTAACGCATCAGAAAAATATTATCATTTATTAAGGCAAATATCGGGCGCGGCTCCAAAGATCGGGCTGCCGGCAACAAATTCATTATATGGCGCCCTTAACCATTTTTACAAAAGAGGGCCTCGCCCAACAGCCTTAGACCCTGAATAAAGCCCCAAAAGGCTTAAATAAAATGTTTTATCAAAACTCTAATTATAAATTAAAATGTTTTTTCATTTAATAACTTGAAAGTTATTTATTTTTGAGAGTTTACAATAATATACACAGCCGAACTTGCGTGGTGCACCAGAGTAAAGCCCCAAATCATGGTGTAGTCCCGATCCTGGCAAACAGTCAGTATTACATTGACATTTACTAAATATAAAATTGCTAATTGTCGTTAACTTTGATTTTATTGAATTGAAAGATTCACTGACGGCCTATATAGTTCGCAGACACTACAAATTATACTTTAGGCAGCTTCTATATATGTAAACTGAGAAGCACTGTCTGACACCATCGTTGATAAACCAAGTATCGCCCGTCCTCTCGAAATCCTTCTGGGGCCGCATCGATCTGATATATAAATCTTTCTATATGTCCAGTGTGCCTGAAATGG
The DNA here is from genome assembly GCA_037043455.1 of Cyrtodaria siliqua. Taxonomy (NCBI): domain Eukaryota; kingdom Metazoa; phylum Mollusca; class Bivalvia; order Adapedonta; family Hiatellidae; genus Cyrtodaria; species Cyrtodaria siliqua. The sequence continues at coordinate 307,350 of JAWPHD010000001.1, forward strand.
TAGGCAGACAACAGCAGCATCCGAACTACGTTACACGGAACTTATAGAATATGAGGCATATAAATAGGTCAATATATAGACCTTTAAAGTCTGACCATCATCGTACCGAGGCAGATGTTATTGAAGCTTTTAATGACACCTCTCGGTATCTGGATGACATACTGAACATTGACAACCCTTTCTTTCCAACTATTGTTGATAATATTTATCCTAAAGAACTTCAGCTTAATAAAGCTAATATATCTGATAATAACGCTTCTTTTCTTGATTTAGATCTCTCGATTGAAAATGGTGAAATAATTAGCAAAATCTATAACAAGAGAGATGATTTTATTTTTTGACATTGTTAATTACCCCCACTTGGATGGGGAAGTTCCCCGAGCAACTTCTTTTGGGGTATATGTGTCCCAACTTATTCGTTTTTCAAGAGCTTGTAACTCGAGTTGAAAACTTTAATATTCGTAATCATTGTATAACTAAAAAGCTACTCAATCAGGGTTACCGTTACCATAAACTTCGTAAAACCTTTGCAAAATTGTATTATTGTAACCCTGATCTTCTTTCCAAATATAAAAGTAATTTAAGGACTCTTCTGCGACAAGAACTATCACAACCTGACTTCTACGGTGATGTGATTTATAATTTCGTAAGATTCTTGGTCATGATCACTTTCATACTATCTTTGTTAAACTTGTTAAAAAGTTTATCAAAAGAGGTTATGACCCTATCATTTTGCAACGTACTGCACGCTTGTTGGTGGACACTTTTACAGTTCGCCACTATGCTTTCCTCTTTAATTGTACGATGACCGGACAGGCTGTGGGCCCTATGATGACGCCTACCTAAAGCCCATTGGGAAGGTGGAGTTTGATGTTTGTCTATGATATTCTCTTGTTGCTCTGGCTTCTGCCAAGTCATTGAGTACCTTCATTGTGGCTTTCTAGGCTATTGTTTTTTGTATTATATTTACACGAGCATATTTGTGTTTTACTTATATTGCCTATTCATGCTGCCTTGTTGGTTAGAGATTAGATCATGGCGGGTATTTCTTTATTTACACTGTCCTGTTTAATGGGATGACAGTAGGGTAAGTGTGAGGTGTGGTGCACCCTAGAACCGGTTAAAACCCCCTGTGGCCTTTGTTGCCACTGACCGTTCCAAGGCGGTAGCCCTATTGTCAACCCTTTTTGTGTTTGTGATGTCGTTTGCATTTTTTGTTACTTTTGCCTTCTCGTTTGTCTGTTTGCGTGTTTGATTTTGTGTTGTGTGGTTGACTGTCGTCCTTTATTGCTGCTTTCCCTGTCCGATATTTTTATCTTTCTTTACTATAAAAAGATGGGATGAGAAGGGTGGGTAAATATATTATGATTTTAATCAACATAAAACACCCAATGTCCAGTATTCCCAGCAGAAAATAATGACTCTACGTTGCGCATGCGTTATTATACTACTATTCTAAATGCAGGTCTACAAAATAACAACTGTGGAAACACAGTGTCTCCAAATAACGTTTGCTATTCACGAGTATTAACCTTTATTATTCATCGTTCTAACGAGTACGAGCCATATCTGACAAACGAATACAGATCTCTCTTCTAAATTTCAAAATATAATTAATGATGGAGAACGTTGACAGACAACTAAACATAACTGAGACACCATTTAGAGAGTGATGGCTTGTCAAATCATTAGCCTAAATTATACATTTTCACGAGAGCGTTATTAAAAATTGGTCGAGGCAGACCTTTCAATAATTTAACTCATACAAATCGCATTGAGTGACGTATTGTAAGGCATCAATTATGCGATAGTTTGCTCAGAGTTCTTTTAAGCAAATACGTAGTTCTCTAGGGAGTAATATACTAGATGACATAAACTTCATTTGATCTTGCTTCGGGCACTGAAATATGATTCTCTTAACTAATTAAAATAAAAAACAACCACTCTAACAAAAAGTAATATATTTTCGAGAAATATAAATATATCTTCCAATTAAATAAGAGCTATATTTATAAATACAATGTCAGATGTGGCATTTTAAAATGCCGTTGTGATTCTGTTACACATAAGTGTTCAGTTATAAACTTGATATAATTGAATTTGAGGAACCATAAGTCCTGCGGATTTTGAAAGAGTAATTTAGAAGCGAACATTTTCATCGACGAAAATTTCGTGCGACTACTATTTGCTTTGTTCCTATTGTATGCTATATTGCCTAAGTCAGATTTATTAAAAACTATAGGTCTTTATCTTTAAAAAATTGGACTTTTTCTGAAGACGGAGGACCAAATCTTATCTTAATGATATGTACTGATAAGAGGTAATGTTACTCGACTTAGATAAACAAATTACACACAAAACAACAAATTCCATTTATGTGACTGTTCGTGTTAATATGGATATTATCGTCTATTTTAGGTATGGAAGATTGCCGGCGTTGAGTGGATTATGGCAGTACTGGGCTCCTTTCCCATGTTCGGAATTTTCCAGTTGAATACATCCAACGGAATAACGAAATGTGAAATTCTTTCGTAATTCACCAGAATCTCACAGACAAGCGTGGATCACGTATATATGCTTCGTTGTTTTCTTCATACCGTTATTTATACTCATCGTCTGTTACACGAGAAAATTCACGAAACTTGCCCAGAAAGCAAAAACGAACACAGCAACAAGAAAACCCTCAGATAGATTTAAAACCGGTAAAGTTCAACTCCTGAGTACACAGAATATGTCTCTACCAATAGCCAAAATAAAAACTCTGAAGTTAACTTTTGTGATCACCATGGTTTTCATCGTTTGAAGCTTGCCTTACTTTATGGTATAAATTATCATGTCATATCGAGACCATTGTAGCATATCAAAAACATTATGTGCTACTGGGCGGAATGGCAGAGTGCAATTCAGCCGCAAATAATTTTGTTTTTCTCGCATTTAATGTGAACATAACGTGGCTGCAATCATTTCGCAAGAAAACATTCGAGGCGAAAGGAAAGCGATATATGTATTAAGCTTATTTCGGCATAGATTCCCGATACGACAGTAGGGTAAGTGTGAGGTTTGGTGCACCATAGAACCTGGATTAAACCCCCAGCGGCCTTTTTGGCCACTGACCGTTTCAAGGCGGTAGCCCTATTGTCAATCATTTTGTGTTTGTAATATATTTAGCATTTTGTTCATCTTTAAATGTGTTCTTTGTTTCTGTGTGTGTTTGTGGTTGACTGTCGTCCTTGAATGCTGCTTTTCATGTTCGACTGTTTTATCTATATTTATTAGAAACTAGATATTGTTATAATAACAATATAGGAAGTACTAGAAAAGAACAAACTATATAATTTAAAGGTACATACCCACATAAATGATGTATCTAAGTCCTGCAAAGTTTGTGTTGCAATATGATTAAGTTGTAATATTTGTGATATCGAATACAAAATATGGGTACATGAACAAGTGAAACATTCTTAGAAATATAATTTTTAAGGGTGTCGTTTTAATTAATAATAATGTTCGGTACAGATTACATGAGGAAACTGTAATTATGTAAGTAATTATGGTTACAATGAGATGCTAGTTTGCGATTTATTAGAATTGGTGTTTATGGGGATGAAAATGTATTGCCCCTTAGACCAAAATGATTTGGAAGTACAAACATATAAAGGGGCAGAAGAATTTCCCATTCAAAGTTAATAATTACCAAAATAAATAATTAAACGAAAAGGCAGTTATAGGTCCTTTTAAATGTAATCCATTCAGCAACAACTTGGTAATCTCCCCTTTAGATTCAGTACCAAAAAAGGGAGTTAATAAAAGCAGTTATTTTGGATCTGAGCAGTAACTCACAATTTGCAATTAACGAATTTATAGACAAAGACTCCTATTTAGAAGAACCAGTAACCATCATTTTTCCTAAAGCGGATGATTTTGTAAAACTTATATCAACCAAAGTGTATGGATGTTTGATGTTTAAAAAAAGACTTACCAAGAGTATATAGACAGTTAATAATTACCCGTCTAACTACAATTTGGTTTGGTTTGTCAGGGAAAGCATGATATTTTGGGATACAGTGTCTATATTTGTTACTACCATGAGAGAGATTAATTTAAACTGGTTTCTAAAATGTGTTTACTTTCTCTATGCGATGGTAATTGGCAAACATCTTGCAATCCAATAAGTTCAAGTTCCAAAATATTCGACTATTAAACGGTGCATAAGTAGATATCGAACAGGAAAAGCAGCATTCAAGGACGATAGTCAACCACAAACACACACCGAAACATGTTCCAGTTCGATTTGTATATCTATACTCAGCAAAAATAGAAACGTCCCTCTTTTAAGCTGCGATTTGCCTAGGGTTGACGTTGTTACACTTTGTACACCAACCTAGATAAAATTTCATCATTTTATACTTATCACTCAATCATTCTGATCAATATTAATAATCATTAAAAGCCACAGTTTGTCTGTTGCTGCTGAAACATATTTTATTCAAATTACGAAATCACTATATTTTTATTATAAAGGGAGATAATCTGAAAATATTCGTTCTTGAAAGCTGTATGGCGCAAAAATGAGGGAAAATATCAGCGCCTTTTCTCTGTTTTTGTGGTGATGAGGTGATTCTCTGTTTATTTCAATATAACAAAACTGTGTTAACTCAAATGTTTAACCACAAGACCCGGAAATGCTGTTTAAACCAAATCAAGGGGAATAAGTTTGCCCATAAGTTTGATTCAAAGAAAATTATTTTCCTGACAGTGCCGGCGTTTATCAAAGGTATTGGCATATAAGATTAAATAAAACATAATTTTGTTGTGTCTAAATCTATGGGTAAAGTTGGGGACGTTTCTATTTTTGCTCAGTATACTTATACTCCTACTTTGGTTTGTTTGTTTGAATTATCAACGAAGTGTTAATATAAGTATAGCTAAATTATTAAAAAGTAAAATACACAGTAGTATATAGATATACGTAAGAGAGAATTCAAATTATCACGCTCATTAAAGAAAAGACTCTGAGGCCTAAATCTCTGGTCGGTTCTTTCCGTAATATACCTGGGCTAATCAGTCAGTTAGCATGGTCGCAATACATAATTTAGCCAGTCGTTCTTTTCCTGTGGTAAGATACCCATTAGACAATAGGTCTTTAAGTGCCAAACATGAACCTGATGACATGAGCACAGTATTGATAGAAGCGATTTCAAGAAGCCTATCAAATTAATGTGTCGTTTTATCACATGGTTATTGAAGTTTTGTTTTCTAGTACACGATAGTTGAACATATGTTAGTTCTAGTTTATATATATATACTTATGTGCCTTCCTGAGTTTGTGCATCTATCATTTTTTAGTGAAATTGTATTCCATAATAACAATCCTTAGCGATTTCCAGTCCTACCGAGAGACTTAAAATGCCATAATTGCATGTGTTTATGAAGCGTAGTCTGTAGAGTAGAATCCAGAAGAAGTCCACACTCAGATCGGGAGTAAATTACAAATTGAAGACTACTGCATAAGCCGGTTTGCATAACTCAGCTGGCTGGAAAATACAATTGTTGACGACATTTGGTACCAACTTTTAAAGATGATCGGCATTCGACATATACTAACTAGTATGTTTTTATATGCCTGCCAATGCTTTATTTTAAATAAATATACGTATAAGTATGAGATACCTTATAAAAAATACATAATTTTAGTTGCGGTTGTAAAAGGGTAAGAGTGATGTTTGGTACGTTCTAGAGCCTGGTTTAACTCCCCAGTGGCATTTCTGCAACTGAACGTTCCAAAGCAATAGCCCTATTATCAAACTTGTTTGTGTTTGTGATGTCACATGGTTTGTTTCTTATTAATACTTAATTGTTTGTTTTTATACGTGATTTTGGTTGACTGATTTCTGCAAAAGCTACATGTTCTGTTCGACTTCTTTACTAATTTGGTTGTATATGTCTGGTGACATAATAATGACAATGTTAGAATTCGCTCTGAAAATATTATAATTGGTAATGTATGCAAATCGTGAAGCAACAACGACAAAGTTATAATTAGTTTTGGATAAATAAATATAAAAAGTTCGGACAGGGAAAGTAGCATTCAAGGAGGTCAGTCAACCACAAAACACAGAAACCAACACGCAAACAATCAAACAAGAAGGCAAAAGTAACAATAAAAGCAAACGACATCACAAACACAAACGAGTTGACAATAGGGATACACTTGATACACTTTATAGTATATGCAAATCATGAAGCAATAACGACAAGATTAAAATGTACGTATCCTTATTATGAGTATCCGGAACGCTACAATCATGTCGGAGTAACTAACTTGTTATAGTTGTCCATATGATAGCAACTCTATCGATAATTCGGTTAAGTGTCAGCAGAAGTAATCGTTTATATAAAACTTAAACAGAAATATTTTTACATTTCTGTTTTGAAACGTTGTCAATTATATGTGTATCTATAATTATCAATAGGCATACACGTACATACAAATGTCGAACAGGAAACGTGTCATTCAAGGACGACAGTCAAACACAAACACACAAAAACAAAGAACAACTTTAAAGATGAATAAAAGGCCAAATAAAACATCACAAACATAAAATGGTTGACAAGAGCTACCGCATTGGAACGGCCAGTGGCAAATATACCGATGGGGATTTAAACCAGGTTCGAGGATGCACCAAACCTTACACTTACTATACTGTCATCCCAATAAAATGGGACAGTGTAAATAAAGAAATCACCGCCATGAACTATTCTCTAACCAACAATGCAGCATTAATAGGCAATATAAGTAAAACACAAAGATGCTCGTGTATATATAAATACAAGAAACAATAGCCTAGAAAGCCACAAGGAATGTACTCTATGACTTGGAAGAAGCCAGAGCAACAAGAGAATAAACCATAGAGAGCACGACAATACAGGATTGCAGACAAACATCCAACGTCACCGTCCTTTTGGGCTTTAAGTAAACTTCATCATAGGGTCCACAGCTTGTTCGGTTATCATAAAATTAAAGAGGAATGCATAGTGACGAACATTTAATTGGTCCACCACCAAGCATGCAGTGTTTTACAAAATGATAGGGTCATAACCTCTTTTGATAAACCTTTTAAGTTGGTTCGCTAACACAATAATGACATTTTAAACACATGCATCACATTTACCTGGTTGTAAACAGTATGCAATAACTCGTCGGCATTCGTGATATATTCATAGTTGGTGTATTTCGTGAAATTCACATATTAATTTACGCAAGCAGAGCACGTTCACTAAATTGATTAATGTTTTAATATTGTGTTACTTCGTTAGACGTGCATTAGGACAGAGAGAGAAATAAAAACTCTCGTTATCGTGCAAAATCAACAAAGCAAATTCCGTATAGCTGTGTGTATTATAAAGCTAGTGTATCGTCACTTTTCTCAAAATATAGATATAAAAAATCGAACATGAAAATCAGCATTCAAGGACGATAGTCAACCACAAGTACACACAGATACAAAGAACAACAATATATAAAAATGAATAAAAGGCAAAATAAGACATCAAAAACTCACAAAGGTTGACAATAGTGCTAACGCCTTGGTACGGTCAATGGCAAAAAAGGCCGCTGGGGGGGGGGGGGGGGGGGGGGGTTTAAATCAGTTTATATGGTGCACCAAACCTCACACTTACCCTATTATAAATAATCATGTTATTAACATAACAGAACTGACCGTATATGATATCAGCATAATTATATGATAACATTATTCCTTTACCTGCCTAATACATTATGACAAAATTATCAAACCAAATTCTGTCCTGCATCGTGTTTTAAGCTCGGTTAAGCCAGTTGTTTGCAGTTTGCACTGCTGGCGAGTGTTTTTCTTTATTATATTTATCCTTAAACAAATACTAATATCCATTAAGTATTGATTATTGTTTAAAGACTGTCCTTGTTCATAAACAAATGAGTCCAAAAGTGCACAGCAATGGAATATTCGTGCAGAAGTTGATTAGGCAAATCTGAGTGCACACTCGGTTTTGACTCAGCTTATATAGCCTGATTTAAGGACACATCTAAACTATGGAAATGAAACCGTAATGCGTGGCTGTAAACAGTCAAACCAGCACACATTTAATCACAAGAACTTTCCGATCTTTTTATATTTCCTTTTAAGCAAAGGTTTTCCAACGTCAACAACTGTCATTCAAAGCGGACAGCGCATATATTTTGCGACATTCCGTCAGTAATTATTGTTCGGATATTGCTGGAAACGCGAAGACGGTAGTTGCATATTTATAACCTGGTAGACTTGTTGTCAATCTATTTGTGTTTGTGATGTCACATTGCTTGCGTCTGATTAATATTGTAATTGTTCTTTGTTGTACGAGTAATGCGTGTTTTGGTTGATTGTGTTCGATGAAAGCTAGTTTCCTTTTGCCTTTTCTAACTACTGTTTGTTCTATCTAAACGAGCGGAGAAGTCAAAATACCATGTGCTACATTTTGTTTCGTCTAACTCAAATATTCATTAATTTAGTTAACATGAAGTCAAAATGTTTTTACTGATAGCAAAACGGGAGTGTGGTTAACATTTTTGTTTTCAAAATAAGAATTTAAGGTATAAAGCATCATTACTTTTATGTTTCCTTTCCTCTAAAACATCAAGAGAATTGCGTATTGAAACTTTCCGTTTGAACATCTTTCAGGGTATACACTTTAGAGGTAGACAAATGTCACGGCTAGATAAATAAATCCGTCGTTGGTTTTGACATTAATGAACATGTATGCACTCTTATGATATGTCTATTTAAATTCAGACATTTTTTTTGTTTTTTCCTGCTCGTTAAAAGTTGTGGATATGTTTTAATAGCATATTACTATGTAACGATAGAATAAATTGTTATACTGATGCTATACGTTTTGAATCGATGTCTTAATAAACAAATAACGTAAATAAAAAAGAACGCAATGTTTCCCAATCTCAACAATGTGAGACTATATCTCATGTTTAGTGTTTAACAGCTCCTGATTACGTTTGACGTATTCTTATTTACGACAGTATTCATGACATGTATGCCGATAAACTATATCTCATGTTTAGTGTTTAACAGCTCCTGATTACGTTTGACGTATTCTTATTGACGACAGTATTCTTAACAGATATGCCGACATAACCGTGGATACGGCTTAATAGCATATTACTATGCAATATAATACATAGAGGATCTTAAACGAGGTCCCATTTCATATAAGATTTATGAAACGAGTTATGAATTATTTTAATTTTAACGAGCCTTTTGGCGAGTTAAAATTAAAAATAATTCATAAAGAGTTTCATAAATGTTATATGGAATGGGACCGAATTTAAGATCCTTTTTATCACATAACATTGCAATCAAATTAGTAAAAAAAATTCAGATGGACATAGAACCGCCACGACGTCAGACACACTTTAGCGCCAAAACGTCATAAAAAATGTGACGTCGTAACGTCGCGTCTCACACATAACGTTGCGTATAAAAAGTTCGTGTTTTACCTCTTTACAAAACAGCAGTTTACGCCAACTTTTTAACAAACCAACAACAATGTTTTGTATAACGTGCATTATTTTTATAAGCTGTCACAAATAATAAGTTTATAACTCAGAGCTGGGTGAATTTGTAATAAATAAAATAGTTTCAGTTAATAAACTTGCGTAGTGTTACAGGTTTAACTCGACCAATCAAAATCGTTCCAGGTTGTATTACACGTGTGTCATACAATAGAATATTAAATGGGTGTTCGACACTGCTAACAAGGGACATTATGTGATAAATTGTTATAATGGTGCTATATGTTTTGAATCGATGTCTTCGTGAAAATTAACTTAAATAAAATAGAACACAATGTATCCCAAACTCAACAATGTCCTGTTTCATAATAAACCATAGTTTTGTAGGAAAACAATGTTAATTGGATCATTAAATACGCTTGGCTAAATAACAAACTAACAAGGAGAGTAAAACGCATTAGTTTTCGGATAATCAATGCAAATCAAAGCCGAGAGAGTTTATTGTTATTGGCCGATGTATATCCCATGACTCGTAATATTTAACCGAACAGTTCTGCATTCTACATGTTCTATATTCTCAATATAATTAGTCCCTCGGGTGCAGTCCTATATTCTATACTCTCATGAGGGCAATATTTATTCGTCCCTCGGGTACAGTCCTACACATTAGAGGGCAATATTAATTCGTCCCTATAATCACTACAACTGCTGCGCGTGGTTCCGTTGTTGTGAACTAAAACGATATGTCATTAGTATCTGATTTAGAAAATGAATCGATGTCTTTCTAATAATCTAGACGTAATACACAAACCTACACATTTTCAAATTATTCATTAAGGCTAATAAAACTTATGTAATAGCTTCTGTTTTCCTTATCGATACAATCTTTGTGACGCACAAGCGAGTGTGTATCCCTCCATTCCGTATTTCAGTATTGTATTTCAGTGTGTACGTGGCATGCGTAAAGTTGCTTCGATGGATGTGATTCGACATTATAACAACTTGTGTATATTTTAAATGTCCTTTTGAGATGATGACGTAGACAACATAAAGTATGTTTTATGTATGAAGTATCTCTCGATGAATACATGATTGGCATTTTGATGCATAATAATTCCGTAGGAACTGTGGCAATTTGTCTGGATGGGTAACTCAATACACTCTAACATGCAAGAAATGAAATATAAAAAGATCGGACAGGGAAAATAGCATTCAAAGAGGACAGTCAATCAAAAACACAGAAACGAACACGCAAACAGACAAACAAGAAGGCAAAAGTAAAAATAAATGCAAACGACATACCTGTTTGAAAATAAAATATGTGTGCAATTGTGAAACGGAGTAAATGGCAAAATTGCCTGAGATTTATGGATACTGTTTAGATAATATACTTTTTTTAGCATGCATTTAGAACCTTGTTCATTCCGAACTTTGGATGTCGCCGAGTCGCCGAGCCCGATATTTATTTACAGATATCGGTCGTACATGCTCAAATAGTTTTATTTTCTTACTTTAATTTTGAAGTTGGTTCCACTACTCCAGCCTTTAATAACCCCTACTTTTTAACTGAGTCCATTGACTGTTACTTGTGATACTCAGGCTTCATAACCTTAGCTCCAAAATAAATTCTATTTGGTTTATTTCGCCCATTCTGTTCTCGATTAGGGCAAAGCATTTTGTTAAAAACTGGGATCATACGCCGCTAGCCATGGCATGGTATAAGACTACATCAGTGAATATTCCGTGTTCAACGTCATATGCATACCATAGCTCAATGTTTCGATTTTCTTCTCAATTTGTCGAGATTGCAATATTTGTTTGTATTTATCGTGTTCGGCAATTTACAAGTTCATTATGTTTATATTCGTTTTAAAACAAAGTACTTTAGATAGAGCATGTATCTCAATCGTGTATTGTACGTAAAGCTTTATAAACAAGGAACGTTACGAATCAATAATTGTTGGCCCTTTAAATCATAGAAATGATTATAAATCATAGTTATTCAGGCGAAACTAACTGGGCTAACGAGATTATGTCACTAGTAGATAATTACGGATTTTCATATGTATCCATGGAATGTTTCACTATCGGTTGAGTTAACCAACATGTCACTGCTGCGTTAGAATAAATACTGAAAAGGGAATTCCTTGAAAGCAGCAAACACAAACAAGTGATACAAGTAGAAGGCTTGGTTTTAAAGAGTCTGTTTATGAGAGTTAATATGCCTCCTAGCACTGGCTTTAACAATGGACTTGATGATCCTAAAGGACCATTAAGTAATAACACTACATATTTGTAGTCTGGGCGATCTTCTTTTGAGTAATAAAACGAAGCAAAATTCTTAGAATAGGGTTGACAAAGCGTTGCGATATTGTAGCGTATTCGATTAGACAATTATTGAAGATCATGTTGTCCTTATTCGTCCTATTTACCAATGAATTCGTAGACAATATATCAAATTACGGAATTATCAAGTATTGAAGCATTACGTTGTCCGCGTATTAACTTTCATACCCCATCCAATCCCTTCTCCAAGAAGCAAAAACGGGGTTTGCTGTGGTATGAAATAAAAACACCTTAACTTCGGTTTAAAAAGTTTGCATATTGTAAAATGAAAGCATTTAATAGATAATTTGCAACATGTTATCGCATTTTCTCATCAAAATAATATTTTAAATGTGTTTTATTGTCGAAATATCCGTTATAAAATCCTGCTAATATAAGCTTTCGCATCGCTTAATGAAATTAAGGAGGGACCACGTAATGGTTCGTTATGACTATGTGCTGTTGATGCAATCAAAAAATTGAAATTTAATTAAACAATTAGAAACTGATGAATCCCTCTTGAAACGATATTTATCATTTTATGTTGACATACGAGTGTTGATCAAACATTACGTAGACTTTTTTCATAACACATTTATTCTTCATTGTAGAAGTATGCAACTTGTTGCAATAGTACATCAACATCTCTTCTATAACTTGCAGTTTTTAAGGTAATTGTGTACGTTGTCATTAACAACTCATTGACCGGAGTACGGAAATGTCCAAAATTGACTTTGAATTTTTAATTTTGAATAATGTTATACAGATTTTTTTTAATGAAATATGGCGCGAACATTTATAAATTACGTGTGCTGTAAGCGAGACGTTATGAAGTCATACAGGCGTATTGTAAACGTAACTGGCATTTCGGTTATGCAGAAATATATTGAAAACAACTGAGTGTAAAATTTTACTTGAGCCCAAAAAATAACTTCAAATCAATTTACAGAATAACGCGCGATAATCAAGTTTTGCTTGAATCTGGGAAAAGCACCCAAACAGAAGAAAGAAAAGATTCAAAAAGCCGATGTTAAACCAGCTGTTTCTCGTGCACTTGTTTTTAAATGACACAACCGTGTTCAGGATGATAGATATACGCTAGAATATGATCATGGGCGTGGTAGAAAGACGTTGGTATATTTGACGCTGATTGAATCCGTGAAAGACGTCGTCGATGCAGAGAAGCGTCTTACTGTTCTAGCTATAACGGACACTGTCAGCTGTAGTGATGGGACAGTCCACACACTATTAACGGAATGCCTTCATATGAATAAAGTGTGCGCGAAACGGGTGACTATGTTGTTAACACAGTATCACAAAGACATTAGAGTTAGAACGTCAATGAAGTTTTTACAGCGCTACAGTAAAGAAGGCGAATCTTTTCCGGATAGGATAATAACAACTGACGAAACGTTGCTGTGGTTTTATGACACTGAAACAAAAATCCAAATCCTCAATGTGGAGAACTCCGTCAGCCACGCCACCAAAGAAAGCCAGGGTGTCTAAATCAGGAGGGAAGCACATGTTTATCTTCTTTATGGAGAGAAATGTAATGCTTCTTTGCCATGCGGTGCCCGAAAACAAGACTGTAAATGCTGCATTGTATTCAAAGGTATTTACTTAATTTACGTTTCGTAATAATTAACGTGCTCGGCCGTTTCCAACCAAGCCATGCAGTGCGTTGCAAAATGATATGGTCATAACCTCTTTGATAAATATTTTAACACGTTTAACAAAGATAGCAAGAAAGTGATCATGACCAAGGATCTTACGAAATCTGTAAATCACGTTACCATATAAGTCGGGTTGTGATAGTCCGTGTCGCAGAAGAGTTCTTAAATTAATTTTATATTTGTAAAGAAGATCGGGGTTACGATAATACAATTTTGCAAAGGTTATACAAAGTTTATGGTAACGGAAGCCCGTATGGAGTAGCGTTTTAGTTATACAACATTTAGGAATATTAAAGTCATCTACTCGCGTACAAGCTCTAGAAAAACGAATAGATCCTATAAGAAGTTTCTCGGGGAATATCCCCTTCTAAATGGGTATATTGAGGACCAACATCAAACGCTACCGTCCTATGACATGGAATTCAAAAACAAGTACATGGCTATGTTACGTGGGAATATTGTTAAGATATAAATTATGTAAACGTACGTGTTATTGTTTTTGTCATCCAAAGCCATTCATGTAAAATTAGTAACATACAGACGTTTATTGGTGGGTAAATAGTAATACTATAGCATTGAGATTATTTTGAAATTACATGCCATTGAAAGAATAGCTTGCTTATCAATGATTGACTTTGAAATTTGGATGATGTGATAACTTGTCGTATTTATTAGAAATGATGTCTCGTGTGCCATTTTTAGAAAAACGTTCAATTCTATGGACAAATATATTTAACATAAAAACAAAACATCTTCATTATCATTATAAAGGTCCATTATCATACTTTTTTTCAAGTAAAATTGTACTAACCTTTTCGAAAATAAAGGGCAATAAAAAAAATTCTGATATTATGTTCACATCAATAGTGTTGATTTACTGTCATCTATTATATCATTGACATTGTTCATGCCTATGATATGCATTTGGATGAACATTTCAATTAACAATACCCCATCCACTTTGGATTTTCTTTTCAAAGATGGCTGACCAATAGCCTTTAACGTAGATCACAACCATGGTCTATTAGGTAGCAAACCATCACATACATTAGATCACTTACGAAAATGATGAAAATGGAGTTCCAGATAATATACAAATCATTATTTATAACAATTAGTCACAGTAATGTTCAGACATGCACAAACATTGTGTAAATATCTAAATCACATCTGCATTGTACTAATTACCCTTAGTCCGCTTTTCACAGAATGGTATTATTTCTAAATTGCATATATGAGTTTATTAGTAAATGCACTTACCATCTTTCATTCCTTCGGTTGCACTCTGCGTCATCAATACTAAACCGTACGCCTTACACCTTTAAATCTACATTCGGCAATCTCGTTTCAGGTTCCTTCTAATAATATGACCAGGATTTTTAATAACGGCTCAAACGTTTCAGTTTCTCCTCTAGGGTCACCTGTTTTGAGGAAATACCATACAAAGTCTCCTTTCAGAAGTTCGTTCAAGACGCAGGGTGATTGCCTCTATTAATAAGTGCAATGCTAAGAGGTGCGGTTGTTGGAACTATTTATCTTGCAAGTCCACTATTAAATCAGAGGTAAAATGTTTCATGTATGTCTTGCTTCAAATCTTCATTGACGTACATCTCACGTCATTTATGCTTTAACTTGAAATGCACCACCTTGCGGTTTACAATATATTGGACAAACAGGTTGACTTTAAATGTTCGATTTCGTGAAAATAAATACAATGCAGGTAATCCAAAAAAGTTAAAACAATAATTGTACCAACACGTTCGTCAGTCAGGTCATACTTTGAATAACGTTACTGTTCAACCGGTTGAATGTATAATTGATAATATTGATGCTACTAAAAGCATTAAAATAAAAGCTAGACATATTGCAGAAGAACCTAAGTGGTGACCATTTTGCAAACACCATATCCACTCGGCATTAATGCCAGTATTTATCAACCAGGCAATATTTCAAAAGATCCTTATATTTTGATTTTTTTTCTATATTTTTTATTCAAAAACGTAAATCTAGGTCTCATGGTCATAGTCATAGTGATAACATCAACGTTAATGGCATGTAATTATTGCAATCGCTGATTAACATACTATTTTTAAACAGTCTGGAAAGCACTCTATGCTTTCAGACTTACCTCGTTGTCCATTTCTTCACTTATGTTGATCGATGAGGAAGCAGACATAATGTGCATTTGTACATATCCCTTGAATTTCACTGCATCCTTAATTCAAAGTCATAGAAATGTTCTCCGACTTCATATTGACCGGGAATCTGATCACGTCAGGCATTTTCTAAAAATACGATATCTTTATAAGGGTATTGAAGTTGATTCTGTCCCTAAATATTTCAAAAATTCCGAAAGTCCTGTAATTTGTTATACATATAAAAACATTATTAGAAAAAAAGTATGATGGTGGACCTTTGGAAACGGCCGAACACGATAAATACGAAATATGGCAGTCTCGGTTAGAAATATTATTTTCAACTGCATCAAAATAGTTTCTGACCTTGATATAGTAAATAAGGAATGTGAATGTAACATATCAACATATTGCTATGCTCCAGTAGGTCATGTCATCACTGGTAATTGTAATATTGTTGATACAGGTATTCGCCATCTGTCATCTGTTTATAAATTACCTTCAACTGTCGTGCTCAGATCGTCTAATCCATTGAGATTTTGAGTATAATATGGTGTCATAGAGAGCATGCGGACCCACTCTATTAATGTCTGAAAAGTCAATTCTTAAAATTATATATATACGTATTTACTTTTATAAAGCTTACCCATCTTTACTTCTTCCGAGACCTAAGTTTTCCAGTCGCAATTTAACATCTGGAATTGGAGAGTTTCATAATACATTTGTTTTAGTTCCTGCTGATAAAGCAGCTAATAATGTAATTATTGTTGGACTCCTACATTACGTCAACGTGTTATCTCTGAAACTCGGTATCAATGGCAAGCTTATTGCTCTTATGAAAAAAATCATTCGCTAGAGAAAAAACAACATTTTTGGTCTGTAATAATATTAAAGCGTTTTTTTACTAACGACAGTTCAGACAATTACACTACGAGTATATGGACTTGCCAAGAAGTTTGTGAAGCACTCATCTATTAGATACTATTTTCGTCAGGTATGGAACGACCGACCGTTTATAGACAAATTGTTGGTATCCCTATGGGTACGAACTGTGCACAACTTGTCGCAGATTTGTTTTTATATTACTATGAACGAGCTTTCATGTTGAGTCTTTCATCACATACCCAGCAAAATGTTATTGTAGCCTTTAATGACACCTCTTGGTATCTGTATGACCTATCAAACATTGTCAACCCTTACTTTTCTACTATGGTTAATATTATATACCCTAAATAACTTCAACTTTTGTGTTTGTGATGTATTATTTGGCCTTTAATTCATCTTTAAAGTTGTTTATTGTTTCTGTGTGGTTGACTGTCGTCCTTGAATGCTGCTTTTCCTGTTCGATTTTTATATTTGTATTATATGTCTGATACTAAGGCTTCTTTCCCCGATTAACATATCTCCATTGAAATGGTGATATAATTAGCAAATTATATGACAGGAGAGATGATTTTAATTTTGATATTGTTAATTATCCCCATAATTGTTCCCCGAGCAACTTTTTATGGGGTATATGTGTCTCAACATATTCGATTTTTAGAGCTTGTACTCGAGTTGAGGACTTTAATATTCGTAATCTCTTATAACTAAAAAAAGCTACTTTATCCGAGCTACCGTTACCATAAACTTCGTAAAACATTTGCAAAATTGTATTATCGTAACCCTGGTTTTCTGTTGATGTGAATTACAAACTTCTTAAGACCCTTGGTCATGATCACTGTCATAATGTCTTTATTACATTTATTGAAATTTTATCAAAATAGGTTATGACCCTATTATTACGCAACGCACTGCATGCTTTGGGGTGGACCCATTTACAGTTCGCCACTATGCTTTCCTGCTTTCCTCTTTAATTGTACGATGACCGGACAGGCTGTGGATGACGTCTACATAAAGACCAACAGGACGGTGTCGCTTTGTCTGCAAGCGTGTCATGGTGTGCCCTCAATGGTTGACTTATTCCGATTTACGACAATATTCATAGCCGTTATGCCGACATAACCGCAACATATCTAATTTTTGAATTAAGTCCAAATATAATTATCCAATGTTCCTTTAATTCAGATTAGCAAGTGTCTCTTTAATCCAAAACAATATGTGTCTCTTTAATCCAAAACAGTATATGTGTATTTAATCTAAAACAGTAAGTGTCTCTTTAATCCAAAACAGAAAGTGTCTCTTCAATCCAAAACAGTAAGTATAATTAAGGTCTAAATTAATTTCCAATAATTCTGGTTTAGTCCAAATATCCAATTTCACTGTTATTGTGAAAGAGCTCAATAATAAGTAAATACTCTCACAAATATATTTTATAAAAGGATCCAAATCAAAATAATTAACTTTATTGAAGAATACAGAATAGGATCTCTTGAGCTGCTCCCATAGTTTATGTACTGTTACAGACTCTTCCTGAAGGGTTCCCCACTAAAATCGCCCAATGAAAATAGTTCAAATTTCATCATAAATGAATTTGCATCAATAATTTGCATACATGTTTACTTCTATACTATTTTTAACTTTGTTCAAGGCCAAATCAATAATAAACACGCAATAATGCATATACACTTTTAAACACGTGCAACAATACATATACTGGTAAAACTTTATTCTTTATTAACATTGACATTCATGTTTGTCTCTAAGGCGTGTTTTTTGGGTTTACTGTGTTTAGTGAAAGCTGCATTTCCCGTTCGATTTTTATACTTATTTTCATAACCTCTGCTCCCAGCTAAATTCCATTTTTGTTTTTTTCGCTCACTGTTTTCTCGTTTAGAGCAACACGATGTGTTACTGAGACTATACGCCGCTGGCCATGGCGGGGTGTGAAAATACTGCATTGAAGGTTCCATGTTCACCGTGATATATACATACCAATGTTCACCGTCATATGCATACCATCTTCGGGATGGCTCAAATTTCTGTCCTTTTGACATTTTAAATATTGAATTCTGCTCAACCCTGGGCTGTAGGGTGTGAACTGTAGCAACCACTTTTCACTACCGTTGAACAGTCTCAATCAAACCGAGACCGCAATATTTGTTTTGTATTTATCGTATTCGACGATATCCAAATTTCTCCTTTCATACTTTGTTTTTATCAATTTCAGATACAATATAACTGTTTTGCCGATATTACTGGAACATATATATATCGGTTTATCAATTGCAATATTACTGATAAGCTGAAGTAACAGGAACGCACACACATACAGAGAGAGAGAGAGAGAGAGAGATTCTCCGAAGTTACTGTAACATATTAATCATCAATTAAACGTATCGTACACACGTTCAGTTTGTTGTTTGCCTGCTGCACTGTCCTTTTCATTTTCTATGAAACTACAAGCAACGAAACTGACGGCGCAAAGCAGAAAGAAGTAGGTAAAAGCACTTAGATAAAACAAGAAGATTTAAAATGATGCATTTTGTATAATTGAATTTTCATGACGCAAATGTTTGACATATTATTTTACGATTGCAGTTTTAAATGCTGATATGAATGTCTGATATTAACTTTCCTATCAATTTTCTGAATAACACCAAATAAGGCAATTTGCCACCAAATGTATTAAGAACGCAATAAACGTAGAATGTTTGAGATCATTTGTTTAGATAACCACATTAATACACAAATATCACGCGAGCTTGTAATTTCTTGACACCATTACTGAATGATTATACTTGTATCAAGGTGGCAGTTAATGCAACAGTGTTCTACAGATTAAGACAATGCCAGATACACTGTGGAAAGATTAGTTTGGTCATCATGATGTTTGACACGTTCTTCTCTTGTTTCTTGGTGAATTGCATGACGCCTTTCTGTAGAAAGTGTTTTCACAACAATATGGCTTAGTGTTTACACACTACTCTAAACCAAATTACTAAATGTCTACCTAAGAATATGTCAATAATATACTCATTGTTTTTTGTATTTTGAGCTTGATTAGAGATACGGTTAAACTGCAAAATAACGGGTGTAAATCGTCTGCTCTGATTGCATGAACATATTTTAAAACTTTTAAGTCAATGTGTTTTCTTAGAAATAAGTTATAACACTTATACAACTGGATATATAGGATTTTATTAAGTACTTCGAATCAGTGAAGCTATCGATATTCATAATGCTAAAATATGCCAGATAAAATTATTTTGACATCATGTTTTACTAGCATTACCACTACAAATGCGGTAACTCTCAAAAGATGTAACAATTTAAACAAAAAATAAATGTTTTACATACTAGGGGTCAAAACAAAATACTTATCAATCATATATTTTAGATATATGATTGATAAGAAAATGAGTTGATATAAAAGTTGATACTTAGAAATTTTGTTCAGTTTACATTAAGTTCCAAGATAACCATTAACTCCCGTCTATCAATCATACAAAGCTTAGGTTTAAGATAGCAGCGTTTAACGATGTAATATTACATTTTCGAATTTCGGTGGATTGTCCCTAACTCATATGAATGTGTTTAACAATTTTGTCAAATAATATGTATCGCTTAAAATCTCAAACTATTTAAAAGATAATGTACTTTTCTTAAAATAGCTATTATAGTGTTGTTGTTTCTATTAGTATTACATATGTAATTACATACTGAAAAGGCGATACAAACGAAGTAAACACAAACAAGAGAGAACAGTAGAAGACTCTTGTGTTAGTCTGTAAATGATAAAGTAATAGCAATTGTCCCCTATAACCGGCTAAAGCGTAATTCTACTTCAAAACCACACATATATAACTCGATGATCCGAGGTGAAAAATAAATAATAAAACTACAGATTTATAGTCTGGACGACTTTTACCGCTGCCACACAGCACCAAACAAACGCTAGCGTAAATGTCAATAAATACTGAAAAGTGGAATATTGGAAGCAACAAACGCAAACAGCGGAGAAAAGTAGCAGACTCGTTTATTTCTTGTCTGTTCATGAGAGGTAATTTAACACCTCTCACGCCCTATAGCACTGTTCTGTCCTATTTTTAATTGGATTGACGATTCCAAGGACCTTACTTATTTGTGAGACAGGTAAAATACTCAAATTCATTTACTAAGAATATATTACCAAATCAAAGTACATATTGACACAGAGAAACTAGGTATACTAGTCAAACAATAAATGTACATTGCACTCAACACATTCAACCAAAAACACACACTAAAACAAATAACAATTACAAATACAATTTTAATAAAAAGCAATGCAAGTGACATCACAAACAAATACGAACTGACAATATAGATACCACCTTGGAACTTTCAGTGACAACGAGGCCGCTGGGGAGTGTGAAGTGATTTATAATCGTAATATTCTTGGTCATGATCACTTTCATACTATCTTTGTTAAACTTGTTAAACAGTTTAACAAAAGAGGTTATGACCCTATCATTTTGCAACGTACTGCATGATTATTGCTGGACCCTTTTACAGTTTGCCACTATGCTTTCCTCTTTAATTTTACGATGACCGGACATGCTGTGGACCCTATGATGACGCCTACCTAAAGCCCAATGGGACGGTGGCGTTTGATGTTTGTCTATGATATTTCTTGCCGTGCCCTTAAACGTTTATTCTCTTGTTGCTCTGGCTTCTGGCTAGTCAGTGAGTACCTTCATTGTGGCTTTCTAGGCTATTGTTTTTTTGTATTATATTTACACGAGCATATTTGTGATTTTTACTTATATTGCCTATTGATGCTGCCTTGTTGGTTAGAGATTAGATCATGGCGGGGATTTCTTTATTTACACTGTCCTGTTTTAATGGGATGACAGTAGGGTAAGTGTGAGGTTTGGTGCACCCTAGAACCGGTTTAAACCCCCAGTGGCCTACTTTGTGACTGACCGTTCCAAGGCGGTAACCCTATTGTCAACCCTTTTGTGTTTGTGATGTCGTTTGCTTTTATTATTACTTTTGCCTCCTTGTTTGTCTGTTTGCGTGTTTGTTTCTGTGTTTTATGGTTGACTGTCCTCCTTGTATGCTTCTTTCCCTGTCCGATCTTTTTATATTGCTTTAGACCAGGTTTATAGAGTACATGTGTCAAACCGCACTTTTACCTTATTGTCATCTCAAAGTCTGCCAAAGTCATATTAATTATAAAGGCATTCAACCTTGTGAGGTGGTTAAACCGGCATGTCACTCAAAGGTTGCATATCATCCATGTTAAAACCAAGATACCCCCTACAATGCCGACTATGATCGTCATATACAGAATAGCGAGACGTGATATTTCATATAATCCGATACTCCCGCAACTGCTTATGTTCGATAGTAGTGTAACATTGTCAACACTTGTATTGAAAGTAGCAAAGTCAACGGCATTTGTATCAGTGTCTGTCTTTGTTTCATATATCACCTTTGCCTGTTCCATAATTGAACTACGTTGATATATTGCCTGAGCCTGAAAATAAAAAAAAACACATAATTATTACCAAAATAAAATACTCGTACATCTAAACATTAGAAACAATGTTGTTAGAGACATGTTAAAACATAGTACCATCTTCAGCGTTTTAAGTTGCTAGTTTACATAGTAAATTCTAACTCTTTCAATTGAAATATATGAGAAATATAAGTAAATAAAAAGATAATTTCAAAAACATTCGACCTGTCGTTTCACTCTCTGGCTAACACATAAACATAGATTAAACAATTAGGTGTCCCGTATTATACGAAGGAAGATCCGAATATTATTTACACCATCACATTTAATCTCCAAATGTGACAGAACGAAACATGTGTTCCGTGTCCCGTGACAGGATATAAGTATTTTACTTGTTATGTGCTTTGGGCATTATGTCCGGATCTGACGTTAGCTATTCTTCATGTACACTTAATACTACCATGGGGATATTAGACTTAGCACGACTGATTTAATCTTAAAAGTGGGAGGGAGGAAAGAACTTTTTTTTATACTAACTCGCTATTAATGCTTGTATCCGTACGAGCGATTGGCGTGCTACATAGACATGTCTTTACGTTGTAATTATCTGTCATTGTATTAGTCGGTACTCATTATCGTTTTATGTGGTTGGTGATTAGTATTGAAAGATAATATCCATCAAATGTGTAAAAACATTATTTTTTGAAAGGATTGTTGGTAGTTTTGCTTGACAGGCATTTTAAAATTAACGGAAGTACACAAATTGTACATAATTACCGGGCGGGAACAATTGAATGCTATGCACGTAAAACACAGAGTTTTGTATGCGCCTGAAGGGTGGCATATAGTAGTCGCCCTGTCCGTCAGTCCCTTCGTTTGTTCGTTCGTTCTTTCGTTCGTCCGTACAATCGTGTCCGGTTAATAACTCTGACAATAATATACGGATTTCCAAATAACTTCGCACAATTGCTCAACACAACAAGACGACGTGTCGCTTACAAAATCCAGGTCCGTGTCTCCAAGGTCACACTTAGATGTCAAAGGTTAAAACAAAGTGCTTTCTTGTCCGGTTAATAACTCGGACATTCATCGACATATTTTCAAATAACTTGGCACAAGTGCTCACCTCAACAAGAAGACGTGTCGCGCACAAAATTCAGGTCCATGGCTCCAATGTCAATGTCACTCTTAGAGGTAAAATGTCAAATTCGGTCAATAACTCTGGCATTCCAAAACGGATTTTCAAATAAATTGGCACAAGTACTCATCATAACAAGACGATGTGTTGCGCACAAAATCCAGGTCCGTGGCTCTAAGGTCAAGGTCAAACTTAGAGGTCAGTATCAACTCGTGTCGGGTCAATAACTCTGGCATTCCAGGACGCATTTTCAAATAACTTGGCACAAATGCTCACCATAACACGGCAATGTGTTGCGCACAAAATCTAGGTCCGTGGCTCCAAGGTCAAGGTCAAACTTAGAGGTCAAATGTCAAATCGTTTCTGGTCAATAACTCTGGCATTCCGGGACGGATTTTCAAATAACTTGGCACAAGTACTAACCACAGCAAGACGACGTGTCGCGCAGAAAAACCAGGTTCGCGGCTCCAAGGTCAAGGTCACACTTAGAGGTCAAATGTCAAATCATGTCCGGTCAATAACTCTGGCATTCCTGGACGGATTTTTAAATAACTTGCACACGTCCTCACCACAACAATACGACTTGTCGTGCACAAAATCCAGGTCCGTGTCTCCAAAGTGATGGTCATACTTAGAGGTCAAATGTCAAATTATGTCCAGTCAATAACTTTTGTAATTCCTGGACGGATTTTCAATAACTTGGCGGAAGTACTCTCCACAATCAGACAACGTGTCGCGCACAAAATCCAGGTCCGTGGCTTCAAGGTCAAGGTCGCACTTATAGGTCAAATGTCACTTCGGGGGCATTTGTTACTTACAGTGACATTTCGTGTCCCCTGTTGCATTTTACAGGCCGCACTTCACATTTCACAAACTGAGTACACGGATGCATCTATTATTTAAGATTGTTGAATTTGAAACGGAAATGAAGGTCCTAAGATATGCTTCAACAATCCTGAAACGTATACGTTTTGGTACTTTAACTAATTTCTGGAAAAGCAAAGCCTAGGATTGGAATATTCAGAATAATAAAATGATATGTTTACATTGACCTGATGAATTAGTAAAGACATGTTTTTGTTAATTTGGCAAAACTACATCCGACCCATTACAAGGGCATTATTTCAACAAAACTATAATATATATGGGTACGATGATAAATAAATGCTTTATACATCGAACAGAAACACAAGAATACGGGCTAATGTTCCTAGATAAATATATCCTTTATTGCCCTCCTTGTAACTATCTCATTTAACAATCCAGTCGTAAAAAACTGAATTCGTTTATTATATTTAAAGATACTTTCTTACAATTTAATGCATCGTTGATTAGATTTTGAATACAATTCGTCTCTTTGTTTTCAGTTGGCTCTACTGACATTATATTATTGCATTTTAAGAACTCGTTTCTGCATTGTACTCTATTATTTTTTATTTCATAATTCGTTACTTAATTGCACTCATCCATAACGTCGTTACTTTACTTAATTGCTCTCTGTAAATTCTTTACTAAATTCTACTATGTATACATTCATTACTGTTATGCACTCAATTAACTTGTTACTTACTAATTTCTTTATGGTATTCTATAAACCTAATTGAAATTCTTTACTCAACACCTGTTTGATAGCAGTCAACACAGAAATGCAAGTTTAATGATGGATGAGCCCTACAATTGCTATAATAAACATAATGACAAATGAAAATCCACTTTTATTTTTTTTAAACTTTTGCTGTTTGAACACAGACTTAGCATGGCAAATACTTGCATTCTGATATATGTTGACAAGCCGTTAAAAAGAATATATGTTAATGCAGCATTAGGTGTTAGAGGTCAGATCTGTTTGTTCAGAAAGTAGTTACAAATTTCCATAACCGTATGCCCTGTTTCATAATAAACCATAATTGTGTAGGGAAACAAACTAAATTGGATCATTAAATACGCTTGGCTAAATAATAAACAACAAGGAGTGTAAAACCCATTAGTTTTTGGATAAGAAATGCAAATCAAAAATGAGATATAGGGTCCTATAGAAACCACAGCGTCCGAGCGCAAAGGCATCGTAGGTCCGCACAGTACTGCAAACAAGGACTTGAAAATACAATGAAAGAGACAAAAAACAACAGAAAGGGTGGTGAAGACAGGGTTACCGACTTGGAACGGTCAGTAGGCAATAATGCCCACTGATTAGCTTGAATAGATTTTATATTCGCACAATCCTCGTTATTATCCTGTCTTCAGCGCCCAAATAGATAAGACAGTGTAAACAAAACTACATCCCAACAAAAGGAATTCTCTAACAATAAAGTCCACATCCTGAGAAACTAACTAAACAAACACATACAAAATAATAAAACATCTCAGGATGTATCCAGAATCGTACTGAACAACCATAGTAGTTGCAGCTAAAGAGAAAACCAATCTAAGGTACGACCAGAAAATCCGAGGGACGAAAGCTCATGCACCCACCTTCCTTAGTTGGGGTTTCAGTAGGTACAATCATAGAGTCCCAAGAGGTAGTCCAGTCATCGCACAAGTGAAAAGTGAAGCGTAATGACTGACTGTAGAGGGGTCAATCACTAAACATGCAGTGCGCTGTAAAACCAAAGGGCTATATCCTTTTCTGACGAACTTAAATTTGTAAAGCGGTCAGGAAACCCGTCAGATCCCTTTAACTTTCGAAGTTTATAGACCACATCTCCATAAAATGAGGGTTGTGATATGCCTAGCCGCAGAAGTGTCTTAGGGTTGGTGTTGTACTGTTCCAGCAGGCCCTCGTTGCGGCGGTAGAATTTAGAGAAAGCTCTAAGTAGTTTGTGATAACGAAAACCCTGCTGAAGAAGTTTACTTGTAATAACTTGATTTCGATCATTGAAGTCTTTAACATCATTACACGCTCTAGCAAATCGAATGAGATATACACCCCGTATGAAGTAGCACGAGGTACATCTCCATCCAGGTGTGGATAGTTAACGATGTTAAAATTGAAATCATCTCTCTTATCATAGATTGTAATATGAATACAATCATTTGAAATCGAGAGATGAAGATCGAGAAATGCTGCTACTGTATCCGAACTGTTAGCTTTATTCAACGTGAGCTCTGGTGGATAAATGTTAGTAACCATATGAGCAAAGAACGGATTATCAATATTGTGTATGTCATCAAGATACCGAGAAGTATTATTAAAGGCATCAATAATTTCACCCTGGCTAGCAGGTGACAAACTCAACATAAAATCTCTTTTATAGCAGTACAAAAACAAATCTGCAACAAGTGGCGCACAGTTAGTACCCATAGGAATACCAACAACCTAGCGGTAAATAGTTTTACCGTATCTTAGAAAGATGTTATCCAGAAGAAAAAATAAAGCTCTGCATACATCAGTACACGTCCACAAATTATACTTATCAATGGGGGCGTTACTAAAGAAAGCCCTGACATTATTACAAGCTAGACAAGTTGTACCTTCTCTAGCAAATGTCTTCTGAATAAGCGGAAGCAATTTTTCTTTGATAAGATTATGTGGTAGTGTAGTATACAGTGTAGAAAGCCGTTTAGACTCTCAGTTTAAGCAGTTGGAGAGTTCATTGTTATTGGCCAATGTGTATCCCCATGACTCGTAATAATTTATCAGTTCTGCATTCTATACTCTCATGTGGGCAATACAATTAGTCCCTCGGGTACAGT
Organism: Cyrtodaria siliqua; assembly: GCA_037043455.1. Taxonomy (NCBI): domain Eukaryota; kingdom Metazoa; phylum Mollusca; class Bivalvia; order Adapedonta; family Hiatellidae; genus Cyrtodaria; species Cyrtodaria siliqua. The sequence goes on from JAWPHD010000001.1 coordinate 334,243, forward strand.
CTTACATTCTATACTCTCATGAGCGCAATATTAATTCGTCCCTCGGGTACAGTCCTACATTCTAGTCTCTCAAGGACAATATTAATTCGTCCCTAGGGTACAGTCCAACATTTTAGACTCTTATGAGGGCAACATTAATTCGTCTCTCGGGTACAATCACTACAACTGCTGCACGTGGTTCCGTTGTTGTGAACTAAAATGATATGTCATTATTTTCTGATTTAGAAAATGAATCAATTAATTCTAATAAGTTAGGCGTAATACACAAACCTAATCATTTCCACATTATTCATTAAGTCTATTAAACACTTCTGTAATAGCTTCTCTTTTCCTTATCGATACGATCTTTGTGACGCCCAAGCGAGTGTGTATCCCTCCCTTTCGTATTTCAATATTGCATTTCAGTGTGTACTTACTTCGATGTATGTGACAGTGCCATTCGACATTATAACAACGTGTGTATATTTTCAATGTCCTTTCGAGATGTAGACAACATAAAGTACGATTTATGTATGAAATATATCTCGATGAATGCATACTTGGCATTTTGATGCATAATAATCCCGTAGGAAATGTGACAATATGTCTGGAATGGTAACACAATACACTCTAACATGCAACGACCCGTATGAAAATAAAATATGTGTGCAATTGTGAAACGGAGTAAATTGCAAAATTTACTGACATTCATGGATACTGTTTAGCTAATTTACTTTGTTTAGCATGCAATTAGAACCTTGCTCATTCCGAACTTTGGATGTCGCCGAGTCGCAGAGCCCTATATGTGTTTACAGATATCGGTCGTACATGCTCAAACAGTTTTGATTTATTACTAATATGTTAGCTGCTTTTTAATTGAGTCCATTGACTCCTACTTGTGATACTCAGACTTCATAACCTCTGCTCCCAAATAAATTATATTTGGTTTATTTCGCCCACTGTGTTCTCGATTAGGGCAAAGCATTTCGTTAAAAACTGGAACCATACGCCGCTAGTCATGGCATTGTATAAAACGACATCATTGAAGGTTGCATGTTCAACGTCATAAGCATACCATAGCTCAATGTTTCGATTTTCTTCTCAACCATTCATGAATCATAATCAAACCGAGACTGCAACATTTGTTTGTATTTATCGTGTTCGGCGATTTACAAATTCATTATTTTCATACTCGTTTTAAAACAAAGAAAGCTCTTTAGATAGAGCATGAATCTCAATCGTGTATTTTACGTCAAGCTTTACAAACTTGGGACGTTAAGAACCAATAATTATTGTAAGGCGATATTGACCCTTTAAATCATAGAAATGATTAAATCATAGTTATTCATTCGAAACTAACTGGGATAACGAGATTAAGTCACTCGTAGATAATTACGGATTTCCATATGTATCCATGGAATGATTCACTATCGTTTGAGTTAACCAACATGTCACAGCTGCGTTAGAATAAAAACTGAAAAGGGAATCCCTTGGAAACAACAAAGCAGGCTTGGTTTTATTGTTTATGAGAGGTAATATAAAATTCCTCCTAGCGCCGGCTTTAGCAATATTCTACTTTAAAGCCACAACTACTGGGCTTCCAGTACCAGTAAATAATAACACTACATATTTGTAGTCGGTGTGATTTTCTTTTGCGTATTAAAACGAAGCACAACGCAAAGAAAGGGTTGACAAAGCGATGCGATATTGAAGCGTATTCGATGAGACAGCTATGGAAGATTAATATCATGTTGTCCTTATTTGTCCTATTTGCCAATGAATTCGTAGACAATATATCAGATTACTGAATTATCAAGTACTGAAGTTCGTTATAACTGATGCAATCAAAACAAAATAATTAGAAACAATTAGAAACTTATGAATCGCTCTTGAAACGATAATGATCGTTTTATGTTGACATACGGGGGTTGTTAAACAAGTACGTACACATTTATTCTTCAGTGTAGAAGTATGAAACTTGTTGCAATTGTACATCAACAGCTCATCTAGAACCTTGCAGTTGTTATTTTATTGTGAATATATACTTCGTTATTGCGTACGTTGTCATAATAACACATTGACAGCAATACAGAGGTGTCCAAAATGGACTTCGAATTTTGAATTTTGAATAATTTTTATAAAGATGCATTTAATGAAATATGGCGTGAACATTTATAAAATTACCTGTGCTGTAAGCATGACGTCATAAAGACGGATTTTAAGCGTCACTGGTATTTCTGTTATGCAGAAACATATTGAAAACAACTGAGTGTAAATTTTACATGAGCCCTAAAAATGACTTCAAATCAATTTACAGAACAACGCGCGATTATCAAGTTTTGATTGAACCTCGGAAAAACATCCACACAGACGATAGAAATGATTCCAAAAACCGATGTTAAACCAGCTGTTTGTCGTGTACTTCTCTATACTATATACAACCTTACCACATCACCTTATTAAAGACAAGCTAATGTCTCATATTAAAAAAACATTCGCTAGAGAAAATACTACATTATTGGCATGTAATAATATTAAAGCGTTTTTTACAAACGGCAGTTTAGACAATTATACTATGTGTACTTGCTATGAAGTTTGTGAAGCATTCATCTTCCTATTAGATAATATTTTCGTCAGGTATGGAACCACCGTTTATAGAAAAATTGTCGGTATCCCTATGGATACGAACTGTGCACCGCTTGTCGCTGATTTGTTTTTATGTTGCTATGAAAGAGATTTCATGTTGAATCTTTCACCAGATACCCAGGCAAATGTTATTGTAGCCTTTAATGACACCTCTCGGTATCTGGATGACATATTGAGCATTGAGAACCCTTTCTTTCCAACTATGGTTAATAATATTTATACTGAAGCACTTCAGCTTAACAAAGCTAATATATCTGATTATAACGCTTCTTTTCTTGATTTAGATCTCTCGATAGAAAATGGTGAAATAATTAGCAAAATCTATGACAAGAGAGATGATTTTAATTTTGACATTGTTAATAATCCCCACTTGGACGAGGATGTTTCCCGAGCAACTTCTTATGGGGTATATGTGTCTCAACTTATTCGTTTTCAAGAGCTTGTACTCGAGTTGAGGACTTTAATATTCGCAATCTTTGTATAATTGAAAAGCTACTCAATCAGCGTTACCGTTACCATAACGTTCGTAAAACATTTGACTATCACAACCTGACTTCTATGGTGATGTGATTTATAAACTTCGTAAGATTCTTAGTCATGATCACTTTCATACTATCTTAGTTTGTTAAACTTGTTAAAACGTTTATCAAAAGAGGTTATAACCCTATCATTTTGCAACGTACTGCATGCTTGGTGGTGGACCCTTTTACAGTTCGCCACTATGCTTTCCTCTTTAATTGTACGATGACCGGACAGGCTGAGGACGCTATGATGACGCCTACATAAAGCCCATTGGGAAGGTGTCGTTTGATGTTTGTCAATGATCTTTCTTGTCGTGCCCTTAATGGTTTATTTTCTTGTTACTCTGGCTTTTGCCAAGTCATTCAATACCCTAATTGTTGCTTTCTGGGCTATTGTTTTTTTGTATTATATTTACACGAGCATATTTATATTTTACTTATATTGTCTATTGATGCTGCCATGTTGGTTAGAGATTAGATCATGGCGGGGATTTCTTTATTTACACTGTCCTGTTTTAATGGGATGAAAGTTGGGTAAGTGTTAGGTTTGGTGCACCCTAGAACCGTTCCAAGGCGGTAGCCCTATTGTCAAACCTTTTGTGTTTGTGATGTCGTTTGCATTTATTATTACATTTGCATTCTTGTTTGTCTGTTTGCCTGTTTGTTTCTGTGTTTTGTGGTTGACTGTATATGTAGTGTATATGTAGTGTTATTATTTACTGTCCTCCTTGAGTGCTATTTTCCCTGTCCGTTCTTTTACATTTCTTTGTTTTTAAATGGCACAAACGTTTAAAGGAGGGTAGATATACGCTAGAATATGATCGGAAGCGTGGTAGAAAGATGTTGGTATATTTGACGTTGATTGAATCGTCGATGAAGACAAAGACAGGCGGCTTACTGTTCGTGCTATTACGGACACTGTCGGCTGTAGTTATGGGACAGTTAACACAATATTAACAGAATATCTTCATATGAAAAAAGTCTGTGCAATATGGGTGCCTCGACTGTTAATACAGGATCACAAAGATATTAGAGTTAGAAATTGAATGAAGTTTTTACAGCGCTAAAGTAGAGAAGGCGATTCTTTTCTGTATAGGATAATAACAACTGTCGAAACATGGTTATGGTTTTATGACACTTAAACAAAACTCCAATCGTCAATACCAGATACGAGAATCGCCGTTTTACATGGGTGATAAATACTGATAAAGGTGATCCTTTGTGAGCAACAAACACAATTAAGAGAATGAAGCACCAGACTCGGTTTTATCGAGTCTTATTTTTATGGGTAAAGATAAAAGTTTATCTTTATGGGTAAAGATAAGAGTCACACGAATCAATAACGACGTCAATAACGTGAACAGATGAATGACGTCATTGTGCGGAAAAAACACACATGTAAAACGTTACTTTTTGGAGACGTCAACGCACACAATATTAATGATATGCAAGGAAAAGAATCTGTCACGGGCATTCGGTTCAGATAGGGAAGTACAACACACGGTATAATTGTTTTAATCGGAACCTCGGCAGAACCTCGGTTCCGATAAAAATACTTATACCTCGGGTTGGAATTCCCTATCTTCACCGGATACCCATGAAAGATTCTTATAATCTTCTTCATGACTAGAAATGGAATGCTATTTTGCCATGCTGTGCCCGAGACAAGGCTGTTGTATAGTATTCAAAGGTATTTGCTTAATTTATGTTTATTAAAAAAGTAAACAAACTGTTTTTACATTCTATGTGTTCTTCGTGTTTTTCGTGTTATTCGTGTTCGCGTTCTATTTATCATGTAGATTATCCACATTTTATGTATGAATTACTATTATTATCTATTACGCTTATCGAGGACGCCGCCATGTTGATTTTTTTGTTTGTTTTATGACATCAGATAACGTTACGTACATGATGTCAGATAATGCTACGTACAATAAACGCCGAGGGATTTCGCATTGACTTGCTTTATTGGTCAGTGCATAATAAAGCAAAATGTATTAGGTCACCCCTTTATTAGCATGAGTGTGCACCAAATCTCACACTTACCCTACTTCATCCCAATAAAACGAGACAGTGTAAATAAAGAAATCCACGCAATGAACTATTCTCTAACCAGCAAGGCAGCATTTATAGACAATATAAAACACAAATATGCTCGTATATATATAAATACACAATAACACAATAGCCTAGAAAACCACAAAGAAGGTACTCATTGACTTAGCAGAAGCCAGAGCAACAAGAGAACACACAATTGAGGACACGAAAAAACAAGATTGTAGCAACAACATTGCACAATTCTGTGGGGACATATAATGATAGAAAGAACGATCTTGCATCAAGATAACACACCCGCCCATAGAGGGGCATCTACACAGCTATAAATTGATTTATTGGTTTTGATATAGTCGAACACACTCCGTACAGCCCTGACTTTGCTCCAATGGACTTCCGTGTTTTTCCCGTCGTCAAGTCATTTCTGAAAGGCCGCCAATTCCATTTCCTTGTTGAACTTAGATATGCGACTCGGAAAATTGTACTGGTATAATAGTGGAACCTATTCAAAATGGATTGAAAGACACGAAAAATGTGTAGCATGCCTTGGTGACTATATCGAACAGATATAGTGCTTGGTAGTAACGTAGCTGACGCAATCAACGTCATCAACATAACTTAACGTCAGACGTGGACGTGTTGGTGCTCCATGATACGTCCACATATCTTGCGGAAACTGACATGGGACACTTGTTTTTCACACAAACGTTTAGAAAATGTACAATATGATGGATTACAGATTGATTGTATTTGTAATTTTTGTTTCAAAAACGGCCGTATTTTTTTATCAACCCTCGTATGTGCTAGTAAATCATAGATAATCTGCAATCAAACCTACACTACACGGTTAAATGTTTTAAGCATTACCTCCTATTATTAAAATAAAACAGCAATTCGTAGTAAAGTAGATTGACTCTCTGCAATACAATTTTTGCTTTTGGTCGAATATATATTAGTGAATTTACATAACGTTCATTTTATGTTTTATCGTGATACTGTGATTCTATGTTTTGGGTGAAACATATAGTACACGTCTAAATGACGTATTCTGTATTGGGATGAAGGGTGAATGGTGAATGTATGAGACTCAAAATAAAACACGACACCTGAAAGGCAACGACAAATGCAGACCAAATCGTGATTAATTGCATGGTAAAACGTATTAAATACAAGATAATGGACCCACATTGAAATATGATTTTTTCGAAAAATGTTATCTTTGTGTTATATTTGATAAAGACTTGGCAGCAGCCAGAGCAGCAAGATAATAAAAAACCATTGAAGGCACGACAAGACAATGTTGCAGACTATTATCAAACGTCACCGTCCTTTTGGGCTTTAGGTAGACGTCAGCATAGGGTCCACAGTCATCGCACAAGTAAAGAGGAAAGCATAATGGCGAACTGTAAACGGGTTCACCACCAAGCATGCAGTTCGTTATAAAATGATAGGGTCATAACCTCTTTTGTTAAACATTTTAACACATTTAACAAAGATAGTATGAAACTGGTCATAACAAAGGATCTTACGAAGTTTGTAAATCACGCCGATATAGAAGTCAAGTTGTGATAGTCCTTGTCGCAGAAGAGTTCTTAAATTACTTTTATATTCGGAAAGTAGATCAGGGTTACAATAATACAATTTTGCAAAGGTTATACGAAGTTTATGGTAACGGTAGCACTGATGGACTAGCTTTTTAGTCATACAAAAATTACGAATATTAAAGTCCTCAACAATCTCTAGAAAAAGGAATAAGTTGATAAAGACACATAGACCCTATAAGAAGTTGCTCGTGGAATATCCCCCATCTAAATGGGTATATTGAAGACAAACATCAATCGCGACCGTTCAATGACATGGAATGCGAAAACAAATACATTACTGTGTTACGTGAGAATATTGTTAAAATATATGTTAACGTGTTATTATTTTTGTCATCCAAAGCCATTCATTTAAAATTAGTAACACACAGAAGTTTATGGGTGGGTAAATCATCATTCAAGGTCACTTCAATATAGCATGTTTCTCTTTATATGACAGGATACATGGGGCCTTGCGACATTGTCTCTTGTTTGTATTTAGTTCAGTATTTGGTCAGTATTGACTTCAGAGTTCAGTATAAAGTTTAAAGGAACATTGTGAAGAAATTGGGTGTGTTTTATTTTAATGAAATGTGAGAGGAGTTAAATTAGTGTACTCATCTATACCAAAAGTGGCATCGGATTATTTGGACAATTTTAATTATTAAACCATGAAATATTTGAAATAAAACTGGATTAAAGGTACGCTTGACAGTATTATTTGGACTGTATTTTTAAAGAAATACTGGATCTAATTGATGTGTATTCTGTCAGTAAATATTTTTATTTCTACTATTTGAATACAGTTACAGATTACATTAAAATAATGATTGTTTTATTGATTTTGCACTTCCTTTATTGTTACATGTTATCCGTACCAGCTGTTGTTTTAGATCAACTCGGGATATATATAAATAATCGAATGATAACTGACAAATATTGTAATGATAAATGACAAATATTCTAATGATAAATGACATATATTCTAATGATAAATGACAAATATTCTATGCAATCAATGCAATCTGTAACAACTACTTCACAACGCAGAATGCCCCCCAAAGTCGTATGGATATGTAACTTGACATTTGTTGATACATTTATATTGATTGTCTAAAGCTCCAAAATGAAATAGGCTGTCCAATTTATAGCATTTACAATCATTTATGGGGGAAAATATGAAATGTACCTAGTTTATTGAAGTTCGACACGAACTGCTTAACTGCCCTAAAGGCAATTCAGTACGATATTAATACAAGTAAAGTATACCATTATATCAATAGTACTGTCATTCATTTGTTCGGAAACGAAAAAACTGCTGTTAGATAAAACCGCGTCAGGGTCGTTCAATAACTTAGTGTCAACATTGCAAACTATAACATTTGACTATATGTCTGTATCTTCTAAGGTAACTTGAATCTAAAATTTGGAATCGTAGGATTGTTTGATGCGGTTATATAATTAGTTATAGGTATTGCACGTGTAATCACTTATTTATTTCTGATTTCCATGCATACATGTTAATAGAAAAAGTTGTCATCTTATCGGGTTCAAACATTTGGACAACAAGTGTCGTACAGAGAGAGAGAGAGAGAGAGAGAGACAGACAGACAGAGAGAGAGAGAGACAGACAGTGAGAGAGAGAGAGAGAGAGAGAGAGAGAGAGAGAGAGAGAGAGAGAGAGAGAAGACAGACAGACAGACAGACAGACAGACAGACAGACAGACAATGATATATGAGTATATTAACCCACTTAGTAAAAAACACTCTTTATATCACTCACATAGTATTACTTTGTGATATCCAATTGATCAAACCTTTTTAAAACCTAATGTAATCTGAACTATAACGAATCAGTTCAGGAAAATATATAAAATAATTCATCAAACATTGTTAACTCCGCCGAGATCAATGGTGTTGTTACTAATACGCCGGGAGGATTTCCGACATGAAAGTATTTAATCTTCACTGGTTTGCCGACATAGTAATTACAGATTCAGACATTGCGTCTAGCGCTCGCTTGCATTAGCGAGTCTGAGAAAGTACATATACGTGTATGGAAAATGATACGATCATGACCAAGAAATTGATCAATTACATTTGTTTCTAGTACTTGAGAGACTGATGGTGTTGTTACATAGAATACATACTGAAAAGGTGATCCCCTGGAAGCAACAAACACAAATACGAGAGAAAAGCAGCAGACCCGGTTTTATTGAGTCTATTTATGAGAGGTAATTATAAAATGTAAAACCTCTCACGCTAACTATCATCGGCTTAAGCGATATTTCAATTTAAAGCAACATAGAATATGCTTGATTTTCCAAAGGACAAGTAAATAATAACACTACTGATTTGTAGTCGGGGCGACATTTTATGACCGCCCAATAGCACTAAACAAACGCTAGTTTTTTTCCTGTCCGATACAACTCATTAATTAATATCTTCAGATGTTGGACTACACATTCATGTATTTGACTCTTTGAAAACCCGTCTAGAATACACCTGCATTAACGTAGAGCATTACCGCGGCGTATTAGGTAGCAAAACATCACATATATAAGATCACTTCCGAACATGGTGGAGATGGAGTTGCATTAAACACAGATAATATACAAATCGTTTTTTATAACAATTAGTCGCACACGACAAAACGTCTTAAAAATGATATCATCACAGACGTACAGCAATGTTAAGACATACACATACATAGTGTGATTAGCTACAGAATGGCATTACTTTTTAAATTGCATATATGAGTTTATTAGCAAATACACTTAAAATAAATCTTTCACCTCTTCGGTATGTATGCCTTACAACTATAATTCGTGTTGCTCTGGCTTCTGCCAAGTCATTGAGTTCCTTCGCTGTGACTGTCAAGGTTATTGCTTTTTGTATTTATATATACACGAGCATCATCTATTGCATAATATTGCTGCCTTTTTGGTAAGAGAATAGTTCATGGCGGGGATTTCTTTATTTACAGTGTCCCGTTTTATTTGGATGACAGTAATGTAAGTTTGAGGTTTGGTGCACCCTAGAACCTGTTTTAAACCCCCAGCAGTATTTGTTGCCACTGACCGTTCCTAGGCGGTAGCCCTATTGTCAACCCTGTTGTGTTTGTGATGTCTTATTTTGCCCTTTATTCATCTTTAAAGTTGTTCTTCGCTTCTGTGTGTATGTTTGTGGTTGACTATCGTCCTTGAATGCTGCTTTTCCTGTTGGATTTTTTTATATCAATATTTAAACTGAATATATATATTTTTTAAATATATGAATCCTGCAAAGTTTGTTATAATACTCAATTCTGATTGGCTATTGAGGATGTATTAAATTTTCTATCAAGACCTTTAACCATTAGGACGTCAATTTAAACGATTTTAAACGTCAGAAAACATGCAAAACAACGATTACGTTATTTTACATCAACGTTGCTTTAAAAAAAGAACAATTTTAAATTGTTTAAAACAGGATGAACCAGTATATTTTCTTCGTTTAGTTTTGAAAGATGGGCATACACTGCACGTTGAGAGAATGTGTTTGTATTATGTTTAATCTCTCGAAAATGTGTGTACTAAATTCATACAAATTCATGTGAGATCATAAATAAAATATTTAGAGTGGGTTTATATTGCTTGATCAGTCTCTGGTGTTTGGTATTTGACTTGAACTGCATCTTCAAGGAACACCAACGAGGTATTGACTTGGCACAAAATGTACCTGCTGAAAATATTTTGTTTCTTAAATATTTACAGAAATACGATCTATAAAATCAGCAAAACGTACCACCGGGAGGATTAAACAATAAATATTGAAGATGAGAATCCATTGGAACAACAGACAGAAACTAACAGGAACCAGAGACAGAAGTAGCAGACTTGGTTTTATTGAGTCTGTTTATGAGAGGTAATGTAGGTGAAACACTTCTCATGCCTCCTAGAACCGGCTTAAGCGATATTCTACTTTAAATCCACGAATATATTTTGCAGGATACTCATTCTAATCACAATCAATTAAATACAACGTGAATGATTATGTCTGTGTCACAATTGTGTGACATTCACATAGATAGTGAGTTATACATTTAATCGCTGCATGCTGCAGATGAAAACATTATACGCGCTATCACGAATTTTCTAAATTTCCAGACAGGTTTAATGGATCATCGAGCATTTTCCAGTACCCCTCCAGTATTTCTAGGGAAATGACATTCATCATGTAATATAACACTGTATGCAAAACACGGCTGAAGTCGTCATCAACAATGGTTCGCTTCGCACTACTCAATCTACTACAATAGTATAATGATAGGTTGGTAATGATTTTTGTTTTAGTTTGTTTTTTCAACACATATTATCTTACATGAAAATGTAGTATTTAAAAAATGCGCCTACTGTTAGTAACATGCGATCCCAGCTCATTATAAGCCCTTATATAACCAATTAATTAGTATTATATCACGAATCAAAAGTGCACACTTACAATAGCAGCTTCAGGGACCTCAATGACGAAACGTATTTTATCTTAACGTAAGGGTATTGTTTGGGTTGAAATTTAATAAATTAAAAGAGTATGAGAGTGGACCGTTGGAGACGGCCGAACACGACACATACGAAATATTACAGTCTCGGTTTGATTGAGAATGTTCATGAACGGTAGTATAATATACTAGCTACCTCTCACGCCCTCTAGCCCCGGGTTGTCCAGAACTCAATATTCATTTAATCAATAGTACATAATGTTAACCATCCCGAAGATGGCATATTAGTATTTTGGCTGTTACTTGTGATATGCAGGCTTCATAACCGCTGCTCTCAACTAAATACCATTTTGTTTATTTCGCTCTTCGGGGCATAGTATTTTGTTAGATACTGGGACCATACGCCTCTGGACATGGGGGAGGAAAATCTCGATGTCCACCACCATATGCATGCCATCTTCGGGATGGTTAAAATTATGCACAAATGATTTTATGAATATTGAGTTCTGCTCAACCCGGGGCTAGAGGGCGTGAGCGGTAGCTAGCATATTTCACTACCGTTCATGAACAGTCTCAATCAAACCGAGACTGCAATATTTTGTATGTGTCGTGTTCGGCCGTTTCCAAAAGTCCCTTATCATACTCTTTTAGAAATAAATCAATTGATTACTGAGAAATGGCGCGAAGTTTGTTATGTTATGCTTGTTTCTTATGATATAGGACATTTGGTTAATATGTTGTAGTGGAATGACACTACCACTTTTGGCAACAACATATACCGAACATGACAGAGATGCAAATGAGATATTCTCTTAACAATACCTGCCTCATTTCAAGATTCCGCTTTGCGTAAAATAAACATTGGAATGAATGTTTCCTATGACCAATCCTGTATTATTCTACTGTTGAAAGTGTTTCCCATCTCTTTGAAAGTAGATGCAATTTCCAAAATTTCACACAAAACAATGACAAACATGTTGAGGTTTTAATTTGTTCAATAATACTATCAATTTCATAAAGAAATATTTAGACATATTTTATAAAAAGTATGTATTTTCATCTTGAACACATAACACAATAATTACGATAAGGGAGATCCGTTGAAAGCAATAAATACAGCCAGTAGAATAAAATAGCAGACTCGGTTTTATTGAGTCTGTTCATGAGATGTTATATACAAAGCAACACCTCTCACGTCCCCTAGCATGGGCCTAAGCGGTATTCTACTTCAACGTCACCTATATTGGGCAGGTTGATCCCAAAGGACCAGTATAATAACTTCTGTTTCAACACTACTAACCTTTTAAAATGTTCAGGTTATACTAACAAGTGAATGCTAGTAGGATCTTTAAAGGCACCAAACGTCATTTAAAATAGTATGAAATGAGAAATTTGGAAATAGACATACACGATATATACACAAAATATTGCAGTCTTGGTTTAATTGAAAATTTTCATGAACGGTAGTGAAAATTGCTTGCTACCGCTCACAGCTTGCCCTCTAGCAGAACTCAATATTTAAAATGTCAACAGTAAGAACATTTGCCACATCAAAAACATGTTCATTTGAAGAAGAGTCTTCTGACTCCTATGTAAACTTCAGGTTGTAAAGTTTCATTAATAGCGGAACTTACATGAGTACTCATTCGTTATTGAATTTATTAAACGAGTTGGCAAAATCATTTTTACTAACGAGTTTAATAAACTCAATAATGAATGAGAACGAATGTTGATTATATTTATTACATAACTTATAACGTCACATTACGTCAGAAAACGTACATTAACGTGACGTCCATGACGTCATTAACATTATGTTATACCACTAGTGGAATATCGAAAATATTGAATAGTGTTATTACACTCCCACACCACATGTTATGTGATAAATCCATTTACTCGACAGCTCGTTAAATAACGTTTTCTTTCATTTAGAATATAATGCTCTATCGTCAGTGTAACTCAATGTGGCTAATATCGATATCAAACACAATTTCAATTCCCAGACATTCTATATAAACATTTACCAAATAAAATTGTGAAACATATGTACATATAGCACAACCACCCACAAAAGTTCATTTTAGAACATGGTCATACTTTATACTTCTGGCGGCTAGCTTCTTTGTGGGATAAACATCCGGCGGCCACCTTCAGCGAGGTTAGGATATATCCGTTATTTTCCTAGATAAGGTCATCAGGTGCGAAATCATCTATATATGTATTAAGGACTTGTAAACCTGGACATGTTAACTTGAGACATGTCAAAATGAGAAGTGTATATTTCTACTCTGGAGATCTGAAGAATTCGGATTTAAATGTAGACATGTACAATGTACCTGTCTCGTGTTACATATGTTGATTTAGAAGTGTAGATGTGAACAGTATACAAGGCTGGAGATTACATTTGTTGGGTTACAAGAGTACATATAAACATTATACAAGGCTGGAGCTGGGCATGCGTTGGTTAACAAATCTGCATGTGTACACTATACACGTATGGATTTCTTGCGTTAATGCTCTTCCATACTAATCAAACAAGAAACAAGAGAAGAAAAGTAAACACTCTGATTCGACGGATAGTGGTCCCATTATGTCTTCATATATACTAAATAAAAAAAGTTGTGCACGAATGTTTAGGGACATAGATTAAACATGTTAACATTGATACAATAGTTGTTTAGGTCTCATGGTTGTAGGCGTGGCGGTAACACCAAACGTAATTCGCGTGTAACTATTTCATTCGTTGATTTATTATTTGAAACAGCCTGGAAAGCACTCTATGCTTTCACGACTTACCTCTTTGTCCATTTCTTAAGTTGATCGACGGGGAAGCAGACACAATGTTCATTCGTACAGGTCCCTTGTATAACAATGCTTCCATAATTCAAAGCTACACACAACATGTCAATATGTTTTTCGACATCATATTGACAAGGAGTCTGATCACGTTAGCATCTTCTAAATTTGTTATATATATCTTATACATCTCAATAAGGGTATTGCTTTTTTTGAATATACTAGATTTCAAACCATACGTTAAACCCAGTGAACAATTTCAATATATTCACAGGCAATCATCACATCCAAAAACAGTATTTTTGGGTCTAATAAAGGGTGAACTCATTAGATTCATACGCACATCTACAAACCCGGAGGACTTTTTAGCAAGAGCATTCCTATTTAAGAATAAACTCGCACTACGTGGATATAGCAATGAGGAATTCAAGACTGCATTTACACAGGTAGACCACGGAAAACGTAATACATACTTACAGGAAAACAATGAAAACGCAAACATACGCGCACCTTTGGTATTCATTACGACTTTCAACCCACACGCGAGGTCGGGCTTTGAGAAGACACGACCCATATCACAGGGACCACCGCCCGGAATCGGTAGACAACACACTACCGAGGGCTACGCCAGATGAAAGGCTTCAATCCGACGGAAGTACCAGGGGTCGTGCCGTCGCCAGAGCCCAGGACGACTTGAGGGTAGCTAAAGACTGGGCAGCCTTCTATGACCGGGTTTTCACTACCAAGCGATACACGTTACCGAGGCCTAGTCACTGCCATATGATTCCAGGGGCGGAGGCTGCCAGGGTGGAGATCGACAACATCCTCACAACTAGCGTCGACAAGATAGGGGATATATTGACAACGCACTGTCAGACACTACAAACGGAGGCGGAGGCGCGGATAGAGAACCCTCCAGATGAAAACCAAACCCTGATGGAGGGGGTGGCACGGTTGCTACAATCGCAACAGTCGCAACAGTCGCAGCAGCGTGATAGCATGGAGGCTATGGTGCTAATCTTGGCAAAAACCATGCGAGAAACCATGGGCGCCATGATTAACCAACCATAAATCACTCTCGGTATGCTGAATACCAGGCTTTTTTAAGGGCCACACACAACTCTTGAAGGAGAACTTACAAAATTGTCAAACATAACACACAAAAGCAGGGACATACCTGACATGACCCATTGCCAATATATACACAAGTATATAACTAAAACTAGATATAAACTCAAAGCAAATTCACTACGTGCCATATATTTATTCAAACTACATCACACATACATCGTGACTATCACGGATTGATTTATACTAAGGAGTTTAACTAAAAATTCAAATAAAAGATAAACTGTATGTTACACTAAACATGTTTAGGGAAAACATTTACTCTTGTTTTTATGTGGTGGTCAGTTTTCACTAAAGATGGGATCTGTTTTATATTCTTTTAAATAGTGAAGTTCATTACGATAAGTACCCTTAACTATAGTATAGGAAGTGTACCTTTAACTATATTGTAGAGACTATACCTTTAACCTTATGGAAGAAAGTATACCTCTAACTGTATTATGGAAGTATACCTTTAACAGTGACCAATATATTGATATGTATATTGACGTGATTGTAGTAGGGGCTTGTAGGGACCCGTATTTGTTAAAAAAAACTATATTTATATACATATAGAGAAAGAAATACATAAAGAGAAACTTATAAAATATGCTCTTGGAAGTAAACACGGCATACTTTGTCTGTTCGACTTTTATATATACTTGATGTAGTCTTACGGAATAAAACTAACACTAGTTTTATTGAGTTGCAATAACTGATGGACATTATTATATCGTAATTATTCGCCTGAGAGTTCACAGTGTATACACGAATCTCACCCAGTATTGTTTTTGAAAAAACATAAATTCATTATACATACGAATGTGTGTGTACTCTATCTAAAGTGCTGCAATTACGTTTCCTTTCTAACATCAATGAATCAGTAACGCAGTCTCTTCAAACAACACGTATATGGTATATACCAACTTAGCCTATTCCATATAGGTAATAGGTAAAGTAGCATACCCATTTAATAAAATACGAACACCTCACGTGACGTATTATTTGAAATAAGTTTAGTCTGCAATTCACGGAATAAACCAAAAGCTGCTATTAAATATAACCATTGTGGTTATACTGTACTCTTAACAATATCCCGTGGGCATCCATATATGTATGGATGTGTATGTACATGGATGTGTACATGTATGTATGTGTCCTCTGGACGACTAGAAATGCCATAAATACACACAATATGTATTTAAAATAAATAATTCTCAGGAATAGGAATATAAATATGAATATATAGAGATATAGAACATATATGTAGACTAACAAATACGATACACTTACAGGAAAACAATGGAAAGATAAGCTTGCTTATGTTAAAAATACACTAGCGAGCACTGAAACTGACAGGCAAATCAAACAGTGTATGGCGACATAGACCAACACAATGTCATATAATTAAAAAGCACACAAGCCGTCGTATACCAAGGTAAAACACAACGTGCCAATTTTCTATTCAAATTACATCACACATACATCGTGACTATCACGGATTGATTTATACTAAGGATTGTAACTGAAAATTCAAATAAAAGATATACTAAAAGGTACACTAAACATGTTTTAGGGAAAATATATACTCTTGTTTTTATTTTAAAAAAACTATATTTATATACGCATAGAGAAAGAAATCCATAAAGAGACACTTATAAAATATGCTCTTGGAAGTAAACACGGCTGTTAGATTCAAATATCTGGTGGTTTACTTACAAATGACATTAACGCATTTTAACTATTACCCAATCGAGATCTCGTACAGTATCAGAAGTACTGCCGAAGGGTAATTAATCATGATATATCGGCGGTAGTATGGTCGGAAGAATTTCTCATCTTGAGCGTGAACTAATTGACCACACTGAGCGCGTCAATTGATTCGCGTCGAAACAGTTATCAAAAGAAAGACGGTAGATACACAGATGGAACCAGTTAATGACCAACACACTACACTTTGTAGAAACACCAGCAGCGAGATAGGTAGGCAGTCGCTGTCCCTACATCGACTGAGTTACACGCATGTTTTCAGCTCTGAAAACATTTTTATATTTCACTTCTATTAGCAATCTATATACAGTACAGATTTACACACTTCTGGAGATACTCCAGAATTTGTCTCGGTACCAACCCGACGTGTAAACTACTTAGCTATATACATTACAGATTTACACACTACTGGAGATTCTCCAGCATTTGTCTCGGTACCAACCCGACGTGTAAACTGCATATTTCTCGGAATATATGACACATTCGTGTCTTATTTTGCTAATATTTCGTCCATGAGGACATATTTACTCACATTTGGAGATACTCCAAATTTTGTCTCGGTACCAACCCGACGAGTAAATTATACATAGCGTTTTCTTCGGAATACATGCTACCTATAAGACACATTTAGACGGTACCAACCCAGTCGTGTCTGAACATCTTGCTGCATGTTCATTGAAAGACAATACATTCGGTACCAACCCGACTTGTCTTACAGTACTGTTGTACTTTAAAATATCAATTCTCAATAAGAACCACACATATATAAAGTATTGAATCTGTGTTACAAACTAACTCAGACAGATTGAATACACTATATATACTTAATTGGTTAATCACAGTGTACCGGTATAAACCTCATTACATCAGTAAATGAGAGAATTTATATATTAAATAGAAATCGTTTAGGATTGCATGTTGCAACTGAAGAAGGTTTCAAGACCGAAAGCGCTCTTGCAGTTCGGATTATTGTCTATCCGAGTGGAATCAGAGACGATTTCTGTGCTTGGGCTATTAACACACGTGACACATAGATAGTGTGTCTATAACGTACGTGTTACATAGAAAAAGTGTGTATACATAATATACACATACACACATTAAGAACTGTTAAACTAATTGACAGGTTACTTAACACAAAACAATCATACATGGTTATATAATAACTATACTATAATGTCCATAATTATACAGGGTAGTAAGTAACCTTAATCAACTGTTGTTGGTGATAAAAACAATCACAAACACATTGTACCACCTTTGTGTACAATATGAATAAGAACAACAACAAACGCAAAACCCTGGGGGTGAGAAAATTCCCCGTGCATAGTGTGCTAACTGGGCAGGCCGCTACCACGAGGCAATCTGGAATCTTGTCCGTGGTCAGACACTCGTACCCCACCTATTCAAATCATTTAGTTGATTTTATCCCTAAACATTTCAAAAATTCCGAATGTCCAGTAATTTGTTATAAGTATAAAACACCTATTCGAAATATTATTTTCAACTATAACAAACTAGTTTATGACCGTGATATAGTAAATAACACTTCCACCGAATGTGAATGTAACTCATCAACATTTTGCGATAATCCAGAAGGTTATGCCACCACTGGTAATGTGGATATTGTTGATAAACGTATTTGGCATCTGCTTGCTAAAGGTCTAACGGTTTGCTAAAGTATAGATTACCTTCAACTTTTGATGTTAATGCCTGTCGTGCTCAGATCGCTCAATTTGTTTTTTGTATTATATTTACACGAGCATATTTGTGTTTTACTTATATTGCCTATTGATGTTGCCTTGTTGGTTAGAGATTAGATCATGGCGGGAATTTCTTTATTTACACTGTCCTGTTTTAATGGGATGACAGTAGGTTAAGTGTGAGGTTTGGTGCACCCTAGAACCGGTTTAAACCCCCAGTGGCCTACTTTGCCACTGACCGTTCCAAGGCGGTAGCCCTATTGTCAACCCTTTTGTGTTTGTGATGTCGCTTGCATTTATTATTGCTTTTGCCTTCTTGTTTATCTGTTTGCGTGTTTGTTTCTGTGTTTTGTGGTTGACTGTCCTCCTTGAATGCTACTTTCCCTGTCCGATCTTTTATATTTCGTTTTAGTATAAAATGGTGTCGTAGGGAACATGAGGACCCAAACTCTCTTTCTACTTGGAAAAAGGCATTTTAAAATTATATATACACGTATTAACTTTTATAATGCTAACCCTTCTTTACTTCCTCTGAGACCCATTTTTTCTTTTGTAATTTAAAATAAGGAATTCAAGAATGTCATAATACATTTGTTTTAGTTCCTGCTGATAAAGCAGCTAATAATGTAGTTATTTATTTACACTGTCCTGTTTTAATGGGATGACAGTAGGGTCAGTGTGAGGTTTGGTGCACCCTAGAACCTGTTTAAACCCTCCAGTGGCCTACTTTGCCACTGACCGTTCCAAGGCGGTAGCCCTATTGTCAACCCTTTTGTGTATGTGATGTAGTTTGCTTTTATTATTACTTTTGCCTTCTTATTTGTCTGTTTGCATGTTTGTTTCTGTGTTTTGTGGTTGACTGTCCTCCTTGAATGCTACTTTCCCTGTCCAATGTTTTTATATTTCTTTACATCTCTCTGTTGAAAATGGTGAAAAAATTAGCAAAATATATGACAAGAGAGATGACTTTAATTGTGATATCGTTAATTATCCCCTATTAGATGGGGATGTTCCCCAAGCTTCATATAGGGTCTATGTGTCCCAACTTATTCGATTTGCTTGAGCTTGTACTCGAGTTGACGACTTTAATATTCGTAATCTTTGTATAACTAAAAAGATACTCCATCAGGGATACCGTTACCATAGACTTCATAAAACCTTTGCAAAATCGTATTATCGTAACCCTGATCTTCTGTCCAAATATAAAAGTAATTTAAGAACACTTCTGCGACAACCCTAAAACCTGGTTTAAACCCTCGGCAGTCTTTTTTTCCACTTAACATTCCAAGGCGGTAGCCCTATTGTCAACACTTTTGTGTTTGTGATGTCTTATTCGGCCTTTTATTCATCTTTTAAGTCGTTTTGTTGTTTCTGTGTGTGTTTGTGGTTGACTGTCGCGCTTGAATGCTACTTTTCCTGTTCGATTTTTATATCTACTTTTGAAGCTTTTAGAAATGCTTTGAAAGGATTTAAATTTAAAACTTGGTGTTATTTTATCATTTTCTAGTCGAAACATCAGAACTACCTCCCATATGATAATAAAGAACACACTTTTTTCGATACGTTATAAAGGTAATGCTTAGAACGACTTCGATGTTTTGGCATTGACAAAGATTGCTCATTCCGTCATTGTTTAAAACACACTAAAATGTGTTTCCTAAAAAAAGTATATTTGCAAAAAAGAAAACGTTCCAACTTTGTAATTTTAAAATTACCTCCCTTTTAATTGCAATGTGAACGATTTTCGATAACCTATACTCTATCTATAGCGGGTTACTTTAACAGCAAAAAATACTATCGGTTTCTAGGTAATTTATTTTGACATACGGACTGTAAACATTTCTTTGTCTATATCCAACGTCTCAGGCGGACAAAATAGTATAACAATATGTAATGTTTAAACTTGCTAGTATTTAGTTAGGATTTGTTTTTATTTAGTTCACAACGTTTTCTGTGTAATCACATATGTCTCCCGTCTAAATACATTGTTTTTTATATTTTCTGTTTGATCTCCTATATGTCCAGGATTAAATACAACATTCGCATACCTTGACCCCATAAATGTACTAAGAGAAATCAAAATGTTGAACCTATGTATCTAGGGAGCAATTATATACTATAAACATGCTAAATTGGCGGCCATTTTGAATTTCAAAATGGCGGCCAAT
The DNA here is from genome assembly GCA_037043455.1 of Cyrtodaria siliqua. Classification (NCBI taxonomy): domain Eukaryota; kingdom Metazoa; phylum Mollusca; class Bivalvia; order Adapedonta; family Hiatellidae; genus Cyrtodaria; species Cyrtodaria siliqua. The sequence continues at coordinate 355,051 of JAWPHD010000001.1, forward strand.
AACTAGACATCTTCAGAAATACAAAATTCACATTCCTTGATCCCATAAATGTACTAAAAGACAACAACATTGTGATTCTATGTATCCAGGGGGCAATTATATGCTATAAACATGCTAAATTGGCGGCCATTTTGAATTTCAAGATGGCGGCCATGACAGAGTGGACCAAACAATTGGCACAAATACTTTTTTTGTTCAGAATATTTTTAGGATCATAAAAATCAATGTTATTCCAACTGTAGCCAAACTAAAATGCAAAAATACACAACAGCCCAGACTAATTGCCGGACACATTTTGCTGTGATACTAAACGATGCATTGTGTACGTCTCAAACAATGTTTAACTAAATCAAAACTTTATCTTAAGACAAACTAACGAGTAAATGTGTCACGATTGTAAAAAAGGTATTACAGAACAGAACAATATTTTATTATGTACAATCTCAGGCAACATGAGTTACAACATGAGAGAATTATTATGCATACAACAAATTAAACAATTACTAATTTTGAATATAAAAGGATCACACAAACCCCACTTGATATGGTGGGAAAGTTAGGGGGATAACAGTTGCGTGGAATAACATTGCAGCTTCAAATGTGAAGCATGTAAATATATATATTTATATACTTATTGTTTAACAGTTTGTACTATAATTCGGACAAAGAGACATAGATTGATTTGTATTTTGGCTGACGATTGAGTTAGAAGCTCCTTACATTTTATAACATTAGCGTGACGGTAAAAATACCATGGAATGTACTTTTTACGCAGAGGGTCGAAATGAGGACATTTTAAGAGATAGTGAAATTCGTGGCCAATATCAGAGTCACAAAGAGTACAGCGCCTTAAGTTGTATGGAATATTCGCAAACCTACCAGTTACGACAGTAAATCAATGGTTAGTTGTTCGGAATTTGAATACATTAATATAGTAGTTTCTCGGTAACTTTAGATATGGTTCAAATTCTTTGAATAGGTTATAATTACGCCCTTTGGACGAATTTTGTAGGTCTGCCCTCCATGATTGTGTAAATTGGTCGATTAAAGTTTTTTTTAATGGATCGAAGGATATATTTGCTTTGCAATAAATGGCGATTATTCCGATTATCGGAATTTCCTGTGTTGTTAAGTATAATTTGAATGTATTTTAGCCACGTGTGTTCGTAATTAGCTGTGTTAACCATTGATTCATAACATAAGTAACTAAGTTTTGTTTGTTTACCTAGGATCAATTTATTCCAAAAGTGTATCATTCTCGTTTGTATATTGACTGCGATTGGGTGACTGCCTAATTCCCCATATAGCATGTAAGAAGGGGTCCTTTTTTACTGTTTGTAATTCTTTTTAAAAAATCAGTATGTACACGTTCTATTATGTCAAAGTTTTCATATCCCCAAACTTCGCAATTGTAGGTTAATATTAGTAGAATATTTTAAGTTGGAGGTCTAAGGGTAGGTCTAGGTTATTAATTCTCCGATAAAGTAGAAATGACGCTTTCTTGGCTTGTTCGGCCAAGTGTTTTCTTGTGTTTAGAAAGCTACCCGAGCTAGTAAATATTACTCCTAGGTATTTGTATTTATTTGTTATTTCGAATTTTTTTCCGGTCCTATGTTAAATGATAAACGGTTTATGTTTCTGGCACCAAAGACAATTATTTCAGTTTTGCTGTAGTTTACTTTTAATTTCCACGATAGACAATACTCGTGGAATTTATTTAGACTTAATTGGAAACTTTCGGGGTTCGCACGTATAATGGTATCGTCAGCATATAGTAGTATTATAATCTTTATAAAGACATTTTTTTGGAGTTCGACTCTAATTCCATCTAGGCCTGTGTTAAGCAAATACTCCTGTAAGTCATTTAAAAAGATAGCAAACATTATCGGTGATAGATTTTCACCTTGAAGGACTCCGCATTGACTCACAAAGAAATTGTGTCGTTATTTATGGACACACATGATTTAATGTTTTGATACATGTTATATATTATACGGAAGAATTTGCCTTTAATTATATTACTTAGAAGTTTGCGCCATAGGCCTATTCTCCATATGGAGTCAAATGCCTGTGTGAAATCTATAAAGCAGCAGAACATTTTTTTTCTTTTGTGAACGTAACATCTCCACCAATTTGTGTAATACAAATATATGATCAGTTGTGGAATATTTGGCTGTAAACCCTGCTTGATTTTCAGCTAAGATTCCTTTTTCATTTAGGAACTTGTTAATTCGTTCGTATAGATAGTATAGATGTAAACAGTTTGCCGAAACAACTTAATATGGTGATCGGGCGATAATTTTCAGGTCTTAAAAGGTATCGCCTTTGTTTTTGAAAATTGGTTTAATGATGCCTTCTAACCAACTTGTTGGGAGAAACCCTTTATCAAGAATAATATTGAAGAGCTTTGTATATATCGGTAACATGACTTCTTTAGTATTGAATCTACACAAAACAAAACATAATTATGCAAGTTTTAACACATTTACATTTATCTTATATTCAATCAAAAAAGAGAGAAAAATAAAAGGGTATTACCATTTTTTAGATCTACTTATATTTCCTTTTAATGCTGTCTAGTTTGTAAGAGGATATAGCCTGGCTGGGATTTGTTAATTTAGCCGATTACATCTTAATGGGATGACAATAAGGTAAGAGTGACTTAGAAACTCAAACGGATTTTTGTCCCTGACCGTTGTAATGCAGTACCCCTATTGTCAACCTCTTAGTGTTTGTTTCGAATACTCTGATTCTATTGTTCATGTAATTGTTGTTTGTTTTTCTTATCGTGGTTTAGGTTGACTGTGTTTAACGCATTACATAACAGTATATTATTGCTTTTAATGTTTTGGTCAATCTGTATGTTTAAACTTCAAAAACAAAGCTTTGCTAAATGGCTCGAATCATTTAAAAAAGTAACATATCGGTGCACGTCGAGCTTGAAAAGATAAATAACTTGAGAAGCTAAGAATACACCACACTAAGCACCTATTAAACAATGATTACTGAAATCAGCGATTGCTTTTCAGTAAAGAAACTATTCCTATTTTGCCCCAGTTCCTACTTCGCACACACACGATTCCGTAATTGTATTGCTCATTTTGAGAATTACGATATCGCCATCACCTTTTTTGTGTATAGAGCAATTCTGATATCATTTATATTCTCATTTGGAGCATAGCACATCCACGATGAAATAGCGAACCATGTCGATTATGGTATTTCTTGAATGTATAAGTATACAATGCACGCCAAAACTAATACACACCGAATAAAGCTAACGCGACGGAACCACTGGTTCCAGGTGACGTCTTGACCCGCTCCCAAAGGAACATAATGACCTCTTGTCTGTAGATCGCAATGAGTTGTTAAATTAATCTGAAAATATGACAATTATGCTATCCCATTTGACAGAATCGGCTGATTTATATGATTAAAAATGAATCCAGCTGGATCGAGCAATGAACATTCGATGTCAATATGATGTATGAGCGTGTATTATTGCGCTAATGAAGTAGGTTATCAGCGTTATGAAGTAGGTTATCAGCGTTATGAAGTAGGTATCAGCATTATGAAGTAGGTATCAGCGTTATGAAGTAGGTTAATCAGCGTTATGAAGTAGGTTATCAGCGTTATGAAGTAGGTTATCAGCGTTATGAGAGCTATGTATTTTATACAAATATGAATCACCGTTCGAGTAACACTAGTCTCGGCCTGCCAATAACGTATCATGCGTATGTCTTACTTGCAGATATCATCGTGGTAGGTAATATCAAATAAAGTGCCCAATAGCGATGAGCAGATTTTATACCCGCGTTTTTTTCACGTTGTTTTAAACATACTGCAATCTAGATCCTTATATGTGTGTCGTTGAAGTGCACAACTAGCGATGAGCAGATTTTATTCTCGCGTTTTTACACGTTGTTTTGAAAATACTGAATCAAGATCATGATTTTAATAAACGAGTTGGATAAAATGATAGGATACGAGGCTCTTGCTGAGTATCCTATCTTTTTATCCAACGAGTTTATTAAAGTCAATAACACACAGTCACGAATGTAAGATTCTGTTTATCACATAACCCACCTACGACGTGACAGTTTCACTTTAATGTTGTCAATTTTCCTTATATACGGCGGCAATTTATAAGGCAAATCATGACGTCGTTTTGTTGTTTACACGACGACGCTACGTTACGCGGTTATAAATGCGTTCGCCTTACAAATAATGCGACATCCTAAACCAAATTTAACGTTACTAACGTTCATTTTATGAAGTAAGATTTCAAATGATGATAAATAATTAAGGCCTCTTAACGTACCGTATGATATATCATGAAAACAATTGGTATTAACAGTTTTAACGTATACAAACACAGTGATTTGGTCCTCATTTGCATCTGTAATACACTAGTGTATTACGAGAAATAAGTCATGGCTTTACTGCAATCCCAGACGCCATGTTATGTGATAAATGTTTATATCCTTTGAAAAACAAAACAATAGTTGTAATTTCATAAACTACAACACAAAATGCCTCACTATGCTGAGTGAATTAATATTCAAATAGCACACACTTGTGATTATATATGTGTATCTCATAACTAGCGGTGTAGGAGTGTAATAAAGCTATGTTGTATTTATCATATAAAACTAGTGAAATAAATACGCAAATAAAGGCCGAATAATCGTTCGGTCCTGACCGTTCAGGATGGTGAGCATCAAAATTGACTCGTCGATTTGCGTAGCCGTTTAATATACTACGGAAATGTAGTTGTGTCGCTCGGTGGCATACGGTGGCATACGGAGAAGACTGAGCGAACATACAACGTCATCATACAAACATACCACGTCATCAACAGACAACGTTGCATATACTTAAACAAGTTAAACAGCGGCTCATCAACACAGTATATGCTATTTAGAGCCACCCAAGAGAGAGGAGACGGATACATAGGAATCCGGTAACCGTCGCTACTCTTATTAATGAATATATTCTTATGGTTCGTTAACGTGCTCGGAGGATAGACTGATACACGGGACCACCCGGTTTACGTCCCCCATCCGGACGAGGCTAGGGGAAAGTGTCTTGCCCAAGAACACACCGACGAAAATCAGTGGCACCACGGAAGATTGAACCCAGGCCTCCGGTTACAAATCCGCCGCGCTACCGACTGCGCCATTCACAGAATACAGTCAATCCAACAAGACGAAATCCAAAATAGGAACACGTGCTTCCACATGCCGTCTTCATCAACTCCCAACTGTATGACTACTTAGTAAATTGGCAATATGACTTCGTGTCTTCTTGTCTGTAGATTTGTGTCAATTTGAATTATCCAATAACGTTAAAACGAAGACAATGATGCCATTATAATAGAAAAAACAACGTTTGATTTAAATTAATTAATATGAATCCAGCTAAACAATGCCATGGGTATATGACGAAATATATGATTATAGTATTTAATATTGTGTTCATACTGATGGTTATGACTATTATTCAATTGTCATGTGGGCATATGTTAGAAATAATCACGAGTCTGCTGATATCCAAAACATTTCTGAGAATGTTCTCCCCATTTTTCATTTAAATTGACTAAACTGACCCAATTCAATTGATGTTTAAATACAATTACTTTTATCAGTATTATCTATACAAATTAGTTCGACAGGCTTCAGCAGTATAATGACATAATAATGTTTCAGTTTCAGTTTTGTTTTGGTGTATTTATTGTCTTGGGACTGGGTCCAGCCATATTTGTTTCACTGTAACGATATAGTACATCTTAATAAAATTAGCCAAATTAGTAATGCTACGCTATCTGTACAGAAGTGTATTATGTGAATGTAAACATGACCAATTCACATGGTAATGGACATATACAAGTGTGTATAATGGTCAAACAGGCAATGTGGCTTCCACAGAACACAGTCAATCAAAACTACGTAATAAAACAAACAACAATGTTACAGTTAAATAAGAATAGGGCCACCACATTGTAGCGGTCAAATGCAAAATGCCACCGGGGAGTTTCAACCAGGTTCTCTGGTGAACCAAACCTCATGTTAAGCCTATTTTAAAAACAAACAAGGCATCAATTATAGGCAATATACATAAGATCGTGTAGATGTGAGTATCAAAAGCAAACACATAGAAACCCCACAATGCAGTTAGTCGATAACATGTCAAAAAGCATAGCAACAATAGAATAAACAACTAATTGTACGTTTCTTTATAATTCATGAACATAATGCTTACACAATGTTATATACGAAATAAGAAAAAAGTATCTTCCTCTTATACATTATGATATGTATTGCGTTAGTTTGCACGTTTTTAATACAGTATCGAACGAACTAAAAATAAACAGCTACTATTGCCATGCACAGAAAATACTATTGATTACATTACCCTATTGAGTAACTTCAAATGTAATTCAATTTTATCAGCAAAGACTAATAATAGTATTCGTTTGATGTTTAATTAACCCCACCAACTGGTTGATTAGATAATACAACGCAGTGCCCGTTTTCTTCATATGTCCATTACACAGGGTGGCCTCTGTAGAATTGACGTCGCAATAAATCACCGGTTAAACGATTACCTCTGATTTGTGCCAGAGTGAATCGGGGTCACGCATAAAACTTATTTAGATAAAATCATGATCGCGGTCACTGATTGTCATGTCAGCTCTGTTTCGAGTTCGTTTCCATGCATTACAGATAGAATATTATCACGAGAGTTGCGTGTTAGGGCATTTAAAATTTAAGCAATTTTAATAAGGTTGCTCAATGTTGTCGTAAAAGGGCAAACATTACCACAAGCAGAGATATACAACCCCCGTATAAGTGGCACCATTACCACAAGCAGTGACATACATTCCCCAACAAGTGGAATTATTACCACAAGCAGTGGCAAACTGTCACAAAATGATCTTGGGTAGAGCTTATTGGTCGTACATAAAGCTCTTATAAGCACTTGAAGGGATATGTGAGTTACATGCGCATCCATTGTCTAGTTGAAATATATTCACCATTTGCATGATATATCCATGTTCCATGGGAAAGCGATACTTTTCATAACGTTGTTGGTGGAGCTAAGGCAGGGCCGTTCAGTAAGTTTATATGTGCGTTAATGCGTTTAAAATTATAGATATTTTGCAAATTATCTCTCTAAAGGGCGACCGTTCCAAGGCGGTAGCCCTATTGTCAACCCTTTTGTGTTTGTGATGTCGTTTACTTGTGTTATTACTTTTGCCTTCTTGTTTGTCTGTTTGCATGTTTGTTTCTGTGTTTTGTGGTTGACTGTCCTCCTTGAATGCTACTTTCCCTGTCCGATCTTTTTATATTTCTTTGCTAAGAAGATATGAAAATTGCTTCTGTTGCAATGTATGTCATTGAATGAACGGCAAAAATTATTGTTTGGGGTCAACTTGGGCTATAATGTGCATTATTTTCTAGTATCGGCAGGTTATTTAAAAAGTTGCTTTGCTTGGAGCAGTCGTTTGGAAAGGGTGAGATTCACATGCAATGTGTGATCAGTACATATATTTTATGAAATTGGTGTTATATCCGGTCAACTTTTATATGTTCCTAAAACAGAACAACTAGCATATGAAGTTAACTTTATTAGATATAGTTATAGTAGTCAATCATTAATTAAAATGATAACGTTCTATATTGGGTACATTGATTAACGGTGGGATGATATACATGTACCTGTATATATCCCGATGCGTATAAATGGCTTTGTAAAATATGTATACATTGCTACACGTCATAATTAGAGATAGGCTCACATATATTTACTAGATACTGATTTGCTTGTGTAACGTTGAATGTATAATATTGTTTTGTTAATGAACCGGCGTCTAAAAGTATGTATCGTTACATCTTAAAGAAATATAAAAAGATCGGACAGGGAAAGTAGCATTCAAGGAGGACAGTCAACTACAAAACACAGAAACAAAAACGCAAACAGACAAACAAGAAGGCAAAAGTAATAATAAATGCAAACGACATCACAAACACAAAAGGGTTGACAATACGGCTACAACCTCGGAACGGTCAGTGGCAAAGTAGGCCACTGGGGACAAACAAGGAGGCAAAAGTAATAATAAATGCAAACGACATCACAAACAGAAAAGGGTTGAAAATAGGGCTACCGCCTTGGAACTGTCAGTGGCAAAGTAGGCCACTGGGGGTTTAAACCGGAGTAGAGATAAGTATTTTGGGTGTGTAGGCCCCCTAGGTGATTCAACTGTATAAAGTAACGAGCGGGAGGAGACGGTCCCTGTACTTGGACTACATGGTCAGGTGTTCGTAAAAGCGACAACCCTCGGGACACGTATTTGGCCCATCGATAGACCTCACTGGAGGGAAGAACAACATCACACAACCTCGTTGAAGGCTAATCATTGCGTCATCAACCCTTATCAGTGGGAACGCCAGGAACTAATTATTCAGCTTTTTTGATCATTTTGATACTCCGCGACAGTGATTATTTTTTTTAGTGTTTGCCGGACTATTTCATTAAAAAAACACAAAACGCCGCCATTTTCTTTTTGTAAAAACGTCGATTCAGACCGCAGTTATCAATTTTACGCGTACCTAGTTTACAGGAGTGAACGCTTTTTGTAAAATGTCAGTTTTGGATTACGTCATCAATACGTAGAATGTGTTTACACGTTGGTAAACGTTGAATCCACTGAGTTTTGATAGTTTATCTAATGCAGTGTGTTCACACTGGGATAAACAATTGGAAATATACACAGGTTAACGTAATGAAGGAAACAGTTGACTGTCTTAGAACTCTGCAGGCAAATAACACGTAAGTTCAAATGTGTACATGTACAACTGTTTTTTTGGTTTGTTTATGCAGTGTTTTCTTGAAATTTGCCAAGCACATCGATCATTCGATGGTGTTAATGTTGACAAACTGTGTAAATAGTAAACATAACTGGATCAGCCGTGACAGTTGTTGATTTCATTGAATTATTCATGTGATTCCTCTCTCAGAATCATTCTTGTTTGTATAACAAGACCTGTAGCCATAGACATGAGGCCCTTTCAGGGGTGGTCCATGTTCCCTTGTTCCCTGACAATACGACCCGGTGATCCCCAAAACGTTTTGCTTTGTTCCCCAAAAATATGTTCCCTTGTTCCCCAAAACCGCTGGGAGACCCTCAGCCCTGAACCCTGTGAAGGGGTACATCTTATGGTATGCCTGTAATGGCCAGTGTCAAACTCCACATATGCTGCATGGACATGGGACACAGCAATTCCTAAACCACATCACTGCCACTCCCTTCTCTACATTTACCCACAGGCAGCTGACGCATACCCTCCCCATAGACTTTTTACCGCTCTTTGAAGCGGCCAGTAAAATGCCCATTCCCCACTCTCATTTATTTTAAAAGCATGTAGACTTCCCCACTTTTTAAACTTACCTTGGAAATTTTATTCCCCATTAATGTATTCCACCCCCAATTAAGAGCAAAAGGCCCCTTCCCCAAAACTGATAAAAAGGCCCTGCTGCCCCCACCACTATCCCCAACCCTTTCCCCTCTCTTCCACGTCCCTCCCGCATATTTTCTCTACAAACCCTACTTAAAATGTGTTCAATGAAATGCTAAATACTGCAACACTTGGTTTTCAATTAATAACAAAATATACACTACATCCCAGTTCAATTTTATGTGATTGACTCCGCTAAAGTGATCTGTGTACCATGAACAGGGCTTTTTTACCTTATGTAACAGAGACACCTCTAAAAGGCCTCTTTCCCAATTGAGAACTTGACTGTTTGTTCCTCAATTGTGGCAGAAATATTTGCCAAGCAGAAAGCAGCATTGTCTCAGAATTTGAAAAAAAGCATTAATTCTGCAATGTGTTTTTGTCTGTGGAGTCAGTTCTGACTGAGAAACAGTAATTATAATAACCGTTGGCTGAAACTATAAATAAAGCATAGTATTGTCAAAATTACTTAATTGGTAAAATCTTACATCTTTCCCAAAATGAGAAATAAGCTCTTATTTTTTCCCCAACATGGACAGGCCTGGGCCTCTTCCCAATTTTGTGGAACAAAGCCCTGATGAACACATTTTCTAAGTAACAGTACATAGAAATAAGAATTGAATGCATAGATCTATCTAATTATTATTTAATTTCAGCAAAATGTTCAGATCCAAATGAAATTTGGCAATTGCGTTTATACACTGTGTCATTATTTTTTTCATAGGGAGACATCAGTCTCACAGACATGATGCCTGCATCTTACATATTATGATCTGAAATGCGACTCTTGGTTGGATGAGGTGAGGTTGGAGGAGCTCACAAAAACAAGATGGATTTCATAGAGGTTTGTAAGCAGAACTTATTTGTATGGTGGGGAAGCATTTCACATCAATGCCAATTCCCCCCTCCCCCCAAACCCCCAACGCACTCCCGCCTCTCACCCCATCACCCCAACCCCCTACCCCACCCCGCCCCAGATTTGTTTTATTTTTTTACATATTTCTTTGTTGTTTTAGTCATTTTTTACACATATATGTTGCCCCATCCACCCCCCCCCCCACACACACACACATAATCTCCACCCCCGCTCCCCCCACTCCCCCCACCAAATCCCCACTTGAAAATCTATTATTTTTTTTTTTTTTTACATATTTCTGTGTTGTTTTAGTCATTTCTTACACATATATGTTGCAAACTTCCCATCCCCCAACCCCCACCCCGCCTCTCCCCCCTCCCCCCCACCAACTTGAAACTTTTTTTTTACATATTTTTTTTGTTTTTTTAGTCAATTCTTACACATATATTTTGCCCCCTTCCCCCGCCCCCAACCCACTCCCGCCTCTCCCCCCTCTCTCCCCCACACCCCACCCCCACTTGAAACTTCTTTTTTTACATATTTCTGTGTTGCTTTTGTCAATTCTTACACATATATGTTGCCCCCTCATCGCCCCTCCACCCCACCTCCACCCGCCTCTCTCCCCCCCCGCTCCCACCACCCCACCCCCACTTGAAACCTTTTTTCTTTTTTTTTCCATATTTCTTTGTTGTTTTAGTCAATTCTTACACATGTTGCCCTCCACACCCCACGCCTCTACCCCATCCCCACTCAAACTCGATTTTTTTTTTCTTCATATTTTTGTGTTGTTTTGATGAATTATTACATAGCTTCTTACACATATATGTTGCCCTCACCACCCCGACTCCCCCTACCATCCACCCCGCCTCTCTCCCACCCTCACCCCGCACCTCACTCAAAACTCGATTTTTTAATTTATTTTTTACATATTTCTGTGTAGTTTTGATCAATTCTTACACATAGTTATGTTGTGCTCCCAACCCCACCCCACATTGTTGTAGCCTTGTTTTCTGATGGTATATACTAGCTATAAATTTATTATTCTCCGAAAAATCGAATAGTCGAGCTGCGCTGTTCTCCGACAGCTCTTGTTGAACTGACTGCGACGTGTACATATAACGGAGAATACATTTGATGCTGAACTAAGTTCAAAACCTGTGACACAACTTTAAAAAAACAACAGCATAGGGTTGTAACTTGTTTTATTAACATATTAATTATGGACCCTAAAGGGACACACAGCAATCTTGATTTGTTGAAAAGCTAACAACTCGCAGCGTCCCATTAGTTTTTCTACATAATTCACATTTTTGCAATCATTAATATTAATACTAGAATAGTGCAAAGCTAATAGTTATTATTATATTACTAAACTGTTGATATAATTGCACCAATAATGTATACATTTCACTCACAGCCATTACCAGTATGTATTATATGTTTGACATGCCTATTAAACAAATGATCACTTTTCCAGTTAAATGACTTATGAATTCATTAACCTGAGTATATCCAACATTTAAACTACACTTGACCTCCCTATAATATATATATCTGTGCCAGTGGACATGGCAGACGCTTAGGGCTTACTTTAAGCTCTGTCAGCTCTCATGTAAGATCCTCTATTACCTATGTTCATGAAACACACATTTTCGTCTTATTCTATGAAAATATGTATACAGTTCTTCCTTAGGAATTATTCAATGCTATTGACATGTCCAATAACTATGCATTTTATTTTGGCAAAGTTGTGGTTAGAGCATAATATTATGTACATTGAATATGAAAATGAAACGCATTACGTATTTGAATAGACGCCTATAGTCTTCCAGACCGCTTTCAGTCCATTTAAAATAAATCAGGAATGATAAATGTCCTTGCTGACAAAAGCACATGACAGACTTGTGTTATATATAATACATGATGCTGTTTTTCATGCTTTTCTCATTTTGGCGACCTTAACATTTTAAGTACGTTAGAAAATTTAAAAATAGAAGAAGCTGCACAGTATCCGATTTATAAGTTAAATATAGTAAGGCCAAACAAAACAATAGGTGTGTTTCCTATTGCATGCTCTAAAAAAATAGGGTCGGTAGGTAGGCATTTTTCTTCTTTTTTTGGAGCAAGATACTGTGAGATTCTACATGTATTTTCATCATAAACCCCATTCAAGTTGATGATACAGCTGAAAGTTTCTCTGTGATGTCAGTTTACCTCGACATATTGTGATAAATCATTGTTCGGAACAATATATATATTTTTTCTTTTCATAAAAAGATTTAGGGTCGGCCCCTTAAAAATAGGTTCGGTCGGGCCACCGGAAACACAGGTATTTTCTTTTTGGCCTAATATATATATAAGTAAATATATAATGTTAATAGCTCTTATTTATCCCATGTTGAGACGACACACAAGCTAGACCACGAGACAATATACGTTTTAATTGAATTGAATATTGTTTAACGGCTCATCAACACAGTATAGGTTATTTAGAGCCGCCCCAGAGAGAGGGGAAGGAATACATAGACATCTGGGAACCCGCCCTACTCTTGTTATCGAATAGATTCCTATGGTTCTTTAACGTGCTCGGAGGATAAACCGATACACGGGACCGCCCGGTTTACGTCCCAATCCGACGGACGAGACTAAGGGAAAGTGCCTTGGTAATCGCTAACCAGGCCGAATCCGAATTTTATTGAAAAAAAATTCTACAAAAGGATACTAAGTTTAGGGTTATTACCCTCGCCAGCCTATCTACCCCCATCCCTTACTGATTGATACTGATATAGTTTCATAAAATATGGTAGGTGTCATTGGCGTAGCTCTGCGTAAGCACGGTACGCTCGACCCTACGCCTAACTCGGAAATCGAAAACGTAAAAAGTCCAAAAATATTTTCAGGTAATTGTGTGTACTTACCTTTATCTACCGTTTTATAACTCTGAAATATACGTCAGAACGCGCATTGTAACATAAAAAAAAACATAATACGTGTAGCATGACCCCGAACCCCACTAGAATAAGTTAAACGGAGTGAGGGCGGGAGGGACTCCGAACCCCACTAAGATGAGTTAAACTGTGTGTGGTGGCGGTGGGGGCGGAGGGAGGGGAGGGGGTGCAGCAGGGTACACATACATGTAAGTGGTCGATTGCCAATCATGTTTTCTTGGTATCTCAGATGTAAAGGCGCTGGCACGGTTTAATACACAGATTGTTTCAAAGATGCTATTTCACAGACTTTCAAAAAAGATGCATCGGTTACACAGTGGAAAAGGCGTTGAACCTAAGGAGCTGGAGCCCTGGTGATGGCATGTCTAATGGGACTATTCACCCATCTTACTTCCCGTTGCGGTCGCTGTTCAAATCAATAAAGCCCTAGTTCGTATTATATTGCGTCGACAATCCAAATGGCCTTTAAAATACATTTAAAATCATAGTTCGCATTCTAGATTAATTTTGTCCATTTAAAAAAAAATTGCTGGGTGGGGCTCGGGGGCGGGGTGGATGGGTCGAAAGCATAATTGCCAATGATACTTTTTTTAAAGGGCTCTTCGACGAAAATAAATCAATAAAAACACACGTCCTTTCGAAGATTTAAAAAATTGTCCGCGTACACCTTTTCACCCTGTGATTATAATAAGTACAAGCACTGTGACGTCACAATTCTGTGTTGGAATGTGGTCTTCGGGGAAACACGGTATTGATTATTTTGCAATATTTACAATAACAATCGAATTTAAAATAGATCATGTTAGCATAAACATTTTGTCTCTTATCGACTGTCCGTTCACAACAATATATAATGTAATTTCAGAATGTATCACACACAGAGCTGACCGATGTATTGCATGCCGTATTCCATGTCGTGTAACAAAACTACACAAAAAAAACGTTCGAAACGCTTGCGTAAAACCGTGACCAAACGTTTTTTGGGGTAGAAAAAAGTCGTTTTTTTCAAATTCGCTTGAAAATTCACATACTGCCAGAGGAAGGATTAAACTCATCGTTCATGTTATTGTCTTTTTACTCGCTGTTAAAATCTTCATACAAATCGAGATACAAAATAGAAAAATTGAAGTCGATCGATAAACAGCTGACATTTTGCTCTTTCGCATATTTGTTGACTGAAATAATTTTCACAATAACACAACATAGACCTAAATTTATTTTTAAAAGTAGGCCATGAAAATGATGGTTATTTTATAAGGAAATGGCTTGTATAAATTATGTTTTAATTGTAGTGATAAAAATATGATTCTGAAAGTTTTTTGTATGAAGCACACGGTTGAAGAGTGTCTCACTTTTCTGTGTGTAATTTTATGAACGGTCATGAAACTTTTTTTGGGTAGAAAAAAGTACTTTTTCCAAATTTTGATGAAATTTTACAGGCCTGTAGAGGAAGACTTTTTCTTGACTTTAATGCTTTCGTCTTTTTTCTCGCTATAAGAACAAACCGTATTTATCAATTTGATTAAAAGCTAAAATTTCACATAAATTTTCGAAACGATCGGTAATTTGTAAAAGCCTAGAAATCATATGTTTAATAAAAAGGAATCGACAAAACACGTAAAAACTTAAAATTCATTCTGTTACAAACGAATTGATGTATTTGTTTATGTGTGTCATCATTGTACATTGTCAGTTGAATACAGTTTACATCACTTGTGTCATTTTGACCGCCACCCTGAAATCTGCTCAAAACGAAGTTTGTTTACGTTTTTTGCGCGTGACGTTTTTAAGTAAATATCCCTCCGCGGCGCCTTGGCGCTCCCACTGTATAGAAGGCTTTTGATGGCTATCAACGATTACTGGAGTCGCGCATCATGTTCATCACATGACGCGCATCAGATACATCGCGTTAGATCATAATTCTTTGTAACGTTACTGATCATAAATATTGTTGTAACTTCAACAACACGTTCGTGTCCTCTTTAGACGTTCGACGTATTTAGTATTCGAAATACAACTACGATACGTCTTATACGTTCAAGAGAACAGTATTTTTTACCTTTCATCTGTGTTTTCGCTTGTTTTTCTTTGATAACTGTATATATTCTGTATAATATATTTTACAATTATTTGCATTACTCTTATGTAAATGCAGTCACCGACATTGAGTCTTCCTGAGTTAGTCCTAACCCATAGGGTCAACTTGCGACACATACGTCCTGGTATAAGTGGATTGTTTACCCCAAGCAGTGACATATATACCCGTGAAAGTGGCATCATTACTACAAGCAGTGACATACATCTCCGTATACGTGCATTATTACCCCAAACAGAGACATATATCCCCGTAAAAGTGTCAACATTACCACAAGCCGTGACATCCGTCCCCGTATAAGACAAGCAGTGAAATACATCCATAAATGCTCGACATCATTACCACGAACACGACATATATCCCCGTATAAGTGACATCATTACCACAGGCTGTGACATAGATCACCGTATTCGTGGCAGTGTTACCTCAAGCAGAGACAAATATCCCCATATACGTGGCATTTTTATCACAAGCTGTGACATATATACCCGCATAAGTGGCATTATTACCACAAGCAGTGCATATGTCCCGTATAAGTGCATTTTTATAACCACAAGCAGTGGCATGCATGCCGGTTTAAACACAAGCAGTGACATACATCCTCGTATAAGTGTCATTATTACCAGAACAATGACATACATCCTAGTATAAGTGGCATTTTTACTACAATCAATGACATACGTCCTCGTATAAGTGGCATTATTACCACAAGCAATGACATATACTCCGGTGTCAAGTGGTAATCAGACGCTCTCTTAAAAGTCCACGCATGATGTATGAAACACACTAAAACCTTATTTCTCGGTGAGAAATGCATGCATCCTGATACTGTTTGTAGGAAAATACATGAAAAGACATAATAATTTTAATAAGAAGTATATTTCGTTAAAAATAAAAACATTTTGCCTGAATAAAACGGGTTTTAATAACGGCTTTCTTCACAAAAAATGCCTTTTTATGTCATTTTTGCGCTGTTATAAACCCTTATTTCTCGCTCTTGACCGTTACCATGTACTCTTATGTTAATATTTGTTTTCTTTTATGGAAAAGAAATAGAGATGTATACGTATAAACAAGAAAGAAGCAATGGCGGACACGGTACCCCAGCGACCTTTGTGCCACTGACCTTTCCAAGGCGGTAGCCCTATTGTCAACCCGTTCGTGTTTCTGATGTCACGTGCCTTGTTTCTTATTAACATTGTAATTGTTGTTTGTTCAAATGCTTGCTTTGGTTGACTGTGTTCTGTAATAGCTATTTCCTGTTCGATATGTGTACCTTCTTTCAGAGACCAACACGTGTGAAAATAGAGGAAATACAATAAAGGAAATAGTTGAAACGGTTACAGTAGTTGTAGTCGAATTGGAAGAGGCATGTGTAGCGTTAAATGATATAAAACATATATAAAATATGCATATAAAGTAAACGTAGTCTAAACTGGTAAGTTGCATTTTTATGTAGATTCCAGTCATCTATCATGGCAATGACAAATGTGTATCTTGAGCTATAGCTTTCCGAAACACTGAAGAAAGTTTGACGAATATAGAACAGAATAGAACATGTTCTAAGAATTAAACAAATGCCTGAGGTCAACGCATCTTCGTTCAAGATCGCTGAGTGAAATCAAAATAGAGAACTGTATCTAATAATAATTCAATTGTTTGGGTGTAAGTGAGAGTAGATCTGAAGTTATACGTAAACGAATGTCATCAATCATCACGGTAAACGTATTCGTTAGGGGTGTTTGTTCATTACGCGTATAATTCAGATTTATTAACAGCCATAATATCGAAAGCAGACAAATATATTATAATGCTCTCTTGTATGTGTTTTGGGAAGGTGGCAGAGGAAGGATCTATGATACAGTTCATACAGTTAACAGCCGACGAAGCTCAGTAGCGCTGGTGTGGCTTGAGCAGAATTCTTCCGGATTAAATGTCAACCATGCCACGCCAGACTCCGTATTTTATATATGTATATAGTCTATGATTGAAACGGACAAAATAACGGTTGACACACTACTGTTTATAAACGCTGGCAATGAAATTAAACATGTAATCACGTCAAACGCATGCACCTGTTTACATTGTATATGTAAAAACATCGCGCTGTATAGTGAATAACGTATATGCATCTTGGCATACATGTGTGACTGTGTTAAAATGTAACAGACGACTGTTTCACTATTGTAGCATATATATGTAAACACGTCACACTGTGTAAATGAGTCGACGACTTATCATTGGCGTACTTTTATGTAAACTCGTCGCACTGATGAAATTAAGAGTCGATATTACCTAGCTGATATCACCAGATTGGTATATAAAATTGCGTAAATAACACTTATTAATATATTGTCATTCATTTATGGCGACTCGTCGTGCTGTGTAAACGACGAATGTATCATCTTTTTGACGTGTGTTAAATGACGTCACCTACCTGTGTTCATATGGTATTAACTCATGATTTATTTTACTAGGGTAAGAAGGTATATAAAACAACTTGCTACAGTAGCGTGTTCTGGAAGCTTGCGTCACATAGCGTGCTAAGACAGTGTGATATTCTCTTTTAGGCTTTTGTGGAGTTATGTGTTAACAAAAGAATCTCACAGTCGTGCCTATTTAATATTGAATTTATTAAACTCTTTGTATAAAATTGATATGATGCTCGTCACATCCGTTACTCTGTAAATAAATACAATAATAAACAAGCACTCATATAAGATGCTCTATATATGTTCATAAAGGGTTATAAGTCCAACAGGAAGGGTAGCATTCACAATATGATGAAATTCAAAATATGACAGAAATATACTGCAATTTTAAATCTGCAGAGCAACAAAATTCGCGACAAGGTTTAAGCGATCGAACACGTTTGTCTGTTAGCACTTTTAAAAAATCAACATCTTCTCTAAAACCGCTTGAAGGATTTTGATGAAACTGTATCACAATGTTACTTAGGAGGCCTCCTTTCAGATTTATGTTTTTTCATGGCCGCCAGTCATCCAAGATGGCCGCCATGGCTGTAATTATGTCAAATTTACGGAAATGTCAAACAACATCTCCTCCAAAACCACTTGTTCCATTCTAGTGAAATATCCTTGGGTTGGCCTCTATCAAGTTTGTGTTTTTCAACAACGTCAACCCAAAGTTTACATAGAGTTATATGGGAAAAGGCTAAAATGACATCTTCTCTGAAGCCGATTGAAGGATTTTGATAAAACTTAATCACAATAATCTTTGGGATTGTCCTCCTCCGATTTATGTTTTGTGTGGCCGTCAGTCATCTAGGACGGCCGCCATGGCTAAAATAAGGTCAAATTTAAATAGATTTCAAACAATATCTCCTCCGAAACCACTTAATCGTTTCCAGTGAAATATCATATACATGTTCCTTGGGTTGGCCTATATCAAATCTGTGTTATTAAAATCTGGCCAAATGAAAGCCCGATCATCTTAATGAGGCAAGATACAGCGTTTTCAACTAAATGAAGAGCCATAACTGCAGTGTTAGTAACCGAATTTGCCTGGTTAGCTTACATTGATATTTACAATCTGTGTAATTTTGGTAAATATCAAATTATGAATGAAGGTGCTGAGTGTTCACACGGCAAAATATGTTTTTTTTCAGAAAAACAAGGGCCAAAACCCTGCTATTAGTGATTGTATTTGGCTGGTTTTCGAACTCGTCCAAGCTTTTATCGATATTACCAATCTTTGCAAGTTTGGTAAAGATTAAATGGACAACAACTGTGCTGTTATTCATTTCGAACTTTTCCGATTATTCATTAATATTAACAATCAGTGTATGGGCAGTAATCGTACAAGGGCAGGCATCCTGGTAGAACGACAGACGTTCTGTAAGCTAGCTTTATGGCTTTTTGACATATATGCATGCAAGAATTATTATGAAGCATACACGAAATGGGATGGACTTATGGACAACGGGTATCACTATATTCACGTTGTGGTTGTGGGGTATAAAACTTCATCTTCTCTAAAACCTCTTGAAGGATTTTGTTGAGGCGTTAACAAAATGATCTCTGGGATAGTGCACTTGTGTTTTTCGCAGCCGCCAGTTGTCCTAGATGACCGCCATGGCTAAAACTAGGTCAAAATTAAGGAAACCTCTTATTCCATTTTAATGAAATATCATATACATGTTCCTTGAGTTGGTCTCTACCCTGTAGTTCGTTATCGTTGAATAATCAAAATGGCCGCCATGTTGACCCAAAGTTTTCATTGAGTTATATAGGAAAATGTTAAATAAGAAACCTTTTGAAGGATTTTGTTGAAACTTTATCACAATGGTTGGCGTCTAGTAAGTTCGTGTTTTTTGTGTTTTTTTCAATAATCAAAATGGCAGCCTTGGCGACCCGAAGTTTATATAGGAAAAGGAAAAATATGACATCTTCTCTGAAACAGCTTGAAGGAGTTTGATGAAACTTAATCACAATGATTTTTAGGGAAGTTCTCTTCAGATTTGTGTTTCTCGTGGCCGCCAGTTTTCCAAGATGGCCACCATGTCTAAAACTAGGTAAAACTTAAGGCAACCATGTATTCCATTCTCCACATGGCCAAACACATAATTATTAGATTTGTGATGAATTGCATTATGTTCACAGATTGAGAGGTTATGTTGACTAAAAAAGCAAGAAACACAAAAATTCAAGGCAATGCCTAATTATTAATAATATTTTACCATGTATTTTATGTAAATGCTTGATACAAACTTTAATATTAAGGTGTGTCCCTTTAAAAATGAATACAAAAACTACAAGATTTATAAGCAGAACATAAACTGCAATACGAAACGTACAATGGCCCGTGTAGGGAACGTCCAATAACCACAGTACGAATCGTCTAGTTACCTGGGTACGAACCGTCAAAGGTAAAATACGTGCATAGTTCAGCTTTTACCCCCAACCCATTTAACACGAGCATGCGCAAAAGGAACACGACATATTTGTAAGTATGCGGATATAAATATTTGGCAGAGAAAAGTGCATTTACATACATTTACCGATGCCCATATGTTTCATCAAAATCCTTCAAGCGGTTTCAGAGAAGATGTCATTTTTAACCTTTTCCTATATAACTCTTTGTAAACTTTGGGTTGCGTGGAGGCCATTGTGATTATTCTACAATAACGAAAAACACAAACTTGACAGAGGCCAACCCATATGTGCTTCATCATCCAATCTTTGCCAACCTTTTTATCCGCCACAACCACAACGTGAATATAGTGATACCCTCTGTCCGTACGTTCATCCCATTTCGTGTATGCTTCATAATTCTTGCATGCATATATGTCAAAAAGCCATAAAGCTAGATTACAGAACGTCTGTCGTTCTACCATGATGCCTGCCCTTGTACGATAACTGCCCATAAACTGATCGTTAATATCAAAGAATACTCGAACAATTTCGAAATGAGTAACAGCACAGTTGTGGTTCAGTTAATCTTTACCAAACTTCCACAGATTGTTAATATCAATGAAAGATCGGATGAGTTCGAAAACTAGCCAAATACAATCAGTAACAGCAGAGTTTTGGCCCTTGTTTTTTTAAAAAAAGCTATATTCTGCCTTGTGAACACTCTAGTACCTTCTTTTAAAATTTGATATTTACCAAATTTACAAAGATTGTAAATATCAATGTAAGCTCAGACAGGCTTGAAAACCAGGCAAATTCAGTTACTAACACTGCAGTTACGGCCCTTCATTTAGTTAAAAACGCTGTATTTTGCCTCATTAAGAAGATCGGGCTTTCATTTGGCCAGATTGTAATAAAACTCCACGGATCATCAGTACCAAATCTAGTTATGGTTGTCGTGACCATGTTCCGTTTGAATGATTTTTGCCTGATTTATGGCCCTTTAAAAGTTTTACGACACAAACTTCATCTGGACTATTTCTCTTGAACACTTGCCTGGATTTCAACAAAACTGCAGAGTTGATCAGTACCAAGTTAGTTACATGTATGCATATCATCGCCATATGTCGGTTGAAAGATTTTTGGCAGAGTTATGACCCTTTAAAGGTTTATCATACACAAGTTTTGGCCGGCTACTTCTCCTGAACCCCTGACCGGATTTCAGTGAAACCTTGCAGGAATGATCAGTAGTGTTGTTGATTTGATCGATCATCGATCAGTTATGCTGTTGATCTGTTCAATCGATTACAATTTTTCATGATCAACTTGACTCGGTTGTTGAAAATTATGGCTTATTTCATTCTCTTGTACTAAAATATACACGAAAATAAAACCAGTTACAGTTTTGCAACAAATCATCACATGTATATAGCGGGTAACACCACAAGGTTTTGTACAGACTACTTCTCCTGATTTCTGGATAAAAGCTGTTATACACAGTTGAGCGTCTACAGGTCTTACACAGTTGAGCTTCTGCAGGTCCTCTTGGGCCTCTTGTTCATTTTGACCTGGCTAAACTTACCCAATCCAATTGATGTTTAAATACAATTACATTTATCAATGTTATCTATACAAATTATTTCGACAGGCTTTAGCAGTATAATTAAATAATAATGTTTCTGTTTGTTTTTTTGGCGTATGTATTGTCTTGGGACTGGGTCCAGCCATATTTATATCAGTGTAACGATATTGTACATCTTAATAAAATTAACCAAATTAGTATTGCTATCGCTATCTGTATATAAGTGTATTATATGAAAATAAACATGAATTGAGAACTGAATCACATGATTATGGACATATACAAGTGCCTATTATACATTATGATATGTACTGCGTTAGTTTGCTGGTTTTTAATATAGCATCGAACTAAAAATAAACAGCTACACTTGTCATGCACAGAAAATACTATTGATTACATTATCATATTGAGTAACTTCAAATACAACTTAACTGTATCAGCAAAGATTATTCGTTTGATGTTAAATTAACCCGACCAACTGGTTGATTAAATAATACAACGCAGTGCAAGTTGTCTTTATATGTCCGTTACATAGGGTGCTGTATCAATGAAGAGTGGCCTCTGTAGAATTGACGTCGCGATACATCACCGGTTAAACGAAGCTGTGATTTGTAACACGTTACTCTACTAATGGTTCTGTTATATTCATGATATTAGTTTCAATTAATATCTTCGCTGACATCATGTTGCAAGTGTTGATTACTTACTACAGTTTCTTTGTTTAAATGGGCATTATCGGATTTCAAATCATTATACGCTAATTGTATAATGTTATTTGAGTTTGTTTTCCTGATAACTGCCGTAATAATCTACAAACAACATTTTGATAGCCACGACATACATAACACTCTGTGTTAACAAAATACAAAGGCATTTTGTCTTCAATATAACCATCAATGGAAGCAGTGCAATAATGTAATTCGAAATCACTCGTCAGTATTTTACATTCGAGCGTTTTAGTCTAAAAAGAAGATTTACCTTGTTGCTTCCAAAAGATCTCCGTTTTTAAGTATGTATTAACATTCACACTAGCGTTCGCTAAGTTCAGTATGACAGCTGTATTGTCTCCCCGTGCTAAAAATTAGTCTTTGGGATCATTGAACCCGGTATAGGTGGCCTAGAAGACAAACCCAGTAAAGGTGTCCTTGAATTCAGACCCAGTATAGGTGGCCTTGAAGTCAAACCCAGTTTAGGCGGCCTTAAAGTCAAACCCAGTAAAGGTGGCCGTGGAGTCAAACCCAGTATAGGCGGCCTTGAAGTCAAACCCGGTAAAGGTGGCCGTGGAGTCAAACCCAGTATACGTGGCCTTGAAGTCAAACCCAGTATAGGTGGCATTGAAGTCAAACCCAGTATAGGTGGCCGTGGAGTCAAACCCAGTATAGGTGGCCGTGAGGTCAAACCCAGTATAGGTGACCGTAAAGTCAAACCCAGTATAGGTGGCCTTGAAATCAATCCCAGTATAGGTGGCCTTGAAGTCAAACCCAGTATAGGTGGCCTTGAAGTCATACCCAGTATAGGTGGCCTTGAAGTCAAACCCAGTATATGTGGCCTTGAAGTCAAACCCAGTATAGGCGGCCTTGAAGTCAAACCCAGTATATGTGGCCTTGAAGTCAAAACCAGTATAGGTGGGCGTAAGGTCAAACCCAGTATAGGTGGCCTTGAAGTCAAAACCAGTATAGGTGGCCTTGAAAGAGAATACCGATTAAGCAATGAGGCGTGAGCGGTGTTGCTTCTTACATTACCTTTCACGAACAGACTCAATAAAACCGCATCTTCTACTTATTCTCTTGGTTGAGTTTTTTTATTTCAAAAGGTCTCCCTCTTTAGTTTTAATTTATATGTATTATATATTGCTTACTTGTGTAAGATTAATATACAATGCGATGTTACCCTTGCTTGTTTGTGCTTCAGTACACTTCGTACAATGCTCTTATCAAACACACTAATAAAATCAGAAATATGTTTAGCGTTATAATATATACCGAATAGTTGATTTTGGAACATTCAGATGAGTATGAAATGAGAAAAGATGGTACGAAATCATAATAATCTGCATGAGTGAGTGTTAGATTGACTGAATACGATTAATATAGAGTTGAAGACTACATAAAGCACGCGAGCATTATAGAGTAAAGTCAACCTTATAATGGGCTTGAAAAATAAATGGTGCTTTATTAATCCGCAATGTGGTTTTAAAGGATATTTAAATAAAACAAAACATATTATATAATACAAAAGCACAGCATTGCCGGGTGACGCCCTAATAATTAAATTGGCGCTTATATGTCAATACAATGCAACATAACAAATTAGTATGGTAATTTGCAAAGCAATATCTGAGGAGAATAGTCGTGTTTTTTTAATGATATTCAGCCAATATTTTCCTATAAATCAAGCATATTTGTCAGACTTATGGGCCTAGATGCCTGCATTAGACACATAATTGAATATAATACTGTAGCCCAACTCACACACAAAGTCATATTCATTCAAGCATGTCTATAGTATGGTTCCTAATTGAACAAATTATCCCTTCAAGTGATTTAAAACGTAAGGTTTATTATTGTATTGAACCATCAGGTCAGTTAACATCACATGAAAGTAGTTGACACAGGTTATACTAAAACCATCAGAACGCTTAGTGCGACCTGGAGTATCTTTTAATTTAAAACTCGCGATACACACTATTTTTCACTGTCATCTCATTATGCAACTGTTCAGTTTGTTCAATGACCAGACTATTTTGAGGTGCATAACCTTGACAAAAACATATGTATATATGTCGGATTGTATCACGCAGATAAATGATTTCTGTATATGTATAAGCCATGTAACAACACTACTGAAACACAACTTTTGAAACGCTTGCGTAAAATAGTTACAAAACATTTTTCTTTGGTTGGGTAAAAAAATGTGTTTTTTACTAAAATGTACTTGACATGTTATATATTGGAATGATTAAATCATGGATCATGTTCTTGTTTTAATTATCGCTGTTAAAATCTGTATCGAATTAATAAACACCCGATATAGTGCTGTTTTACTTGTTTGCTATATTTTACAACACGACAATCTTGCTATTTTTAAAAACTCAAGGCATACCGTTAGTTGTGTCTACATCAATAGCATTTGTTTTGTCATTAATACTAATTATGAGAATAATGTCAAGCAAATTGTTTTTGCATATTATTAACTGTTGATTAAAGTCAACCAATACTATATTTAAACCTATAGTAGAATTATATGAATTCTAATACGACCTGCGCATACAAAGAAGAGAGACAGCTGTATACTATTATACGATACAATACAGCTGTTCCATTAATTCCCCGCGTATATTTCATCCGTTGGAAGCGCCACGTTACATGACGTCACTTGGTAGTGTATCTGAACATATTGTACAACGCAGAACTTTACATACGGGGGCGCCCAATGGAACGGCCTTTAAACATAGCAGCCTGATTACCTTGACCTCCGAGATAATATATAGTGCCCCCACAATTCTTTCTTAACTAATGAAAATCCGTATAAGGCTCGCTTTATTTCTTATTCTAGTGCCTGCACCACAACAAACATCTCCAAACTTTTAACTTCTTGTCTTACTGCCGTTAAAGATCACGTTAAACTATATTGTGATAAAACTTATGAAAACTCTGGGATTAATTTATTTTGGTCTATAAAACATTCAGGAGACGTTCTTGATAAAATGTTCAATAAAGATCAAGTTTTATCAATAAGTACTTATGACTTCTCTACACTATATACAACCTTACCACATCATCTTATTAAAGACAAGCTAATTTCTCTTATTCAAAAAACATTCGCTAGAGAAAATACTACATTTTTGGCATGTAATAATATTAAAGCGTTGTTCACTAACGGCAGTTTAGACAATTATACTATGTGGACTTGCTATGAAGTTTGTGAAGCACTCATCTTCCTATTAGATAATATTTTCGTCAGGTATGGTACCACCGTTTATAGACAAATTGTTGGTATTCCTCTGGGTACGAACTGTGCACCACTTGTCGCATATTTGTTTTTATTTTGCTATGAAAGGGATTTCATGTTGAGTCTTTCACCAGATACCCAGGCAGATATTATTGAAGCTTTTAATGACACTTCTCGGTATGTGGATGACATACTGAACATTGACAACCCTTTCTTTCCAACTATGGTTCATAATATTTATCCTAAAGAACTTCGGCCTAATAAAGAAAATATATCTGATAATAACGCTTCTTTTCTTGATTTAGATCTCTCGATTGAAATTGGTAAAATAATTAGCAAAATCTATGACGAGAGAGATGATTTTAATTTTGACATTGTATATTATCCCCAAAAAACGAAATAGATTTCATTATTGTTTAAATAAATTTAAAAGTGCTAAAACTGATGAAAATAGAGCTGTATTACTTAAATCTCGTTCTGAATACAAACCACTGATGCAAAAATGTCGTAGAAAGCATATAAATGAACAAACTAAAAGTTAAAACTCATACAGAAATAAAAATGCAAACTTATCTGGAACACATAAAACGAAATATAACACTGTGACAGTCTTGATCTGAACAATAGTTTAAACATTTTATCAATCCGGATGATCACTTCTTCAATCCGGATGATGATGTAATTTATTTTAATAAACGATTTGTTAATGGTGAATTTGAAATTATGTTGAATGAATTAGATGAGTATTTCAGATATGATAAAATAGTAAAGGCAGTTAACATGGTTAAGCAACTCAAAAATGGCAAGAGCCCTGGATTTTTTGTTAAACAAGTATTTTAGTATTGGCATGGACATTTTATTACCATATTTGTCAGCTTTATTTCATAATATTTAAAAAACATGTATTTTCCCAAAGTCTTGGTCGGAAGGTTTTATAATCCCACAACATAAAACGGATTCTATTAATAGTACTGGTAACAATAAGGGGATTACCTTATTGAGCATATTAGGCAAGTTATTTACTCGCGTTTTAAATAACAGATTAAATATTTGGCCAGAATGTTACACCATATATATTGAGGCACAAGCAGCATTTAGAAGTGGCAAGAGCACAACTGATAATATTTTCGTTTTACATGGTTTAATTACACACGTGATTTATAGATTTAGCAAAGCTTTTGATAATGTCGAAAGAAACAGCACGTGGTCAAAACTAATACAACTAGGTATAACAGGTAAAATGTTAACAGCTATCAGGAGCATTTTCGAAAGCTTAAAGTCACGAGTCAAATATAATAACATGTTAAGGAATGAATTTTCATGTATGCTTGGTGTGCATCAAGTAGAATGTTTGTCCCTTTCTTTTGCTGTTTTTAAATGATATAGAAGAACATGCTATGTAACATGGATTTGATGGCATTGATATATGAAGAAAACTTTCATTTATCTTTACGCCGATGATATAGATATTTTTTCTGAAACACCTAAAGAAACATAATGGAACTCCATTAGGCGATGGGAACGCTGATATAAGCAAGATTGTATAACGGATATTTCGACAATGAAGCACGTTTGAAAACATTGTGTTTACTGAAACAAATTGATAACCTGTTTACGATTACCTATTACATGTTTTAATTTTACAATATGCAAACTTGTTAAGCCAAAATTAAGGTTTTATTTCATACTACAGCCAACCTCATTTTCGCTTCTTGGGTAAGGCGTTGGATGGGGTATGTTTTACGTATTTCCATTAGCTGTGGTATGAAATAAAATCTTTATTTCGGCTTAAACTGTTTGCATATTGATACATTAAAATATTTATTAGGTATTTTTAAAAGGTTATCGCATTTTTTGTCTGTAAAAACATGTTTTTACGTATTTTATTGTCGAAATACCCTGTTATAAGATCCTGCTACTACATCGAATATTGGAATTAAGGACCACGTAACGAAAAGCTAATGCTCGGACCACGTAACGGAGATGGAAACTAAAAGTTAATGTTAATTAAACCAAAGTAATTATTTTTAGAAAAGCGGAAATTTTCCCTAGAAATTTGAATTTTGTTTTTAATGATGTGAATCTAGAAATAGTCAAAAACCTTTTCAAACTTGGCATAGTCTTTTGACAAGGTGGATCTTTTAGCGAAACACAAAAGATCTTAGCTGTTAAAGCACAGAAGGCTATATTTTAACTAATTAAACTTCTGATGAAACTTTCAGACGTTCTACCAAAAATGATTTTGTGTACGGTGTCCTTGGTAGATTTAGTTTGACAAGCATTATATATTATGGAATAATCAAACATTTGTTTAAAATTGTACAAAGTAATGATACTAAGTATTGTAAATATATATATATAACATGTTAATGTATGATAGTGAAAAATATCCAAATAAGGGTCACTCTCGTCCATAGGAAATGCAGCTTTCACAGAACACAGTAAACCCAAAAACACGCAAGTATGATTAAATTAGCAACAGTTTAGTAGCGAAAATGAACAAAAAAAAAGAAATATAAAAAGATCGGACAGGGAAAGTAGCATTCAAGGAGGACAGTCAACCACAAAACACAGAAACAAACATAGAAACAGACAAACAAGAAGGCAAAAGATATAATAAAAGTAAACGACATCACAAACACAAAAGGGTTGACAATAGGGCTACCGCCAGTAATTTAAACTACATTTCACCCAGTAATGATGCTCGATATAAGCTAACTACCGATATATATCATTTTGGTTCTTTGAAAAAAAGGCATTTTTATTGTTTCTTTAATATCATACCTTTGTATATAATATTTGTTTTAAGGAATGAAAGAACCTGAATGGGAATGTGTGTTGTTAACTTAACATAGAATGTATATTTTGTAAAGTATGTTGTGTGATGGTCCTTCCCGACCCACAGCACACTCATTCACGGGGAGATTAAATGGGTTTAATTTATTCTGGTCGTACCCTAGATTGGTTTTCTCTTTAGCTGCAACTACTATGGTTGTTCAGTACGATTCTGGATACATCCTGAGATGTTTATTACTTTGTATGTGTGTCTTTAGTTAGTTTCTCTGGATGTTTACTTTATTGTTAGAGATTTAGTTTTGATGGGATGTAGTTTTGTTTACACTGTCTTGTCTATTTGGGCGCTGAAGACAAGATAATAGCGAGGATTGTGCGCATATAAAATCAATTCAAGCTAACCAGTAGGCCGTATTGCCTACTGACCGTTCCAAGTCGGTAACCCTGTCTTCACCACCCTTTCTGTTGATTTTTGTCTCTTTCATTGTGGTTTCAAGTCCTTGTTTGCAGTAAAGTGCGGACCTACGATGCCATTGCGTTCGGACGCTGTGGTTTCTATAGGACCCTATATATCATTTTGCCCTTTTTTGGCAACTGAAAAAAAATAAATAAAAAAATGTAACTTTGTCTTATATTTGGTTATCATACAAGCATGCCACCGACGTATGGTCTCGGTTTCTAATAAAACGCTTTGCCCTAAACGAGAAAACAATGGGCGAAACAAACAAAATGGAATTTAGTTGGGAGGAGCGGCTATGAAGCCTGCGTATCCTAGGTAATAGTAAAAAGACTAATTTAAAATGCAGCCAAATATCCTAAGAGTGATTAAACAATACTCAGAACTTTTGAAGGCTGGAGTAACATAAACAAATATATATTCGAAATTCAAGTAGGAAAACAAAGGTATCGATGAATTTACCACCGATATCTGTTAATATCGGGCCCAGCAATCTCCAAAGGTCGGAATGAATAACAGTCCTGATTGGAAGCACAGGGAGACGTTTTACCGCCGACACACTGCACAGGCAACGCTACTGTGATATACATAAAAGTATGAAAAGAGAAATGTTGACATCGCCGAACTCGATAAGTACAAAAGAATATTGCAGTCTCGGTTAGCTTGAGACGGAAGTGAAAAGTACTTGCTACCGTTCTCGCCCTCTAGCCTCGGACTGAGCAAAACTCAATATTTCAAATGTCTATAGCACACACAATTCAACAATCCCGAAGATGAAATGCATACGACGGTGAACATGGAACCTTCAATCGGGTATTTTTCTGATATTAACGCGTCTTTTTTTAGAATTACATCTCTCTATTAAAAATGGAAAATAATTAGCAAAATATATGACAAGTGAGATGATTTTAATTTTGATATCGTTAATTATCCCCAACTAGATGGGGATATTCCCCGAGCAACTTCTTATGGGCTATATGTGTATCAACTTATTCGTTTTTCTAGATCTTGTAGTTGATGATTTTAATATTCGTAATCCTTGTATAACTAAAAATATACTCCATCAGGGCTACCGTTACCATAAACTTCATTACAACTTCATAAAACCTTTGCAAAATATTATTATCGTGATATTCTTTCCAAATGTAAAAGTAATTTAAGAACTCTTCTGCGACAACGACTATCATAACCTGATTTCTATGGTGATGTGATTTATAAACTTTGTAAGTTCCTTGGTCATGATCACTTTCATACTATCTTAGTTAAACTTGTTAACATCTTTATCAAAAGAGGTTATGACCCTATAATTTTGCTACGCACTGCATGCTTGGTATTTACAGTTCGCCACTATGCTCTCCTCTCAGGCTGTGTACCCTTTGATGACGTCTACCTAAAGCCCCAAAGGACGTTGACGTTTGATGTTCGTCTGCAATCCTGTACTGTCGTGCCCTCAATGGATTATTTTCGTGTTGCTCTGGCTTGTGCCAATTCATCGAGTACATTCTTTGTGACTTTCTAGGCTACTGTGTTTTTTGTATTTATATAAGCACGAGCATCTTTGTGTTTTACTTATATTGCCTGTTGATGCTGCCTTGTTGGTTAGAGAACATTTCACTGCGGGGATATATTTATTTACACTGTCCCTTTTTATTGTGATGACAGTAGAGTAAGTGTTAGGTTTGATAAGCCTAAGACCTGGTTTAAACCCCCAGCGCCTTTTTGCCACTGAGCGTTCCAAGGCGGTAGCCCTGTTATCAACCCCTTTTTGTGTTTGTGACGTCAGATGCCTTTATTCCTTATTAACATTGCCATTCATGTTTGTCTTTTTGCGGGTGTTTCCTCTTGTAAGCGCTTGACGACATCTGTCATTCACATTCTAAATAATTGTTCTGTTGAAACATATTCATCAGTAGCATGATATATTCATGCACCACGGAAAAGCAAGCAAGTTTATATCGTGGGAAGAGGGAGTTAGGCATGTACAATTATAGCTATTTTACAATCTATCTCTCTAAATGGCAACCTTGTTTAAGGGTCTTTTCGTGTAGATATGAAAATTGCGTATGTTGCCACATGTGTCACTGAATGAACGTGGGAAATGATGGTTTGGGCGATTATAAAGTGCTTATTCTTATTTTCCAGTCGTGACCGGGAATGTTGAAAGTTGCTTAGATGGAACAGTCGTGTGAAAGGGTAAAATTCGCAGGCAATATGTGGTCAGTATATCTATTTTATGAAATGTTATTTTACATTTGTATTCAATGGGCGTCGCCATTTTGTTTTCTCATGTTGCTACATCCGTTCAGCGTTTATATGTTTCTCAAATATTAACTTGATACAACTAGCATATGATTCTGAAGTTACATTTATTAGATGTAATTATTGTAGTCAATCATTAATTGTAATACAATCTTAAATTGATAACGTTGTATATTAAGTGCATTAGTTAACGCTGAGTTGATATACATGTATATATGCCGAGTCGTAGAACTCATTAATTGTAATACAATATTAAATTGATAACGTTGTATTAGGTGCATTGGTTAACGGTGAGATGATAAAATTGAACATATGCCGATAGGTATACAGGCGTTGTAGAATACGTATACATGGCTACAAGTCATAATTGTTGTATTATTGAACCGACATCTAAATTATGTATGATTACAGCCTAAGCCTCCCGGAGTGGAGCTAAGCATTTAGGGTGTATAGAACTTCTGGGTGATTCAACGCATAACGTAACGAGCGGTGGAGACGGTCCCCGTGCCTGGACAGCATGGTCAGGTTCTCATGGGAGCAACAGCACCCGGGACACGTGGTGTGCTCGTCATCAGACCCCACTGGAGGAACATTACCCCACAACCTCGGTGGAGGTTATTCATTGGATCATCAACCCTTATAGAAGGCCTTTGATTACAATCATCGATCATTGGAGTCGCGCTTCATGTTCATAAGCTACCGCGCATCAAATACATCGCGTTATATCATCATTCTTTGTGACGTTTGTGATGTAACTTCAACAACACTTTAGTGTCATATATAGACAGCCGACATATTCAGTATTCGTGTTAATACGTCTTATACGTTCTTGAGAACAGTCTTTTTCATCTTTCATTTGTGTATTCGCTTGTTTTTCTCGATGATTTTTTATATATATATATAAAAGTTGCATTAAACTTATGTAAATTCAGTCACCGACATTAATTCTTTCCTGAGTTAGTCCCAATCTCTAGGGTCATCTTGCGACAGACACACCGGATGTGTGCGCAAGCGAACATAGTAGTCACAACTACATTTAAAAAATATGTTTATTTGAAATTAAACGCTATTTTGTTCAGGTGAATATAAATAAACATGTTTATAGCACATACTGCATGACACACGTCAATATCATCATTGCCTATATCCAAAACAAGGTCGTACATAACACAGTTCACACCGTAGATTCTTTAATGAGGCTTTTTAGTCTTATATAAACATGCTGATACTGCAAATGGAGTGTGTTTATAACATAAACGAAATTATAAGCATGCCATATTATAGTTAATTATTGCGTTTTTGTTTAAATACATTATCAAGTGGTTAGATAAAACGTGTAAAATCCGTTATTGGAGGACAGGATCTGCTACCAACGCACACTTGTTCCGTAATGTACTGATGAAATGATTGTAGAAACAATTAAGTTTTATTAACAAAAACTGAATCCTCCTGAGACCTGGAACGCTTGAGATAGAGAAGCGCAATAAATGTGTTTTATTTCTGGAAAATTTAACCATTATGCTTCACACCAATCCCAGGTGTTTGGTCCATGTGTGTGTTACTGTTTGAGAATACATCTAGGTATTATCTTATTCATCAACTGCACTTCAGTGTATATATTTATCATTTGTAATAAATACTGATAAAGGTGATCCTTTGGGAGCAACAAACACAATTAAGAGAATAAAGCAGCAGACTCGGTTTTATTGAGTCTGTTCATGAGAAGTAATGAAAGAAGCAACACCTCTCACGCCCCCTAGCACCAGCTTAAGCGGTATTCTACTTCAAAGCCACCTATATTGGGCTCGTTGTAACTTTTGAACCTGTAATAATTCTAATAAATAAAGATATAAAAATCGAACAGGAAGAGCCGCATTCAAGGACGAGAGTCAACCACAAGTACACACATAAGCACAGAACAAATTTAAATATGAATAAAAAGTCAAATACATCACAAACACAAAAGGGTTGACAATAGAGCTACCGCCTTGGAACGGTCAATGGCAATAAGAGGCCGCTTGGGGTTTAAACGAGGTTGTAGGGTGCAACAAACCTCACTCTTACCATACCGTCGTATTGTTTTGTTTTATGACGGTGTAGTCATCAATGTAGTGTTGGCATCATAATGTTTTGTGGACAAATTGGAATCCATCCGAAATTAGCTTAATACACTTATCGCTTTCCTTTTACCTCGAATGTTTTCTTGTGAAATTATTGCAGCCATGTTACGTTCACATTAAATGCGAGACAAAGAGAATGATTTGCGACAGAATTGCACGCTGCCATTCCGCCCAGTAACCCATATACTAGTTTTGATATGCTACAATCCTCTCCATACGACATGCGACATGATAAGTTCTACTATGAAATAAGGCAAGCTACAAACGATGAAAACCATGATGATCACACAAAATAACTTTAGAGTTTTTATTTTTGCTCTTGGTAGAGACGTATTATGTGTACCGGTTTTAAATCTGTTTGAGGGTTTTCTTGTTGCTGTGTCCGTTTTTACTTTCCGGCAATTTTCATGAATATTCTCGTGTAACAGACGATGAGTATAAATAAGAGTATGACGAATACAACAAAGCAAAAATACGTGATCAACGCTTGTCTGTGCAATTCTGGTTTATTACGAAAGATATGTTCACACTTCCTTTGGAAGTATTCAGCTGGAACACTCCGAACATGGTAAAGGAGACAAGTACTGCCATATTTCACCCTACTCCGGCCATCTTCCATACCTAAAATAGTCGATAATATCCATATTAACACGAACAAACACATCAATGGAATTTGATGTTTTGTGTGTGAATTGTTTATCTAAGTCGAGTAATGTTATCTTTATTCATTATCATTAAAGAGTATTGGTCCGCCGTCTTCGAAAAAAAGTTCAAACGTTTTAAAGATAAGGACCTATAGTTTTTAATAAATCAGCCATGTAATTCACTACCGCTCATGAACAGTCTCAGTCAAACCGAGACTGCAATATTTCGTATGTGTCGTTTTCGGCCGTTTCCAAAGGTCCATTATCATACTCTTTTTTATAGCGCAGTGGCGTTGATTGTGCAGTGTGGCGGCAGTAAGCAGTCTCCCCGCGCTTGCAATCAGTACTGTTATTCATTCGATCTTTGGAGATCGCTGAGCCCGATACTTATATTTGATTATCGGTGGTACTTTTTCATTTGTTTTGTTTTCTTACTTAATTTTCGATTCAGTGGTTCCACTACTCCGGCCGATTAAAGGCTCTGGGTATTGTTTAACCACTTATAGGATATGTTGTCTGCTTTTTAATTTAGTCTTTTGACTGTTACTTGTGATATGCAGTCTTCATAACCGCTGCTCCCAACTAAATTCCATTATGTTTATTTCGCTCTTCGGGGCATAGATTTTTATTAGATACTGGGACAATACGCCGTACGACATGCCATCTTTGGGATGGTTAATATTTTGTACTATTGGTTTTATTAATATTGAGTTCTGCTCAACCCGGGGCTAGAGGGCGTGAGCGGTAGCTAGCATATTTCACTACCACTCATGAATCACTACCACGCAATCAAACCGAGACTGCTATATTTGGTATGTGTCGCATACAATAGGAACAATTCAAACCAAAGCAAACCAAAGCAAATGGTAGTTGCATGACCTTTTCGTCATTGAAATTTATTATTGAGTATTTTCACTTCTAAATTACTCTTTCAAAATCTGTATGACTTCCGATTGTTCATCCAATTCAATTATATAACGTTTATAACTAAACATTCATTTGTATCAAAAACACAACGGCATTTTAAAATGCCACATCTTGCATTGTATTCATATAAATAACGCTTATTTAATTGGAAGATATATTTATATTTCTTGAAAATATATTACTTCTTGTAATAGTGGTTGTTCATGATTTTAATTATTTAAGAGAATCATACTTCAGAGCCCGATGCAAGCTCAAATGAAGTTTATGTCATATATTACTCCCTAGAGAACTACGCATTTGTTTAAAATAACTCCTAGCAAACTATTGCATAATTGATGACTTACAGCACGTCGCGCAATGCGATTTGTACGAGCTAAATTATTGAAAGGTATGCCTTAACCAATTTCGAATAACGCTCTCGTGAAAATGTATAATGTAGGCTAATGATTTGACAAGCCATCACTCTCTAATTTTGTCTCAGTTATGTTTAGTTGTCTGTCTTACCTTTCTCCATCATAAATTATATTTTGAAATTTAGAAGAGAGATCTATATTCCTTTGTCAGATATGGCTTAGAACTATTAATAATACAGGTTATTACTCGTGAATAGCCAACGTTATTTGGAGGCACTGTGCATCCGCATTTGTTCTAGCGTAGATCTGCATTTGTAATTGTAGTATAATTACGCATGCGCAACGTAGAGCCATTATTATCAAACGTTTTGTGTTTGTGATGTCACATGCCTTGCTTCTTATTAACATTTGATTGTTTGTTTTTATGCGTGTATTAGTTTGACTGGTTTCTGCAAAAGCTGCATTTTCTGTTCGACTATTTTACTAATTTGGTTGTATATGACACAATAATGACAATGTTAGAATTCGCCCTGAAAAAAAAATTGGTAATTTATGCAAATCGTGAAGCAATAACGACAAGGTTATAATAAGTTTTGGATAAAGTTACACTTGATAGTATATGCAAATCATGAAGCAATAACGACAAGATTAAAATGTGCGAATGCGTATTATGAGTACACGGAACGCTACAATCATGTCAGAGTAACTAACTTGTGGTAGTTGTCCATATGATAGTAGCTCTATCGATAATTATGTTAAGTGTCATCAGAAGTAATTGTTCTTGTATATATAAATACAAAAGTTAATAGCCTTGAAAGCCAAAAGGAATGTGTACTCTATGACTTGGAAGAAGCCAGAGATACAAGAGAATAAACCATAGAGGGCACGACAAGACAAGATTGCAGTAGGAACGCCACGGACCTATAACATATCAGTTCTGTTCGCATTTTAACTACGCGAACATGGACTATTTCTTTGTATTTTACGGACTATTTTACAAATGTTCAATTAAAACAGACGCCATTTTATTACACCCGAAATTGGGCGCGCTACGTCGGCGAGCACTACGGGTACCTATGGAGTCTAACAACACGCGTACAGTGTTTCATACCGTAGATTATGTAAACACTAATACCTTACCGGACGAAATAACGTCCCATTATGTGTCAACACGATGCAGTGTTGGTGACTGACAGGTCACCGTGACATAACTTGACACGTGAAATTGACATGTTGTTGCAAGTTGGATTTGGGATTATTGTCTGCTGCTGGAGGTCCATGATCAAGGTATTTGTTTTGTCATTAAAATGTGTTTGTTAATAAACAGTACACACCCCTTTTAGATCGTGCATATTTAGACATTGGCCAAATATAGTGCCTAAAAAAGTGGTGTATAGTGTATAATAGAAAGTTCATAATCACTATAAGTGTTTTTCGTGTACTCCGATCTTTCCAGTAACTGGATGTACTGTAAACTGTAGAACGTTTCGTGGAATAAAACAATTGCTAGTAGAAATGCTATCAATATCCCCCGCACCCCGCCCCCACCCAAGTACGGTAGATAGTGTCGGGATAGATGGAGCTTGCATACCGAAAACAAGGAGGGAGTAAGAAAAATAGAAACCCCCTCCACCCCCACCCCTCAGATGCATGAATGTAAATAGTTAGCGTTGTCTCTATATCGTTATGTTATCCCCATTTTCTAGCACATTCGTGAAAACATAACCCGATACAACTACCATTGAAACAATGTAATCTGCCATATACATTTGACTGAAATCGGTCAGATTCATATTGATGTACAGTAAAGTTTTGAGGCAAGGAAGTGATTTTGAATTTACATTTATTTACATTCTGTTGCGAAAAAAAACAACGCAATTTCGAGAAAGTACATTTCACTTAAAAGCCTTTAAGGCGGTGTAGCTACTACGCTTGCCTCCAGTGTGTCTCAAAAGAAATGACTATTCCATGGGCTGGAAATATGCTGTGAAAGTGGAACAATGTTTTTAATGGATCTCCAGTTGGGCTACATTATATTTTACATGTATAAAGAATGATGAGAGATGTTTTTATTACATTAACCGTGTTATTGAACACAAGTAGTATTCATGCTTTATTCAATTTAGTCATTGTATCTTTTCTTTTTTAAATATGTTACATTATGTATAACAAAGGATACACTATGTCTGTTTGATCATTGACATTGGACTGATGTTGTTTTCAGAGAGGTCTCAAATGTGAATCGTGCCCTTGGGCAGCTCTAAGTGAATTGATACTGACGACTTCAGAATGTCAACACGTATTAAATGCCATTGGATCATATAGAGGTAAGAGCCTTTTTAAAAATTGTTTGCACTTGTGTAGTTCTTTAAATGGAGCTTGTGTTATGCTTGCACGGTGCTGTTCAAAGTTAGAGTAAAAAATAATTTCAGTGATAGTGCAGCGTGATTGTCATATGAGCTCGTGTAAACTACATGTACTGGATACATGCAAAAACAAGTTGTGTTAAAGGGACACTAGGCAGTCTTTATTTGTTTAAAACTTCTGGAGTTCGGTTAATTTTTCTGCATAGTTTGAATTTGTGCATCAATAATATTATTTATTAGAATAGTTCAGAAGAAATTGTTTTACACATTACTTACTGTTAATAATAGTGCACCTATAATAATTCATTTAACTTTTAATGCAAGCAGGTTTAAATTTAACATGTTACCGGTTAACAAATGGAGATGCTAATGTTAAAGCTTGATAAATACTTCAAGATTGCCGTGTGTCCCTTTAACATCATCTAATTGGTCTATGTGATGGGTCCTCAATTTATTAAAGGGACACAGAGCAAATTTCCAATCTTGTGTCTGTTTTACACATTTTCACATCAGAACAGACCACACATCTACAAAAGTGTCTTCTCAACTGCCCTGTTTAATCATGTTTTATTTCTAAAACTAGCGGCATCACCAGGTTTTGAGAGAGAAAATAAATAGTTGTATTATAATGTTTTCTCCCCTTGTAAAATGACCTTACTAAGTCATTAAAGTAAAATATCCTATGAACAAAACGTGTAAAATTTAACAATTTTAGATTTTTGGCCAGACTTGTATTTTATTCCCCTTCTAGTAAAAATGGCTTATAGAACATTGCACCCTCTGTCAGATTTAACTTTCCTTATAACAGATTCTTGCTGTACTGTTGGGTGAAACATACATTAAAATGGTTCTATAATCATGTCAGTTCAATCATATACTCGTATGATACACAATATAATATGTATTGACCCTTTACTTCATGTGCCATTTACTCAGTTTTGGTCAAGGGACGTTTATAGCATATCGGCTTTGAATCCAGTGAACACGGATTCAATTCTTACTGGCGCCACTGGGCGCTTTATTCAAATTGAATACTCTGCTCGACTTATATTAACTTTTTATTCTATGTCTTTCTTTTCTTTCAGTCTGCACGTCTTGTGGAAGAAGACTCCATGTACACCACTGGCCAGAGTCAATGCTGAAGTTTATGTTCGCTCAATTATTTGCTTAATAAAGTATACATATGAACTAAAATATTGTCTTTATAATTATGTCTTCCACCACAAAGTGGTAGGTGAGACAGATTAGATTTGGCCTTTCCGTTCGTCTGTCACAAATCTTGTCTGCGCTACTTGTTGGGTTTTGACGAAACTTTGTACAAACTCTTTATTACTTTCTCTGAAGCTAATTTCATAAAACTTCATACTTTGAATGCCTTTGGTGAAATGATAATCCCTGTTTATTTTGAAGTCAGTAGTTGAAAGGTCCGTTACCATGACGGGAAAATGAAAAGTATTGCCCACACAGATTTTCCTCTTACCTAAAACAAATTTCATGAAACTTCATTGTTGGACAGTGGAAAGAGGATGATCGTTTGATTTTTAGGTAAAAGGTCAAGTTTCCTGCAGACATCCACTTTCCAAGGATAAGCATATGTTACAACACACATGTTATAATATTAATGGTATAATATATGAATATTTTCCTGCACAATGTTAAATCCGGTAAAACAAGTGGTTTTGTTCACCGATACTATCGCCTGTGAACCAAACCACTTGTTGTTAAATTACAGGATTCAACAGTGTGTAAGACATATTCCGATCATCCATTTTTTTTTTAAATCATAAATTAAAAAATATATATATTAAAACAAACAAAACATGCTATTTGATGAAAACAGACGTATTCAAATTTTCAAAGTAGCAATATTCGCAGAATATAGTAGATTTCAACTGCTGAAAACAAACATGTATTTTTTTTCCAGGAAATAATACTTCTGTGAATATAGTATATATGTTCAGGGAAATGTTTAATATGTCTGTTTTCAAATACTACAAATCGTAACGCACCGCACATGTATATTCAGTATTTACTTCCAATATAGTAGTGAGTATGACTGCGTTCTGGGACCATATAAATATAAAAGAATAATATATATAAATATATATATATAACTATATATACCCTATAAATATAAACGACCCGCACTTTTTGGATTCACGCGTACAGTGTTTCACAACACCACAAATCTGGCAAGTGCTCCATTGACACAATGTCATGTCCACGTTTATGTTATGAAATCTTCAAGTCTACACATAATCATGTTTGTTACCGACAGTAGCATGTATGTTACTCGTCAGTCATTTATTTACTTGGTTAAAGGGACACATGCCAATCTTGCTTTCTTTAAAACTCGAGTCGCCCCCTCAGTTTTAAACGAACAGTTAAAAGAACTTCTTTCTGCCTGTTAAACTTATATTAGTTTATCGCTTTTTCTGATTTCGAAAATTAACTCATGATTTCATTTTCCGATATACCGTTGCAACAATGTTTGTTAAAATAAATTGGCCACTCTGACATAAACCCAAAGCATGTATCGATAAAAAAAAATAGTGTAAAATACATGAACACATACATTTTAAATATATGTGTTTACATAACGAAATTATTTAATTGTTTCTGTAGCGGTCGTCTTTTCTTAATGAATATGAATGTTGCCGTCTTTGGGTCGGACGGTCCTGTTACTTAATTAGTACTTGTCTCCGTTTATTGAAATTCTACATATATACAGATATATATACAGATATATATTCTACATATATACAGAGGAGAGATGTATCTATATGATTTTGTTATTATGCTCGCTTCTAAAATGACGAAATAAATCGATTTGAATAAAGGCGCATTCTCAGCAATACAAAACGTATTGTGTGTACGGGTTGGAGGGGGGAAACCCACGGGGTTGGAGGGATACTACCGTAATGTTGCTCTCATAAATACTGTTAACATACTACATCAATAATATAACAACTACTGAACAATGCTGAAATCGATTTATCTTTATAAATGAATTCATAATTCCACAATTTTATTCCGTGCGAACATCGATTTGGAACGTCGATTCGGCGTATTTAAACGATTACGGTGTACTTTGTTAATTTTCGGGGGAAAAAAGTACTTGCCTCCGATTTTTTTTTATATTTTACATATCTACAGAGGAAAGATGTATTTACGCGTACATGCTTTTGTTTTTTTCTCTCGCTTCTAAAATGATGAAATAAATCAAATTTGATTAAAACTGCGCATTAGCAGCTATATACAACTTAATCAATACGGTATGGAGGGTGGTGGGGGTGGAATGAGGGGCGGGGTTGCAGGGATACTACCGTAATGGTGTCCTTGAGAAAAACGGTGAACATTCTACTCTAATACTATTTATTAAATACAGAACAATGTTGAAATCAATATATCTCTTAAAAAGGATTTCACAATTTCATGGTTTTATATCCCGCGTGTACATTAACTTCGAAAGGCGATTGTTCATATTTTAGCGAACACGGTGTACTTTGTTAATTTTGAGGAAAAAAAAGTACTTTTTTCTGATTGACTTTAAATGTTGGGTTTTAATAGTAGACATGTCAATGAACACTTTCGTGAATTCATTCTCGCTGTTAAAACCTTTTTTTTTGCATTTTTTTCGGATTCAGAAAATTAGCACTGCAACATATATTTTCACAATCCTCATTTCCTTTCCCGACGTACCGTTACAATTTTGTTTGTTAAAACCTATTCTGAGCACTCCGGCATAAACCAAAAGCATGTATAGATCAGAAGAAATTTAATCTGGAATGCATGGATACATACATTTGAAATATATGTATTGAAATAATGGAATTATTTCATTTATTGTGTACCCGGTCGCGTCTGTAAATGTATATGCATTATGCCGTCTTTGAGTCTGTGGGTCATGTTAGTTAATTTTGGGGGAAAAAAAGTACTTGTCTCCGATTTCATTAAAAAATTGCATATGGACAGAGGAAAGATTTATCTACGCGTACATGCATTTGTTTTTATTCTCGCTTTTAAAATGACAAAATAAATCGATTTTGATTTAAAAACGCATTTTTGGCAATTTAAACCTTAAAACAACCTAAATTTATCCCTTTGAAAAATACCTTTAACTATTAATGGGAATTACACGAAATGTACACCAATTATGTTCGACCGATGTAGTTTGTGAATATTATTACTTTTACAACGATCTGTGATGGTGTTTTGTTATAATCACAGTTTATAAATAATAGTTGAAGAAATCTGACCAGTGACAATTTTCCCGATAATGTCATTTTGTTATCGATTTTATCACGTGACCTTGTTTGATAAATATTCCTACGCCATAGGGCTGGCGTTCCTACTATTGTAGACAAACATCAAACGTCACGGTCCTTTTGGGCTTTAAGTAAACGTCATCATGGGGTCACAGCATGTCCGGCCATCACAAAAATAAAAAAGAATGCATAGTGACGAACATTTAATGGGTCCACCACCAAGCATGCAGTGTTTTGCAAAATGATAGGGTCATAACCTCTTTTGATAAACCTTTTAAGTTGTTTCGCTAACAGAATAACGACATTTTAAACACATACATCACATTTTCCTGGTTGTAAACAGTATGCATTAACCCGTCGGCATTCGTATTAGTTCGTGTATTTCGTGAAATTCACAAATTAAGTTACGAAAGCAAAGCACGTTCACTAAATTGATTAATGTTTGAATATTGTGTTACTTCGTTAAACGTGCATTATGACAAAGAGAGAAATAAAAATGCTCGGTATCGAGCCATTTCAGCAAGGCAAGTACCGTATAGCTATTTGGTGTTTTACCAAAGTTGGCTGTATATTGTTTAAATTATAAAGCTAGTGTATCGTCACTTTTCTCAAATTATAGATATAAAAATCGAACATGAAAAGCAGCATTCAAGGACAAAAGGCAACCACAAACACACACAGAAACAAAGAACAACTATATATAAACATGAATAAAAGGCAAAATATGACATCACAAACACACAAGGGTTGACAATAGGGCTACCGCCTTGGAACGGTCAATGGCAAAAATGGCTGCTGGGGGTTTAAATCAGGTTCTATGGTGCACCAAACCTCACACTTACCCTGTTATAATTAATCATGTAACATAATTGACCGTTCATGATATCTGCATAATAATATGATAACATTATTCCCTTACCTGCCTAATACTTTATGACAAAATGCTCAAACTAAATGCTCAAACCAAATGCTGTCCTGCATCGTGTTTTAAGCTCGGTTAAGCCAATGGTTTGCAGTTTGTACTGCTGGCGAGTGTTTTTCTTTTATAATATTTATCCTTAAACAAATACTAATACCCATTAAGTATTGATTATTGTTTAGAGACTGCCCCTGTTCATAAACAAATGAGTCCAAAAGTGCACAGCAATGGAATATTCGTACTGAAGTTGATTAGGCAAATCTGAGTGCACACTTTCGGTTTTGGGAAATGAAACCGTAATGCGTGACTGTAAACAGTCAAACCAGCACACATTTAATCACTGGAACATTCAAGGAACAATTTAATGTCTCTGTATATACGCCCTTAATCTACTACAGGCTCATACAGTTTGAATTTAATTTTAAACGTTCCAGATTTCAACATTTATGAACGTATCAAGGTAGAAACGATCGAGGAGGACGTTCATTGTATGTAACAGCAACCTGGTATATTTACACAATAATCCCTCTAACAAGTAAGGCAGCTTAGAGCTATAGGAGTTCTATTTAAGACATCCTATCTATACAGGATATTGGTGTAAATCTGAAAAAAGCTTGCCAATAGTGTATAATTGCATATGAATATTAAAATGAGGTTAAGCAAAGGTGTTACTACGTCAACAACTGTCATTCAAAGCGGACAGCTCGTAGATTTTGCGACACTGCGTCAGTAATTATTGTTCGGATATTGCTGGAAACGCGAAGACGGTATTTGCATATTTATAACCTCAAATAACATTCCAAATATAAACTAATTACAGCAAATCAAGCACCTACTTTAACAAGTTAAGATACACATTCTGTGATTAAGATGTATTGCAATAATATTGTGTGCATACGTCATTTACTCGTTTATAATGTTGCTTATTTGTCTATAAGACATACTGTTTTGGACGTTCAACACTAATTCCAAATTCCTCAAAAAAAACGGCATTTAAAGAATATTTAGATATGACTGGATACAATTTTTAAACTCTTTACTGTCTTTATCTTGCACACGTTATGCTTGTGGGGTGTCGTTATGAAGCCCACCACAACATATTCGGTTGTGTAAACATAGCTACATAATAACCAGTGTGGTATACTTGTTGTCTGTCTGTGTCACATTGCTTGCGTCGGATCAATATTGTAATTTTCTTTGCTGTAATGCGTGCTTTTGATTCTATGAAGCTACGGTTTCTTTTTGTCTTTTATAACCACTGTTTATTCTATCTAATCGGAGAAGCCAAAATATCATGTGCTACCTTTTTTTTCGTCTGACTCCTCTTTCAAAAAGTTTATACTGATAGCAAAACGTGAGGTATTTAAGGTATAAAACATCATTATTTTTATGTTTTCTTTTCTCTAAAACATCAAGAGAATTGCGTATTGAAACACCTTGCAGGGTATACACTTTTAGGGTAGACAAATGTCATGGCTGGATAAATAAATCTGTGGTTGATTTTGACATTAATGAACATGTATGCACTCGTTATGATATGACTATTTAAATATCATAACATAACTTTGTGAAATGTCCGAGCTGTTCCCCCTGAGCAATAGTGTTGTGTGTATCGTGATTAAGCTTTATCTACAGCAATAGTGACTATATGTTTTTCCATATAACTATAATGTATACTTTGATTACACGTTGCAATTATTCTTTTGGCACGCCTTTATGTTAAATAAAGAAGTACAGATATCAGATCCTTTGATAGCACGTGCTATTTGCAATAATAATGAAGGGCGGATTATCAGTAAATGCAGATCATTTGGTAGCACGTGTTACTTGCAATAATAATGAAGGACAGATTTTCAGTCAATGCATACCATTTGGTAGCACTTTTCTTTTGTA
This sequence comes from Cyrtodaria siliqua, assembly GCA_037043455.1. Classification (NCBI taxonomy): domain Eukaryota; kingdom Metazoa; phylum Mollusca; class Bivalvia; order Adapedonta; family Hiatellidae; genus Cyrtodaria; species Cyrtodaria siliqua. The sequence continues at coordinate 399,871 of JAWPHD010000001.1, forward strand.
ATAGTTGCAGGATGACCCTAATAGTTGGTGCTAACTCAGGAAAGAATCAATGACGGTGAATGCATTTACATAAGTTTAATGCAACTTAAAAATATGTTAAGTATATATATATACAATTATCAAAAAACAAGCGAATACACAGATGAAATATGAAAATACTGTTCTCATGAACGTTTAAGACGTTCTTAGTATTATCACAAATACTGAATGTGTCGACTGACTATATACGAAACTAAAGTGTTGTTAAAGTTATAACAATGTTGATGTTCACACGAATTATGATCTAGCGCGATAATTATGATGCGCGAGAGCTCATGAATATGATGATGCGCGAATCCAAAGGGTGGTTGTCATCAAATGCCTTCTATAAGGGTTGATGGCGCGATATAATGATGATTAACCTCAACTGAGGTTGTGGTTGATGTTCCTCCAGTGAGGACTGATAACGGGCCCACCTCGTGTCCCGGGGGTTGTCGATTCTATAACCTGGCCATGTTGCACAGGTACGGTGACCATCTCCACCGCTCGTAACGTTAAATGTTGATTCCAGTGTCGAATCACCTCAAGGGCGTACACACCCTAAAGGCTTAGCTCCACTCCGGGAGGCTTATCTGCACCGGCCGGTTTATCTGCACCGGACGGGTTAGGCTGTAATAATACATGCGTTTTAGATGTCGGTTCATAAACACACCAATCTTATATAATTATCATTACACCAACAAATCATTATCTAATAAATATATACAAGCCACTCTCTAATTATGATGAGTAGCAATGGATGTATATTCTATAACGCCATGTATACGCGTCGAACATTTATACTAGTCACTCATCTCATTGTTAACTAATGCACCTAATATACAGTGTTATCAATTCAATCGTGTATTACACTCACTGAGTTATACGCCAACGTTAACTAATGTACCTATTATACAACGTTATCAAATTAATATTGTTTTACAATTACAATAATTACATCTAATAAAGTAACTACAAAATCATATGCTAGTTTCGAAGTTAATGTTTGCGAAACATAAAAGCTAACAGGATGTCGTAACCGCCAACCAAGATGGCGCCGCCCACTGAATACAAATGTACGATAAAAGTTCATAAAATAAATACTGACCACATAATGCCTGTGAATTTCGCCGGTTCCAACCTCTGCTCCAACAAAGTAAATTTCATTCAATCCCGAGCAGAACTTGAGACCAATGCATTTTATAACCGACGTTCTGCCCAAAACATTATTTCCCGCGTTAATTCCGTGATACACGTGGCTTAATCCGCAGTATTGAATCTACACGAAAGGACCCTTACACAGTTTTGCCTTTTAGAGAGATATACCTATACTCTTACATGCATTAGAACAAAACTAAACTTATTAAACGGCCCTTCCGGACGCCCTCTGGCGGCCACTTAAAATGTGCACGCTTTTCCGTGTTACCTGAATATATCACGGACATTGTGAATTGGTTTCAACCGAACAATGGATTAGCATGTGACTGACAGGTGCTTACAAGTGTGATGTATGACAAATAAGCTCTATTCGTGATTATTCTGTGACAGTAATAATAATGAAGGACAGATAATTAGTAAAGGCAGATAATTTAGTGGCACGTGTTACTGGCAATAATTGCTGAACAGGGGATCACTCGGAATCTGTGAACACAAACACAAGAGAAACGTAGAAGACGCGATTTCCCTGAGCCTGTTCATGAGCCTTGCTTTGTTCCTGTTTGTTAAAAGCTGTGGATACGGTTTGATAGCATATTACCATGTTACAATAGAATAAATTGTTATAATGATGCTATAAAATTTGAATCGATGTCATACTAAACAAATAACGTAAATAAAAAAGAACAGAAGGCATCTCAATCTCAACAATGTGAGACTATCTCATGTTTAGAGTTTAACTAACTCTCCTGTTTAGTGTTTAACTAACTCTCATGTTTAGTGTTTAACTAACTCTCATGTTTTGTGTTTAACTAACTCTCATATTTAGTGTTTAACTAACTCTCATGTTTAGTGTTTAACTAACTCTCATATTTAGTGTTTAACAAACTCTCATGTTTAGTGCTTAACTAACTCTCATGTTTAGTGTTTAACTAACTCTCATGTTTAATGTTAAACAAATGCTCATGTTTAGTGTTTAACTAACTCTCATGTTTAGTGCTTAACTAACTCTCATGTTTAGTGTTTAACTAACTCTCATGTTTAGTGTTTAACTAACTCTCATGTTTAGTGTTTAACAAATTATCATGTTTAGTGTTTAACTAACTCTCATGTTTAGTGTTTAACTAACTCTCATGTATAGTGTTTAACTAACTTTCTGGCGTGGCGCAGTCGGTAGCGCGGCGGATTTGTAACCGGGGGGCCCGGGTTCAATCCTCCGTGGTGCCACTGAGTTCCGTCGGTGTGTCCTTGGGCAAGACACTTTTCCTTAGCCTCGTCCGTCGGATGGGGACGTAAACCGGGCGGTCCCGTGTATCGGTCTATCAACCGAGCACGTTAAAGAACCATAGGAATCTATTCGATAATAAGAGTAGAGCAGGTTCCCGGATTCCTATGTATCCTTCCCCTCTCTCTGGGGCGGCTATAAATAACCTGTACTGTGTTGATGAGCCGTTAAACAACATTCAATTCAATTCAATTCATGTTTAGTGTTTGACTAACGCTCATGTTTAGTGTTTAACTAACTCTCATATTTAGTGATAAACTAACTCTCATATTTAGTGTTTAACTAACTCTCATGTTTAGTGTTTAACAAACTCTCATGTTTAGTGTTTCACTTCTCCTGATTACGTTTGACGTATTCTTATTTACGACAGTACTCATGACAGATATGCCGAAAACTATATCTCATGTTTAGTATGTAACTGCTCCTGATGACGTTTGACGTATTTCTATTTACGACAATATTCATAACAGAAATACCGACACAACCGGAATATATCCAATTTTTGAATTAAGTCCAAATACAATTATTCAATGTTCCTATAATTCAGATTAGCAAGTGTCTCTATAACCAAAACAATAAGCGTCTCTTTAATCCAAAACAATAAATGTCTCTTAAATCCAAAGCAGTAAATGTTTCTTTAATCCAAAACATTTAGTGCCTCTTTAATCCAAAACAGTAAGTGTCCTTTCACTCTAAAATAATTTCCAATAATTCTGGTTAAGTCCAAATATTCAATTTCACCATTATTTTGAATGAGCTCAGTAATAAATAAATCCTCTAAAAAAACATTGTATAAAACGATGCAAATTAAAATTAACTTTATTGAAGAATACTGAAATATGATCTCTAGAGCTACTCCAAGAGTTTGTGTACTGTCACAGACTCTTCCTGAAGGGTTCCCCACTAAAACCGTCCAATGAAAATAGTCCAAATTTCATCATAAATGAATTTGCATCAATAATTTGAATACATATTTACACCCATACTATTCTTAACTTTCTTCAAGGCCAAATGAATATTAAACACGCAATAATGCATACACACTTTTAAACACATACACTGGTATAACGTTATTCTTCATTGCCATTCATGTTTGTCGCTTTGCGTGTATGGAGTTTACTTTGCTATTTGAAAGCTGCATTTCCCGTTCGACTTTTATACTTATTTACATAACCTCTGCTCCCAGCTAAAATCCTTTTTGTTTATTTCGCTCATTGTTTTTTTCGTTTAGGGCAACGCGATGTGTTAGAAACTGTTACCGTAGTAAGCACTTTTCACTACCGTTCATGAACAGTCTCAATCGAACCGAGATGGCAAGAATTTTTTTCGTATTTATCGTATTCGACGATATCAATTTCAGACATAATATAACTGTTTAGCCGATATTACTGGAACATAGGTTTATCAATTACAATATTACTGATACGCTGAAGTAACAGGAACGCACACACATAGAGCGAGGGAGAGAGAGAGAGAGAAAGCGAGAAAGAGAGAGAGAGAGAGAGAGAGAGAGAGAGAGAGAGAGAGAGAGAGAGAGAGAGAGAGCGAGGGGAGAGAGAGAATATAACGGATTAGTCGAAGTTACCGTAACATATTAATCATTGATTAAACGTTTCGTACACACGTTCAGTTTGTTGTTTACGTGCGGCACTGTCGTGTTGATGTGCTATGAAACTACAAGCAACAAAACTGACGACGCAAAGCGTTCACAAAGACGTAGGTAAAAGCACTAAGATAAAACACGCAGATTTAAAATGATGCATTGTGTATATTGTATTTTCATGACGCAAAGCTTTGACATATTATTTTACGAATGTAGTTTTAAAGGCAGATATGAATGCCTGATATTAACTTTGCCTTCAATTTTCTCAATAACGCCAAAAAAAGCAATTTGCCACCAAATGTATCACGTACGCAATGAACGAAGAATGTTTGAGATAATTTGTTTAGATAACATTAATACACAAATGTCACGCGAGCTTGTAATTTCTTGACACCATTACTGAATGATTACACTTGCATCAAGGTGGCAGTTAATGCAACATTGTTCTTCAGATTAGGACAATTAAAGATACCCTGTGGAAAGATTAGTTTGGTCATCAAGATGTTTGACACGTTCTTCCCTTGATGCTTTGTGAATTGAATGACGCCTTTCTGTAGAAAGTGTTTACACAACAATATATCTTAGTCTTTACACACTACATTAAGTTCCAAGATAACCATTAACTCCCGTATAGGAATGATACTTTTCTTAAAATAGCTTTTATAGTGTTTTTGTTTCTATTAGTATTACGTATGTAATTACATACTGAAAATGGGATACAAACGAATAAACACAAACAAGAGAGAAAAGTAGAAGACTCGTAGTTTTAGTCTGTAAATGATAAAGTAATATAAAGTGTAATACCCCTCGTGTCCCTTATAACCGACTAAAGCGTAATTCTACTTTAAAGCCACACATGTAGAGCTTGATGATCCCAGGGGACCAGTAAGTAATAACTCTACAGATTTATAGTCGGGGCGAATTTTACCACTGCCACACAGCACCAAATAAACGCTCGTGTGAATGTCAATAAACACGGAAAAGTGGAATCTTGGAAGCAACAAACGCAAACAAACAGCGGAGAAAAGTTACAGACTCGTTTATTTCTAGTCTGTTCATGAGGGTTGGTCTATAGAGTACATGTATCAAACCGCACTCTTAATTTATTGTCATCCCAAAGTCTGCCAAAGTCAAATGACTTATAAAAGCATTCACGCTTAAGAGGTGGTTAAACCGGCATGTCACTCGAAGGTTTCATATCATCCATGTAACAACCAAGATACTCCATACAATGCCGACTATGACTGTCATATACAGAATAGCGACTAGTGATATTTTATCTAATCCGATACTACCGCAACTGTTTATGTTCGATAGGGGTGTAACAGTGACAACAGTTTTATTGAAAGTAGCAACGTCAACGGCATTTGTATCAGTGTCTGTCTTTGTTTCATATAACACCTTTGGCTGTTCCATAATAGAAGAACTACTTTGGTCTATTGCTGAGCTTGAAATATATAAAAATGCATAATTATTATCAAAGTAAAATACTCCTACTTCTAAACATTGTAAACAATGTTGTTAAAGACATATTAAAATATAGTACTATATTCAGCGTTAGATGTTACTAGTTTGCAAAGTAAATTCTGACTCTTTCAATTGAAATATATGAGAAATATAAGTCAGTATTTCAAATAAATAAAAAGATAATTTCAAAAAACATATGAACCGTTATTTCACTCTCTGGCTTACACATAAGCATAGTTTAAGCAATTAGGTGTCCCGTATTATACGAAGGAAGTTCCGAATATAATTAATACAATCACATTTAATCTCAAAATGTGATAGGATGAAAGATGTTTCCGTTGTCCCGTGACCCGTGACATGATATAGTATTTTACTTGTCATGTGCTTTGGGTATTACGTCCGGATCTGCCGTTAGCTATTATTCATGTACAATTAATACTACCATTGGGATATTTATCTAATTAGACTTAGCACAACAGATTTAATCTTATCTTAAACGTGGGAGGTAGGAATGAAACTTTATTTGTTATACTAATTCGCTAGTAACGCTTGTATCTGTACGAGCGATTGGCGTGTTACATAGTCATGTCTTTACATTGTAATTATCCGTCATTGTGTTAGTCGGTACTCATTATCGTTTTTTGTGTTTGGGGGTTAGTATCGAAAGACGAATGTCATAGTGTAGAAAAAAATATTTTTTTTGAAAGGATTGTTTGCTAGTTTTACATGACAGGCATTTTAAAATTACCGGAAGTTCTCGAATTATACATGATTACGGGAACAATTAAATGCTATGCACGTTAAACACAGTTTTGTATGCCCCCGAAGTGTGGCATATATTATTCGCACTGTCCGTCAGTCCCTTCGTTTGTTCGTTCGTTCGTTCTTTTGTTCGTTCGTCCGTACAATCGTGTCCGGTTTATTACTCTGACAATAATGGACGGATTTTCAAATAGCTTGACACAATTGCTCACCACAACAAGACGTCGTATCGTGTACAAAATCCAGGTCCGTGGCTCCAAGGTCAAGGTCACACTTAGATGTCAAAACGAAGTGCTTTCTTGTCCGGTTAATAACGCGGACATTCATTGACATATTTTTAAATAACTTGGCACAGGTGCTCACCGCAACAAGACGACGTGTTGCGCACAAAATGCAGGTCCATGGCTCAAATATCAAGGTCACACTTAGAGGTTAAATGTCAAATCTACTTAGGCATTCATGGACGGATTTACATATAACTTGGCACAATGGCTCACTACAAAAAAAGACAACGTGTCGTGCACACAATCCAGGTCTGTGGCTCTAGGGTCAAGGTCACACCTAGAAGTCAAATGTCAATTCGTGTACGATCAATAACTCTGGCATTCCTGGACGGATTTTCAAACAACTTGGCACAAGTGCTCACCATAACAAGACGATATGTTGCACACAAAATACAGGTCCGTGGCTCCGAAATGAGACATAGGGTCCTATAGAAACCCCAGCGTCCGAGCGCAATGGAATCGTAGGTCCACACTGTACTGCAAACAAGGACTTGACAATACAAAGAAAGAGACAAAAAACAACAGAAAGGGTGGTGAATACAGGGTTACCGACTAGGAACGGTCAGTAGGCAATAAGGCCTACTGGTTAGCTTGAATCGATTTTATATGCGCACAATCCTCGCTATTATCCTGTCTTCAGCGCCCAAATAGACAAGACAGTGTAAACAAAATTACATGGAACCATGGAACAAAAAACAACAGAAAGGGTGGTGAAGACAGGGTTACCGACTTGGAACGGTCAGTAGGCAATAAGGCCTACTGGTTAGCATGAATCGATTTTATATGTGCACAATCCTCGCTATTATCCTGTCTTCAACGCCCAAATAGACAAGACACTCTAAACAAAACTACATCCAATCAAAAGGAATTCTCTAACAATAAAGTCCACATCCCGAGAAACTAACTAAAAAAACACATACAAAATAATAAACATCTCAGGATGTATCCAGAATCGTACTGAACAACCATAGTAGTTGCAGCTAAAGAGAAAACCAATCTAGGGTTCGACCAGAAAACCCGAGGGACGAAAGCTCATGCACCCACCTCCCTTAGTTGGGGTTTCAGTAGGTACAATCATAGAGTCCCAAGACGTAGTCCAGTCATCGCACAAGTGAAAAGTGAAGCATAATGACTGACTGTAGAGGGATCAATCACTAAACAAGCAGTGAGCTGTAAAACCAAAGAGTTATATTCTTTTCTGACGAACTTCCTGATTAAATTTGTAAAGCGGTCAGGAAACCCGTCAGACTCCTTTAATTTTCGAAGTTTATAGACGACATCTCCATAAAATGAGGGTTGTGATATGCCTAGTCGCAGAAGTGTCTTAAGGTTGGTGTTGTACTTTTCCAGCAGGCCCTCGTTACGGCGGTAGAATTTAGAGAAAGATCTACGTAGTTTGTGATAACGAAAATCCTGCCGAAGAAGTTTACTTGTAATAACTTGATTTCGATCATCGAAGTCTATAACATTATTACACGCTCTAGCAAATCGAATGAGCTTGGAGATGTCAAATGTCAAATCGTGTCCGGTCAATAACTTTTGTATTACCGGACGGATTTTCAAATAACTTGGCAGAAGAGCTCACCACAAGCAGACAACGTGTAACGCACAAAATCCAGGTCCGTGGCTCCAAGGTCAAGGTCACGCTTGGAGGTCAAATGTCACTTCGGGGGCATTTGACACTTACAGTGACATTTCTTGTCCCCTGTTGCATTTCAAAGGCCGCACTGTTATTTCACAAACTGAACACACGCATGCATCAATTATTTAAGATTGTTGAATTTGAAACGGAAATGAAGGTCCTAAGATATGCTTCAAAAATCCTGAAACGTATAACTTTTGATACCTTAACTAATTTCTGGAATAGCAAAGCCTAGGATTGGCATTTTTAGAATAATAGAATGATATGTTTTCATTGACCTGAAGAATAAGTAAAGAAAAGACTTTGTTTATTTTTCGAAACTACATCAGACCAATTACAAGGGCATCATTTCAAAACAACTATAATATATATGGGTACGATGATAAATAAATGCTTTATACATCGAACAGAAACACAGAAATACGGGCTAATGTTCCTAGATAAATATACCCTTAATTGCCTCCTTGTAACTATCTTATGTAACAATTCAGTCGAAAAAAACTAAGTGGATTCGTTTATTATATTTAAATATACTTTCTTACTATTTACTGCACCGTTGATTTGATTTTGAATACAATTCGTCTATTTGTTTTCAGTTGGCTCTACTGACATTATATTATTGCATTTTATAAACTCGTTTCTGTATTGTACTCTATTATTTCATAATTCGTTATTTAATTGCACTTGTCCATAAATATACTTTCTTACAATTTAATGCACCGTTGATTTGATTTTGAATACAATTCGTCTATTTGTTTTCGGTAGGTTTTACTGACATTATATTATTGCACTTTATAAACTCGTTTCTGTATTGTACTGTATTATTTCATAATTCGTTACTTAATTGCACTTGTCCATAAATATACTATCTTACAATTTACTGCACTGTTGATTTGATTTTGAATACAATTCGTCTATTTGTTTTCGGTAGGTTTTACTGACATTATATTATTGCACTTTATAAACTCGTTTCTGTATTGTACTCTATTATTTCATAATTCGTTACTTAATTGCAATCGTCCATAACGTCGTTACTTTAAGTAATTGCTCTCTGTAAATTCTTTACTTAATTGTACTATGTATACATTCATTACTTTTTTGGACTCTGTTAATTTGTTACTTTATTGCACTCGTTTATATAATAATTTCTTTATTGCCTTTCACAATCTTAATTGACATTCTTTACTCAACATCTTTATGATAGCAGTTAACACAGAAATGCAATGATGGATGAGCCCTACATTGCTATAATCAACATAATACCAAATGAAATTCCAGTACAGTGCGGACCTACGATGCCATTGCGTTCGGACGCTGTGGTTTCTATAGGACCCTATATATCATTTTTTATCACAAACACTTGAAAAAATAGCAAAACAGAATAAAATCCCAGTCGAAGACATACTAAAATGCTCAAATGATCAAGTTGTCCCTGTGGATACTTTAGATTCAAATAATCAGAAGATAGTCATTGTTGATGATTATGTTTTCGAGCGCAATCAAATCGATATTATTAATTATTTCATCCAGGGAAGACACAATCATTGTTGTGTCATTTATTTATCTCAATCTAATTACAAAACTCCCAAAGACATTCGTTTGAACTGTTCTCATTACATCTTCTTTGCAACTCCGGTTAATCGTGAGCTGTGTATGCTTTCCAACGAACAAGATGTCAGCAAAGATCAGTATAAAAAAAAACTGACAAGCAGTACGACTTTCTGTATCTTGATCGCCCTAGAAAGTTGGTCAAAAGAAACTTTACTGGTGAAATTTAATTTAATCATATTATATATAATGGGACTTTTTAATGATCTTGGCGAGGAAGTTACTACTGGCAGTTTTAATATTACACATTTTGGTATTGTGCTGTCTGAGTATGTTAAACAAAAACATTTGGTTAATTATCTTCACAAGGGTAAAAACCAGGAAAATGTTTTAAGAAGTAATCTCAACATGGGTAATAATAACATTATCAATGTTGATAATCAGGAAAAAGCAGATGATTCAGCAACAAGGAAAATAAGAAAAGTAGCAAAGATCATACGTGATTATAATATTGATAAAATTCCAAATATAATGAAAAATTTGACAACAGGTGTTGATGATAAACTAAATCAAATACAAACAAAGTTACAAGCAAACCGTGAGAAAATGATTGAAATTCAAAACGGCTTAAAAGATGAAATAAAACTTTTGGATGATGCTTTAAAAGAGATAGAAAAGAAAGAAGATGGATTGGAAGAAAGTAAAAACTACAAGAAATTAAGTGAACAAATAAGATCTGGTGTTCAAAATATTAATACACGGATTGCAGAAATAAATAAACAAATGGTTGATAACAATGAACTTGAAACTGCTATTGCTGATGCTTCAAAACCGAAGAAATTCTTGGTATAATTGATGAGTTGAAAGTAAAAGTAGAATATGTAAGTCGGATTCTACTTTTTGAATATACGATAGACGGAATAAGTATTATTCATGATGGCCACGGTCATGTATCATATCCGACTCGAAAACCACTTGAAAGAACCAAACGTGATGGTATTCTCAGAGCGTTTACTTTTGTAACCAATCCATTTAAAAACATTGGAGAATATGTTACAAAATATACTGATAGTGCCGACACAATTGTAAAACCCGGACGTTATATAGTTGAAGCAGACCTTACATATACTGTCGCACATGCAGACATTGGTATAGCATTTGTTAGTCTGTTTAATCTAAGTGAAAGTACTGAGGAGACACATGCTCAACCAAAAATAGAAAATGGTAAACGAATATTAAAAGGAATATTTGAAGCATATCTTCCGAAATCTCACTTTTCAGGCATAAAACCGCGCACTACAAAAGTTTTCAAGTTTGAAAAATCAAGTTTTAAACTGTATTACAAAGGCGATTAATTTTAGCAAAAACATTATCCATCCTATATTATATGGAACAAAAAATTGTATTATCATCAGAAAAAGCGTCAATAATTAAAAGCTCAAATACACCGAGTAATTTTACAACTGTATTTGACAGACCATTAGTATTAGGCAAGAACAAACAGTATGGCATTGGACTTGATCCGCTTAATTGTATGACTTACTCATGGTATAATATTAGTGAAGATTTTAGTAACAAAATGATAAGGTATCACAATGGAACAGATTGGAAAACTATTAGTTTTGCAAATGGAAATTACAGTTATGCTGATATCGATAATTACATAAAAGAAACATTGACTGTAAACGGTGATTTACCTACTGACTCACCCCCGATAAGAACTGAGTTTGATTTATCAAGTTTCAAATGTTTGGTTAACATTCATAATAATTTCATGCTTGATTTAAGAGAAACAAACTTCCACACCTTAATCGGGTTTGATAAAGATGCAGTTATTAGGGAAACTAAATTTGGAAGTGTAACATAACAAATTATATCAATACATTGTATATCCACTGTGATTTGATAAGTAATTGTATCGTTGATGGATCATACGGGGAGGTTATTTATGAAAAAAGTACAGCTGACCTTACGAGATCGTATCCTTTTAAAGATGAACCGATAAGAGTCGGATTCTGTGAGGTAAACAAAACGATCATTAACAGTATTAATAATTCCCTAACCGACTTCTCTGGCAAAACTATTTATTTAAATGGAGTTCATACATCATTTCGATTTGTTTTAAAGGAACTAATGTAATGTATGTTAAATGGCATGTTTAAAAAATGTTTATGACACTAGTACAGGAACATATACTCGAGTGGACCGATTAACTGGAGCTGGTATATTTGACATTTTTCCAAAGTTTGGCCCAAAGATATTTAGTGAGTCCGTGAAAACAGTAGGCAAGAAAGCATTAGAAACTGCTGGAAAACAAATCATAAAAAGTGGTTCTAAAAAACTTGGCGATGAAGTAGGAAAAATGTTTGCTGATAAGTTAGTTTTAGATATTAAACCTACACCGAAAGGTGATATAATTTTAAAAGAACTTACAAAGGCTGATAACAAAAAAGAAGTTGTAGCTAAAACTGAAGAAGATGTAAATGCAAAATTTAACAGATTACTATCCGGAAGAGGAACCAAAAATATTAATGCAAGAATTAATCGATTAATTAATAAAACATAATCTAATTACTAGTATACATAGATGTTTCGAAGTAATAAATATAATACTAGATATGAACATGTACCTATTCAGTTAGATACTCCTATAAAGAAAGATAAAAATATCGGACAGGGAAAGCAGCATTCAAGGACGACAGTCAACCACAAAACACAAAAACAAACACGCAAACAGACAAACGAGAAGGCAAAAGTAATAAAAAATGCAAACGACATCACAAACACAAAAGGGTTATAACACAACCAGGAAATGCTACCAGGCAGATGAAAAGTGGTTATCAGTTTAGACTAAATGATAGAAGTTCTCACTTTGGTATAACGCATATTTTGAAATCAGTTTCCAAGTAAATAAACTTGCTGATGGGGCCGCTTTCGCAGCCGCCAACAAAATTACTTCAATTAATGATGCAGCTTCACTGATTGATCAAATGCAAGTAAAGCAAAATGGAAAAATAGTTAACGATGAAAATAATCTTCACATATTTGTTAATGTCTAAAGCTTGCTTGAAATTTCCGATGATTATGCAAAAACAACCAGAACAAATGAATACTTTTATTCAGACATCACAGCTGTTGCAGAATCTCAAGATGATCAAGCTGGTTATAATCCAGGATTTCCTGCTCGTCATGCTTTAATCATAACTAATAAAAAAGTTAACTCTATAAGTCCATTAAACAAATATTCCTTCTTTGAAGGTTTAGAAACAAACATGCTTCCTACTAGTCAAATTCAAATTAGTTTACGTTACCAGATGATAATGTGTTAATTTTCAAAGATGATGGTCTCGCTGATGATGGTAGAGTAGATATTAATAAATTAGTTTTGTGGATACGAAGAATGATATTTAACTCGGATGGTTTAAGTTACCTAATGGCAAATCATATGACAGCAACTAGATGGACTTACCTTCGTGAAATGATACAAGAAAGAGGAAGTACTCAACTAACAGCATCTGTATTTATAATAACGGCTGGTGTTAAAAATCTCAAACATGTGTTTGTGTATTTGCAAAGGGCCGACAAGAGTTCTTCTCAAACACAAAATCCTCACCTTTTAGATACTTTTAAACTGAATGATAATAATGCTAAATGTTATTTACAATCAGCTAGATTGCAAGTTGGAAATGGAGTTTATTATCCAGAAACCGAATATAGTTATGCTAATATCATAAGAATAGTTAGGGACGTTATTAATTATTCTAACAAGCACACTTTACTCAATGCGAGTAATTTTAAAAGTCTCTTCAGAATGATATATATCGATTTGAGTTACAAGGGAAATGAAGTCAGTGTTGATCCAAAACAACTAAGTTTGAGACATAAACTAAACAACGTTCCTACCGCTAGATATGACGTTTATGCTTTGGTATTATACAAGGAAGATGTTGTTATTGATACTGTTGGAATTGAACTAGATATTATATAATCTAACTTATAATATATATGACTTACCAAAATTATTACCTGGCAAAAGCATATGAAAACAAAAGTGCATTAACGCTCAGGTTTAAGAATAATCAACTAACTGGGAATTTCCTTTGTTGTTAACAACAACTCAAATTAAAAATATTAAGAAAGCAATAAACGACGGACGCGGGTTTGATATAAATATATCAAAAACACAAATGAGATCTCAGTCTAAAAACGGAGGTTTTTTGGGAGCATTAGCTGGTTTGTTGACTAAAACTATATTACCAACAGTTGCAAAATTTGCTCAAACATATTAGGGCCTCTGGCAACAGGAGCACTAAGTGGCTTGGCAAGTACTGGAATTGGTAAACTATTTGGAAATGGGATGGTAACTATTCCTAGTGACAAAAAACAAGCACTTCTTGGATTCAAATAAATTAACACTTGCACAAAAAAACAAGATGATAAAGTCTAAAGGTACTTGTCCTATTACCTTGACAAAGCAGCAACGACAAGATGGAGGATTTCTTGGACTGCTTGCATCATTAGGAATTCCATTGATTGGATCTCTTATTAGCGGTTGACGGGAAAAGGTTTGCAAGTAGGCACCAAGGGGAAAAGATTGCGAGTTGATCTTGGAAATGGTTTACAAGTAGACTCACAAATTAGACCATATAGAAGTATCCCATTCATAAAAAAAAGTTATTTTTCAAAAACGAGCCTATCTCTACCTTAGATATAATAAAATGGGTTAATCAGCACAGAAATGCAGTGGGGTGTATAGCAAGAACAAATTACCGACAAAAAAAAATAAACAAGAATGCAGTATTATTAATCGTGATTGTCATACTGACCTGGTACACACTGGACTTGTTACTATGGTAATTATTACTTCGATCCGTTTGGTCTGAGCCCACCAAAAGAAGTTATAGCGTACATACGTAATATAAAATACAATACTATTCAGTATCAAGAAAAAACAAGTGTTCTATGTGGATATTTCTGTCTATTCTTCATTAAAAAATTACAAGAAGGAAATAGTACGTATGATATTCTTTACAAATTATTAAAACCTTACAAACCAGTAGAAAATGAAAACATCATACAATCATATTTATTAAACGAAGTTTAGTCTAATCTTATTTATATATGAGTTATTGTATAAAAGAAAAAATGGTTACTGAAAATATTAATCCTCAGTATGTTTTAGCAAAAAATGACAGAAGAATGTTAAAATCAACATGTGCGTTTTGTGGTATTACCAAAACACAGTTTGTTAAAAGTACACAAGGAATATTTATATTCATAAAGTGTTACTTCCTTTATTACCTAAAAAGGGGTTAACAATTCCTGGTTATAAATATTGCGGAACAGGCAAATGAGTTAGATGCTGTTTGCAAAGAGCATGATTATTGTTATGACGAAAATCCTAGTAATAAATCAATGTGTGATAAAAGCATGCTGGCCGTTTTAAAAACAAGTAAGTCTAAATCACTTGGGGAAAATATCGCTAAGAATTTAATTGTTAAGCCGGTTATTAGTACTAAATACAAACTTGGTCTTGGAGCATCAAAATCCAAGAAAAGGCGTTGAAATGGACTGACAAGTTAGCAGATGAACTTCATAAGCCTATACGAAGAAAGTTCACTCAACGCCTTGTGATTGTAAATGAAATTGATAAAATATGGTCTGCTGACTTGGTTGATATGCAATCGTTTTCAAAGTATAATAAAGGTACTAAATACTTGCTTACTGTTATTGACGTGTTTAGTAAATTAGCTTGGGTTGTGCCGGTTCCAAATAAAACTGGTTTAGAAATTTCCAAAGCGTTCCAAAAAATCGTAAGTATGGGAAGACAATGTAAATTGCCGTGGGTTGACCAGGGAGTAGAATTTTAAAATAAAATATTCAAACAGTTCCTTGTTGATAATAATATCGAAATATACCACAAGCTGTAGTAATTGAACGATTTAACAGAACATTACAAGAGAGGATGTGGAAACATTTCACAGCAAACAATACAAACACATATTTAGACGTGTTACAAGAAATGGTTGACAAGTATAATAACACA
This sequence comes from Cyrtodaria siliqua, assembly GCA_037043455.1. Taxonomy (NCBI): domain Eukaryota; kingdom Metazoa; phylum Mollusca; class Bivalvia; order Adapedonta; family Hiatellidae; genus Cyrtodaria; species Cyrtodaria siliqua. The sequence goes on from JAWPHD010000001.1 coordinate 415,681, forward strand.
ACACATCGGAGCATTAAAATGACGCCGACTGAATCAAGTGATAAAAATAATAAAGGAATGGTGTATTTCAACTTGTATGGAAAAATGAGAAGTAATCAAATTAAGCCAAAGTTTAAAATAGGGGATAATGTTAGAATCAGCAAATATAAAAGAACGTTTGGGAAAGGTTATACTCCGAATTGGACGGAAGAAATATTTGTTATTGATGAAATTCAATATACAAATCCTGTGACATACAAAATAAAAGATTTAAACAACCAAAACATTGATGGAAGATTTATAAATTAGAAATGATAAAAGCAAAGCAAGAAATATTCAGAATTGAAAGGTAATACGACGTGATTACAAAAAGAAACAAGCATTGATTAAATGGAAGGGTTACAAAGAAGATTTCAATAGTTGGGTTCCATTCAAGGATATTGAAAATATTGAATTATATATAGTATTATTATATATATTGGAACAAGAAAAGTTAGAAAATGTTTGCAGAAAACTTAACAATTTAAAAGATAAATATAGAAGAGAATTGATGAGAGGTAAGCAACTCCAAGTAGAATATGAAGTAGTTCGTGATGATTTTATGGGTACCAAAAACAGCAAAGTTAATAAGCAAAGACGATTGCTGGTTGAAAAGGATACTTATGAACGTGAGCTGGATAGTAATAGAGAAGAACTTCTTGAACTGAAATACAAAATAGCAAGGTGTAGGAAAATAAAATACTCTATGGTAAACAACGATACGTACAGCGATGATGAAGACTGCTGTCCTGTTCCGTCTGACTTTGCCTGATCAATTGCAAATGTTTTAGTTATTTACAAACATTAATAGATAGAGAGGGTTTGGTCAAAGTTCTTCCTAAGCAGAGGGTGATTAACTAACGTTTAATAGATAGTGGGGGTTTGGGCAAAGTTTTTCCTAAGCGGAGGCCGATTAAGCAGTTTATACAGTTTTAAAAGATGTCTGATATCAAATATGCCGTCACCATTTGGTGATTGCAATTGTGTTGGGGCATCTGGAGACAACTGATAACTATTTGATTGTTTTTCGCGAGGGTGGAAAACTGACCCAGAACCCCAAGTATCTATACTACTAAAGAGTATGAGAGTTGCCAAACACGACACATACGAAATATTGCCGATATTCTCAATCAAACCGAGACTGTTCATAAACGGTAGTGAAATATGCTAGCTACCGCTCACGCCTCTCGATTTACATCGGTGAAAAAATTAGCAAAATATATGACAAGAGAGATGATTTTAATTTTGATATTGTTAATTATCCCCTATTATATGGGGATGTTCCCCGAGCTTCATATAGGGTCTATGTGTCTCAACTTATTCGTTTTGCTTGAGCTTGTACTCGAGTTGACGACTTTAATATTCGTAATCTTTGTATAACTAAAAAGCTCCATCAGGTATACCGTTACCATAGACTTCGTAAAACCTTAGCAAAATCGTATTATCGTAACCCTGATCTTCTTTACAAATGTAAAAGTAATTTAAGAACACTTCTGCGACAAGGACTATCACCCTAGAACCTGGTTTAAACACTCGGCAGTATTTATTTCCACTTACCAGTCCTAGGCGGTAGCCCTATTGTCAACTTTTTTGTGTTTGTGATGTCTTATTCGGCCTTTTATTCATCTTTTAAGTCGTTTTGTTGTTTCTGTGTGTGTTTGTGGTTGACTGTCGTCCTTCAATGCTACTTTTCACGTTCGATTTTTATATCTACTTTTGAAGCTTTTAGAAATGCTTTGAAAGGATTTGAATTTAAAACATGGTGTTATTTTATTATTTTCTAGTCGAAACATCAGAACTACCTCCCATATACATGTAATAAATATACAGTCTACTCTCAGTAACTCAAACTCGCTTATTTCGAATTTCCGCCTAAGTCGAATTTTTTTCACGGTCCCAATTTTATTCCTTCTATTTCTATGCAATTTGACTTCTTTTAAGTCGAATTTCGATAATTCGAATTATCGGATAATTCGAACTATTTTTCTGGTCCCAAACACGAATCTATACATTAATTTACTCTCGCTAATTCGAAGTTCAATTAAATTGCAAAATGCAAGTTTGATCAAACACAAGCCGGCGTCGAAGTTGATTGTGAAGCAAACAAAAGGTGATAATTGCTGAGACGATATCACCTGTAACAAATAAATCATGGTGACCTGTTTGTTAATTTATTTTCTTGTGTTGTCTCTGATTTTTCATGATAAATTAAGGCTTGTTAACGAGGAAGTTTGTTTACGCTGAGTGAAAACAATGGCAATCGCGTGGGTTAAAACAATTATAATAATTATACTAATTTGACATGGACGAAACGTATAACTAATTAATTTATGAGTGGCAGTTGTCAATGTTCTGTTTTTTACTATAAAATTCGAATGTTTAATGTAATCAAATCATTAATTTAGCATGTCTGAACACAGAACTCTTTCCATTGACCAAACCATCTATGGACAGCGCGTTAAAGGCATGTGAAGTGTTAAGGTCCTTTGTTGAAGCACAGGAAAATTCTAGGTCGGTTTTCCCAGCCATGGCAATCTTAGATAGATTCGTTACAAACACGCACTTGTCAAAAGTGTGCAGAAAACAAGGTGACATTATGTCGTTTTTTAAGAGAGTAGATAGTGAAAACACCGAAAGAACATAGACTTATAGACCTGAATATTGTAAATTGTTTCGTTTAAATATGATTTCTTATAATCGATATACTGTCTGTGTAAATCTAAACGTCTATTTATAGAAATGCATTTGTGACAATATTGAAAACGTTGTTTCATTGTATACATGTATATGCCTTTCTCTGTTTTTAATAAATTATGAAATCATAAATATTTTGCTGATTTATTTCATTACCAAAACGTCTTCTTATACTGCTTTAACATGAAAAGAAACATATTCATAAACATATATGAAGGAAGAAATCATGTATTTCATTAAACTCGGCAAATATCGGCAATATATACACGTATATGCATAGTGTAAAACAGGTGGGTGGGGTAATAAAAAAACAACAAGTATGCCATTATCGTTTAATTCGAACTTCGGATAACTCGAAAAAAAAATCCGGTCCCTTGAAATTCGAGATAACGAGTGTGGACTGTATATGTATTTTGGGTGTTCTGCTGTAATTTTTCGTCTCACTCTGTTTCGCCTCAAATTACAGCAGAACGACCTAAAATACATACATAATAAATCACCATTTTATGGTGATTTACTTGATTTATTAAAACTTTTTTAGAATAGGGGTATTGAAGATTGCAAGTTTAATTTTTTTTAATAGTTATCAAAATTACAAAAATAGTGCTTTTTTTGTAATATAATTATAAAATGTTTCTTTAATACAAAACAAATTTGTTGATTTGTTATCAAAATAACACCCAAATCAACAATTCTCCGACTTTGAATACAAAGGTGGTGGATCATACTCAAACACACTACTAAAACAATAAATTACACACTTTGTAGACTTTTTTGTAAGGTTTCCATTGCTTCCTTTCTTCCCTGCTCCACTAGTTCTTTTTTTTGAACTTCACTAATTTCAAGTTTCCTTTGTTTGATGTCCTGTTTCAAATTATAGTATCTCTCCAGTTCATCCAGAACCATCTTGAACTCTTGATTAGATATTTGTGCATCACTCAACGCTTTTGATATTAACTGCTTTATACTATTTAACTTAGACTCTGCCAAAGTTTTTATTTCATGATGTTTTTGAGCTTTTGCATTAAGTTTGCGTCTGATAAAATTAATACAAACATCTGTAGCTCCACATACTATTGCTGCTATTTCCAAAGGTAACAAAACTGGAACAACAAATCCAATCCCAGCCATAATAACACCTACAGATATCAAGGTAGTGTCAATTCCATCCGTGATATTAATACCACGTTTATATTTTTTATAAAGAGACTGACGTCTATCTCGTTCTGTAATTAACGTTTTTTCAATCTCTGAAATCTTTTGTAATCTATAATTTTGTACGTCTTCCACTGGCAACTCAGGATATATACTTGGTGCTGTCGGTTGCTTCATTTTTTTATTTAATAATAAAAAATTAAATTAATTCAATTAATAATGACACCACCGTATTTATAGCGGTAGCGTTGGCAGTCTTGCATACACAGTGAATAACAGAACCAGCATCAATATCTAAAGGACTATCAAAGTTATCGTGGTTGCGTGGGATGATGTGAATTTGGTTCTTCAACACCATTAACAGAAACTATTACAGATACGTCACCAACTAATCGTTCACTTGCTAAACCTATTCCCATAATACGACCACGGCGTGTCATTACATGCCCCACATTTGTTTCTGATCCACCGTTACCAAATGAGAGTATTCTATTCATCACAAGTGGGCCCTTAGCCTCCGCACATATTGTTATAATCCCATATTTAAGATTAGCAACTCTATCTTTTAACCGTTTGAAACGGCTATTAATAGCCACAACTAGCTCATATAAATCTAAAAGATCAGTGGCCACAGTCCTCAAGTGTTCTATCTCAGTCTTTAAGTATTCTATATCAGGTTTTGTTGGCCCAAATATACTCATTTTTTTTTTTTTTTATAAAAATATATTTTTTAAATAATTTCTAAAACACAACTCATAGGTAAACCGTGATTATTTATCTTGTTGCCATGCTCATCTCTGACTTCTATTGTCAATTCAGTAATTGCACCATTTAAAAGACAGTGATATTCAGGATAAAAACGTGTATATACAATATCTCCAAACTGCTTATTTACCACAGGTATAACCCCTATAATAGTGCTTGGCGCACCATTAAAATAATTACTACTTGTATTAACTTGTTCCAGATGAACATATAGCTGTTTATAAGGAGCTAAATCAATTGAGTGATTTCCAGCACGAATACCTTTTAATCATTTCCTGTCCTCGAATCCCAGCATTTTTGAAAGATCGCTTGATAATCGTGTCTCTATTGGCGTATCTAAAATGGCTGTAGCACTTTGCGCAAAAATGGTTAGGATAATATTTTCATTTGCCGATTTAAAATTTTCTGTCAACTGTTGAAAGTTATAGAGTCCACCTGGTACATGATATGTATTATCTGTTTTTTTTGTCTTTACGACTTCATGATTAATATTAAACCAACCGATAGTGTATGTCAATTGTTTTAATCCAACGCGCTTAGTTCCATCTCTATTATCGATATACTGTTGTAAGTTAATAGAGTTGTCTATGTTGGAAATTGTATGAAACATTTGTTTTAATATATATATAAAAAAATACAAATAAAATTGATTTCTAAAGAATTCAAATATAACCCCAGATGCTCACTATTCAAATACTTTTAGCAAGAAAGTGATAGATATAATAAATCAAAACATGGTCATTACACCAAACGGTAAAGGCTTTAAAGCATCATTTCCCAATGTCTTTGAAAAATACAAACTCCCATACGTCAAATCAGATGCTATAGTCCAAAGCTGGGGAACAGATTGGATGTTATTTTGGCAGAATCAGTTGAATTTTGCTATTTGGTGTGCGACAACTGGGTGTGGTATTGATTTTAACAATCATCTAAAAGCTGATGCCCTGGTTGGTTCGTTATTTTGATTTCATGTCTATTACCAAGTTAGAAGAATATTATTTGAGATGAGTGTAGCAATGCCGCAAGACTCAAATTGGAATGCGTTTAATAACACATATAACCGAAACGCATACGAGAGAATATGCAAGGAGTTTAACGTTGACTTTAATTCGGACTGGAGACAGAAACAAAGCTATAATAATGGTCTAGGAACAATTTATAATTACTGGACAAATACTGGTTATCATCCTTTGATGAATTCTGTATACGACAACAAAACGATGAGTTTCAGAGTCTATAAGAGTGATAAAACATACCACATTGATTACATTGCACAAGGATCTGAGGCTGACAATAGTTGGTCTACTTTTATACTAGATAGTTCTGTGGGATTTACAAGAGCTGGAGTAGAAAGAATCAATGACAGCATAAGAACATACTGCTGGGCAATTCTTGGCTCACAATCACAAACAAGAACATATATACTTGGAACTGGAACGGCATTTGATGCACAGAAACAATTTTCAGCAAATGTAGAGGACGCAATAAATAGTCCCATCGACTTGCCCCGTCAAATTTCAAGATATGAAAACACCCTAAAATATGCAAGAAGTAAAGTAAATTTTGTCTATCGAAGTGGATTGTACATGTCTCCGAGTGACATGGAATTAAGAATTGGAACAATACAAGACTACAATAATGAAATTGTAATAGCAACCGATGCACAAGCATTAGGATTGAATAATGGTTTAAATATAAAACCAGTACCACCAACAAGTGTTCAACCTTTTCAAGGCACCACAACAAAGAAATTTCTACCGGACTTTGATAAATCATAAATACATAAAACTGTAGAGCATAACCCACCAGAGATAAAAAAAAGCGACTGAACACGAAGATAACAAAACAACTATAAGTGTTGGTACTATAGTAATAGGTCTTGCTGCATTACTTATTTACGAGATTTACTGAACCACTCTTTGGCTGCCACAAATAATAATCCGGAAACAAACACAAGCAAAGCCCATAAATTGTTACCAAGCCAATTAATAACATTACCTGTTGCAGATAAAAGCCATGATACTATTGCACCAATAACTCCTTGAAGTGCTGCAGCAGCTTTACAAGCTAAACTAGCGAGAAGTTTACCAAGATTACTTAGTTGTTTTTTTATCCAGTCCTTGACACTTGATGGATCAGGTTTTGGATTTGGAGTTGGCGCAGCACTTGATGTGGGAATAATAGAATTAATTATCACCCCAAGAATCATACCAAATGCAGTTAAAATAATAACAATAGTAATACCTTGCTCCCTAAACAAGGTTTTGCTCCTCTCACCAAGAGTTGTATCCTCGTTTAACATTTTGTTTATTGTTTCTTTTATTCTGCTTACTTGGTTACGAAAAGCTTCTCTGTTCTCATTGATGACATCCATCCTTGCACCTCTCTCAACTTCAAGGTCTTTGATGCGATCGCTAATTCTTTTTATTTGAAATTCATCATTATCAGTCTTAGCTTGTTCTAAATTTTGTTTTTCTCTTGTTATGTCTTTATCAAGCTGTGTGAGTTTTGCCAAGTTATTGGTGAGTTCTTCCTTGACAGTTGTCATCGCTTTTACTATTCCATCCATTTCACGCTTGTCTATATTTGTTTGTGTTTCAACATCAGGACGCTCATCCACATCCCAGTCATAAATTGATGTCTCTATGTTATCCATTGATGTCATACAACTTATCTGTTAAATCGTTTCTTGTGTCTCCAATGCTTGTCGAGCTTTTTGTGATAATTTTGTTTTACTGTCATACTCTGGCAAATTCAAAAATTGTCTTACCGCCATTGTTCCCCTTGTTCCCCCAGAGCCAATAACCTTGTTATATTCATTTAACAAATAACCAAGTGCAAGAAATGTTGCACTACCTTACTTGGCAGTTATTCTTATTTCTTTATCACCAACAACCCAGTATAATGTTTTGCCATTATCTGATACTTTAAACTGGTCATAATCCATTTTGTCCGGTGCCATCTTATATCGTTTTCCTATTTCATCATAAAAGGATTTGACAAGATTTTTCTTGTGTGCTTCAAGTTCGGATTCTTTCAACTCCCCACGAAGTTTAGCAATATGGTCGCTTTGATTAAGAAGACTTCTTCGAACAGGCTCATCAGGCACCATAGGTAAATCGTCATCATAACATTCATCATAATCATCTCTATCAAACGCAGGATTGTCATATTCAAATCCTCCTTCAGCCATTGTTTATTTTATTTTATTTAAAAAATGTATTCAAAAAATAAAAAACAATGTCAGCTTACGGAAACAAACTCAACCCTCATAGAATACGAGAACCTCATGGTGCCAAGGGCATCCGCACAAGTGTAGTAATAACCAATAATCCATCAGCAATAGACCAAAACCAGCAACTGCTTGTGAGATTTCCAAATATAAGTACTAATGATGTAATAGTTCCACGTACTGCTCGTCTTGCCTTTGAAATAGAACTTAAAAGCACCAAAGACCCCAACGCTACTCTATACCAGAATCTGGGTAGAGCTATTGTGAAAAAAATGACAATAAGAATAAGTGGCAATGAAGTCATGTCAATAGATGACAGTGATATATATCATTGTTATGTAGATTTATGGAAAAGCCCTACCGAACGAGTAAACATAGCTTTCCCAGGTATTGGTAAAGCAAACATGTTAAAACATAGAGTTGGTGTGGGAGATGCTTCCTCAGACCTTGAAGATGAAACTGTAGCAGCAGCTAAGTTATATGACTAAGTTATATGTTTACTTTGGAAAGACTAAGTCATATGCATGATACCTATTTTTTTGTTGTTTTTACATGGTTTCAATCCAAGTGGTCGAATATAATTTGGTGGTTTAGCACTCTTCTCTATTTTATTTTTGAGATGATCAGGCGCCCATACTTCACCGTTGTCTAATAATGTCAATACCATGGATGGACCGTATTTAGTATCCAGTATTTTCGTATCTGTAATAGTGTATATTTTATTTATTTCCAAGTCTGTCCATTTCTTTGTGCTATTTTGATTTTGCTCTTCAAGCAGTTCATCAAATCGTGCAGTTGTGATTTCCATTTTTTTATGTAGTTATATATTTTAATCTTTAGTAAAAAAAATGGAAAAGATTTATTACAGCCCAAAAGGATTTTGGAGAGGTTACTTATTAGCAGTTAAAAAATTGTCAAAAGAGGCTGGTGTCAGTGAAAAACAGGCATTAGAATTTTTAAAAAGACAAGCTGTGTGGCAGATTTATTTACCCGCACCAAAGAAAATAGTTAGACCCAGGTTTGATGTTTCTACTAAGAATGGAGTGCACCAAGCTGATTTGTTATTTTTACCGCATGACACTTTCGGCTTTGGACGTGGCCGCAAAACATATAAATATGCATTGACGGTGGTTGATATTGCGAGTAGATACAATGAAGCAGAGCCACTGACTTCCAAGGATAGCAAAGAAGTTGCTAAAGCATTTGAAAATATATACAGTCGGCATTTGAAATATCCAAAGTTATTACAAGTGGACCCAGTCAGAGAATTCATGGGTGCAGTATCGCAGTTGATGGCGAAACATAAAGTAAATATCAGACGAGGCAGAACAGAGATACACAGAGACCAAGCTATAGTGGAAAGATTTAACAGAACATTAGCTGAAAGATTGTTTGGCTATCAGGATGCTAAGGAAATAGATTTCCAAAAACGCAACAGAGAGTGGGTAAAGAGATTACCAGAAGTTGTTAAAGCAAAAAATGTGGAGACAAAAAAAGCCTCCTCCTGTTGAAACAAAAACATAATCCTATCTGTATGAATGCAAGTTTAAGATATTAATATCAACCTGGGGAACAAGAAGGTGGAAGACGCAGAGCAACTGATCCAATGTGGAGTGTAGATATTCACAAAATTAAAAGTTTTATGGTGACGCAAGGTATAAGAGTATATTATTTGAAATCACCAGCGCCTCATAGAGGATTTGTCAAAGAAGAACTACTTACTGTTCCTGCTGATACCCAAATTTATAAGTTTTTATAAAATCCATGTGCATCAGTTTTAATACCGTCTGGTGCTATGTATCGTTTAGAGTAAAATGGTGACAGTGTTACTTTGTTTACTGTTATACCATATATCTGATGCTTTATTGAGCGTATCATATTCATTTCATGGGTGTATTTTTTCTTGCCAAACAATGCATCCTTGTAGTTCTCAAAGTTGATATGTTTTTGGATTACATATTTTTTTACTCCCTTTGCTTTCTTAATAATCTGCTCATTCGCTCTCAAAATAGAATATAGTTTGGGCCTTAATCCAACATACTCGGCTATAGCAACAACAGCATATTCATCTTTCATCTTGCCTATTACTTTTTTATTTGTATCATCGTGCAGTGGATGTTTTTTCGGAAAATCACTCAAGTCATACTCATCTTTCATTTCAGCCATGTCTTTGTACACATCTTCTGTTTTGATATCTACCAGCAAGCTGTCAGTGTCTGTGTATAATAAAGTACAGTCATCTCCGTACCTTTTCTTTAGGGTATTATAGTACCAATCATACATTAAGTGCTTTGATAAATCTAATACTGCCATCCCAACATAGATTGGTTTGTTTAATGTTAACTTTGTTTTGTTTACATGTATTGCTGACAATTCATCGGAAAACTTTATACGCCTGTTAAAGTTGGGTTTGGCTAGTATTTTTCTTATCTTTTCATTTGCAGAGCCGTCAGTTCTGAATAGTTTTATATCAGTCCACTTGCGTGGATTTTCCATTGTTTTGGCAAACACCGAGTTGTTCATAAGTTTGTAAAAATCTTTTTCAAATTGTGATTTAGCTTTTTTCCTAAGTTCTATGTTTAAACGAATATATGATTCCATCCATGGTTTTTCATTAAATTATACTACTCTGTGTATTTTCTTTAGTTTCATGCCTAAAGATAAATACAGTTGCAGGTTTGTGTAATGTAACACATATTTTTCTTTGTCCATAAAATCGGGGACTAGTTGTTCTGTATTTAACAAGCTATTATTTTCCAACAAATCTGTCTGGTATTCAGACAACCATTCTTTTTTCACTGCTATTCTTTCCGGTGCAAGTGGATAGTCATTGTGAGCTTCATGTAGTTTTTTAGGATATTCCAAATCAACTTCAAGTATTTGTCCTTTGCCAGGTTTTGGTTTAGAAAATGCCCCACTCTTGTTTTTGGCTTTCCAAACAAAGCCAGAATATGGAAGTGGCTGACTCATTGAATGTCCATAAAGGTTATTTTCATCATAATACATTAAGTGGTTGTTCTCCTTGTCAGGGTTATAATCAGCTACGTGTGGATTGTTTGCTTTGGCATATCTTTTTGATACCATACTTATGCCACCTCGCATTCCTTTTTCTATGAATAAGTGCATGTCAATGTCTGTCAAAAGTTCTAATTTTATTTCTGAATGTTTAAGTAAAGCATCCCAAGATAATCCAGGTGCTGTATAGTAATGTAAAGCATTACTGTATAGTAATGTAAAGCTTGTATGCATTCATACATGTTTTTCTAAAAGTTTGGAATACATCTGCTAACAGAGTTACATCAGTTATTAGATATACATCATGATAGTCTCCAAGAGTTTTACAGTTAAACTCTTTCCATATTTTTTGAGCATGTTCGTAATCTTTGAGACTTATACTTTCATCTGTGAGACTACTGTAAAACTTGTCTATAGGTGGCAATTGTGTTTCCTCAAATCTTTTTACACTGTCCATATATTCATATGGGTAAACACTTTTCCGCAGAAGTAAATTTGTTTGTTCTCTAAACTGATTTTTGGTAATTTTGAAATCAGATTTATCCGTAGCATCAACCAATTTTTCTAGAGACGAAGCCATAGACTGAAAGCTGTCCAAGAACCTAAGTTGTCCTATGCTAAATGATATACATTTTTCAGCATTGTTTGGGATGCATGTAATTTTACCTGACATTTTATGTATTTTTTGCATTATAAGATGACTATCATATCCTTTGAGGTTATGAAATACAACAGGGATGATTGTTTTATTTGGTTTTATTTTTTAATTTCAGGTTACAGTTTTTATGTGCTGCGCCTCTGTATTCACCTGTAGAATGACAGTGGCCTCTTACTTTACAGTTTTTACCTTTTCCTATTTTATTATTACATATCCAACATTGTGTTGCTTTTTCATGATCTTCCTCATTTTGTTGTGTCATGATTAATGATTTTGGGTGAGCAAATATATTATTAATGTAGATCTTCTCACATTCTAAGTGATTTATAAACTTTTCAACAACATCTTGACCTCTGTAAATAACAGGTTCTTCAGCTTTGCCATCATATCTGACAACCTGGTATCCAAAACCACAAGCTTAGTGTACATTTTGAATTTCAGATTTTTTTCCAAATTTGATTGGATGTGGTTTGATTATACTCTCAAAATCAGCATATATTGCATGAGGCACATGCATCTGATTTTGATGATTTTTAAATTTTATGTGATTATTACCTTCTTGCGGCTTTTCTATTCTGCAAGAATTTTTGTTGATACCATCACAGTCTTCTTTGTGTTTGGTAAGTAGTCCTTTCCCAGAAAAGCCGTGAAGGCAACGATCGCAGAAGTAAGTTCGACCATGGTGTTTGTTTTGGTCATAGAGTAGTCTATTCATATTTTTAATCAAGCAATAGTGATATTTTGTTATTTGTGTTGGTATGTCGGGATAATCATCAGGGTCATAGTTGTCATCTATGATTCCTTCTTCATTTTTTGGATCATCTTCATTCTCTGATTCTTTTTCAACCTCAATGTCTTCAGATATTAAGAGCAGATTAATTCGCTCGATATCATTTGTTTGTTCTGATATTTTATATTGAAAAACAGTTACCTTCTTATTTTTTCCTTTTATAATATATCCATAAACGTTGATAGCAAGGTTGTTTTGTTTCTCTATTTTGGGAATTTGAGAAATTGGAGTGGGAAAGTCAATACCATCCATATTTAACTTACCCATATGTTTCTTATAACTAGATATCCTATTTGGATTATTTTTATCAGGCCACAAAGCAGACACCAATGCCACTTCCAAGCACTTATTATCTTCATTCCTAACATTAATTATTGCTTTCTTGTCAGCTAATGCTTTAGATAGAGGAATATATGAAGAACCTTTTGATGGTTCATACTTTGCAATATTCAAATAAAACTTAACACAGTGATCTCCAATCCTGATGCTGTGTTTGTAAATCTTTCAAGGCTCTCTTGTATATTTACAGATAATTCATCGTAAAACTCATTTATTTTTTCAGAGTTTAAGATTGCATTTTGTTCGCTGTGTAATACTGCTTTGGTGTAATTTTTGGTAGCATCATCTTTGAATAGATTTACAGTGAGACCTAATTGAAACTTTAATCCATTCATCTCTGTCAGCTCTTTGCTTATTTGTTTTGTGATAATGGATTTCTTATCACGAAATAGTTTTTGAGGGTCTTTGTATTTCTCGGCAGATATCTCGTATGCTTTAAAATAACCACACATTGGTTTGTCAACCAGTTTTAATTTTCTATCTTGAAAAACTTGTTTTAGTTCATTTATAACATTTTCTCGTAATTTAGCATATTTCTGCTTTTGTTCATTTATAACATTTTCTTGTAATTTATCATATTTCTGCTTTTCTCGTTTACGTTGTTTTTTAGCACGTCGTCTCTTGAGTAAATTTTCTAATGTTTGAGAATTTACCTCTTTTGGAGTTAGCAATAGTGCTGAGTGTGTGTCTTGACTAAGCTTTGTATACAGCATTAGTGACTATATGTATTTCGATTTAACTATGTACTGTTATTTTGACACATCGTTATGTTAAATGAAACAGGACAGATTATCAGTAAAGGCAGATCATTTAGTAGCACGTGTTACTTGCAATAATAATGAAGGACAGATTATCAGTAAAGGCAGCCCATTAGGTAGCACGTGTTACTTGCAATAATAATGAAGGACTGATTATCAGTAAAGGCAGACCATTAGGTAGCATGTGTTACTTGCAGTAATAATGAAGGACTGATTATCAGTAAAGGCAGACCATTAGGTAGCATGTGTTACTTGCAATAATAATGAAGGACTGATTATCAGTAAAGGCAGACCATTCGGTAGCATGTGTTACTTGCAATAATAATGAAGGACTGATTATCAGTAAAGGCAGACCATTAGGTAGCACGTGTTACTTGCATTAAAAATGAAGGACTGATTATCAGTAAAGGCAGACCATCAGGTAGCACGTGTTACTTGCAATACTAATGAAGGACTGATTATCAGTAAAGGCAGACAATTAGGTAGCACGCGTTACTTGCAATAAAAATGAAGAACAGATTATCAGTAAAGGTAGCACGTGTAGCACATTAGGTAGCACGTGTTACTTGCAATAATAATGAAGGAAAGATTATCAGTAAAGGCAGACCATTAGGTAGCACGTGTTACTTGCAATAATAATGAAGGACTGATTATCAGTAAAGGCAGACCATTCGGTAGCATGTGTTACTTGCAATAATAATGAAGGACTGATTATCAGTAAAGGCAGACCATTAGGTAGCACGTGTTACTTGCAATAAAAATGAAGGACTGATTATCAGTAACGGCAGACCATTAGGTAGCACGTGTTACTTGCAATACTAATGAAGGACTGATTATCAGTAAAGGCAGACCATTAGGTAGCACGTGTTACTTGCAATAATAATGAAAAACAGATTATCAGTAAAGGTAGCACGTGTAGCACATTAGGTAGCACGTGTTACTTGCAATAATATTGAAGGACAGATTATCAGTAAAGGCAGACCATTAGGTAGCACGTGTTACTTGCAATAATAATGAAGGACAGATTATCAGTAAAGGCAGACCATTAGGTAGCACGTGTTACTTGCAAAAATAATGAAAAAACATCAAGGGAATTATATATTGAAACTTTCTGTTTGAACATCTTTCAGGGTATACACGTTTAAGCTAGACAAATGTCACGGTTAGTTAAAAACATCTGTGGTTGGTTTTGAAATTAATGTAAAATGTATGCACCCGTTATATATGACTTTTTACATTCAGACAGTATTTTGTGAAATCTCCGAGCTGTTCCACCTCAACAATAGTGCTGTGTGTGTGTCTTGACTAAGCTTTGTATACAGCATTAGTGACTATATGTATTTCGATTTAACTATGTACTGTTCTTTTGACACATCGTTATGTTAAATGAAACAGGACAGATTATCAGTAAAGGCAGATCATTTAGTAGCACGTGTTACTTGCAATAATAATGAAGGACAGATTATCAGTAAAAGCAGCCAATTAGGTAGCACGTGTTACTTGCAATAATACTGAAGGACTGATTATCAAAGGCAGACCATTAGGTAGCATGTGTTACTTGCAATAATAATGAAGGACTGATTATCAGTAAAGGCAGACCATTGGGTAGCACGTGTTACTTGCAATAATACTGAAGGACTGATTATCAGTAAAGGCAGACCATTAGGTAGCATGTGTTACTTGCAATAATAATGAAGGACTGATTATCAGTAAAGGCAGACCATTAGGTAGCACGTGTTACTTGCAATAATAATGAAGGACTGATTATCAGTAAAGGCAGACCATTAGGTAGCACGTGTTACTTGCAATAATAATGAAGGACTGATTATCAGTAAAGGCAGACCATTAGGTAGCACGTGTTACTTGCAATAATAATGAAGGACTGATTATCAGTAAAGGCAGACCATTAGGTAGCACGTGTTACTTGCAATAATAATGAAGGACTGATTATCAGTAAAGGCAGACCATTAGGTAGCACGTGTTACTTGCAATAATAATGAAGGACTGATTATCAGTAAAGGCAGACCATTAGGTAGCACGTGTTACTTGCAATAATAATGAAGGACTGATTATCAGTAAAGGCAGACCATTAGGTAGCACGTGTTACTTGCAATACTAATGAAGGACTGATTATCAGTAAAGGCAGACCATTAGGTAGCACGTGTTTCTTGCAATAATAATGAAGAACAGATTATCAGTAAAGGTAGCACGTGTAGCACATTAGGTAGCACGTGTTACTTGCAATAATAATGAAGGACAGATTATCAGTAAAGGCAGACCATTAGGTAGCACGTGTTACTTGCAATAATAATGAAGTACAGCTTTTTAGTAAATGCATACCATTTGGTAGCACGTGTTATTTGCAGTTATAATGAAGGACAGATTATCAGTCAATCCAGATCATTTAGTAACACGTATTACTTACAATAATTGATGCAAATGGATCACTCGGAAGCAATGAACACAAACAAGAGGGAAACGTAGCATACGCGATTTCCCTGATCCTGTTTATGCGTCTTGTTTTGTTCCTGTTCGTTAAAGGTTGTGGATACGGTTTAATAGCATATTACCATGCAATAGAATATATTGTTATAATGATGCAATATGTTTGTTCTTTTGAATCGATGTCTTCGTGAAAAATAACGTAAATAAAATAGAGCAAAATATATCCAAATCTCAACAATGTGAGACTATATTTCATGTTTCGTGTTGGACTGCTCCTGATTACTGATTATGACACTATATCTCATGTTTGGTCTTTAGCTGTTCCTGCTTACTGATTATGAAACTCTGTCTCATGTTTGGTGTTTAACTGCTCCTCATCACTGATTATGAAACTCTATTTCATGTTTGGTGTTTAACTGCTCCTGATTAGTGATTATGAAACTATATCTCATGTTTGGTGTTTAAATGCTCCTGATTACTGATGATGAAATTATATCTTATGTTTGGTGTTTAACTGCTCCTGATTACTGATGATGCAATTTTATTTCATGTTTCTTGTTTAACTGCTCCTGATTACTGATTATGAAACTATATCTCATGTTTGGTGTTTAAATGCTCCTCATTACTGATTATGACACTTTATCTCATGTTTCGTGTTTAACTGCTACTGATTACTGATTATGAAACTATATCTCATGTTAGGTGTTTAAATGCTCCTGATTACTGATTATGAAACTATAGTTAATGTTTCGTGTTTAAATGCTCCTGATTACTGATGATGAAACTGTATTTCATGTTTCGTGTTAAACTGCTCCTGATTACTGATTATGAAATTATATCTCATGTTTGGTGTTTACCTGCTCCTGATTACTGATTATGAAACTATATCTCATGTTTGGTGTTTAAATGCTCCTCATTACTGATTATGACACTATATCTCATGTTTGGTGTTTAACTGCTCCTGATTACTGATTATGAAACTATATCTCATGTTTGGTGTTTAACTGCTCCTGATTACTGATTATGAAACTATATCTCATGTTTGGTATTTAACTGCTCCTGATTACTGATTATAAAACTTTATCTCATGTTTGGTGTTCAACTGCTTCTCATTACTGATTATGAAACTATATCTCATAATTGGTGTTTAACTGCTCCTGATTACTGATTATGAAATTATATCTCATGTTTGGTGTTTAAATGCTCCTGATTACTGATGATGAAATTATTTCTCATGTTAGGTGTTTAACTGCTCCTGATTACTGATTATGAAACTATTTCTCATATTTGGGGTTTAACTGCTCCTGATTACTGATTATGAAATTATATCTCATGTTTGGTGTTTAAATGCTCCTGATTACTGATGATGAAATTATTTCTCATGTTAGGTGTTTAAATGCTCCTGATTACTGATTATGAAACTATATCTCATATTTGGTGTTTAACTGCTCCTGATTACTGATTATGAAACTATATCTCATGTTTGGTGTTTAAATGCTCCTGATTACTGATTATGAAACTATATCTCATGTTTGATATTTAACTGCTACTGCTTACTGATTATGAAACTCTATCTCATGTTTGGTGTTTAACTGCTCCTGCTTACTGATTATGAAACTCCATCTTATGTTTGGTGTTTAACTTCTTCTGCTTATTGATTATGAAATCCTTTCTCATGTTTGGTGTTTAACTGCTCCTGATTACTGATTATAAAACTATATCTCATGTTAGGTGTTTAACTGCTCCTGATTACTGATTATGAAACTCTATCTCATGTTTGGTGTTTAACTGCTCCTGAATACTAATTATGACACTATATCTCATGTTTGGTGTTTAACTGCTCCTGATTAGTGATTATGAAACTATATTTCGTGTTTGGTGTTAACTGCTCCAGATTACTGATTATCAAACTATATCTCATGTTTGGTGTTTAACTGCACCTGATTACTGATAATGAAACTATATCTCATGTTTGGTGTTTAACTGCTTCTGCTTATTGATTATAAATCTATATCTCATGTTTGGTGTTTAACTGCTCCTGATTACTGATTATGAAACACTATCTCATGTTTGGTGTTTGACTGCTTCTGCTTATTGATTATACAACTATATCTCATGTTTGGTGTTTATCTGCTCCTGCTTACTGATTATGAATATATTTCTCATGTTTTGTGTTTAACTGCTCCTGATTACTGATTATGAAACTATATATCATGTTTGGTGCTTAACTGCTCCTGATTACTGATTATGAAACTATATCTTATGTTAGGTGTTTAACTGCTCCTGATTACTGATTATGAAACGATATATCATGTTTGGTGTTTAACTGGTCCTGTTTACTGATTATGAAACTATATCTCATGTTTGGCATTTAACTGCTCCTGATTACTGATTATGAAATTATATATTATGTTTGGTGTTTAACTGCTCCTGATTACTGATTATGAAATTATATCTCATATTTGGTGTTTAAATGCTCCTGATTACTGATGATGAAATTATTTCTCATGTTAGGTGTTTAACTGCTCCTGATTACTGATTATGAAACTCTATCTCATGTTTGGTGTTTAACTGCTCCTGAATACTAATTATGACACTATATCTCATGTTTGGTGTTTAACTGCTCCTGATTAGTGATTATGAAACTATATTTCGTGTTTGGTGTTAACTGCTCCAGATTACTGATTATCAAACTATATCTCATGTTTGGTGTTTAACTGCACCTGATTACTGATAATGAAACTATATCTCATGTTTGGTGTTTAACTGCTTCTGCTTATTGATTATAAAACTATATCTCATGTTTGGTGTTTAACAGCTCCTGATTACTGATTATGAAACACTATCTCATGTTTGGTGTTTGACTGCTTCTGCTTATTGATTATACAACTATATCTCATGTGTTGGTGTTTAACGGCTCCTGATAACTGATTATGAATCTCTATCTCATGTTTGGTGTTTAACTGCTCCTGATTACTGATTATGAAACTATATATCATGTTTGGTGTTTAACTGCTCCTGATTACTGATTATGAAACTATATATCATGTTTGGTGTTTAACTGCTCCTGATTACTGATTATGAAACTATATATCATGTTTGGTGTTTAACTGCTCCTGATTACTGATTATGAAACTATATTTCATGTTTGGTGTTTAACTGCTTCTGCTTATTGATTATAAAACTATATCTCATGTTTGGTGTTTATCTGCTCCTGATTACTGAATATGAATCTCTATCTCATGTTTTGTGTTTAACTGCTCCTGATTAAAGATTATGAAACTATATATCATGTTTGGTGTTTAACTGCTCCAGATTACTGATTATGAAACTATATATCATGTTTGGTGTTTAACTGCTCCTGATTACTGATTATGAAACTATATCTTATGTTAGGTGTTTAACTGCTCCTGATTACTGATTATGAAACTATATATCATGTTTGGTGTTTAACTGCTCCTGATTACTGATTATGAAACTATATCTTATGTTAGGTGTTTAACAGCTCCTGATTACTGATTATGAATCTCTATCTCATGTTTGGTGTTTAACTGCTCCTGATTACTGATTATGAATCTATATATTATGTTAGGTGTTTAACTGCTCCTGATTACTGATTATGAAACTATATCTTATGTTAGGTGTTTAACTGCTCCTGATAACTGATTATGAAACTATATATCATGTTTGGTGTTTAACTGCTCCTGATTTCTGATTATGAAACTATATATCATGTTTGGTGTTTAACTGCTCCTGATTAAAGATTATACAACTATATCTCATGTTTGGTGTTTATCTGCTCCTGCTTACTGATTATGAATCTCAATCTCATGTTTTGTGTTTAACTGCTCCTGATTACTGATTATGAAACTATATATCATGTTTGGTATTTAACTGCTCCTGATTACTGATTATGAAACTATATCTTATGTTAGGTGTTTAACTGCTCCTGATTACTGATTATGAATCTCTATCTCATGTTTGGTGTTTAACTGCTCCTGATTACTGATTATGAAACTATATATCATGTTTGGCATTTAACTGCTCCTGATTACTGATTATGAAACTCTATCTCATGTTTGGTGTTTAAATGCTCCTGATTACTGATTATGAAACTATATCTCATGTTAGGTGTTTAACTGCTCCTGATAACTGATTATGAAACTATATATCATGTTTGGTGTTTAACTGCTCCTGATTTCTGATTATGAAACTATATATCATGTTTGGTGTTTAACTGCTTCTGCTTATTGATTATAAAACTATATCTCATGTTTGGTGTTTATCTGCTCCTGATTACTGATTATGAATCTCTATCTCATGTTTTGTGTTTAACTGCTCCTGATTAAAGATTATACAACTATATCTCATGTTTGGTGTTTATCTGCTCCTGCTTACTGATTATGAATCTCAATCTCATGTTTTGTGTTTAACTGCTCCTGATTACTGATTATGAAACTATATATCATGTTTGGTATTTAACTGCTCCTGATTACTGATTATGAAACTATATCTTATGTTAGGTGTTTAACTGCTCCTGATTACTGATTATGAATCTCTATCTCATGTTTGGTGTTTAACTGCTCCTGATTACTGATTATGAAACTATATATCATGTTTGGCATTTAACTGCTCCTGATTACTGATTATGAAACTCTATCTCATGTTTGGTGTTTAAATGCTCCTGATTACTGATTATGAAACTATATCTCATGTTTGATGTTTATCTGCTCCTGCTTACTGATTATGAAACTCTATCTCATGTTTGGTGTTTAACAGCTCCTGATTACTGATTGTAAATCTATATCTCATGTTATGTGTTGAACTGCTCCTGATTACTGATTATGAAACTATATCTCATGTTTGGTGTTTAACTGCTCCTGATTACTGATTATGAAATTATATCTCATGTTTGGTGTTTAAATGCTCCTGATTACTGATGATAAAATTATTTCTCATGTTAGGTGTTTAAATGCTCCTTATTACTGATTATGAAACTATATCTCATATTTAGTGTTTAACTGCGCCTGATTACTGATTATGAAATTATATCTCATGTTTGGTGTTTAAATGCTCCTGATTACTGATGATGAAATTATTTCTCATGTTAGGTGTTTAAATGCTCCTGATTACTGATTATGAAACTATATCTCATATTTGGTGTTTAACTGCTCCTGATTACTGATTATGAAACTATATCTCATGTTTGGTGTTTAAATGCTCCTGATTACTGATTATGAAACTATATCTCATGTTTGATATTTAACTGCTACTGCTTACTGATTATGAAACTCTATCTCATGTTTGGTGTTTAACTGCTCCTGCTTACTGATTATGAAACTCCATCTTATGTTTGGTGTTTAACTTCTTCTGCTTATTGATTATGAAATCCTTTCTCATGTTTGGTGTTTAACTGCTCCTGATTACTGATTATAAAACTATATCTCATTTTAAGTGTTTAACTGCTCCTGATTACTGATTATGAAACTCTATCTCATGTTTGGTGTTTAACTGCTGCTGAATACTAATTATGACACTATATCTCATGTTTGGTGTTTAACTGCTCCTGATTACTGATTATGAAACTATATTTCGTGTTTGGTGTTTAACTGCTCCAGATTACTGATTATCAAACTATATCTCATGTTTGGTGTTTAACTGCACCTGATTACTGATAATGAAACTATATCTCATGTTTGGTGTTTAACTGCTTCTGCTTATTGATTATAAAACTATATCTCATGTTTGGTGTTTAACTGCTCCTGATTACTGATTATGAAACACTATCTCATGTTTGGTGTTTGACTGCTTCTGCTTATTGATTATAAAACTATATCTCATGTTTGGTGTTTAACTGCTCCTGATTACTGATTATGAAATTACATCTCATGTTTGGTGTTTATCTGCTCCTGCTTACTGATTATGAATCTCTATCTCATGTTTTGTGTTTAACTGCTCCTGATTACTGATTATGAAACTATATCTTATGTTAGGTATTTAACTGCTCCTGATTACTGATTATGAAACGATATATCATGTTTGGTGTTTAACTGCTCCTGATTACTGATTATGAAACTATATCTTATGTTAGGTGTTTAACTGCTCCTGATTACTGATTATGAAACGATATATCATGTTTTGTGTTTAACTGGTCCTGTTTACTGATTATGAAACTATATCTCATGTTTGGCATTTTACTGCTCCTGATTACTGATTATGAAATTATATATTATGTTTGGTGTTTAACTGCTCCTGATTACTGATTATGAAATTATATCTCATATTTGGTGTTTAAATGCTCCTGATTACTGATGATGAAATTATTTCTCATGTTAGGTGTTTAAATGCTCCTGATTACTGATTATGAAACTATATCTCATATTTGGTGTTTAACTGCTCCTGATTACTGATTATGAAATTACATCTCATGTTTGGTGTTTATCTGCTCCTGCTTACTGATTATGAATCTCTATCTCATGTTTGGTGTTTAACTGCTCCTGATTACTGATTATGAAACTATATCTTATGTTAGGTATTTAACTGCTCCTGATTACTGATTATGAAACGATATATCATGTTTGGTGTTTAACTGCTCCTGATTACTGATTATGAAACTATATCTTATGTTAGGTGTTTAACTGCTCCTGATTACTGATTATGAAACGATATATCATGTTTTGTGTTTAACTGGTCCTGTTTACTGATTATGAAACTATATCTCATGTTTGGCATTTTACTGCTCCTGATTACTGATTATGAAATTATATATTATGTTTGGTGTTTAACTGCTCCTGATTACTGATTATGAAATTATATCTCATATTTGGTGTTTAAATGCTCCTGATTACTGATGATGAAATTATTTCTCATGTTAGGTGTTTAAATGCTCCTGATTACTGATTATGAAACTATATCTCATATTTGGTGTTTAACTGCTCCTGATTACTGATTATGAAACTATATCTCATGTTTGGTGTTTAAATGCTCCTGATTACTGATTATGAAACTATATCTCATGTTTGATATTTAACTGCTACTGCTTACTGATTATGAAACTCTATCTCATGTTTGGTGTTTAACTGCTCCTGCTTACTGATTATGAAACTCCATCTTATGTTTGGTGTTTAACTTCTTCTGCTTATTGATTATGAAATCCTTTCTCATGTTTGGTGTTTAACTGCTCCTGATTACTGATTATAAAACTATATCTCATGTTAGGTGTTTAACTGCTCCTGATTACTGATTATGAAACTCTATCTCATGTTTGGTGTTTAACTTCTCCTGAATACTAATTATGACAATATATCTCATGTTTGGTGTTTAACTGCTCCTGATTACTGATTATGAAACTATATTTCGTGTTTGGTGTTTAACTGCTCCAGATTACTGATTATCAAACTATATCTCATGTTTGGTGTTTAACTGCACCTGATTACTGATAATGAAACTATATCTCATGTTTGGTGTTTAACTGCTTCTGCTTATTGATTATAAAACTATATCTCATGTTTGGTGTTTAACTGCTCCTGATTACTGATTATGAAACACTATCTCATGTTAGGTGTTTGACTGCTTCTGTTTATTGATTATAAAACTATATCTCATGTTTGATGTTTATCTGCTCCTGCTTACTGATTATGAAACTATATCTCATGTTTGGTGTTTAACTGCTCCTGAATACTAATTATGACACTATACCTCATGTTTGGTGTTTAACTGCTCCTGATTACTGATTATGAAACTATATTTCGTGTTTGGTGTTTAACTGCTCCAGATTACTGATTATCAAACTATATCTCATGTTTGGTGTTTAACTGCACCTGATTACTGATAATGAAACTATATCTCATGTTTGGTGTTTAACTGCTTCTGCTTATTGATTATAAAAGTATATCTCATGTTTGGTGTTTAACTGCTCCTGATTACTGATTATGAAACTATATCTTATGTTAGGTGTTTAACTGCTTCTGATTACTGATTATGAAACTATATCTCAGGATTGGTGTTTAACTGCTCCTGATTACTGATTATGAAACTATATCTCATGTTTGGTGTTTAACTGCTCCTGATTACTGATTATGAAACTATATCTTATGTTAGGTGTTTAACTGCTCCTGATTACTGATTATGAAACGATATATCATGTTTGGTGTTTAACTGGTCCTGTTTACTGATTATGAAACTATATCTCATGTTTGGCATTTAACTGCTCCTGATTACTGATTATGAAATTATATATGATGTTTGGTGTTTAACTGCTCCTGATAACTGATTATGAAACTATATCTCATGTTAGGTGTTTAACTGCTCCTGATTACTGATTATGAAACTATATATCATTTTTGGCATTTAACTGCTCCTGATTATTGATTATGAAACTATATTTTGCCATGCTCCCAAATACTGCACATCCACGATATAAACCCATCGTATGCATCAGTACATATAACATTAATAAGCTAACATTAATAAGCATATTGAACAAGCTAAGAACGTTTGCCGTCTTACAGCGCAAGCTATCTGACGTTAGCAACGACTTAATTGTTTGTCACGTGACTACTTGTGTATTTAAACGTATTGTTAAGCGCATAACTTTGCATACCGGCGCGCCCAATGGAACAGCCTGTAAACATAGCAGCCTGACCACCGAGATAATATATAGTGCCCCACAATAGCGTAAACAGATTCATTTACTAAGAATGTATCACCAAATCAAAATACATATTGACAAAGAGAAACTAGGTATACAAGTCATAAATGTAAATTACTCAACACATTTAACCAAAAGCGAGCGCTCAAACAAATAACAATTACAGTAACACATACAATTTTATTAAACAGCAAGGCATGTGACATCACAAACAAAAACGAACTAACAATATGGAGACGTAATATGTAATCTAATCCGATACTTTTGCAAGTGCTTATGTTCAATAGTAGTGTAACATTGTCAACAGTTTTATTAAAAGAAGCAACGTCAACGGCATTTGTATCAGCGTCTGCCTTTGTTTCATATATCACCTTTGCCTGTTCCATAATCGGACTTCGTTGGTGTATTGCCTGAGTCTGAAATATACGAAAACACATAATTATTATCAAAATAAAATACTCGTGCATCTAAATATTAGAAGCAATGTTGTTAGAGAATGCTAGAACATAGTTTCATCTTCAGGGTTTTAAGTTACTAGTTTGCAATGTAAATTCTAACTTTTTCAATTGAAATATATGAGAAATATATGTCAGTATTGCAAATAAATAAAAAGATAATTTCAAAAACATTCGACCTGTCGTTTCACTCGTTGGCTAACACATAAACATAGATTAAACAATTAGGTGTCACGTAATATACGAAGGAAGATCCAAATATAATTCACACAATTACATTTAATCTCCAAATGTGACGTAATGAAACATGTGTTCCGTGTCCCCTGACAGGATATAAGTATTTTACTTGGCATGTGCTTTGGACATTACGTCCGGATCTGACGTTAGCTATTATTCATGTACATTTAATACTACCATTGGGATATTTATCTAATTAGACTTAGCACGACTGATTTAATATATACTAACTCGCTATTAATGCTTTTATCTGTACGAGCGATTGGCGTGTTATATAGAGTAATACTGGGTTATATCGGACACCTTCGGGAATTTTCTTATATACGCACCGTTAGAAAAACAATACAAGGATAAACTCGGTTGTTACTAGTGTTTGGATTTCAGTCCGATGTGCTATAATACGAATACGTTCCACAAATGTATTTTAATCGAGTAAACACGTGTTTGAAGTAATAAACCATCGGCCGGGGGAGTATCGGACATCAGAAAAAGGTTCATCGGACATGCATTTTTCAGTTATATGAAGTCATTTAATATGTTAATAACAAATAAACATGATTACCAGCTAGTAGTAGGTATTTTATTAGTAAATGAGAATTATTGCGTCAGAAATACAAAGCCTACGAGGCTATGAACAAAACATGAATTGCGTATAACATGTTCTTATACAGTTATGATAATTTTAAAATGGCGCAAATGCTTAAAGATCTCACTACACACTTAGTTCCCTTGCATGTGACTGTAGGGTGATTCTTACACCATAAAAAGTAGGGGTGTGTTCTTCGGTTTGAGATGTTTTAATAATTGCCAATGGATATTTTCTTTTCTTGTTGCAGGTGGGAAAACAATAGTGTGAGGTTGGATGAACAGCGATTAGACGAAACTGACAGCAAAATGTGACACATTTGTGGGTGCTCAAAATGCGTATGAATTTAGGTGCAAACTGTTTAGTGAAAGCCGAAAAGAGTACCTTGACTGCCACCACTCACATTAAAAAACAAACAAACTGGGCTATGTACCAGATATTGTGAATTTTTATGAGCAGCAGTAACTGTATTTTCCCAAAAAAATACTTTTAGACTGTAAATGCTTGATTCAGAATGGAAAATTGGACTTTACTGCCTATGGCCAACACAGTAAAATCGAAGTGTGTTGTGAGAACTAAAGGTACATATTCAGAGGAAAACACTGAAATCAGCTCTAAATAAACGAGGACAAATCAGTACTCAGCGGCGATTCGAAAATAGAGACCCTTGAACGAAAAATTAGGTGAAGGTAATGTGTACCTTCACCTTCTTACCACAAATGTTAGCCCTACGACGAGAAAAGGAGTAACGTGCTTAAAACCCTTTCTATAAACATGCACCTACTCGCAGGCCAGTTGTCTTTAAACAAATCGAAAAAGAAGATAAGCGCATGTTGATCTTCTCTGATCTCAGAATTGTAAGGTCATCATAATGTTTCAATACTTTAAACTATATTCTTATGAAACAGGTGTGCTGCAAATAATGTTAGTAAGTGCGGCCCATATACTTGTACAAGCACTTAATGCACAAGGGTAAGTTCTTCCCTCATACATGTACATACATTTAATAAATACCAAGGCCTATTCTACCGTGAAATAGATTTGCCATATTTTTTTGAAGTACATGCCTTTTGAATTTAGTAAATTGCAACTGATTTTCTCATAACGCGGGAACAGTTTACAAAATCTTACGGTCGCTATTTATTTTTTTTGTGTGCGTTTTTTTTTTCTACAGCGAAACCGTTGTGTACAATGAATTAGTCCCAGGTTAACACCCATCACTATGTGAATTACCAGAGGCCCGTGAAATGATGTTATTTAGGGTTTAGTTAGAATTAAAGGATAGTACATTTTACTTATTTTAGAAGCGTAGCGGTCTAGTTTTCACAAGTAGCTGTGACGATTCGTTACTTATTGTTTTCTGGTAAAGTAGAGAGGGAAATGTTAATATTGTAAATATTATTTAGATTTAGATCTTCATCGCTAATTTATTAGATCAATAAACGATACGGTTATTATTTTCCAGGCAAAAGTACCTGCACATCTCTATTCAACACTCTTCATTAATTGCATAGTCTCAGGTGAGATTTCTGTCCGATACAACCCAATGCGAAGTTAAAGTTACTTTTTACACATGGGGTTTATCGGACACTTGTTTTTTTTCTATCTTTTAATATTTTCCACCTGAAATTGAAAACGTTTTGCGTTTACATTTCTTTTTTTTTAATTATTAAATAAACAAAAGAAAACAAAGGTAAAAGAATTTCACATTCACTATCCTTTAGTTTCTAGTTGTGAAACCGATGTTTAAAATTCCCGCGCTTTCTTAGTTTTCAGTCAGATAACGAAAGGATGATCACTACTACAATCTGGTCCACAACCAATCAAAACAGTCAATACATTTCGTCACTTGTGCTTACGTATTTGTGTTTATGTAGGACAGAAATGTAAACAGACAGGAATAGCAATGCAGTTACAGTAGTATAGCATTTATTAGAGCTATAAATACTGATATTTTGAACTGTCATGTCTTTACATTATAATTATCTGTCATTGTATTAGTCGGTCCTCATTATCGTTTTATGTGTTTGATTGTTAGTTTTGACAGAATAAAGTCATACATTTTGTAGAAACATTATTTTTTTTAAAGGATTGTTTGCTAGTTTTGCATGCCGGGCATTTTAAAATTACCGGAAGTACACAAATTGTACATGATTACCGGAACAATTAAATGGTATGCACGTTAAACACAGTCGTTTCCCTGATGTATTTCAAAGGCCGCACTGTAATTTCACAAACTGAATACACGCATGCATCTATTATTGAAGATTGCTGAATTTGAAACGGAAATGAAGGTCTTAAGATATGATTCAACGAGCCTGACAAGTATAACAGTACAATTACAGTTAACATTGCTACACAGAATCAGCATAGCAAATACTTGCATTCCAATATATGTTGACAAGCCATTATAAAGAATATATGTTAATGCAGCATTACGTGTTAGAGGTCAGACCTGTTTGTTCAGAAAGTTATTACATATTTCAATAACCGTATGCCCTGTTTCATAATAAACCATAATTTGTAGGAAAACAATGTAAATTGGATCATTAAATACGCTTGGCTAAATACCAAACTAACAAGGAGTGTAAAACCCATTAGATTTCGGATAAGAAATGCAAATCAAAGCCGTTTAGACTCTCAATTTACGCAGTTGGAGAGTTCATTGTTTTTGGCCAATGTGTATCCCCGTGACTCGTAATAATTGAACAGTTCTGCATTCTATACTCTCATGTGGACAGTATAATTAGTCCCTCGGGTACAGTCTTACATCCTATACTCTCATGAGGGCAATATTAATTCGTCCCTCGGGTACAGTCCTACAATCTATAGTCTCATAAGGGCAATATTATTTCGTCCCTCGGGTACAGTCCTACATTTTAGACTCGCATGAGGGCAACATTAATTCGTCTCATGGGTACAATCACTACAACTGATGCACATGGTTCCGTTGTTGTGAACTAAAACGATATGTCATTATTTTTTGATTTAGAAAATGAATCGATGTCATTCTAATAATCTAGAGGTAATACACAAACATACACATTTCCAAATATTTATTAAGGCTATTAAACACTTCTATCATAGCTTCTGTTTTCCTTATCGATACGATCTTTGTGACGCCCAAGCGAGTGTATATCCATCCCTTCCGTATTGGCTATTTCAATATTGCATTTCAGTGTTTTCGTGGCATGCGTAAAGTTGCTTCGATGGATGTGATAGTGTCATTCGACATTACAACAACGTGTGTATATTTTAAATGTCCTTTTGAGATGATGACGTAGACAACATAAAGTATGACATAAAGTATGTCCGATCTTTTTATATTTATGTATGTATGAAGTATCTCTCGATGAATGCATACTTTTGATGCATAATAATCGATTAGGAACTGTGGCAATATGTCTGGATTGGTAACCCAATACACTCTAACATGCAACGACCTGTTTGAAAATAAAATATGTGTGCAATTGTGAAATTGTGAAACGTAGTAAATAATGGCAAAATTGACTGAGATTTATAGATACTGTTTAGAAAATATACATTATTTTAGCATGCAATTAGAACTTTGGTCATTCCGAACTTTGGAGGTCGCCGAGTCGCCGCGCCCGTTATTTATTTACAGATATCAGTCGTACATGCTCAAATAGTTTTGTTTTCTTACTTTAATTTCGAATAGTTGGTTCTACTACTCCAGCCTTTAATAACCCTTATGATATATTTGCTGCTTTTTAATTGAGTAATTGAGTCCATTGACTGTAACTTGTGATACTCAGGCTTCATAACCTCTGCTCCCAAATAAACTATATTTGGTTTATTTCGCCCATTGTGTTCTAGATTAGGGCAAAGCATTTTGTTAGAAACAGGGACCCTACGCCGCTAGACATGGCATAGTATAAAACTACATCATTGAAAGTTACATGTTCAACGTCATATTCATACCATAGCTCAATTTGTAGATTTTCTTCTCAACCGTTTATGAATCAAACCGAGACTGCAATATTTGGTTGTATTCATCGTGTTCGGCGATTTACAAATTCATTATTTTTATCATCATATTTTTAAAACAAAGTATATACTTTAGATAGCGCATGTATCTCAATCGTGTATTGTACGTCAAGCTTTACAAACTTGGAACGTTAAAAAACAGTAATTGTTGTAAGACCCTTTAAATCATAGAAATGATTAATTCATAGTCATTCAGGCGAAACTAACTGGGCTAACGAGATTATATTAAGTCACTAGTAGATAATTACGAAATTCCATATGTACCAATGGAATGATTCACTATCGGTTGAGTTAACCAATATGTCACTGCTGCGTTAGAATAAATACTGAAAAAGGAATCCCTTGGAAGCAACAAACAAGTGAAACAAGTAGCAGGCTTGGTTTTATTGAGTCTGTTTATGAGAGATAATATAAAATGACTCTTAGCACCGGCTTTAGCAATATTCTACTTTACTCTAACTATTGGGCTTGATGGTCCCAAGGACCAGTAAATATTAGCACTACACATGTGTAGTCGATATGATTTTCTTGTGCGTATTAATTTAAAGAAAAATGCATAGAAAGGGTTGACAAAGTGATGCGATATTCGATTAGACAGTTAAGGAAGATTAATATCATTAAATAAATAACGTGATTATATTATCACGATTAACTTAAATGTAATGAATATTCACGTCCGTGCAACCATTTTGCTAAAGGTAATTCCTTTTTCGTTAAACTAAGTGCGAAACAATCATAAAACGGAATGAACAATAGTTTCAAGTTTACTTTATTAGGGACTATAAAAAATACATCGCGCGATCACTAACAAGCGAGGACAAGGACACCTGGCGATAATATCGCGCATGTATTTGTATTTGTGAAATGTCAATATATTTAGTGCCTATTGTAAATAATGGTGTATATCACACTTGAAACATAAACATAGATGCTATCACCGCTTCGTTTATGACAGGTGACTGGTAAGGACGCTGAGTTTGCAACCTTCTCTCCTCTCACCGCCGCGGGATCGAATCCCACAGAGACCTTGACTTATAAGAGCGAAAGTTTTGATTCGTGCGGATGGAGGGAGGTCTATAGTACAGCTTCATAGGGGTTGATTGTCAGCATCCACTACTAAACAATTTCACCACCATATGTAGCCTAAAATGTGCGGAACATGGCATAAAACAACATTCAATCAACCAACAATGTATGAAGTTTTGCGGGAAACGTTTCAAGGACCATTGGAAACGGCCGAACACGACACATACGAAATATTGCAGTCTCGGTTTGATTGTTCATGAACGGTAGTGAAATATGCTAGCTACCGCTCACGCCCTCTAGCCCCTTGTTGAACAGAACTCAATATTCATAAAATCAATAGTACATAATTTTAACCACACCGAAGATGGATGCATGCGGTGGACATAGAGATATTTCTTCCCCCATATTCAGCGGCGCATGATCCCAGTATCTAACAAAATACTATGCCCCAAAGAGCGAAATAAACAAAATGAAATTTAGTTGGTAGCTGCGGTTATGAAGTCTGCGAATCACAAGTAACAGCCAAAAGACTAAATTAAAAAGCAGACAACATATCCTATAACTCTAACAAACAGAATTAGTTGAATATTACTTTTCAGAGTATCTAAGTTTACATTTGTTAGTTGTACGGTTTCTATATCCGATATATTACTGTTTTCAACATTGATGGAGTTTTCCCATTTATTAAAAATATTCCCATGATAGACCGGGCAGATTGTTTTTTCGTGTCGTTACTCTAATTGTATATTCTCTTGTTGCTCTGGCTCATGCCAAGTCATTACGTACTTGTGTTGTGGCTGTCTAGGCTCCTGTTTTATATTGCCTATTCATGCTGTCTAGTGTGTTAGGAAATATAGCACGGCGGAATTATTTTACACTGTATCGTTTTATTGAGATGACAATTAGGTAAAAGTGTAGTTTGTGCATATAACCTATAACCTGGTTTAAACCACACCAGCTTCGTTTTTGAGCACTGCCCGCTCCAAAGCGGTAGCCCTATTTTCAACCATGTTATGTTGTGATATCAAATACCTTGTTTTTATTTATTTTTCCAATTGTATTTCCCATGCGTGTCTAAGGTGGCTTGTGGTCCTTGAATGCTGCATTTCCTATTCGACTTTTATATCTGCACACGCATTATTCCATGCAGCTGTGGTGGTTGACCCATTGCATTTCGCAAATATTGTCGAGTATGGAGCCCGTGATGACGTCTAACTAAATCCTCTAAAGACGGTAGCGTTTGATGTTTGTCTTAAAGTCTGTCTTGTCGGATCCTTAAAGGGTTTTTCTCTTGTTGTTCTATTTTCTGCCAAAAAAACCTATTTGCTTTGTTGCTTTATACGCTTTTATTTTATATATTATATATATACGTGATCATTTATGTGATATACTTACATTGCCTCTTAATGCTGCTTCGTTTGTTAGAGAATATAACCGAGCGGGGATAACTTTATTTACACTGTCTCGCTTCATCGGGAGGACAATAGGGTAAAGTGATGTTTGGTGCACCCTAAAACCGGGTTTAAACCTCCGGCGCAATATTCTTCCCTGATTGTGCTGTTTTATTCTCTTGTTGCTCCGGCTTCTCCCAAGTCACTGAGTACCTTCTGTGTGGCTTTCTAGGCTATTGTTTGTTTTTGGTATTTATATACGCACGAGCATCTTTGTGCTTAACTTAAAGGGCCTATTAATGCTGCCTTGTTGGTTAGAGAACATTTCATGGCGGGGATTTCTTTTATTTACACTGCCGGTTTTATTGTGATGACAGTAGGGTAAGTGTGAGGTTTGGTCCACCTCAGGGGGGGGGGGGGGGGGGGGGTATGGATGGCTCTTCCGAAAACGTAATTTCTGATTCACGTTGTACAAACTTTTTTTCATAAACAAATGACAATTTTTGCAAGAAAATTATCATTTAACATAATTGTATTAAGTTTTTGTCCATAAAAACCGGTATTTCTGCATGTATTCTATTTATAATATCGACAGACTATTAGATACGAATCCGGCCAGTAACTCGGAATATCTCGGATCTTTTTCCCCAGCTAACCCGGATGTAAACAAATGAAAACAATTGTTCGTCTGCATCAAGCTTTCGAATATCGACGGAATGCATCAGCTCTGCTGAAAAAACAATAAGTTTGAGGTGATAAACGCGTACTTTTCTTTAATTTAAACGATTGATTTGTGAATGTACCCATTGTATGGCATTTTGCCCATTGTATATATGATGATCGTCTTCTACATATTTGATAACTGCAGTAGGCTGAGTAGCTAGTGCATTGGTAAAGCTAAAGGAAACTTTCAAGACAGTGTCTTACTAGATTCTGCTGTCTCAGCACTAATGCTAACCAGAATTATTATGAACTATGCTTTATACTTCTGTTAGTTAATTGTTGAAAATCTGCCATTTTGTCTGTTTACTGAATCAATGCCCCCGAAAAGTTTAAAACTCCAAATCATGGATCTTTTGATGATGAGCATTTTACACCAAAACATCTGTGCATTTTTTATTTCATTTTAACTGTAGTTTTTTTTCATTTCAAAGACTCCCATCCTTCAGGCAGTAATGGATCACTTTTCTTGAAGGAGCTTCACAAAGTTGGTAATTACTCAATGAGCTGAATAAATTAAATGTAAACAAGACATTTTCCCTTAGCCTCGTCCGTCGGATGGGGACGTAAACGGGCAGTCCCGTGTATCGGTCTATCCTCCGAGCACGTTAAAAAACCATAGGAATCTATTTGGTAATAAGAGTTGGGCACGGTTCCCGGATTCCTATGTATCTTTCCCCTCTCTCTGGGGCGGCTCTAAATAACCTTTACTGTGTTGATGAGCCGTTAAACAACATTCAATCAATCAATCATAGCGATCTCAACCCGTGGGCAGCTCAAAATAACTTCTATACTGAGCTGATGTTCATCATTCAATTCAAATTGTTGTTTTTTCTGAGCTGCTTACAAGGATGTTCGCATGTAAAAATTGTTAGCCTCAGGGTAGGGTTCGAACGCCGCATAAAAAAAATAAACATTCTACACTGTCACATAAAAGCA
This sequence comes from Cyrtodaria siliqua, assembly GCA_037043455.1. Classification (NCBI taxonomy): domain Eukaryota; kingdom Metazoa; phylum Mollusca; class Bivalvia; order Adapedonta; family Hiatellidae; genus Cyrtodaria; species Cyrtodaria siliqua. The sequence continues at coordinate 449,562 of JAWPHD010000001.1, forward strand.
GTAGCTCAATGTCAAAGCAGTGGTAAACTGCATTTATAAAGCTGGTAATTTTAATTAATGTATGAGATAAATGGTGAATAACCAAATCCTTACCGTGTGTCCTCGATATATATATCTTATTGGGTTCGAGCCCTGGTAGAGGAACAATATTTTTCACCACCTGTTCTATTTGGGGACTCGTCCGAGATCCAGGATCCAAGATCTGTTAGCATGAAACAGTATGAAAATAAGTCTGAGAGCCCGCCTGGAGTTAATTCCACTAGGAAATCAGAGACAAATTTCATCTGGTGGGGTTGTATGTAACCGGGTACAGATAAATGGTGAATAATCAATTTCTAACCGGATGTCCTCGATAGCTCAGTGGTTAGAGCCCTGGTACGGTAAACCAGAGACCTGGGTTTGAGTCCCGGTTGAGGAACAATTATTCACCATTTACCTGTACCCGGTTATCACGATGAAAACAGTGAGCTCTTGGCTCAACTCTCTAGTACTGCCACACTGGAATACGATACTGTAGACACGACATTATGTCTAACCCACTGACACCAGGCCAAGCAGTCATAGAACTACCCTTTATAGGCTGAGCATCAAGCAAGGTCGAGCTACAAGTACCATTTTTTTATGAAGTGTTTGGTATGAATCGGCCGAAGATTGAACATACGACCTCCCACTTGTCACTTGTAAGGCTGACGCTCTACCACTTTGGCACTGTGGTCTTAATTTTGATTAAATGCAAGCTATTGGAGAATTAGTGCAAGTACCATGTTCTTAAATAAATTCAGAACATGTTATTTTGTTTGCAGCTGCCATTGGATAAATTCTACAAACAGAAAGAAATGGCTGTTTGTTTGGGTCTTTTTTCCAGATAACTCCGGCGTCCATGGCCAGTTGGTTAGTCTAAGACTTGACTTCACTTAACCCTCACTACTGTAGGTCGAAGTCCCAGTCCAGTGGGACCTGGAATCTATGTTCCATTCAGCTTGCTTGCGTAATGTCGGTTGTTCTACCCAGGTGCTTGCCCGCACACGAAAATTGAGCCCCAGGGCACCTGCGGTTGCCATAGGACAACTTTCGGTGCAAATATGAACTCCCAACTGAAGTAATCAATTATTCCCACATGTTTAAATATTGTGCTATGAAGAAATGGTGCTTGAAATATAATAATTAGAATTAGCAACAGTAAATTGTTTGTTGAAGAAGTGCGGCATTGTAAAGTTCCGCTAGAATATGTTGGTTATGTCAAAAAAATATCGAAGATGAATTTCATTTTGTACTTAAATGTTGTATGGTAGACACCGAGAGTTCTAAACTGATAAGTGTTAATGATAAGTGTTATCCATCATTTAACTTGATGAATGATCTATCTACAATTGTTTTATTCTAAGTAGTAATAATTATTATATTAATAAGATATGTATGTTAGGTATCCACAAAATGTATAGGCATAGACAGTCCTTGTGTTAATTATTATCGTTTTGTTATTATAGACTTAGTGGCATATTAAGGTATATAACTTGTAATTATCTCCCTTTATTGTACAATTATTTGTCATAAGTGTTGTACATGTACTTGGTATCTATCCAGTGTATTGTATGGATTTCACACCAATACAATTGATTTGATTTGATTTGATTTGTCAATATAATATAATGAAGACATTCAAACTGGTGAATAAAAGTGAAATTTGACACATTATTTTCGGAAACATTTATTTATTTGACGCATTATTTTCGGAAACATTTGTTTAGTTCAAAAGTCAATAATACAACCATTAATATATAGTCACGTAGTAAAATATATTTCTGAGTAACCATTTTAATGCAGAATTATGGAAATCAACGAGGTAATTTAATGGTTTACGGAAAATTCCGAATCAACATACGACTTGGTCATGTAAACATACATCATCAAAAGGCAACATTATGTATAGGAAGTACAAGAGGGATACACTGAAACATGTTCCTTGTAGGCTTTTTATGCCCCCGAAGGGTGGCATATAGTAGTCGCACTGTCTGTCCGTTCGTGACTGTTCGTCCCCATTCGTCTGTACAATCGTGTCCGCTTCATAACTCTGACAATATTGGACGGATTTTTAAATAACTTAGCACAACAAGACGTCGTGTCGCGCACAAAATTCAGGTCCGTAGCTCCAAGGTCACACTTAGAGGTCAAAGGTTGTCCGTTCATCTGTACAATCGTGTCCGCTTCATAACTCTGACAATAATGGATGGATTTTCAAATAACTTCACACAATTGCTCACCACAACAAGACGACATGTCGCGCACAAAATCCAGGTCTTTGGCTCCAAGGTCAAGGTCACACTTAGAGGTCAAATGTCAAAACAAAGTGCTTTCTTGTCTGGTTAATAACTCTGAAATTCATGGACAGATTTTCAAATAACTTGGCACAATTGCTCTCCACAACTAGACGACGTGTCGCGCACAAATCTCAGGTCCGTGGCTCCAAGGTCAAGGTCACACTTAGAGGTCAAAGGTGAAAACAAAGTGCTTTCGTGTCCGGTTAATAACATTCATGGGCAGATTTTCAAATAACTTGGCACAATTGCTCACCACAACTTGATGACATGTCATTCATTATTTGATTTTTTTTTTAAGTTTTTAAAAAAATATATATATTTATTTTTTAAATTGTATTGATTTTTTTTTTTGAATACTTTTTTTTTTTAAATAATTTTTTTTTTGAATAATATTTTGATTTGTTTTTGAATTATTTTTCAATATATCTGTTGGTTTCATATTGCTTCAAGGTCAAGGTCACACTTACAGGTCACTTCGGGGGCATTTGTCACTTACTGTGACATTTCTTGTTTCTTATATTTTTGTTTTGTGATACCCGGTAAAATAGAATCATTCATTATTGAATTCTATTTTACCGGGTATCACAAAACAAAAATATAAGAAATCGTTCATTATTGAATTTCCCCGTGTGGTTGCCGGGGGCCCCGTTTGGTCAGGGGGCAAAGAATAGGGCCACTGCAGATCCCTTTGGAGGGGTAGGCAGAGGGGTAGAATCCCCCCAAATTCATGTTCATTTTATCATTTTTTGTTCATGTTCATTAAAGGTCTTCATCATGATCCCTGCATTGTTTCAGGTGCCATCTCGCTCGCATCAAAAGAGCAGTGGCAGAAAAACAATAACGTTGCTCCAGCGTAAATGGAGTTTCTACGATAGAATTTGCAGCAACTCTGCAGTTCAGGGTGAGAAGGTTCTAGGCCCATTTTCCATATTTTATCTCGATGTACATGGAAGATGAGCCTGGCATGTTCATGCCTGCTAGGCGCCATATAACCTTTCATGTGTTGGTGCGCCTTAAAACCCCAATTCAATTCATTATTGAATTTATTGAACTCGTTAGCAAGAGCCTTGCATTTTATCATTTTTGCAGTCGTTAAATTCAATAATGAATGAGCAATTGTGTAAGCTTATATATATGTATATATATAAAAATAAAGTATGAGCAGAGAAATTAACCCATTCTGGGAATGAACTCATACAATGCCTACCCGGATTCTCCACCAATGTAATCGGACCGGAAAAATTACACACATATTTAGCCACTCAGCGGGTTTGAACTCGGGACCCCTTGCATGTGAAGCCGACGCTCCACCGATATCGCCATAAAAGTAGCTCTGCAGCTAGTCTGGATTACCTGCCCCTCTCATTACATTATCGGGTCAGGCATACACTGAAAGTATAACTCAATGGGGAAATATGTAGTTGATGGACCATTATCGGGTCAGGCATACACTGAAAGTATAACTCAATGGGGGAATATGTAGTCGATGGACCATTTCAGAGATATTTCGAATTTAAGCTTTTGAATATGTGAAAGAACAGGTCCTCGATTTTATGATTTACCGAGTGTGTTCGAAACGCAGAATTTCGTATATATACAGTAAATTCGGATAAAATGAGTTTATTACAGAGAATCCAATGAATACTGGGTCCATAAGATATCACAGATAATATGCTAAGAAGATGAATAAAAGTGTTTTTGTATGTATGTAATAAAGTGTTAATAAAAATAATGCAATTTAAAAATATTCCTATGTATTGTAAATGTGATAAATTTTGTCATAATGTGTTTACATTCAAATCTTGTCCAAACCTGGCAACAATGAGTTGGATGGAATCCAATGACACCCCTGCTTCAAGCAGCTAATACTTCATATCTGTCATTGTGTGTGACTCTTTTTTTAAATGAATTATTTGATATTCACAAACTACACAAGACAGGTATCAAGGGGGACCAGGAACCATGGACCTTCTGTCAAGTAGTTTCAGAGGAGTAGTCACTTCAAGTTTTTACTATGTAAATATATGTAAACAAAATAATTTTCAACCAACATCGTGTCATGCTGATCATATTAGAAAAAGTCCCTTATCAATATCACTTATATTTTTAAAGAAGTAGATGCAACAACAAGTAGTCGCTACAAACTTGTTTTCTAAAAATCTATTTTTAGCCATGGTGGCCACCTTGAATTTCCGTCAGACCTGAAATTTTGCTAGGATCAACTAGACATCAAGAGCAACATTGCTCGTAAGTTTCATGAATATCCTTCAAGCAGTCTCGGAGTAGTTGCCACAAGTTTTTCATATATAACTATATCATCAAAGATGGCCGATGGTGGCCATGTTTGACATCCAATTCAAAATAATTTTGGTTAGGACCAACAACGTGTCATGGCATTGCTTTTGATAAACGTTCCAAATCAATATCACTTATGTTTTTTGAGAAGTAGTCACCACAAAATCACACTTTTAGCTGTGACGGCCATCTTGAATTTTCGGCTGACCTGAATTTTTGCTAGGATCAACTAGACATCAAGAGTTACATTTTTGTGAAGTTTCATGAAAATCTTTTGAGTAGTTTCAGAGGAGGAGTCGCCACAAAAAAAAGTTTATGGACAGACGGATAAAGCACCACAGCATTAGCTCGAGCTAAAAAATGGTAAATTAGGTGAACAAATCTACTTTGCACCAAATATCAGTATTTTTGTTATCTTCGGTCACTTTCAAATTGTTTTTCCTTGGAGACAATGGCGAAAAACAGGGAAGGCCCTGTTCATTTCATTTCAACATGTTGCTTATATTGATCAGATTCAATCGTATATAGGTTGAAATACTGACCGTGGGAATCATCAAATACAACACGACATTGAATCTGAACATTGTAATTCTTTAAGTCATTACTAGGTGGTAAGGACTGTATCTGCTCATTACCGACTGGAATTGGAAAGTCTTTCGTCTATGAACTATTGCCTTTCACAGATACTGGATGTTTAGTAATAGTAATTGTCCCATTGAATGCTATCATACAGCAACAGTTAAATAAATTAGGAGACATCGCCATGTGCCTTACAGCAAAGAGTGTCTTAAAGAAATTGAAAAATGAAATATCTTTTATATTTAGCCATCCGGAAGTCATTCTCACCTGATATTTTCAGACAGAAAAAAATAATCTAGTCATTGATGAAGCACACTGTGTTTTAGAGTGGGGTATAGAGTTCAGACCTCATTTCAAACAATCATCTGAGTTAAAGTCTGTCATTAAATGTCATGTGCTAGCCCTGTCTGCAACTGTAACTGAATCGGGACAAATACAAATAATACAAAACCTTCTGATGAAAAATAGTGCAAGCATATATGCCAGTCCAGCAAAGAAAAATACGGACAAAGGAGGCCATTTTAATATACCCTGTTTTTTTTTTTAAAAAACATGGGTATAATAAACATTAAAAAGTATAACTATTCGTGAAAGAAAATATGGCAAATGTAGTTGGAAGAGTTTATGGATGGGTCAACTTCTTGAAAATCATGACATCTGTAGTGACTGATGCATGTCGACCGATCCTTGGCATCTCCTTCCACCTGGGTTTTAATTCTCCTGCTTCATCACAATATAATATAAACAAGAAATATCACTGTATGTGATAAATGCCCCCGAAGTGTCCTTTGACCTCTAAGTATGACCTTGACCTTGGAGCCATGGTGGATTTGTGCACGACACCTCATTTGGTTGTGGTGACCAGGAATCATGGACCTTCTGTTATTTGAAAATCCGTCCAGGCATGCAAGTTATTGACTGGACACGATTTGACCTTTGACCTCTAAATGTGACCACAGACCTGGATTTTGTGCGCGTCACATCGTCTTGTTGTGGTGATCACTTGTGCCAAGTTATTTGAAAATCCGTCCATGAATGCCAGAGTTATTGACCGGACACAATTTGACTTTTGACCTCCAAGTGTGACCTTGACCTTGCAGACCTGAGCTTTGTGCGCGACACATCGTCTTGTTATGGTGATCACTTGTGCCAAGTAATTTAAAAATCCCCGCAGGGGTTGTGACGTTACGGTTCGGACACGAAATTACGTACCTGTTTTTTACCTATTAACTTCAAGTGTAACCTTGACCTTTGAGGTATGGATCCATACACTACAGTATCAAGTTATTTAAAAATCCCTACAAGGGTTGTGACGTTACGGTCCGGACACGAAATTGCGTACCTGTTTTTTACCTATGAACTTCAAGTGTGACCTTGACCTTTGAGGTACGGACCTGGGTTTTGCGCACGACACATCGTCTTGTTATGGGAATCACTTGTGCCAAGTTATTTAAAAATCCCTGCAGGGGTTGTGACGTTACTTTTCGGACGCGAAATTGCGTACCTGTTTTTGACCTATGAACTTCAAGTGTGACCTTGACCTTTGAGGTACGGACCTGGGTTTTGCGTGCGACACATCGTCTTGTTATGTCGATCACTTGTGCCAAGTTATTAAAAAATCCCTGCAGGGATTGTGAAGTTACGGTCTAGACACGAACTTCGGAATGACGGACAGACAGACGGACGGTGCGATTACTATATAAATATATTTTTATTTGATTTACCCGGACGTTGCTGTCCAAATATAACAATATGATGTATCAGTGGGATGTAAAACCTCATTTCATTTATTCGTAACTGCAATGAACACATGAAATGAGTAACACTATAATCATGAGAATGATTTTAGCAAATGTTTTTAAGTACTGTTTTGTATGTACAGCTCAGTAAATCTGCAAGGCCTCTGCCAGGACTCGAACCTGGATCTCTTTTCTAAAAGAAAAGCATGCTTCCTTACACTACAGAGATGCATCCCAACAAAACAAACTGAGCGTACAAAAACTAGCCAAAATTGCAAGTTACTTAAAGAAACTAATATAACCCGCCAAATAATTGCAAAATTACACTACAAAGCTGTTTATCAAAACCGTATCCAGGTTTTCAGGGCATATAATAATGTATATACTTTTAAAAGTATAGATTTATTCACAGGTTCTAAAAATATCTGACGAATATGCATAAGTTTATGGTCACCAACCAAATTGCTCGTCTCCAGCTCCATCATTTTCCTCTAGCAGAAAGACCACCACTGGCCATCTGCGTGGTCCAGCCTATGTGGTCGGTTCATAATCTCACATGAATTGATGTAAATTGTTATGTTAACTTATGTACGTGGCCAAGTGAAGGTTATTATTTGTGCACCTCTTTACATGTGAATAATCAATATACAATTATCGCAGCTTGATGGGCTGGCATGGCTCAGTGGATAGATATAAATCCTCTGCCTGGATCCCGCGGGCTACCAAATGTCGAGATCCGGACTACCATTTTTTTCTATCTCGCATCCGGCAGGCTACTGCAAATTTTCTTTTGAAGTAGCCCGGAAAAAAACATATTTTAGCTCTAATCCATATCATAAAATCCTGTGTTCCCAGCTAATTAGTCAGATAAGATTACACCGCCACGCGTCGACAATAACACCAACTAACAAGGTGTTTAGACACCACGGGTACGCGTCGATAATAACACCAATTAACAAGGTGTTTATACACCACGGGTGATCGGACCAGATCGATTGACAGATTAGTTACCTTCATGCATCACTCATTAATATTCATTAGTTGTTTTGATACTAGGGTACACTTTGATTGGATAATAACGATGTTGCGTCAATAATTTATTCACTCAGACATGACTGGAAAACATTTGATTGGATGGCCAAGGGGCATTATGGGAGAAGATTGTGTCTCCTTTTATTGAGGTGCAAATTAGTTTTAATTTGATTGCAATAAAAACCTGGCGATTGTAAGTCAAAAATCAAATGATAATACAGATGGTACCACGCGGATTACGACAATTCCCACTCATCGCGACGATTTTATTCCACCGCGGCGATGGTAAATTTTATCCACCGAGATTGTAATATGGGGATTCTCGCAGGGAACGATATGGGCGAGTACACATACAGGTGCACTAGTCCGTATTTGCGAGTGCTGTAATCTGCTGTAGTCTACCCAACATCGTCAAATACACACCTTGCATACATACAACAAAAGGACAAAAGCGTCTGAAAATCCATTTCGTTAACTGAGATGTTTAAAAGGTGACAGAAAATAATAAATTTGGGAGACACGGCTCTCGTACTTGACTAGAAAACAGTCTAGGAAGTGATCACTTGTGATTGGCAGGAAACGCTGGCTGTGAACCAATCGATACGCATCTTTTAAATGACGGCAAATCAAAATGGCAGCGCCCATTTGTTTTCATAGGTATGTGTGCGGTCAAAGGCTTAGCATGTAAGAGATTTTTACTTTCTCGTGTCTAAATGCAAATTAAGGACAATGTAGGACGATTGTGAACCTTACTGAGGTTACCTCTGCGTATTTTAGTATGTTTTATCAGAGAAAATAGTCGATTTACACCAGTGGTCGCGAGTGACAAAGTAAGTAACACGACACGTGTGTCTGAATGTCACACATTTTCGTCGGTCACTTCCTAGACTGTTTTCTAGTCAAGTAGATAATATACACGAATGGTGAATTGTATAATAAAATGGCTTTATATATGTTAGAATGATTTTTGTTCTGATTTTATGGATATTTATTATACGGTCCAGTACTGATTGACACGGACCAATACCCCTTAGGGTCCACTGGTCCGTAAAAACCAGTACTACCTCGCATCCCATTTTGATCCCTGTTCTCGGTCATCATCGCGGAGAATCCCAGTGAGAACTCGCCGGGGTTTTACGGCGATTTAACTGATTGGATGTTTGTAGTTTTCATTTTTACTTGCAAAATAGTTGTTTAAAAACAAATGTGTTTGCTCTGGAAACAGCAACCGGGAAGACATCGGCGTTCGCAATTGCACTATTAACACCTGTATTAATACAGTAGATTATAAAGGTCAAATTCAAATTGTTCATTGTTTTATCTTGTATAGTTTGTATCACAAATATTCGTCAATAATTATATCCAACATAATCAAAAAGCGAATAACAATCCTGAACGACGCTATTTTAAAAAAGCTGCATCATGGCACCATACTAATTATAAGAATTTCTGTTTCCTGAAATGAAGGCCCTGGTAAACAATAACAAAAACTATCGGGAAAAAGCTGTTTATATGTGAACTTTGAAATTATCAAGATGTCACGCGCTTTCTTAATTTGATTTTTAATGCAAAAAGCTTGTTCAGAATTCAAAAACATTGTACTCTTATCAATTAGTGTTGACCACCATGTTAAAAACATCGCGTTTACAAACGACTTGAACGTGCTTGTGTTATGTACATGTAACACAAACGTGTGTAGTTCATTCCTTTATGAACTCAGTACACGCTACGTCATCATAATGATATCTCCTGTCCCTTAGCAATGTGTACTAAATAAAGTCTTGTGAGTATTGTACATGTATTTGTTTGCGCGTGTAGCCATCGACGTTAGCCTGTGTATAGTAGACACGTGTTTATTACAACTTTATAAGAAGGCTTCATTGTTTATTAACGCTAACGTAAAAATGTAAGAAAAAATGTAACCTAGACTGTAGATTTTAGTGTCGACTTTTTTTACACGTTTTTGATGACGACTTTTAAGTACAAATGACTATCATCAAAAAAATGAAACATTATCCATTTCATTTCAATGATTAAGAGGCATTTTATAATAATTTTGCTTCAGCACCAACATGATTTAAAATAATCTTTTTAAAATTTAGTTAAACCCTTAAAGCCTAGATTTAGATTTAGCCTAGATTTAGATCTTTATAAAATGCCTCTAAATTGAAATTGATAATTTGTTTTATTTTTATAGTGGTAAAACAACAAAGTTAAAACTCAAATATTATAGAAATAATTTTATTGGTAAATCCATTTACATACAACCGAGAAAAATGTTAATGAGTCGCCGCGAGTCCGCCGCGTGCATGCCGGGCTACCAAGTTCAGATTTTAAAGATTTGTCGGACCTTGATGTACAACAATCTTCTGAATACAAACAAACATCTTTTGTTTTCATTTTCCGATTGCTGAAGAAAACCAAACCAAGCCATCATTTTGTTATTGCAAATGTATTTGTTTGTATTATTCAGACTGAATTGACACTCCCAAACATATTTTCACATTGTCAATAGGAATAAGCACCTGATAAGTCAATATTCCAGTCCTACAGATCAATGCTCTATATATATAACTTTTTTGAATGTTGTTTAACGGCTCATCAACACAGTATAGGTTATTTAGAGCCGCCCCAGAGAGAGTGGAAGAAAACATACATAGGAATCCGGGAACCTGCCCTACGCTTTTTATAGATCAGATTCTTATGGTACTTTAACGTGGTCGCAGGATAGACCGATACACGGGACGCCCGGTTTACGTCCCCAACCGACGGACGAGGCTAAGGGAATGTGTCTTGCCCAAGAACACACCGACGGAACTCAGTGGCACCACATAAAGCATGAACTAGGAAACAATTATTTTTTCAGGCCTGACCTTGCCAATCATGGGGTTACAAAGTCACTTGTTGATTGGAGTCATGAAAGACACTACACTGAAAACATAGCACTAATGAAGTGCCATGACACACGCAAGTCTAGAACTGCACCGTACAGTGAATTGAATGGGGATTTAACAGGATAGGTTATATGGCACCTAATAGGAATGAACATGCCCGGCTCATACTCGATTTACATCGAGATAAAATACCGAGAATGGGCCTAGAACCTTCTCACCTGCAGAGTTGCTGCAAATTCTTCTCTTGTTGACATTCCATTTACGATGGAGCCATGTTTCCACATTTGCATAAGTGGTGTCTGACTCATGATACAGACGAATAAGCATGATAAAATGAATCTGATGCGGGGGGGGGGGCGTTAACGGAAGCCCTGGTCATGTTAAAGACGAATAAGCATGATAAAATTAATCTAATGGGGCGTGAGAAGGGGGGGGGGGGGTCAGAACTATCAATAAAATACCATGTTTGGCTGTGTCGCTCCATTCCCTTTAACTCAAGTCATAATTTGAAATTTCAGACATAAAAGTATGAAAAACAACAATTCGATCTATACTTTGGATGACTACACAAAAAATAAAGCAAGTATTCACAGAGAAAAAATATCCTATGATGCGACATGCTTACGCATTTACGAGCCATATATTAACAGGTAGAAAAACACTATCAAAAAGAAATGTTTGTTGTTGTTTTTTTAAAATGGCGGCCTAAGCGACTAGTATTTGCGTTATATTTTATTCCAGAAATACATCTTTAGAAATGCAATGTGTAACAGAGACAAACTTACAACACCTATAAGTCTATAGTAAAGCAGTACTTACTCGTGCTTTCCATTTAATATTGCTGTTTTAAGCGTGTTAATCAGAACGAAAAAACGTCCAATGAAATCCACCATTATTGGTCATAAATATTACATTCCGTTTAAAAATTCGACTCTTTTTAAATAGTTGAAACATTGGTATTCACATATTTCCTAGTTTCCTTAGCATTTGGATAAAGATGCATTATATCTAGACAGATAGAAACTCAATATGTGGATTCGTCGAATACAAGATGGTTGCTGGCCGGAATCGTATCTAGACTGGTTCTCCAAGAACCATACCCCCCCCCCCCCCCCCCCCGCCCCCCCCCCCCCTGGTCCACCTTTGGACCTGGCTTAAACCCCCAGCGGCCTTATTGCCAAAAACCATTCCTAGGCAGTAGCCCTGTTGTCAAGCTCTTTTTGTGTTTTTGACGTCAGATGCCTTTATTCCTTATAAACATTGCCATTCATGTTTGTCTTTTTGCGTTGTTTGTGCCTTTTGTAAACACTTGACGACATCTGTCAGTCACATGATAGTCCATTGTTTAGTTGCCACATATTCATCAGTTGCCGACGGAAATGCAAGCAATTTATAGCGTTGGTAGAGGGAGTTAGGCAGAGCCGTTCGATAAGTATATATGTGCGTTGATGCGCGTAAAGGTATATTTATTTTACAATCTATCTCTCTTAAGGGCACAATTGTGTAATGGTCCTTTCGTGTAGATATGAAAATTGCGTCTGTAGCCACGTGTGTCACGGAATGAACGTGGGAAATGATGGTTTGTGCGGAACGTTGGGTTATAAAGTGCATTGTTTTCCAGTCGTGGCAGGGAATGTTTAACGTTGCTTTGATTGGAGCAGTCGTTTGAAAGGGTGAAATTCACGGGCAATATGTGGTCAGTATATCTTTTTTATGAAATTGTATTGTACATTTGTATTTAATGGGCGTCACCATTTTGTTTCGTGATGTTGCTACATCCAGTCAGCTGTTATATGGTTCTCAAACATTAACTTGGCGGCTTTAAAAAGTCTCCCCGTGCTACGAATCAGTAGTGTTATTTTTACTGGTCCTTTGGGACCAACGTGCCCAAAATAGGTGGCTTTGGAGTAGAATACCGCTTAAGCCGGTGCTAGGGGGCGTGAGAGGTGTTGCTTCTTTCATTACTTCTCATGAACAGACTCAATAAAACCGAGTCTGCTACTTTACTCTCTTAACTGCGTTTGTTGCTCCCAAAGGATCACCTTTATCAGTATTTATTGATATAACTAGCATATGGTTTTGACGTTAACTGTTATTCATTCGATCTTTGGTGATCGCTGAGCCCGATACTTATATTTAAATATCGGTGGTACTTTTTCATTTCTTTTTGTTTTCTTACTTATTTTTCGATTCAGTGGTTCCACTACTCCGGCCGATTAAAGGCTCTGGGTATTGTTTAACCAATTATAGGATATGTTGTCTGCTTTTTTATTTATTCTTTTGACTTTACTTTTGATATGCAGGCTTCATAACCGCTGCTCCCAACTAAATTCCATTATGTTTATTTCGCTCTTCGAGGCATTTAATTTTATTTGATACTGGGACCATACGCCGTACGACATGGGGAAGAAAGATACTCCATGTCCACCGACATATGCATGCCATCTTCGGGATGGTTAAACTGTTGTACTATTGATTTTATTAATATTGAGTTCTGCTCAACCCGGGACTAGAGGGCGTGAGCGGTAGCTAGCATATTTCACTACCGCTCATGAAGAGTGTCAATCAAACCGAGACTGCAATATTTCGTATGTGTCGTTTTCGTTCGTTTCCAAAGGTCCATTATCATACTCTTTTTTATTAGAAACGGTATTAATTGTAATACAATCTTAAAGTGATAATGTTATATATTAAGTCCATTAGTTAACGGTGAGATATATACAGGTATATTTGCCGAGGCCTAGAACTCATGAATTGTAATACAAGATTAAATTTATAATGTTGTATATTAGGTACATTTGTTAACGGTGAGATGATTGGCTTGTATATTTGCCGATGGTTATACTTTGCGTTGTAGAATACGTATACATTGCTACACATCATAATTAGAGAGTGCCTCACATATCAGTTCTAGATTATGATTTGTTTGTTTAATAATAATTGTATAAGATTGTTGTGTTAATGAATCGACATTTCATAGTATGTATTATTACAGCCTAAGCCTCCCGGAATGGAGCTAAGCCTTCAGGGTGTACAGCTTCCTGGAACCGTGGTGGGCCCGTCATCAGACCTCACTGGAGGAACTTTACCCACAACCTCGGTGGAGGGTATTCATCGGGTCATCAACCCTTTTAGAAGGCTTTTGATGACAATCACCGATCATTGGAGTCGCGCATCACCTTCATAAGCTATCGCGCATCAAATACTTCGCGTTAGATCATCATTCTTTGTATCGTTTGTGATCATCAACATTGTTGTAACTTCAACAACACTTAACTGTCATATATATACAGTCGACGTATTCAGTATTCGTGTTAATACTACGAACGTCTTATACATTCTTGAGAACAGTCTTTTTCATCTTTCATCTGTGTATACGCTTGTTTTTCTTCATGATAGTATATGTATATAAAAGTTGCATTAATCTATGTAAATTCAGTCAGCGACATTGATTATTTCCTGAGTTATTCCCAACCACTAGGGTCATCTTGCGACAGACATACCGGATGTGTACGCAAACGAACATAGTACCCACAACTACATTTAAAAAAGATGTTTATTTGCAATTAAACGCTATTTTGTTCAGGTGAATATAAACAAACATTTTTATAACACAAACTGCATTACACACGTCAAGATCTTATCATTGTCTATATCCAAAACGAGGTCGTACCTAACACAGCTCATACCTTAGGTTTTTTAATGAGGTTTTTAAGTCTGATAAAAACATTCTGATACTGCAAATGAAGTGCGTTTTTATCATGAACGTACTTATAAACATCACAGATTATAATTAATTGCTGAGTTTTTGTTTAAATATATTATCAAGTGGTTATATAAAACGTGTAAAATCCGTTAGTGGAGGACATGAGCTTTTACCAACGCACACTTGTTCCGTAATGTACTGATAAAATGATTGCAGAAACAATTAAGTTTTACTAACAAAAACTGAATCTTCCTGAGATCTGGAACGCTTGAGATAGAGAAACGCAATAAATCTGTTTTATTTCTAAAACATTTAACCATTTAAGCTTCACATCAGTCCCAGGTGTTGGGTCCATGTCTGTATTACTATTTAAGAATACGTCTAGGAATTATCTTCTTCATCAATTGCACTTCAGTGTATATATTATCATTTGTAACTTATGAACCTGTAATAATTCTAATAACTATAGATACAACCAAGTTTTACGCAAGCGTAAAAAAGCTGCCGATAAGTAAATAAACATGACTCTGGGCCTGTGAACTGATAGGAATGCAAACACTTGTTAATATAATTAATGGAAATATGATATTCATCAAGCTGAAATAAGTGTTAATGTTTTAATCAAAAGCAATAACTACGCAATGCGGAATTCGTCAATAGAGTTCACTACTAAACTTGGCCAAGGTCTTATTGATAGAATCCTTAATGATAGTTAAACATATTTAATAATATACTTCTTAACGTTTCGCTTGTCAGCTTTTTATCAGAATTTAATTTTATGATAAAATCATTCAAATGCAAATTGATAAAAATAAAAAATAACATTTTAAGTGACAGTGTGGACAAGCTGATTTGCTTCTTTTTCGCTTCTTTTTGGTATTATAAATAAAACCAATATAACGCTAAACTTTGTCATAATATACTTATGGATTAAAAAAAAATGAAAATACTTTTATAGAGTTGCCTTTATTCCATTCCAATATTTGCGATTTCATTCAGATGCACTTACGATTTCTTTTGCTCCGTAAACATCACGGACACATAAAGATCCCGGAAACATTGCAGCATTCTACACTGAGTAGTCTGATCTACGAAAACGTCGAATCCTTAGGCGAAACGGTAACGCCTGAACGTTACAAAATATGTATTTATATCATTCAAAATTTTTAGACGAGTTCTCTAGGAATTCAAGATGTAAAGCATGTCTATCGCCACTTATATGAGTCACAGTCTGTTAACCATAGACAGATACAAAACCCATATAAGGATCAATCAGGATCAGAAATCGACAGTCAACCACAGTCACACACAGAAACAAAGAACTAATTTAAAGATGCATAAAAGACCAAAGACATCACAAACACAAAATGATTGACAATATTGCTACCGCCTTGGAGTGATCAGTGGCAAAAAAGGCCTCTGGGTGATTACACCAGGTTCTATGGTGCACCAAACCTCACTTTTACCCTACTGTCGTATTGTTTTGATTCATGACGGTGTAGTCATCAATGTAGTATTGGCATTATAATGTTTTATAGACAAATGGGAATCCATGCCGAAATTAGCTTAATACATATATCGCTTTCCTTTTGCCTCGAATGTTTTCTTGCGAAATAACTGCAGCCACGTTATGTTCACATTAAGTGCGAGAAATACAAAAGGATTTTCGGCTGAATTGCATGCTGCCGTTTCGCCCAGTAACCCATAATGTTTTTCATATGCTACAATGGTCTCGATACGACATGATAATTTCTACTATAAAGTAAGGCAAGCTACAAACGATGAAAACCATGATGATCACAACAATTAACTTTAGCTTTTTTATATTGGCTCTGGATAGAGACGTATTCTGTATACTCTGGAGATGAACTTGACCGGTTTTAAATCTATCTGAGAGTTTTCTTGTTGCTGTTTTCGTTTTTGCTTTCTGGGCAAAATGATATATAGGGTCCTATAGAAACCACAGCGTCCGAACGTAGGTGGCATCGTAGCTCCGCACTGTACTGCAAACAAGGACATGAAACTACAATGAATGAGACAAAAAACAACAGAAAGGGTGGTGAAGACAGGGTTACCGATTTGGAACGGTCAGTAGGCAATAAGGCCTACTGGTTAGCTTGAATCGATTTTATATGCGCACAATCCTCGCTATTATCCTGTCTTCAGCGCCCAAATAGACAAGACAGTGTAAACAAAACTACATCCCATCAAAAGGAAATCTCTAACAATAAAGTCCACATCCAGAGAAACTAACTAAAGATTTACATACAAAATAATAAACATCCCAGGATGTATCCAGAATCATACTAAACAACCATAGTTGTTGCAGCTAAATAGAAAACCAATCTAGGGTACGACCAGAAAACCCGACGGACGAAAGCTCATGCACCCACCTCCCTTAGTTGGGGTTTCAGTAGGTACAATCATAGAATCCCAAGAGGTAGTCCAGTCATGACTGTAGAGGGGTCAATCACTAAACATGCAGTGCGCTGTAAAACCAAAGGGTTATATCCTTTTCTGACGAACTTCCTGATTACATTTGTAAGGCGGTCAGGAAACCCGTCAGACCCCTTTTACTTTCGAAGTTTATAGACCACATCTCCATAAAATGAGGGTTGTGATATGCCTAGTCGCAGAAGTGTTTTAAGGTTGGTGTTGTACTTTTCCAGCAGGCCCTCGTTGCGGCGGCAGAAATTAGAGAAAGATCTACGTAGTTTGTGATAACGAAAACCCTGCTGAAGAAGTTTACTTGTAATAACTTGATTTCGATCATTAACATCATTACATCATTACACGCTCTAGCAACATCATTACACGCTCTAGCAAATCGAATGAGCTGGGAGATATACATCCCATATGAGGCAGCACGAGGTACATCTCCATCCAGGTGTGGATAGTTAACGATGTTAAAATTGAAATCATCTCTCTTATCATAGATTTTAGTATGAATACAATCATTTGAAATCGAGAGATGAATATCGAGAAATGCTGCTACTGTATCCGAACTGTTGGCTTTATTCAACGTGAGCTCTGGTGGATAAATGTTAGTAACCATATGAGCAAAGAACGGATTATCAATATTGAGTATGTCATTAAGATACCGAGAAGTATTATTAAAGGCATCAATAATTTCACCTTGGCCAGCAGGTGACAATTCAACATAAAATCTCTTTCATAGCAGTACAAAAACAAATCTGCTACAAGTGGCTCACAGTACCCATAGGAATACCAACAACCTGGCGGTAAATAGTTTTACCGTATCTTATAAAGATGTTATCCAGAAGAAAAGATAAGCCTCTACAAACATCAGTACAAGTCCACATATTATACTTATAAATGGGGGCGTTAGTAAAGAAAGCCCTGACATTATTACAAGCTAGAATAGTTGTACCTTCTCTAGCAAATGTCTTCCAAATAAGCTGAAGCAATTCTTCTTTGATAAGATTATGTGGTAGTGTAGTATACAGTGTAGAAAAGTCATAGGTGCTTAGAGAAGAGGATTGAAAGTGCTTACACCGTAGTTTGTCAAGAACTTCTCCAGAGTATTTATGAATATTCTCGTGTACAGACGATGAGTATGAAGAAAACAACGAAGCAAATGTACGTGATCCACGCTTGTTTGTGAGATACTGGTTTATTACGTAAGATATGTTCATATTTGGTCATTCCGTTGGATGTATTCAACTGGAACACTCCGAACATAGGAAAGCAGTCCAGTGCTGCCATAATCCACCCTACGCCGGCCATCTTCCAAACCTAAAATAGACGATAATATCCATATTAACACGAACAGTCACATAAATGGAATGTGTTGTTTTGTGTGTGATTTGTTTATGTAAGACGAGTAATATTATCTCTATTCAAATTCGCTAAGGAATCCAACCTTTTTAAAGATAAGGACCTATAGTTTTTATTAAATCTGCCTTATGCAATATCTCATACAACAGGAACAATGCAAGCCAAAGCAAATGGTAGTTGCACGATGTATCGTCGCTGAAATTAATTATTGAGTATTTTCACTTCTAAATTACTCTTTCAAAATCCGTATGACTTATGGTTCCTACAATTCAATTATATCAAGTTACAACTGAACAACTGAACACTCATGTGTATCAAAATCAAAACGGCATTTTAAAATGCCACATCTGACAGTGTATTGATACATATAGCTCTTGTTTAATTGGAAGATATATTTATATTTTTTGAAAATATATTCCTTCTGGTAATAGGTGGTTGTTCTTGATTTTAATTAATTAAGAGAATCATACTTCAGTGCCCGAAGCAAGCTCAAATGAATATTTTATATACTCTTTTTTTATATCATATATATTACTCCCTACAGAACTACGTATTTGTTTAGAAGAACTCCTAGCAAACTATTGCATAACTGATGCCTTACAGCACATCGCCCAATGCGACTGATTGAAAGGTCCGCCTTGACCAATTTCAAATAACAAATATTTATAATGTAGGCTAATGATTTGACAAGCCATCACTCTCTTATTGTTGTCTCAGTTATATTTAGTTGTCTGTCTTAACGTTTTCTATCATAAATTATATATTGAAATGTAGAAGCGAGGTCTGTATTCTTTTGTCAGATATGGCTCGTACTCGTTTAGAACGATTAATACTACAGGTTATTACTCGTGAGTAGCCAACGTTATTTAGAGACACTGTGCATCCACAGTTGTTCTACTGTAGATCTGCATTTGGAATAGTAGTATAAATACGCATGAGCAATGTAGAGTCATTCTTTTCTGCTGGGAATTCTGGACATTGGGTGTGTACACTATTTATGTTGATTAAAATCCTAATATAATTTACCAACCCTCCTCATCCCATCTTTTTATAGTAATGTACGATGATGGCCAGACTGTGTAGGCCTATATATTGGCCTATTTATATGCCACATATTTCATAAGTTCCGTGTAACGAAGTTAGGATCCTGTTGTTGTCTGCCTATCATTTCAGTCACACTGGACTTACAGAAAAATGTACCAGAAGATCGATTCTGCCCCAGAAGGATTTCGAGAGGACGGGCGATGCTTAGTTAAACAATGATGGTTTTCGGGCAGTGCTTCTCAGTGTACATATATAGAAGCTGCCTAAAGTGTAATGTGTATTTTCTATATAGGCCGTCAGCGAATCCTTTAATTCAGTAAAATCACAGTTAATGACGATTAACAATTTTATATTTAGTAAATGGCAATGTAATACTGACCACTGTTTCACAGGTTCGGAATTACACCATGAAGTTGTTAAGCCTGTTGGTGCTTTACTGAGGTGCACCACGCAAGTTCGGCCGTGTATATTATTATAAACTCTCAAAAATAAATAACTTTCAAGTTATTAAAGGAAGAAACATTTTAATTTCTAATTAGAGGTTTTATAAAAAACATATTATATAAGCCTTTTGGGGCTTCATTAAGGGTATAAGACTGTTGGACCATGTCCTCTTTTGTAAATATTGTTAAGGGCGCCATATAATGTATTTGTTGCCGGCAACCCAATCTTTGGAGCCGCTTCCGATATTTGCCTTAATAACTGATAATATGTTTCAGACGTATTAGTTAGTTTTGAGCCTTTCTAATAATACATAATCGCAACGCATATATGTTAGAGTTAGATTAAATGAAACATCAACAGCAAGTACAATTAAGAACTGCTTATGAAATGTCCAACGATACTTTGAACGCCGATAGTGAATGACAAATACCATTAAGCGCTTTTTGGTAAATTTGACATTCACTAACGGCGTTCAAAACCGCATACACGGCAAAAATTTGCGAATCAATTCTTATATTTATATTATATACACTATTGTCCCATTGCTATACTACCAAATATTACGTGACTAGGGAGGTTGTTAATGATAAATAAGTACAAGGAGACAAATATCGTTAGTGTATTTTCAAATCCCAGAATAGGCATTTTCTATTGCGGTACATCGGAGCGTGCACAATTAGCCCCACAATTAACCCCGCGTGCAAGGTAAGCTCCGCCTACTAAAACTGAAGTCTAAATTAGACATTTTCTTTCAACAGAAAGTATCAAGAAAATGTAGATAATACGAAATAGCTCCCAAGAACGCCTCAGTTGGACTCATACCATTTAGGGGATTCGACAAAACTTCTCAATGATCATTCTTTTGTGTAGTGTTATAAACTTAATCAGTTATAGGAACATATTTCTATTCCCATAAAGAACCACCAATGTAATACTGCACGAAATTGTAAATACGCATGTTTATCTGTATGACGTATATAAATAGTTTACAAGAGGTGTAAAGACACTGGCAAATGATAGAAATCTCATGAACATGGTCCAGCCACATATAACGGTAGCTATTTTGTTTGTGTTTATCGTCGATGTGAAATACATTTCAGTGATAACATGTAAACTTGTAAAAGTAAGCTCGAAATGATAACTTTTATAGTATTACTACACAAGAATATCACACAGTAGACATGCCATTAAACCCCAACCATTCCATTATTCAGACACAGTTCTCAACGTGAAGTAAGAGAGCTAATAGTAGCATGTGTATGAAGGCCTTGCTGTGATCAGGATTTAGACTGCACGCTCGACCTGACGCTAATAGTACCATTTGTATGAAGGCATTGCTGTGATCCGTGGTATGAAGGCATTGCTGTGATCTGGGGTATGAAGGCCTTGCTGTGATCCGGATGTAGACTGAACCCTCGACCTGACGCTAATAGTGCCATTTGTATGAAGGCATTGCTGTGATCCGGCTGTAGACTGAACCCTCGACCTGACGCATTTGAGGCAAATGCTCTACTTCGAAAATCCAAAAAATATGTATATAAGCCAGAAATCGATATGTAAAATATTTATTAATACATCCCGTGCCTTTGAGTTTATTTTTGTAAGCACGATAAAGAACCATCGGAATAGATTCCATAGAAAGAGTAGCGCATGGTTCGCAGAATTTTATGTATTATATTTCCTTTTTTGGGGGGACTTAAAATAATATAATCAGTGTGAGCAGTTAAACAATAATTCAACTGAATTGGGCTATTTTGATCCTATTAACATATTTTATTAAGATCGCACGATGACTATCCGTTGATAGTGTTGAAAGTACTATTATGTGAAAAGGTTTACTGTAACTTAGATATTGATAGGTGGAAATGTAAAAATCAATTTCATTGGTCAATCTTCATATTAATACCTGATGCAACGAGGTTTCGGGCACTGTGTTAGAAAATTACAAAGTGTCACGTATATCGATATCGTGCAACAACAAAAACTCCGTAGTAGTAATTTAGGCGGAAGCAGTATCGACAAAAACGTTGCATAGTTCACTTTCACGTTTTGATTCGGACAGTTCATCACAAGAGAACACAATTTTTGTATAGATCGAGAAAGGCCGAGGTCCTTTGGCTCATTTAAAAAGAAAAATGGCGGAGATTTGTTATGAATTGGACACAGTTGGGAAGAGATATGTCGTATTTGGACAAAAAGGAAAGAAGGTAGGAGAAAATAGACTATAAAGGGATTTGTTTATTTACACTGTCTAGTTTTATCGGGTTGACTTACTAGGTTAGGTGTGAGGTTTGGTGCACCCTAGATCCTGGTTTAAACCCCCAGCGGCCTTTTTTGCCACTGACCGTTCCAAGGCGGTAGACCTATTGTCAACCCTTTTGTGATTGTGTTGTTATATCTGGCTGTTTATTCATCTTTCAATTTGCTCTGTGTTTCTGTATGTGTTTGTGGTTGACTGTCGTCCATCAATGCTGCTTTTCCTGTTCGATTTTCATATCTATATAAGAAGTTAAACGAAGGTGAATGGTGTACAGTAAGCTTGATGTCTGCGAATACGAAAGACGAACAGGAAGACAGTGGAAGGGTCTTCGTTTTCACTCCGATTCGTAAAAGGAGACAACCTGAAGCTGCAGAAAAGCTGGAAGCCGAGGACGGTGCATGTTGTTTTACGCTGGGTGAAGAGATCGATCCGATGTCGGATGGTAAAGACATCAGTCGATGAAAGAGGAGCTGTCGAAGCTGGAGCAGTAAGATAAGCAGCTACATAGGAAAGTGGAGCTGGGCCATCTACAAGAGCAGCTACGACAGAAAAGGGCCTCGATAAAGAACTGAAAGGTACGAACATTGAAATAAAAGCGCCCGTGGAAAACAGTCTAACGTAGAAAACCATTCCAGTGTAGACACAGATATAGACAAATCATTTGTTGAAAAATACAAAGATTCTTAACTAAATATTAAAAGGTTGAGAAAGAACGAAAACTGAACAGTAGTGTGTAAATGGTCACTATTGATTTGGGGCTTCTGATTGGTTGTAAAAAGGTATAGGGTCTATTAGGGCTTATATTAAACAGTTGTCGAGATATGGCATTTTGAATATTCTGGATTTACGCGTAAAAATTGCATGAATTTTACTTCAGGCGAAGCTCTCTTAAATACTCATATTTTGTAGAAAAGGACTTTTTTTTGGAAAACGAAAGACACAATTTTTCTCAGAATGAATGTATCTAACAATTTCGACAGAAAAAAAAAATCAGTCAAGTTTGAAGGTCAACATACCACTATTGATTTGGGGCTTCTGATTAGTTGAAAAAGTTATAGGGTCTATTAGGGCATAAAGTCAGCTTGTAAGGTTGATTCCGATTGGATTAAATTAAACAAATCATAACAAATCTCCAAAAAACATCAAAATATTATATTCGCATCATGATTTAGGATATTTGGACTGAAATGTGCATGTTTATGGATACAATTGTACTGAGAGTATATTTCCAAAAAGTAAAGTTTTTTTACTGCGTTTTGTGGCTACCCACCTTCAGTGAAATATTAGAGGCTGAAAGCATTACATTTCACCCAATTTGCTGGTCATTTTTGAGTGTCTTTAAGATAGTTTTTTAAAAATAAGTTAGGTTTTATCATCCATTCGGATATAGGAATAACGGTTGTAGATCAAGAGGATATAATGGAGGCCTATGGGAAATGCAATAATGGTATATGACCAAATAAACAAACTTTGACACGAATCTAGTACTAGCGATACAGATTCGGACAGCACTAGTAGTTCGGATTGTGAATCCAGTATTGATGATACTAGTAGTTAGTCGTATGTCCAATGATAAACGATAAGAAACATAAAAAATCAGCATCTAAACAAAATCATCTGACAAAGTAAAGCATGCTCAGAAATATCAACATTCTCATCTAAGATATGAATTTGTCAGTCAGAATATTGCATTTCATGATTTAAGTCTCAGCCGTTTTGTGGCAGGATAATTGGAAATTATTTCGTACGGAGACACAAAAGCAGAAGAGAGAAAAGCGCGTTTAGCTTTGTTGAAAAGAATGATGTACTTGAGCGCATCTTATAATTTCTCTTTATTAAAATCGGAAATGGAGTTGTGGGAAAAAACCTGGGCAAATAATTTTTCATATTAAGAGATAGCCATTTTGAGCAAATCAACGAATCAGAATAATAGTACATTTTATACAGGGGTACATTTCAAAAACAAAAAAGGTGATATAAATAGTCCAATAGATAAGTAATCAGAAGATGCAATTAATTTCTTTTTGTTCGGCCTACCAGCGATACAAATGCGTTCACAAGGCTAGTCTGACCATGGTAGTGAAAAGGAGAATGAAATTTGCACAGTATATTTGTGCCACGTGTTGGCAAAAAGATCAACATAAATTAGAACACGCAGAGAGTTCTAGTTATTGTCCTTACATGAAAGCATGATATTGTTTATCTCACATGAATTTTCCGAATGAAAACAAATCTGTTTATCCCGAGATAGTGCTATAATAACAGTGTAGCAAGTACTAAAATAGAACAATCTCTATCATTTAAAGGTGCAAAGCCATATACATGTTGACTCTCAGTCCTGCAAATTTTGTGAAGCAATAAAATCAAGTTGTAATATTTGTGGTATCGAATACAAAATCTGGGTACATGAACAAGTGAAACATTCTGAGAAATATAATTTTGAAGAGTGTCGTTTTAATAAAAATGATCGATACAGATTACATGAGGAAACTGTTAAATAATTATGGTTATAATGATATGCTAGTTGCGAATTATTCGATTATGGCTCTCCTATTGTTTTTTATGGGGATAAAAATGTATTGCATTAGCCCAAATTGATTTGGAAGTACACACTTATAAATGCCATTCAAATTAATGATTACCAAAATAAATAGTTAAAAGACAAGGCAGTTATAGGACCATTTAAATGTAATCCATTCAACAACTTGGTATTCTCCACGTTAAATTCTGTACCAAAAAGAGAGTTAATAAAATTATTGCGGATCTGAGCAGTAACTCACAATTTTCAATGAACGAATTTATAGACAAAGACTCCTATTTAGAAGAACTTATTTCAACCAAAGGGCAGGGATGTTTGATGTTTAAAAAAAGACTTACCAAGAGCATATATACAGTTTAATATTTGCCCGTCTAATTACAATTGGGTTGGGTTTGTCTGGAAAAAGCATGTTATTTTGTGATACAGTGTTTATACTTGTTATCAACATGAGAGAGATTAATTTAAACTGGTTTCTAAAATGTGTTTACTTTCTCTATTTGATGGTGAACTTGACTAGTATTTATAACGTACCTGACAAACATCTCGCAATCCGATAAGTTGACGTTCCAAAATATGCGACTATTAAACATAAGTAGATATCGAACAGGAAAAGCACCATTCAAGGACGACAGTCAACCACAAACACACACAGAAACATAGAATAACTTTAAAGAGTAATCAGTGTTTATATTTGTTACCAACATGAGAGAGATTAATTTAAACTGGTTTCTAAAATGATTTTCTCTATTTGATGGTGAACGTGACTAGTATATATAACGTACCTGACAAGCATCTCGTAATCCAATAAGTTGACGTTCCAAAATATGCGACTATTAAACATAAGTAGATATCGAACAGGAAAAGCAGCTTTCAACGACGACAGTCAACCACAAACACACACAGAAACATAGAATAACTTTAAAGAGTAATACAAAGCAAGAAAAGAAATTTCAAACACAAAAGAGTTGACAATAGAGCTACCGCCTTGGAACGTTCAGTGGCCGCTGGGTTGGTTTAAACCATGGTGTTTGTGCTGTTTTATTTTGCCTTTTATTCGTCTTTAAAGTTGTTCTTTGTTTCTGTGTGTGTTTGTGGTTGACTGTCATCCGTGAATGCTACTGTTCCAGTTCGATTTGTATATATACTTATACACCTACTTTGGTTTGTTTGTTTGTTTGAATTATCAACAAAGTGTTAATATAAGTATAGCTAAATAGTAAAAAGAAATCTTAAAAAAGTAAAATACACAATAGTATACAGATATACGTAAGATTGAATTCAAATTATCACGCTCATTAAAGAAAAGACTCAGTTTGGGGCCTAAATCTCTGGTCTGTTCGTTCCATAATATACCTGGGCTAATCAGTCAATTAGCATGGTCGCAATAAATGACCAGTCGTTCTTGTCCTGTGATTAGATACCATTAGACAGCAGGTCTTTAAGTGCCAAACATAAACCTGATGACATTGAGCACAGTAAGAAGCCTATAAACATAATGTGTCTTTTTTGACATGGTTATTGAGTATTTTTGTTTTCTAATACACTATAGTTGATAATATTTTAGTTCTAGCTTATATCTGTATACTTATGTGCCTTCCTGAATTTGTGCATCTATCATTTCTTGGTGAAATTGTATTTCGTAAAAACAATCCTAAGCGATTTCCATTCCTAACGAGAGACTTAAAATGCCATAATTTCATATGTTTATGAAGCGTAGTCTGTAGAGTAGAATCCAGAAGAAGTTCACACTCAGATCGGGAGTAAGAATACTGCATAATTGAATTGAATTGAATTGGGGTTTTAAGGCGCACCAACACATGAAAAGGTTATATGGCGCCTAAAAGGCATGAACATGCCAGGCTCATCTTCCTTGTACATCGAGATAAAATATGGAAAATGGGCCTAGAACCTTCTCACCCTGAACTGCAGAGTTGCTGCAAATTCTATCGTAGGAACTCCATTTACGCTGGAGCCACGTTATTGTTTTTCTGCCACTGCTCTTTTGATGCGAGCGAGATAGCACCTTAAACAATGCAGGGATCATGATGAAGACCTTTAATGAACATGAACAAAACATGATAAAATGAACATGAATTAATACTGCATAAGCCGGTTTGCATAATTTAATGTCGTAGCTCAGCTGCCTGGAACATACAATTGTTGAGGACATTTGGTACCCATTTTTAAAGATTCGACATGTACTAGCATGTTTTGATATACCTTCGAATACTTTATTTTAAATAATTATACATATAAGTATGAGATACCTTATACAAATACATAATTTTAGTTGCGATGGTAATAGGGTAAGAGTGATGTTTTGTTTAACTCCCCAGTGAATTTTATTTGCATCTGTAATTATAAATAGGCATGCACGTATATACAAAAATCGAAAAGGAAACGTAGCATTCAATGACGACAGTCAACCACAAACACACACAGAAACTAAGAACAACTTTAAAGATTAATAAAAGGCCAAATAAGACATCACAAACTCAAAATGGTTGACAATAGAGCTACCGCATTGGAACGGTCAGTGGCAAATATACCGATGGGGATTTAAACCAGGTTCTAGGATGCGCCAAACCTCACACTTACCCTACTGCCATCCCAATAAAACGGGACGGTGTAAATAAAGAAATCACCGCCATGAACAATTCTCTAACCAACAAGGCGGCAGCATTAATAGGCAATATAAGTAAAACACAAAGATGCTCATATATATATAAATACAAAAAACAATAGCCTAGAAAGCCACAAGGAATGGCCTCTTTGACTTGGACGAAGCCAGAGCAACAAGAGAATAAACATAGAGGGCACGACAAGAAAATATTACAGACAAAGATCAATCGTCACCGTCCTTTTGGACTTTAAGTAAACGTCATCATAGGGTCCACAGCCTCTCCGGTCATCACAAAATTAAAGAGGAATGCATAGTGACGAACATTAAATTGGTCCACCAGCAAGCATGCAGTGTTCTGCAAAATGATAGGGTCATAACCTATTTTGATTAACCTTTTAAGTTGGTTCGCTAACACAATAATGACATTTCAAACACATACATCACATTCTCCTGGTTGTAAACAGTATGCATTAATTCGTCGGCATTCGTATTAGTTGAGGTATTTCGTGAAATTCACAAATTACGTTACGCAAGCAAAGAACGTTCACTAAATTGATTAATGTTATAATATTGTGTTAATTCGTTAGACGTGCATTATGACAGAGAAATAAAATCCCTCGGTATCGTGCCAAATCTGCAACGCAAATTCTGTATAGCTTTGTGTCGTTGTTCAAAAGTTGGCTTTATATTGTTTAAATTATAAAGCTAGTGTATCGTCACTTTTCTCCAAATATAGATATAAAAATCGAGCATGAAAAGCAGGATTCAAGGACGACAGTCAACCGCAAACACACACAGAAACACATAACAACTATATATATAAAAATGAATAA
This sequence comes from Cyrtodaria siliqua, assembly GCA_037043455.1. Classification (NCBI taxonomy): domain Eukaryota; kingdom Metazoa; phylum Mollusca; class Bivalvia; order Adapedonta; family Hiatellidae; genus Cyrtodaria; species Cyrtodaria siliqua. Next base: position 477,666 of record JAWPHD010000001.1, read on the forward strand.
AAGGCAAAAAAAGACATCACGAACACACACAGGTTGACAATAGGGCTACCGACTTGGAACAGTCAAGGGCAAAAAAAGGCCGCTGGGGCTTTAAATCAGGTTCTAGGGTGCACCAAACCTCACACTTACCCTATGATAAATAGTCATCTTATAAGCATAACAGAATTGACCGTACATGATATCTGCATAATAATATGATAACATTATTCCCTTACCTGCCTAATACTTTATGACAAATTGCTCAAACCCAATTTTGTCCTGCACCGTGTTTTAAGGAAATATAAAAAGATCTGACAGGGAAAGTTGCATTCAAGGAGGACAGTCAACCACCAAACATAGCAACAAACACGCAAACAGACAAACAAGAAGGCAAAAGTAATAATAAATGCACACGACATCACAAACACAAATGGGTTAACAATAGGGCTACTGCGTTGGAACGCTCAGTGGCAAAGTAGGCCACTGGGGGTTTCAACCGGTTATAGGGTGCACCAAACCTCAAACTTAGCCTACTGTCATCCCATTAAACAGGACAGTGTAAATAAAGAAATCCCCAATATGATCTAATCTCTAACCAACAAGGCAGCATCAATAGGCAATATAAGTAAAACACAAATATGCTAGTGTAAATATAATACAAAAACAACAAAAGCCTAGAAAGCCACAATGAAGGTACTCAATGACTTGGCAGAAGCCAGAGCAACAAAAGAATAAACCATTAAGGGCACGATAAGAAAGACCATAGACAAAAGTCAAACGCCACCGTCCCATTGGGCTTTAGGTAGGCGTCATCATAGGGTCCACAGCCTGTCCGGTCATCGTACAATTAAAGAGGAAAGCATAGTGGCGAACTGTAAACTGGTCCACCACATCGGTTAAGCCAGTTGTTTGCAGTTTGCACTGCTGGCGAGTGATTTTTGTTTTATAATATTTATCCTTAAACAAATACTAATATACATTAAGTATTGAATATTGTTTAGAGACACTTTCGGTTTTGACTCAGCATATATAGACTGATTTAAGCACACATCTAAACTATATAAATGAAACCGTAATGCGTGACTGCAAACAGTCAAACCAGCACACATTTAAACCCAGGAACTTTCAAGGAACAATTCAATGTCTCTGTATATACGCCCTTAATCTACTACAGGCTCATACAGTTCAAAACAAGGTTTGACAATCTCTATATCCATATGTGTGAAGTATATACATCTTGAATTTAATTTTAAACGTTCCAGATTTCAACATTTACGAACTTACCAACGTAGAAACGGCAGAGGAGGACGTTCAATTTATGTAACAACAACCTGTTATATTTACACAATAATCCCTCTAACAAGAATGGCAGCTTAGAGCTATAAGAGTAGTTCTATTTAAGATGTCTTTTCTCTAAAGGATATTGGAGTAGATCTGAAAACTGCTTGCCAATAGTCTATAATTGCATATGAATTTTAAAATGAAGTTAATGCAAAGGTTTTACTACGTCAACAACTGTCATTCAAAGCGGACAGCGCATAGATTTTGCGACATTGCGTCAATAATTATTGTTCGGATATTGCTGGAAACGCGAATACGGTATTTGCATATTTATAACCTCAAATAACATTCCACATATAAACTAATTACAGCAAATCAAGCACCTGCTTTAACAAGTTAAGGTACACATTCTGTGACTAAGATGTATTGCAATAATATGGTGTGTATACTTCATTTACTCGTTTATAATTTTGTTTATTTGTCTATAAGACATAGAGCTCAACACTGATTACAAATTCCTCAAAAACACGTAATTTAAAGTATAAGTAGATATGACTGGATACAATTTTTAAACTGTTTACTGTCTTTATCTTGCACACGTTATGCTTGTGGGGTGTCATTATGAAGAAATATAAAAAAATTGGACAGGGAAAGTAGCATTCAAGGAGGACAATCAACCACAAAACACAGAAACAAACACGCAAACAGACAAACAAAAAGGCAAACGTTATAATAAAAGCAAACGACATCGCATACATTAAAGTGTTGACAATAGGGCTACCGCCTTGGAACACTCAGTGGCAAAGTAGGCCGGTTCTAGGGTGCACCAAACCCCACACTTACCCTACTGTCATCCCCTTAAAACAGGACAGTGTAAATAAAGAAATCACCGCCATGATCTAATCTCTAACCAACAAGGCATTAATAGGCAATTTAAATCAAATACAAATATGCTCGTGTAAATATAATACAAAAAAACAATAGCATAGAAAGCTACAATGAAGGTACTCAATGACTTGGCAGAAGCCAGAGCAACAAGAGAATAAACCATTAAGGGCACGAGAAGAAAGATCATAGACAAACAACAAACGCCACCGTCTCAATGGGCTTTAGGTAGGCGTCATCATAGGGTCCACAGCCTGTCCGGTCATTGTACAATTAAAGAGGAAAGCATAGTGGCGAACTGTAAAAGGGTCCACCACCAAGCATGCAGTACGTTGCAAAATGATAGGGTCATAACCTCTTTTGATAAACTTTTTAACAAGTTTAACAAAGATAGTATGATAGTGATCATGACCAAGAATCTTACGAAGTTTATAAATCACATCACTATAGAAGTCAGGTTGTGATAGTCCTTGTCGCTGAAGATTCCTTAAATTAGTTTTATATTTGGAAAGAAGATAAGGATTACGATAATAAAATTTTGCAAAGGTTTTACGAAGTTTATGGTAACGGTAACCCTGACTGAGTAGCGTTTTAGTTATACAAAGATTACGAATATTAAAGTCCTCAACTCGAGTCCAAGCTCTTGAAAAACGAATAAGTTGAGACAGCCATAAGAAGTTGCTCGGGGAACATCCCCATCCATGTGGGGGTAATTAACAATGTCAAAATTAAAATCATCTCTCTTGTCATAGATTTGGCTAATTATTTTACCATTTTCAATCGAGAGATCTAAATCAAGAAAAGAAGCGTTATTATCAGATGTATTAGCTTTATTAAGCTGAAGTTCTTTAGGATAGATATTACTAACCATAGTTGGAAAGAAAGGATTGTCAATGTTCAATATGTCCTCCAGATACCGAGAGGTGTCATTAAAAGCTTCAATAACATCTGCCTGGGTATCTCGTGAAAGACTCAACATGAAATCTCTTTCATAGCAATATAAAAACAAATCTGCGACAAGTGGTGCACAGTTCGTACCCATAGGGATACCATTAATTTGTCTATAAACGGTGGTTCCATACCTGACGAAAATAGTATCTAATAGGAAGATGAGTGCTTCACAAACTTCATAGCAAGTCCACATAGTATAATTGTCTAAACTGCCGTTAGTAAAAAACGCTTTAATATTATTACATGCCAAAAATGTAGTATTTTCGCTAGCGAATGTTTTTTGAATAAGAGAAATTAGCTTGTCTTTAATAAGGTGAAGCCGACCACAATATATTCGGTTGTGTACACAAAGCTACCTAATAACAGTCGTAGACTTGTTGTCATTGCTTGTGTCTGATTAATATTATTGTTCTTTGTTGAAATGCATGTTTTTGGTTGACTGTATTCTATGAAAACTACAGTTTCCTTTTGTCTTTTAAAACTACTATTTATTATCTAAACGAGCGGAGGAGCCACATTATCATGTGCTACCTTTTTGTTTCGTCTGACTCCTCTTTCAAATATTCATTGATTTAGTTAAAATGAAGTCAAAATGTTTATACTGATAGCAAAACGTGAGTATGCTTAATATTCTTTATTTTCAAAATAAGAATTTAAGGTATAAAGCATCATTACTTTTATGTTTTCTTTTCTATAAAACATCAAGGGAATTGCGTATTAAACATTTCCGTTTGAAAATCTTTCAGGGTATACACTTTTAGGCTAGACAAATGTCATGGCTAAATAAATAAATCCGTGGTTGGTTTTGACATTAATGTAAAATGTATGCACTCGTTATGATATGACTTTTTACATTCAGACAGTATTTTGTAAAATCTCCAAGCTGTTCCACCTGAGCAATAGTGTTGTGTGTGTGTCTTGACTATGCTTTGTCTACATCAATAGTGACTATATGTATTTCGATTTAACTATATACTTTGATTTCACATTGCAATTATTCTTTTGACTCACCTTTATGTTAAATAATGAATGACTGATTATCATGTTTAATATTTAACTGCTCCTGATTACGTTTGACGTATTCTTATTTACGACAGTATTCATAACAGATATGCCGACCTAACCGGAACATATATATCGGTTTGCTTGCAAGAAAAACTGTTGTTTATTCTGATTTTTGGAGATTGCTGAGCCCGATGTTTACAGATATCGGCGGTACATTCTCATTATTTTCGTTTCTTACTTGAATTTCGAATAGTTGGTTCCACTAATCCAGCCTTTAAAGGTTATGAGTATTGTTTAATCACCCTTAGGATATGTTTCCTGCTTTTTAATTAGGTATTTTGACTATTACTGTTACCTGTGATACGCAGGCCTCATGTTTGTCTGCAATATTGTCTTGTCGTCCTCTCAATGGTTTATTTTCCTGTTACTCTGGCTTCTACCAAGTCAATGAGTCCCTTCTTTGTGGCTTTCTAGGCTATTGTTTTTTTGTATTTATATGCACACGAGCATCTTTGTGTTTTACTTATATTGCTTATTTATGCTGCCTTGTTGGTTAGAGAATAGTTCATGACGGGGATTTCTTTATTTACAATGTCCCGTTTTATTGGGACGACAGTAGGGTAAGTGTGAGGTTTGGTGCACCATAGAACCTGGTTTAAACCCCAATCGACCTTTTTAGCCACTGACCGTTCCAAGGTGGTAGCCCTATTGTCAACTCGTTTGTGTTTGTGACGTTATATTCCTTTTGTTACGAGTAAAATCTTGCAAGAAAGGAAGCAAAACCAGCCACACATAAATATAATTAGCAAATGTATTTCAATAAAATATTCACTTACAAAGTACACCAAACCAGTGTTTCATTAATAGACATTTTTCAAATTGAGTCCATATAAATGATCCCATTTCCTTTAATTCAGATTAGCAAGTGTCTCTTAAATCCAAAACAGTAATTGTCTCTTTAATCCAAAACAGTAAGTGTTTCTTTAATCCTAAACAGCAAGTGTCTCTTTAATCCAAAACAGTTAGTGTATCTTTAATCTCAAACAGTAAGTGTCCTTTCAGTCTAAATTAATGTACAATAATTCTGGTTTCGTCCAAATATCCAATTTCACTATTATTTCGATTGAGAACAATAATAAGTAAATCCTCTCACAAATATATTTTATAAAAGGATCCAAATCAAAATTTACTTTATTGAAGAATACTGAAATATGATACTTTGAGCTGCTCCCAGAGTGTTTATACTGTCACAGACTCTTCCTGAAGGGTTCCCACTAAAACCGGCCAATAAAAATAGTTCAAATTTTATCATAAATGAATTTGCATCAATAATTTCGTACATATTTACATCTATACTATTTTTAAATTTCTTCAAGGCCAAATTAATATTAAACACGCAACAATGCATGTACACATTTAAACACATGCAACACTACATATAAACTTTTAATAAAGTAACACTTTATTCGTTGTTAGCATTATCATTCATATTTGTCGTTTTGCGAGTTTTTAGGTTTACTGTGTTATGTTAAAACTACATTTCCCGTTTTAATTTTATACTTATTTCTATAATCTCTGCTCCCAGCTAAATTCCATTTTCTTTATTTCTCACATTATTTTCTCGATTAGGGCAACGCGTTGTGTTCGAAACTGAGATTATACGCCACTGGCCATGGAATGGTGTGAACATACTACATGGAAGGTTCCAGTTTCACCGTCATGTGCCTCCCATCTTCGAGATGGCTCACATTTTTGTACTATTGGCATTTTAAATATTGAGTGTCGCTCAACCCTGGGCTAGAGGGCGTAAACGGTACCAGGCACTTTTTACTACCCTTCATGAACTGTCTCAATCAAACCAAGACTGCAATATATTAGTTTGTATTTATCGTATTCGACGATATCCAAATTTCTCCTTTCATACATTTTTTTTATCAATTTCAGATACAGACTTACCGTTTAGACGATATTATTGGAACATATATATATCGGTTTATCAATTTCAGATACAGTATAACCGTTTAGCCGATATTACTGAAACATATATATATCGGTTTATCAATTGCAGTATTCCGATAAGCTGAAGTAACAGTAACGCACAACCAGAGAGAGAGAGAGAAAGAGAGAGAGAGAGAGAGAGAGAGAGAGAGACATTATAACCGATAAGCCGAACTGTCCTGTTTTAATGGGATGGCAGTAGGGTAAGTGTGAGGTTTGGTGCTCCCTAGAACCGGTTTAAACACCCAGTGGCCTTTGTTGCCACTGACCGTTCCAAGGTGGTAGGACTATTGTCAACCCGTTTGTGTTTGTGATGTCGTTTGCATTTTTTATTACTTTTGCCTTCTCGTTTGTCTGTTTGCGTGTTTGTTTTTGTGTTTTGTGGTTGATTGTCCTTGAATGCTGCTTTCCCTATCCGATATTTGTATCTTTCTTTTCTGTAACAAATTAATCATCAATTAACGTATCGTACACACGTTCAGTTTGTTGTTTGCGTGCGGCACTGTCGTTTTGATATTCTGTGAAACTTCAAGCAACGAAACTGATGGCGCAAAGCATTCAGAAAGAGATAAACGCACTTAGATAAAACACATAGATTTAAAATGATGCATTTTGCATAATTGTGTTTTCATGATGTAAAGGTTTGACATATTCTTTTACGATTGTAGTTTTAAATGCTGATATAAAAGTCTGATATTAACTTTGATGTCAATATTCTGAATAAAGCCAAACAAGACAATTTGCCACCAAATGTATCAAATACGCAATGAGCGTAGAATGTTTGAGATCATTTGTTTAGATAACCACATTAATACATTAATGTCACGCGAGCTTCTAATTTCTTGACACAATTACTGAATGATTACACCTGTATAAAGATGGCAGTTAATGCAACAGTGTTCTAAATGTAATTGCATGAATCAGATTAAGACAATTCAAGATACCATGTCGAAAGATTAGTTTAGTCAACATGATGTTTGACACGTTCTTCCCTTGATGCTTTGTGAATTGCATGACGCCTTTCTGTAGAAACTGTTTACACAACAATATTGCTTAGTGTTTACACAATACATTTAGTTCCAAGATAACTATTAACTCACGTATATAAATTATACAATAGCAGCGTATACCGATTTAACATTACATTTCTGAATTTCGGTGGATTGTCCATAATTCAGATGAATGTGTTTATCAATTTCAAGTCAAATACCATATATCGCTTACAATCTCAAACTATTTAAACGATATGTCCTTTATTAAAATAGCTATTATAGTGTTGTTATTTCTACTATTATTACATATGTAATTACATACTGAAAAGGGGATAGTAAAGAGGTAAACACAAACAAGAGAGAAAAGTAGCAGACTCGTTGTTTTAGTCTGTAAATGATAAAGTAATATAAATTGTAACACCCATCATGCCCCTATCACCGGTTAAAGCGTAATTCTACTTTAAAGCCACACATATAGGGCTTGATGATCCCAGGGAACTAGTAAGTAATAACACTACAGATTTATAATCGGGACGACTTTTACAGTCGCCACACAGCACCAAACAAACGCTAATGTGAATGTCAATAAACACTGAAAAGTGGAGTCTTGGAAGCAACAAACGCAAACAGCGGAGAAAAGTAGCAGACTCGTTTATTTCTAGTCTGTTCATTATGAGGTAAAATAACACTACTCACGCCCCTTGCATTGTTCTATTCTATGTTTAAGCCATATATAATTGGATTGACGATTCCAAAGGACCTTACTTATTTTTGAGATACGTAAAAGACTCAAATTCATTTACTAAGAATATTTTACCAAATCATATTGACACAGAGAAACTAGATATACAAGTCAAACAATCAACGTACATTTCAGTCAACACAGTCAACCAAAAGCACGCACTAAAACAAATCATAATTACAAATAACAATTACAATTTTAATAAAAATCAAGGCATGTGACATCACAAACAAAAACGAACTGACAATAGGGATACCGCCTTGGAACATTCAGTGACAACGAGGTCGCTGGGGAGTCTTAGACCAGGTTTATAGAGTACATTTATCAAACTGCACTCTTACCTTATTGTCAACCCAAAGTCTGCCAAAGTCAAATTAATTATAATAGCATTCACCCTTGAGAGGTGGTTAAACCGGCATGTCTCTCGACGGTTGCATATCATCCATGTTACAACCGAGATACCCCCTACAATGCCGACTATGAATCATATAATCCGATACTCCCGCAACTGTTTATGTTCGATAGTAGTGTAACATTGTCAACAGTTCTATTGAAAGTAGCAGCCTCAACGGCATTTGAATCAGTGTCTGTCTTTGTTTCATATATCACCTTTGCCTGTTCCATAATCGAACTACGTTGGTTTATTTCCTGAGCGTGAAATATATAAAAACACAAAATTATTATCAAAATAAAATACTCATACATCTAAACATTAGAAACAATGTTGTTAGAGGCATGTTAAAACATAGTACCATCTTCAACGTTTTAATTTATAGTTTGAAAAGTAAATTCTAACTCTTTCAATTGAAATATATGAGAAAAATAAGTCAGTATTGCAAATAAATAAAAAGATAATTTCAAAAACATTCGACCAGTTGTTTCACTCTCTGGCTAACACATAAACATAGATTAAACAATTAGGTGTCCCGTATTATACGAAGGAAGATCCACATATACTTTACACAGTATTTTACTTGTCATGTGCTTTAGGAATTACGTCCGGATCTGTCGTTAGTTATTCTTCATGTACATTTAATACTACCATTGGGATACTTATCTAATTAGACTTAGCACGACTGATTTAATCTTAAAAGTGGGAGGGAGGAAAGAAACTGTTTTTATACTAAGAAATATAAAAAGATCGGACAGGGAAAGTAGCATTGAAGGAGGACAGTCAACCACAAAACACAGAAACAAACACGCAAACAGACAAACAAGAAAGCAAAAGCAATAATAAATGCAAACGACATCACAAACACGAAAGGGTTGACAATAGGGCTACCGCCTTGGAACGGTCAGTGGCAAAGTAGGCCACTGGGTGTTTAAACCGGTTCTAGGGTGCACCAAACCTCACACTTACCCTACTTTCATCCCATTAAAACAGGATAGTGTAAATAAAGAAATTATCAGAAATCTCACTAAATCATTATCAATGCTTGTATCTGTACGAGCGATTGGCGTGTTACATAGACATGTCTTTACATTGTAATTATCCGTCATTATTAGTCGGTACTCATTATCGTTTCATGTGTTTGGTGGATAGTATTGAAAGATAAAAGTCATAAATCGTGTAGAAACATTATATTTTTGAACTTTTGACAGGATTGTTGGCTAGTTTTGCAGGACAGGCATTTTAAGATTACCGGAAGTACACAAATCGCACACGATTACCGGAACAATTAAATGGTATGCACGTTAAAAACACATTTCAAAGGCCGCACTGTAATTTCACAAACTGAATACACGCATGCATCTAGCATTTAAGATTGTTCAATTTGAAACGGAAATGAAATATGCTTATCCTAAGATATGCTTCAACAAGACTGACACGTATAACTATAACATTTGACCTTTGGTACCTTTTGGAGAAGCAAAACCTTGGATTAGCATTTTCAGAATAATAGAATGATATTTTTACATTGACATCAATTAGTAATGAAGTGTATTTTTTGTTAATTTGTCAAAACTACATTCGACCACTTACAAGGGAATTATTTCAAAACAACTATAATAGATATGGGTACAATGATAAAGAAATGCTTTATACATCGAACAGAAACACAAAAATACGGGTTAATGTTCCTTGATAAATATATATTTTATTGCCTTTCCTTGTAACTAACTCATGTATCAATCAGGTCGTAAAAAAAATAAGTGAGTTTGTTTATTATATTTAAATATACTTTCTGACAATTTACTGCTTTTACCGTTGATTTGATTTTGAATACAATTCGTCTATTTATTTTCTATTATCTCTTCTGACATTATATTATTGCATTTTATAAACTCGTTACTGTATTGTACTCTATTATTTCATAATTCGTCACTTAATTGCTCTCGTCTATAACGTCGTTACTTTACCTAATTGCTCTCTGTAAATTATTTACATAATTGTACTATGTACACATTCATTACTTTTATGGACTCTGTTAATTTGTTACTTTATTGCACTCGTTTATATAATAATTTCTTTATTGCATTCAACAATCTTAATTGACATTCTTTACTCAACATCTTTCTGATAGCAGTTAACACAGAAATGCAAATTTAATGATGCATGAACACTACAATTACTATAATAAACATAATACCAAATATTTTTTTTTTTTTAAACCTTTGCTGTTTAAAAGCAAATATACTACATACAGTTACAGTTAAGATTGCTACACAGACTCAGCATGGCAATACTTGCATTCCAATATAAGTTGAAAAGCAGTTATACAAATATATGTTAATGCAGCATTAGCTATTAGATGTCAGATCTATTTGTTCAGAAAGTATAGATACAAATGTCCATAACCGTATGCCCTGTTTCATAATAAGCCATAGTTTTGTAGGAAAACAATGTTAATTAAATACGCTTGGCTAAATATCAAACTAACAAGGAGTGTAAAACCCATTAGTTTTCGGATTAAAATGCAAATCAAAGCCGTTTAGACTCTCAATTTACGCAGTTTGAGAGTTCATTGTTAATGGCCGATGTGTATCACCGTGACTCGAAATAATACAACAGTTACTCATTATATACTCTCAATATAATTGTCACTCGGGTACAGTCCTATATTCTATACTTTCATGAGGGCAATATTAATTCGTCCCTCGAGTACAGTCCTACACTCTAGACTCTCATGAGGGCAATATTAATTCGTCTCTCGGGTACAGTCATACATTTTAGACTCTCGTGAGGGCAACATTAATTCGTCTCTCCGGTACAATCACTACAACTGCTGCGCGTGTTTCCTTTGTTTTGAACTAAAAAAAATATATAGGGTCCTATATAGAAACCACCGCGTCCGAACGCAATGGCATCGTAGGTCCGCACTGTACTGCAAACAAGGATTTGAAACTACAATGAAAGAGACAAAAAACAACAGAAAGGGTGGTGAAGACATGTCACTAGTATATGATTTAGAAAATGAATCGATGTCTTTCTAATAATCTAGACGTAATTCACAAACCTACACATTTCCAAATTATTCATAAGGCTATTAAACACTTCTATAATAGATTCTGTTTTCCTTATCGATACGTATCGATAGTTGTGACGCCCATGCGAGAGTATATCTCTCCCTTTTGTATTGGCTAATTCAATATTGCATTTCAGTGTGTACGTGGCATGCGTAAAGTTGCTTCGATGGATGTGACAGTGCCATTCGACATTATAACAACGTGTGTATATTTTAAAAGTTCTTTTGAGATGATGACGTAGACAACATAAAGTATGATTTATGTATTAAATATCTCTCGATGAATACATAATTGGCATTTTGATGCATAATAATCAAGTAGGAACTGTGACAATGTGTCTGGATTGGTAACACAATACACACTGACATGCAACGACCTGTTTGAAAATAAAATATGTCTGCAATTTTGAAAAGGAATAAATGGCAAAATTGACTGAGATTTATGGATACTGTTTAGATAATATACTTTTGTTCGCATGCAATTAGAACCTGTTATATTCCGAACTTTGGAGGTCGCCGAGTCGCCGAGCCCGATATGTATGTACAGATATCGGTAGTACATGCTCAAATAGTTTTGTTTTCTTACTTTAATTTCGAATAATGGTTCAACTACTCCAGCCTTTAATAACCCTTATGAGATGTTTGCCTGCTTTTTAATTGAATCCATTGACTGTTACTTGTAATACTCAGGCTTCATAACCTCTGCTCCCAAATAAATTGTATTTGGTTTATTTCGCCCATTTTGTTCTCGATTAGGGCAAAGCAACTTGTTAGAAACTGGGACCATACGCCGCTAGTCATGGCATGGTATAAAACTAATTCATCGAGGGTTCCATGTTCAACGTCATATGCATATCATAGCTCAATTTGTCGATTTTCTTCTCAACCGTTCATGAATCTATATCAAACCGAGATTGCAATATTTGTTTGTATTTATCGTGTTCGGCGATTTACAAATTCATTACTTTTATCATCATCGTTTTAAAACGAAGTACTTCAGATAGAGCATGTTTCTCAATCGTGTATTATAAGTCAAGCTTTACAAACTTGGGACGTTAAGAACAAATACTTGTTGTAAGACCCTTTAAATCATAGAAATGATTAAATCATACTTATTCAGACGAAACTAATTGGGCTAACGAGATTTAGTCACTAGTAGATAATTACGGATTTCCATATGTATCCCTGAAATTATTCACTATCGATTGAGTTAACCAACATGTCACTGCTGAGTTAGAATAAATACAGAAAAAGGAATCCTTTGGATGCAACAAACAAATGAAACAAGTCGCAGGCTTGGTTTTATTGAGTCTGTTTATGAGAGGTAATATCAAATGCCTCCTAGCACCGGCTTTAGCAATATTCTACTTTAAATCCACAGCTATTGGGCTTGATGATCCCAAAGTACCAGTAAATAATAACACTACATATGTGTATTCGGGGAGATTTTCTTTTGCGTATTAAAACGAAGCACAGTGCAAAGAAAGGGTTTTCAAAGCGATGCGATATTGTAGTGTATTCGATTAGACAGTTATGGAAGATTAATATCATGTTGTCCTTATTTGTCCTATTTACCATTGAATTCGTAGACAATATATCAGATTACTGAATTATCAAGTACTGAAGTTCGTTATAACTGATTGAATGAAAAAAATTGTTTAGAAACAATTAGAAACGTATGAATTCCTCTTGAACGATATTGATCATTTTATGTTGACATACGAGGGTTGATAAACAATTACGTAGCCTTTTGCCATATCACATTTATTCTTCAGTGTAGAAGTATGAAACTTGTTTTATTGTGAATATATACATCGTTCGTGCGTACGTTGTCATAGTAACCCATTGACAGTAGTACGGAGCTGTCCAAAATTGACTTTGAATTTTTAATTTTAATAAATTTATAAAGATTCCTTTAATGAAATATGGAGCGAACATTTATAAAATTACGTGTGCAGTAAACTTGACGTTAAGACGTCATACAGACGGATTTTGAACGTCACTGGTATTTCTGTTATGTAGAAACATATTGAAAAAAACTGAGGGTCAATTTTCAATGAGCCCTAAAAATGACTTCAAATCATTTTACAGAACAACCCGCTATTATCAAGTTTTGCATGAACCATGGAAAAACACCCACACAGACGATATAAATGATTCCAAAAGCCGATGTTAAACCAGCTGTTTGTCGTGCACTTGTTTTCAAATGGACACACGTTTTAAGGAGGGTAGATATACGCTAGAAGATGATCGGGAACGTGGTAGAAAGATGTTGGCATATTTGACGCTGATTGAATCGTCGATGCAGACAGGCGGCTTACTGTTCGTGCTATAACGGACACTGTCGGCTGTAGTTATGGATCAGTTAACACAATATTAACAGAATATCTTCATATGAATAAAGTGTGTGCGAGATGGGTGCCTCGGCTGTTAACACAGGATCAGAAAGATATTAGAGTTAGAAATTCAATGAAGTTTTTACAGCGCTACAGTAAAGAAGGCGACTCTTTTCTGTATAGGATAATAACAACTGTCGAAACGTAGCTATGGTTTTATGACACTAAAACAAAACTCCAATCGTCAATGTGGAAAACTCCGTCAACCCTGCAACCGAAGAAAGCCAGGGTGTGTAAATCGAGAGGGAAACACGTTTTCTTGCATACCAGATACAGGTATCGATCGGCGTTTTACATCGGTCTTTATGGGTAAAGATATATTGAAAGTTTTATTGAGTCTGTTCATGAGATGTTATATAAAAAAGCAACACCTATCACGTCCCTTAGCATGGGCCTAAGCGGTATTCTACTTCAACGTCACCTATATTGGGCAGGTTGATCCCAAAGGACCAGTATAATAACTTCTAATTCGACAGTACTAACCTTTTTTAAAGTTAAAGTTATACTAACAATTGAATGCTAGTAGTATCTCTAAAGGCACTAAACGTCATTTAAAATAGTATGAAATGAGATGTTTGAAATCGACAAAAACGATATATACACACAATATTGCAGTCTTGGTTTAATTGAAAATGTTCATGAACGGTAGTGAAAATTGCTTGCTACCGCTCACAGCTTGTCCTCTAGCAGAACTCAATATTTAAAATGTCAACAGTCAGAACATTTGCCACATCAAAAACATGTTCATTTGAAGATGAGTCTTCTGACTCCTCTGTAAGTTTCAGGTTGTAAAGTTGCATCAAGAGAGGATCTTACATAAGTACTCATTCGTTATTGAATTTATTAAACGAGTTGGCAAAATGATATAATGCGAGTTTAATAAATTCAATAATGAATGAGAACGAATGTTAGATTATATTTATTACATAACTTATAACGTCACATTACGTCAGAAAACGTACATTAACGTGACGTCCATGACGTCATTAACGTTATGTTATACCACTAGTGGAATATCGAAAATACTGAACAGTGTTATTACACTCCCACACCACATGTTATGTGATAAATCCATTTACTCGACAGCTCGTTAAATAACGTTTTCTTTCATTTAGAATATTCTGCTCTTTCGTCAATGTAACTCAATGTGGCTAATATCGATATCAAATACAATTTCATTCCCAGACATTCTATATCAACATTTACCAAATAATATTGTGAAACATATGTACATATAGCACAACCACCCACAAAAGTTCATTCTAGAACATGGTCATAATTTATATTTCTGGCGGCTAGCTTCTTTGTGCGATAAGCATCCGGCGGCCACCTTCAGCGAGGTTAGGATATATCCGTTATTTTCCTAGATAAAGTCATCAGGTGCTAAATCATCTATATATGTATTACGGACTTGTAAATCCGGACATGTTAACTTGAGACATTTCAATTTGAGAAGTGTATATTTGTACTCTGGCGATCTGAAGCATTCGGATTTAAATGTAGACATGTACCATGTACATGTCTCGTGTTTACATATGTTGATTTACAAGTGTATATGTGAACAGTATACAAGGCCGGAGATTACATTTGTTGGGCTACAAGAGTACATAATTATGAACATTATACAAGGCTGGAGCTGGGCATGTGTTGGTTAATAAATGTACATTTGTACACTATACATGTATGGATTTCTTGCGTTAATGCTCTTCCATACTAATCAAACAAGAAACAAGAGAAGAAAAGTGAACAATCTGATTCGCCGAATAGTGGTCCCATTATGTCTTCATATATACTAAATAAAAAAGGTTATGCACGAATGTTTAGGGACATAGATTAAACATGTTAACATTGATACAATTGTTGTTTAGGCCTCATGGTTGTAGGCGTGGTGGTAACACCAACCGTAAATCGCGTGTAACTATTTTATTCGCTGATTTATTATTTTTAAACAGCATGAAAATCACTCTATGCTTTCAGGACATACCTATTTGTCCATTTCTTAAGTTGGTCGACGGGGAAGCAGATACAGATCCCTTGTATAACAATGCTTCCATAATTCAAAGCTACACACAACATGTTTTTCGACCCCATATTGACAAGGAGTCTGATCACGTCAGGCATCTTCTAAAAATTCTATATATATCTTATATATTATACATCTTAATGAGGTTATTCCTTTCCTTGCCATGCCTAGTATTTTTAGAGATAATCATTTAGTTGGATTGTATCCCTAAATATTAAAATAATTCCGAAAGTCCTGTAATTTATTTTAAGTATAAAACACCTATTCGAAATATTATTTTTAACTATAACAAACTAGTTCATGACATTGATATAGTAAACAACACTTCCACGGAATGTGAATGTAACCAATCAACAATTGCGATAATCCAGAAGATTATGCCACCACTGGAAATGTGGATATTGTATAGATTATCTTCAACTACTGATGTTAATGCCTGTCGTGCTCAGATCGTCCAATCTGTTTTAGTATAAAATGGTGTCGTAGGGAACATGCGGACCCACACTCTCTTTCTACTTGGAAAATTTTAAAATTATATTTACACGTATTAACTTTTATAATGCTAAGGAAATATAAAAAGATCGGACAAGGAAAGTAGCCCTTATTTACTTCCCCTGAGACCCAGGTTTTCCTTTTGTAATTTAAAATAAGGAATTCAAGAATTTCATAATACATTTGTTTTAGTTCCTGCTGATAAAGCAGCTAATAATGTAATTATTGTTTGACGCCTACATTACGTTTTTACATCAATGTTTTATCTTTGTAACTCGGTAGCACTAATTCGTATATTCAAGTTCAATCTACTGAGGCGGATGTTCTTTCCACACATACGAGTCACTCGGTGCACTACTTTCAAGACTGGAGTAGACAAAAGACAGAACAAACTGCTAACTTATACTGGATTCCTAATTTACATAAAAATCCGTATAAGATCCGCTTCATTTCGAATTCTAGTGCCTGCACCACCACAAACATCTCAAAACGTTTAAATTCTTGTCTTACTGCCGCTAAAGATCACGTTAAATAAAAATGTTCTAAACCTTATGAAAACTCTGGGATTAATTTATGTTGGTCCATTAAAAAATAAGGAGACGTTCTTGATAAAATGTGCTACGTCAATTTCATCTATAAGCACGTACGACTTTTCTACAGTATATACAACCTTACCACATCATCTTATCAAAATATTTTCTACACTGTATACTAAACTACCACATAATCTTATCAAAGAAAAATTGCTTCAGCTTATTCAGAAGACATGTGCTAGAGAAGGTACAACTTTTCTAGCTTGTAATAATGTCAAGGCTTTCTTTACTAACGCCCCCATTGATAAGTATAATTTGTGGACTTGTACTGATGTTTGTAGAGGCTTATCTTTTCTTCTGGATAACATATTTATAAGATACGGTAAAACGATTTAACGCCAGGGTGTTGGTATTCCTATGGGTACTAACTGTGCGTCACTTGTTGCATATTTGTTTTTGTACTGCTATGAAAGAGATTTTATGTTGAGTTTGTCACCTGCTAGCCAGGGTGAAATTATTGATGCCTTTACTAATACTTCTCGGTATCTTGATGACATAATAAATATTGATAATCCTTTCTTTGCTCATATGGTTACTAACATTTATTCACGTTGGATAAAGCCAACAGTTCGGATACAGTAGCAGCATTCCTCGAGCTTCATCTATCGATTTCAAATGATTGTATTCATACTAAAATCTATGATAAGAGAGATGATTTCAATTTTAACATCGTTAACTATACACACCTGGATGGAGATGTACCTCGTGCTACCTCGTACGGGGTGTATATCTTCCAGCTCATTCGATTTGCTAGAGCGTGTAATGATGTTATATACTTCAATGATCGAAATCAAGTTATTACAAGTAAACTTCTTCAGCCTGGTTTTCGTAATCACAAACTACGTAGATCTTTCTCTAAATTCTACCGCCGCAAAGAGGGCCTGCTGGAAAAGTACAACACCAACCTTAAAACACTTTTGAGACAAGACATATCACAACCCTCATTTTTTGGAGATTAGGTCAATACACTTCGAAAGTTAAAGGGGTCTAACGGGTTACAAATTTAATCAGGAAGTTTGTCAGAAAAGGATATAACCCTTTGGTTTTACAGCGCACTGCATGTTTAGTGATTGACCCCTCTACAGTCAGTCATTACGCTTTACTTTTCACTTGTGCGATGACTGGACTACCTCTTGTGACTCTATGATTGTACCTACTGAAACCCCAAGCATGAGCTTTCGTCCCTCGGGTTTTCTGGTCGAACCCTAGATTGGTTTTCTCTTAGCTGTAACTACTAGGATTGTTCAGTACGATTCTGGATACATCCTGAAATGTTTATTATTTTGTCTGTGTTTCTTTAATTAGTTTCTCTGGATGTAGACTTTATTGTTAAAGAATTTATTTTGTCTTTTGATGGGATATAGTTTTGTTTACACTGTCTTGTCTATTTGGGCGCTGAAGACAGGATAATATCGAGGATTATGCGCATATAAAATCGATTCGGCACGCAAAAAGACAACAAGAAGGCAAATGCAATAATAAATGCAAACGACACCACTAACACAAAATGGTTGACAATAGGGCGACCGCTTTGGAACGATCAGTGACACAGTAGGCCACTGGGGGTTTAAACCGGAGTAGAGCTAAGTATTTAGGGTGTTTAGGCCCTCTAGGTGACTCAACTGTATAAAGTAATGAGCGGGAGGAGACGGTCCCTGTACTTGGACTACATGGTCAGGTGTTACCGTTGTTAAGTGGTAAAAGCGACAACCCTCGGGACGTATTTGGCCCATTATCAGACCTCACTGGACAACCTCGTTGGAGGCTTATCATTGCGTCATCAACCCTTATAGAAGGCTTTAGATTGCTATCAACGATTACTGGAGTCGCGAATCATGTTCGTCACATCACGCGCATCAGATACATCGCGTTAGATCATAATTCTTTGTAACGTTACTGATCATAAATATTGTTGTAACTTCAACAACACGTTCGTGTCCTCTTTAGCCATTCGACGTATTTAGTATTCGTAATACAACTACGATACGTCTTATACGTTCAAGAGAACAGTGTTTTCTACCTTTCATTTGTATGTCACTGCTTGGTTTGAGTGAGAGTAGATCTACAGTTTTACGTAAACGAATGTCATCCATCATCACGGAAAACGTATTCGTTAGGGGTGTTTGTTCATTAAGCGTATAATTCAGATTTATTAACAGCCATAATATCGAAGGCAGATAAATATATTATAATGCTCTCTTGTATGTGTTTTGGTAAGGTGGCAGAGGAAGGATCTATGATACAGTTCATCAGTTAACACGCCGACGAAGCTCAGTGGCGCTGGTGTGGCTTGAGCAGAGTTCTTCCGGATTAAATGTCCACCATGCCACGCCAGACCCCGTATTTTATCGAAAACATATATATATATATATATATATAGTGTATGATTGAATGGACAAAATAATGGTTGACACACTACTGTTTATAAACGCTGGCAATTAACTCAAACATGTAATGACGTCAAACGCATGCACATGTTTACATTGTATATGTAAAAACGTCGCGATGTATAGTGGATGACGTACATGCATCTTGGCATAAATGTGTGACTGTGTTAACACGTCGTCCAATATATATATGTAAACACGTCACACTGTGTAAATGACGACTTATCATTGGCGTACTTTTATGTAAACTCGTCGCACTGATAATATTAAAAGGTCGATATTACCTGATATCACCAGATTGGAATATAAAAATGCGTAAATAACACTTATTCATATATCGGCATTCATTTATGGCGGCTCGTCATGCTGTGTAAACGACGAATGTATCATCCTTTTGACGTGTGTTAAATGACGTCACCTACCTGTGTTCATATGGTATTAACTCATGTTTTATTTTACTAGGGTAAGAAGGTATATAAAACAACTTGCTATAGTAGCGTGTTCTGGAAGCTTGCGTCATATAGCGTGCTAAGACAATGCGATATTCTCTTTTAGGCTTTTTTGGAGTTATGTGTTAACAATAGAATCCCACATTCGTGCCTATTTAATATTGAATTTATTAAACTCTTTGGATAACATTGATATGATGCTCGTCACATCCTCGCATCAATTAATTGTACTCAATTCTGTAAATAAATACAATAATAAACAATCACTCATGTATGTTGCTCTATATAGGCACATAAAGGGTTATAAATCCAACAGGTAGGGTAGCATTCACAGAATACAGTCATTCCAACATGATGAAATTCAAAATATGACATTTACTGCAATTTTAAATATGCAGAGCAACAAAACTCGTGTAAGCGCCACAGTATGACTACTTAGTAAATTGGCACTGTGACTTCGTGTCTACTTGTCTGTAGATTCGTGTCACTTTGAATTATCCAGTTACGTTGAAAAGAAGACAATGACAATGCCATTACAACAGAAAACAAGTGTCTGATTTAAATTAATAAATATGAAACCAGCTAAACAATGCCATGGGTATATGATGAAATATATGATTTTAGTATTTAGTATTGTGTTCATACTGATGTTGATGACTATAATGTTAGAAATAAACACGATTCTGCTGATATCTAAAACATTTCTGAGAATGTTCTCCCCGTTTTGAGCTCTACTGGCTTAAGTTCAGACGAGCTTATGCGATCACTTTTCGTCCCTCGTCCGTCTGTCTGTCTGTCTGTCCGTCCGTCCGTCTGGTAGCAATTTTAAAACATCAACATCTTCTCTAAAACCGCTTTAGGGATTTTAATGAAACTTTATCACAATGTTACTTAGGAGGCCCCCTCTCAGATTTG
This sequence comes from Cyrtodaria siliqua, assembly GCA_037043455.1. Taxonomy (NCBI): domain Eukaryota; kingdom Metazoa; phylum Mollusca; class Bivalvia; order Adapedonta; family Hiatellidae; genus Cyrtodaria; species Cyrtodaria siliqua. Next base: position 498,221 of record JAWPHD010000001.1, read on the forward strand.
TGTTTTTCATAGCCGCCAGTCATCCAATATGGCCACCATGGCTAAAATTATGTCAAATTTACTGAAATTTCTGAAACAACATCTCCTCTGAAACCACTTGTTCCATTCTAGTGAAATATCCTTGGGTTGGCTTCTATCAAGTTTGTGTTTTTTTCAACCGCGTCAACCCAAGGTTTACATAGAGTTATATGGGAAAAGGCTAACAATGACATATCCTCTGAAGCCGATTGAAGGATTTTGATAAAACTTAATCACAATAATCTTTGGGATAGTCCTGCTCCGATTTATGTTTTTCGCGGTCGCCAGTCATCCAAGATGGCCGCCATGGCTAAAATAAGGTCAAATTTCAAGAGATTTCAAACAATATCTCCTCCGAAACCACTTAATCCATTCCAGTGAAATATCATATACATGTTCCTTGGGTTGGCCTCTCTCAAATCTGTGTTATTTAAATCTGGCCAAATGAAGGCCCGATCATCTTAATGAGGCAAAAACAGCGTTTTCAACTAAATGAAGTGCCGTAACTGCAGTGTTAGTAACCGAATTTGCCTGTTTTTTAAGCTTGTCTGAGGTTACATTGAGTATCACATTTTAAATGAAGGTGCTAGAGTGTTAACACGGCATAATATAGCTTTTCTCAGAAAAACAAGGGCCAAAACTCTGCTATTAACTGATTGTATTTGGCTAGTTTTCGAACTCGTCCGAGCTTTTATTGATATTAACAATCTTTGCAAGTTTGGTAAAGATTAAATGGACAACAACTGTGCTGTTACTCATTTCGAACTTGTCCGAGTATTCATTAATATTAACAATCAGTGTATGGGCAGTTATCGTACAAGGGCAGGCATCTTGGTACGGCAGACGTTCTGTAAGCTAGCTTTATGGCTTTTTGACATATATGCATGCAAGAATTATGAGCATACACGAAATTGGATGGACGTACGGACAGCGGGTATCACTATATTCGCGTTGTGGTTGTGGTGATAAAACTTCATCTTCTCTAAAACATCTTTAAGGATTTTGTTGAAGCTTTATCAAAATGATCTTTGGGATAGTGCACTTGTGTTTTTCGCAGCCACCAGTTCTCCTAGACGGCAGCCATAACTAAAACTAGGTCCACTTTAAGGAAACCTCGTATTCCATTCTAATGAAATATCATATACATGTTCCTTGAGTTGGTCTCTATCAACTTTGTGTATTTCGTTATCGTTGAATAATCAAAACCGCCGCCATGGCGACCCAAAGTTGACATTGAGTTATATAGGAAAATGTTAAATAAGACATCTTCTCTGAAGCCTTTTGAAGGATTTTGTTGAAACTTTATCACAATGGTTGGCGTCTAGTAAGTTTGTGTTTTTTGTTTCTTTCCAACAATCAAAATGGCCGCCGTGGTGACCTAAAGTTTATATAGGAAAAGGATAAATATGACATCTTCTCTGAAACCGCTTGAAGGAGTTTGATGAAACTTAATCACAATGATCTTAGTGAAGTTCCCTTCAGATTTGTGTTTCTCGTGGCCGCCAGTTCTCCAAGATGTCTAAAACTAGGTAAAAATTAAGGCAACCACGTAATCTATTCTCCACATAGTCACACACATAATTATTAGATTTGTGATGAATTGCATTATATTTACAGATTGAGAGGTTATCATCAACTGTGGCCAGTTTGCACTCAACAGTATGCAAAACAATGGTACACATCTTAAGAGCAATATATTTACTTTGAGGTTTCAAAACTCGTTATATGAATACGCTACTATGACTACAACTTGTTTCTGCCAGTAACCATTATTTAGAAACGCATTTAAGATCCTCTATTGCTGAAGCAGATATGCTATGCTTATAGTTTGAGTTAAATGCCACTAGCATATGCTCAAGTCAGCAGGTCTGTTACATAACCAGCATTTCTACTTTTAAAGGGACACACGGCAATCTTTAAATAAGTATTTATCCAGCGTTGAAACTTTGCATTGTCATTAGTTAAGAAATAATAAATACGTACCTGTGCTAAAGCACTCGTGATTTAATTACTACGCATCCGAACTCCTATCTGTATTTTATTCACCGATAACATACAGGTACGTATTTATTATTTCGATTCTAACACAACAATAACCGTATTGTTTACGCTATTGTGGGCGCACTATATATTATCTCGGACGTCAAGGTAATCAGGCTGCTATGTTTACAGGCTGTTCCACTGGGCGCCCCCATAGTGTTACAATATGTTCAGTTACACTACCAGGTGACGTCAATTAACGTGGCGCTTCCAACGGATGAAATATACGCGGGGAATTAACGGAACAGCTGTATTTTATCGTAGAATAATATACAGCTGTCTCTCTTCTTTGTCTATATGAACGACTGCGCAGGTCATGTTAGAATTCATATTATTCTACTATAGGTTTAAATATAGTATTGGTTGACTTCTATCAACAGTTAATAATATGCAATAACAATTTGCTTTACATTATTCTTATAATTAGTATTAATGACAAATAAAATGCTATTGATGTAGACAAAACTAACGGTATGCCTTGAGTTTTTAAAAATATCAAGATTGCCGTGTTGTGAAATATAGCAAACAAGTAAAACAGCAAAATATCGGGTGTTTATCAATTCGATACAGATTTTAACAGCGATAATTAAAGCAAGAAGATGATCCATGAGTTTAATCATTCCAATATTTAACATGACAAGTACATTTTAGTAAAAAACACATTTTTTTACCCAACCAAAGAAAAATATTGTGTCACTATTTTACGCAAGCGTTTCAAAAGTTGTGTTTCAGTAGTGTTGTAACATAGCATATACATATACAGAAATCAGTTATCTGTGTGAAACAATCAGACATATATACATAAGTTTTTGTCAAGGTTATGCTCTTCAAAATAGTCTGGTCATTGAACAAACTGAACAGTTGCATAATGAGATGACAGTAAAAACAGTGTATATCGCGAGTTTTAAATTAAAAGATACTCCAGCTCGCACTAAGCGTTCTGATGGTTTTAGTATAGCCTGTATCAAGTACTTTCATATGATCTTAACTGATCTGATGGTTTAATACAATAATGAACCTTACATTTTAAATCACTTGAAGGGCTATATTTGTTCAATTAGGAACCATACTATAGACATGCTTGAATGAATCTGACTTGGTGGGTGAGTTGGGCTACAGTATTATATACACTTCTGTGTCTGGTGCAGGCATCTAGGCCCATAAGTCTGACAAATCTGCATGATTTATGGGGAAATATTGGCTGAATATCATAAAAAACACGACTATTCTCCTCAGATATTGCTTTGCCGATTACCTTACAAATTTTTTATGTTGCATTGTATTGACATATAAGAGCCTATTTAATTATTAGAGCGTCACCCGGAAATGCTGTGCTTTCGTATTATATAATATACTTTGTTTTATTTAAATATCCTTTAAAACCACATTGCAGACTTATAAAGCACCATTCATTTTTCAAGCCCATTATAAGGTTGACATTACTCATTAATGCTCGCGTGCTTTATGTAGTCTGCAACTCTATATTAATCATAACACTCACTCATGCAGATTATTATGTTTTCGTACCATCTTTTCTCATTTCATACTCTTTGAATGTTCCGAGATCAACTATTCGGTTCATATTATAACGCTAAACATATTTCTGATTTTATTAGTGTGTTTGTTAAGAGCATTGTATGAAGTGTACTGAAGCACAAACAAACAAGGGCAACATCGCATGGTATATTTATCTTACACAAGTAAGCAATATATAATACATATAAATAAACACTAAAGAGGGAGACCTTTTGAAATAAAAAAACTCAACCAAGAGAATAAAGTAGAAGATGCGGTTGTATTGAGTCTGTTCGTGAAAGGTAATGCAATAAGTAACACCGATCACGCCTCATTGCTTAAGCGGTATTCTACTTGAAGGCCACCTATACTGGTTTTGACTTCAAGGCCACCTATACTGGGTTTGACCTTACGCCCACCTATACTGGGTTTGACTTCAAGGCCACCTACACTGGGTTTGACTTCAAGGCCACCTATACTGGTTTTGACTTCAAGGCCACCTATACTGGGTTTGACCTTACGCCCACCTATACTGGGATTGACTTCAAGGCCACCTATACTGGGTTTGACTACAAGGCCACCTATACTGGGTTTGACTTTACTGCCACCTATACTGGGTTTGACTTCACGGCCATCTATACTGGGTTTGACGTCACGACCACCTATATTGGGTTTGACTTCAAGGCCACCTATAATTGGTTTGACTTCAAGGCCGCCTAAACTGGGTTTGACTTCAAGGCCACCTATACTGGGTCTGAATTCAAGGTCGCTTTTACGGGGTTTGTCTTCTAGGCCACCTTTACTGGGTTTGATTTCAAGGCCATCTATACTGCGGTTGACTTCAAAGCTACCTATACCGGGTTTGACTTCAAGGTCACCTATACCGGGTTAAGACTAATTTTTAGCACGGGGAGACAATACAGCTGCCATACTGAACTTAGCGAACGCTAGAATGAATGTCAATACATATTTAAAAACGGAGATATTTTGGAAGCAGCAAGATAAATGTTCTTTTTAGACTAAAACGCTAGAATGTAAAATACTGATGAGTGATTTCGAGTAACACTTCTTCCATTGATGGTAAAATTGAAGAAAAAATGCCTTTGTATTTTATTAACACGGAGTGTTATGTATGTCGTGGCTATCAAAATATTGTTTCTAGATTATTACTGCAGTTCTCAGGAAAACAAACTCAAATAACATTATACAATTAGTGTTTAATGATTCGATATCCGATAATGCCCATTTAAACAAAGAAAATGTAATAGAAATCAACACTTGCAGCATGATGTTCAGAGAAGATATTAATTGAAACTAATAAAATGAATATAACAGAACCATTAGTAGAGTAACATGTTACATTTAACCGGTGATGTATCGCGACGTCACTCCTACAGAGGCCAATCTTCATTGATACAGAATCCTATGTAACGGACATTTAAAGAAAACGGACACTGCGTTGTATTATCTAATCAACAAGTTGGTCGGTTAATTTAACATCAAACGAATAATCTTTGCTGATACAGTTAAGTTGTATTTGAAGTTACTCAATATGATAATGTAATCAATAGTATTTTCTGTGCATGACAAATGTAGCTGTTTATTTTTAGTTCGATACTATATTAAAAACCAGCAAACTAACGCAATATATATCATAATGTATAATAGGCACTTGTATATGTCCAAAACCATGTGATTTGGTTCTCAATTCATGATTATTTTCATATAATACACTAATATACAGATAGCGATAGCAATACTAATTTGGTTAATTCTATTTAGATGTACAATATCGTTACAGTGATATAAATATGGCTGGACCCAGTCCCCCAAGACAATACATACGCCAAAACAAAAACCAAACTGAAACTTTATTATTACTTTATACTGCTAAAAAAAGAAATATAAAAAGATCGGACAGGGAAAGTAACATTCAAGGAGGACAGTAAACCACAAAACACAGAAACAAACACGCAAACAGACAAACAAGAAGGCAAAAGCAATAATAAATGCAAACGACATCACAAACACATAAAGGGTTGACATTAGGGCTACCGCCTTGGAACGGTCAGTGGCAAAGTAGGCCACTGGGGGTTTAAACCGGTTCTAGGGTGCACCAAACTTCACACTTACCCTACTGTCATCCCATTAAAACAGGACAGTGTAAATAAAGCAATCCCCGCCATGACCGTACGATGACCGGAAAGGCTGTGGACCCTATGATGACGCCTATCTAAAGCCTATTGGGACGGTGGCGTTTGATGTTTGTCTATGATCTTTCTTGTCGTGTCCTTAATGGTTTATTATCTTGTTGCTCTGCTTCTGCCAAGTCATTGAGTACCTTCATTGTGGCTTTCTAGGCTATTGTTTTTTTGTATTATATTTACACGAGCATATTTGTGTTTTACTTATATTGCCTGTTGATGCTGCCTTGTTGGTTAGAGATTAGATCATGGCGGGGATTTCTTTATTTACACTGTCCTGTTTTAATGGGATGAAGTAGGGTAAGTGCGAGGTTTGGTGCACCCTAGAATTGGTTTAAACCCCCAGTGGCCTACTTTGCCACTGACCGTTCAATTGCGTTAGCCCTATTGTCAACCCATTTGTGTTTGTGATGTCGGTTGTATTTATTATTACTTTTGACTTCTTGTTTGTCTGTTTGCGTGTTTGTTTCTGTGTTTTGTGGTTGACTGTCCTCCTTGAATGCTACTTTCTCTGTCCGATCGTTTTATATTTCTTTGCAAGTAAAACGGTTGTTCATCCATTAGTTCAAACAATGCGTTAAAGATCGCTTTATCAGATAAATAGATAGATAGCACTTCCTGTTCATTTACATGTTCATGAATGATAATATTTCACGCAACTTTAATTACATTGGGCCATATCCGTCACGCTCATAATTTTCGGATTTGTATCATGCTCACATCTCTGAGTAACAACTGTCCTCGATGATACAGCTAGCATATGTATTGAATGATATATCCAAAGAAATATAAAAAGATCGGAGAGATAAAGTAGCATTCAAGGAGGACAGTCAACCACAAAACACCGAAACAAACAGGCAAACAGACAAACAAGAAGGCAAAAGTAATATTCAATGCAAACGACATCACAAACACAACAGGTTTGACAATAGGGCTACCGCCTTGGAACGGTCAGTGGCAAAGTAGGCCACTGGGGGTTTAAACCGGTTCTATGTTGCACCAAACTTCACACTTACTCTACTGTCATCCCATTAAAACAGGACAGTGTAAATAAAGAAATCCACGCCATGATCTAATCTCTAACCAACAAGGCAGCATCAATAGGCAATATAAGTAAAACACAAATATGCTCGTGTAAATATAATACAAAATAATTAGCCTAGAAAGCGCAATGAAGGTACTCAATGACTTGGCAGAAACCAGAGCAACAAGAGAATAAACCATTAAGGGCACGACAAGAAATATCATAGACAAACATCAAATGCCACCGTCCCATTGGGCTTTAGATAGGCGTCATTATAGGGTCTACAGCCTGTCCGGTCATCGTACAATTAAAGAGAAAAGCATAGTGGCGAACTGTAAAAGGGTCCACCACCAAGGATGCAGTACGTTGCAAAATGATAGGGTTATAACCTCTTTTGATAAACTTTTGTTTACAAGTCTGCAAGTATCTCAAACACACATTCAAATTATTCATCATTCACCGCTTTTGTTGAAATTCGACCCTTCTCTGTAAAACGCTACCTACAATACTATGACTGTCACAACGAATTTTACTAGTAAAAGTAGATGTAACAATCGAACAGGAAAAGTTCAAGGACGACAATCAACCACAAACACACAAAGAATCAAAGAACAACTATATTTAAAGATAAATAAAAGTCAAGAAAATACATCACACACACACAAGGGTTGACCATAGGGTTACCTCGTTGGAATGGCCAGTGTACGTTTTAGATTGATAAGTATATAGAATCATATTTGCATTTCTTGCATAACACTTTATAACAAGTACAACGTTTGCATATTTATGTTTTATTTATATTGCCTATGGATGCTGTTTTGTTGGTTAGAGATTAGATCATGGCGGGGATTTCTTTATTAACACTGTTCTGTTTTAATGGGATGACAGTAAGGTAAGTGTGAGGTTTGGTGCACCCTAGAAGAGGTTTAAACCCCCAGTGGTCTACTTTGCCACTAACCGTTGCAAGGCGGTAGCCCTATTGTCCATCCTTTTGTGTTTGTGATGTCGTTTGCATTTATTATTGCTTTTGCCTTCTTGTTTGTCTGTTTGCGTGTTTGTTTCTGTGTTTTGTGGTTGACTGTCCTCCTTTAATGCTACTTTCCCTGTCCGATCTTTTTTTATATTTATGTTCATCTGTTGCTTTTGTTGTAGTCTCATTGTTTTTGTTTTGATAAAAGTCATGCTACGAATGTTTGTTCCAACCCTTGCATAAGTATTGATTCACGTGTAACAGCAATTTTAAGAACAGTTGTAATCATTTTACACATGTTAGCTTATCGTGAGCGATAACCGTAGCTAGTTAGGTTTCCGTAACAGCATGTCAATATTATCTTACATCATACTGATTGATAATTGGGTTATAATTTATACTCATTCAAGCGCAATAATTTATACTCATTCATTGCAAGTCTAATTAGGCCATACATGAATCCCCCAAGTTGTATATATAGATGCTTCGCGGATCACCTCATCTATATCAATAAACCAAGCTAACGTTGCAATGCATTGCAATAGTTTACCACTAATTTGCAATGCATTGCGATAGTTTAGCACCAATTTTAAAGAAATCTAACCATGAAACGTAACCATCGTAAGGAATTACCTTCCTCGGGTTTTGCTTTTTATAGGTTCAGTGTAACTTATTTTGGTGGTTTTGGATCATTTGGTTAAATGCTATCAATGTAATACAGAAAAGATATCTACTCCTTACGTAATTAAAAAATATGTACATTCCCAATATACTGAGGTACACCTGATATACTACTGCATGGATAGATTTATTTCGACTAGTACCCATTAATTGGTGCTATCGATACCCTGTATTGTATCGAACTGAACCAGAAGCCTTCACAATTAACGTATTTGTTTGAACTTAAAACGCTTAGCACTTGACATATTTGCGAAAAAAATAAATGTTGTTTATGATGACTTGAAATATCGAGCAAAGGTGTCAGAACATATCATCATACGCATGATTTTAACGAACATGAATTTAATACCTTCAGTAGAAGAATTGTATTAGAAATTCGCTTTCCATTATTATATTTAAATGTTTTCTAAAGTGTATTTACGACATTTGGTGAACATTTGAAGATATAATGCGTGTAAACCAATTGAAACCCAATCACCACACATTGCTCCTACTTCTATCCTCGGAGTAATAGTGTTGTGTTGTGTATGGTAGTAATAGTGTTGTGTTGTGTATGGTAGCCCAGAATTACCTCGGAGTAATAGTGTTGTGTTGTGTATGGTAGTAATAGTGTTTTGTTGTGTATGGTAGTAATAGTGTTGTGTTGTGTATGGTAGTGTTGTGTTGTGTATGGTAGTAATAGTGTTGTGTTGTGTATGGTAGTGTTGTGTTGTGTATGGTAGTGTTGTGTTGTGTATGGTAGTGTTGTGTTGTGTATGGTAGCCCAGAAGTAACTTGCATATTAATACACTCTCTAGATTATTTCGAACCACTCTGCAAAGAGAGGGGGCACACAGTGAAGTTGATGGATGTGTCCTACGATTACTATCGAATATAAAATACATCGTCTCTTTATAATTCAGATAACTTTTCTCTGCTTATTCACGTAGGTACAGGTTTCATTATTCACAGTACTGTGCATAACCGATGAAGATGAACATCACTATATTTAAAGTGCATTTGGTCGACAAAAACGGTCTTCTTTATTAAGATATATCTATAATAAAACAAAAATGTTTGAGTTCGATACATTGCACTACCTCGAAATTTAACTAAAATATATATTAGATGTAAATAGTGATTAACTTTGTATATCAGATATGGATATAACATTAGTATTGTCATGAACACAGACATTCATTTTTGTTTATGTTTTGCTGGTTTGCATGACGATTAGCGAAGTATTAACCTACACGGACATGACTATTACCTTGAAAGATAATATTTTAACAGACATAAACTTCGTGTTCAACTCTGACTTTGCTTTCCTTTTTAATCTCTTGATCAACGGTGATGCATTGTATCTACGAAAGCATTTTCTATATATGCATTAGGATAGTTAAAACAGAAAACACATTAATAAATGAGTATTATTGAAAGTAAAATAAAATATTTGTATGACAATTACTTATTATGTAAACCAAATGCACACAATGAACAAAATTCCTAATTACTCACTTTTGTAACTAATTTTCTTATTTTAATATATTTTGGAATAGATATGTGATAAGTATTTTGTTTTGACCCGTAGTTTGTAAAACATGTATTTTTTGTTTAAATTGTTACATCTTTTGAGAGTTACCCTCCCTTTATATGAAAACATTTAACGTGCTAATAAAACATAAACATGAGTCAAAGATCGCTTAAAGTTATAAAATTCTTAAAATTGGTATGAAATAATAGAAAAAAACATAAAAAATTGACCCATTTATCGCATATTCTCCGTCTATAAAAAAATGAAATATGGATAATCTTAAATTACCACCCTTTAAATTGAATATTGTTTGAAATTCAAGTAACTGTAATTCAGCGTTAACATTAAATATTTCGAAAATGTCTTTTGCAAACACATTTGTAGTGGTAATGCTAGTAAAACATGATGTCAAAATAATTTTAACTGGCATATTTTAGAATAAGGAACATCGAAAGCTTCACTAATTCGAAGTATTTAATAAAATCCTATATACCCTGTTGTATAAGTGTTATAACTTATTTCTAAGAAAACGCATTGACTTAAAAGTTTTAAAATGTGTTCATGCGATCAGAGCAGACGATTTAAACGCCTTATTTTGCAATTTAACCGTATCTCTAATCAAGCTCAAAATACACAAAACAATGAGAATATTATTGACATATTCTTAGCTAGGTTTTTTAATGAGGCTTTTAAGTCTGATAAAAACATGCTGATACTGCAAATGGAGTGTGTTTTTATCATGAATGAAGTTATAAACATCCCATATTATAATTAATTGCTGAGTTTTTGTTTAAATACATTATCAAGCGGCTATATAAAACGTGCAAAATCCGTTAAAGGAGGACATGAGCTTTTACCAACACACACTTGTTCCGTAATGTACTGATAAAATTATTGCAGAAACAATTAAGTTTTACTAACAAAAACTGAATCTTCCTGAGATCTGGAACGCTTGAGATAGAGAAACGCAGTAAATGTGTTTTATTTCTAGAAAATTCAACCATTTTGCTTCACGTCAATCCCAGGTGTTGGGTCGATGTTTGTATTTGAAAGTACGTCTAGGAATTATCTTATTTATCAATTGCACTTCAGTGTATATACGATCATTTGTAACTTCTGCACCTGTAATAATTCTACCTGTAACAATTCTAATAAATATAGATACAACCAAGGTTTTACGCAAGCGTAAAAAAGCTGCCGATAAGTAAATACACATGACTCTGGGCCTGTGAACTGACAAACACTTGTTTGTATAATTAATGAAAATCTGAGATTCATTAAGCTGAAATAAGTGTTGATGTTTTAATCAAAAGCAATAACTACGCGGAATGCGTCAATAGAGTTCACTGCGAAACATGGCCAAGGTCTTATTGATAAAATCCTTAATAAAAGTTAAACAGACTTAATAACCGACTTTTAAACGTTTCCGCTTGACAGCCTTCATCAGAATTTAATTTTCTGATAAAATCATTCAAATGCAAATTGATAAAAATAAAACAAACATTTTAAGTGACAGTGTGAACAAGCTGATTGGCTTCATTTCGTTTCTTTTTGGCATTATAAATAAAACCGATATAACGCTAAATTGTGTCGTTATATATTCATGGATTCAATAAATTTCATGGATCTTCATCCATGAAAATACTTTTATAGAGCTGCACTTATTCCATTCCAATACTTGCGATTTCATTCATTTGCACTTACGATTTGTTTCGCTGCGTAAACATCTCGGACACATAAAGTTCCCGGAAACATTGCAACAATCTACACCGAGTAGACTGATCTACGAAAACGTCAAATCTCTAGGCGAAACGGTAACCCCCGAACGTTACAAAATATGTATTTCTATCATGCAATGTTTTTAGACGAGTTCTCTTGGAATTCAAGATGTAAAGCGTCTTTATCGCCACTTACATGAGTCACAGTCTAACAGACTGTGACTTAAATTTGTTCTGTGTTTCAGCAGCATTCAAGGACGACAGTCAGCCATAGACACACACAGAAACACAGACCAAATTTAAAGATGAATAAAAGGCCAAAGACATCACAAACACGAAAGGGTTGACAATATGGCTACCAACTTGGAGCGGTCAGTGGCAAAAAAGCCGCTGGGGGGGTTTAAACCAGGTGCTAGCGTACACCAAACCTCACACTTGCCCTACTGTCGTATTGTTTTGAGTTATGACGGTGTTGTCTCAATGTAGTGTTGGCATTATAATGTGTTATGGAAAAATGGGAATCCATGCCGAAATTAGCTTAATACATATATCGCTTTCCTTTTGACTCGAATCTTGCGAAATAACTGCAGCCAGGTTACGTTACATTAAGTGCGAGAAAAACAAAAGGATCTTCGGCTGAATTGCATGCTGCCATTTTGCCCAGTAACCCATAATTTTTTGATATGCTACAGTGGTCTCCATACGACATGATAACTTCTACTATAAAGTAAGGCAAGCTACCAACGATGTAAACCATGATGATCACAACAATTAACTTTAGCTTTTTTATTTTGGCTCTTGATAGAGACGTATTCTGTGTACTCTGGAGATGAACTTCACCGGTGTTAAATTTATCTGAGGGTTTTCTTGTTGCTGTGTTCGTTTTTGCTTTCTGCGCAAGTTTTACGAATATTCTCGTGTAACAGACGATGAGTATAAATAACGGTATGAAGAAAACAACGAAGCAAATATACCTGATCCACGCTTGTTTGTGAGATGCTGGTTTATTACGAAAGATATGTTCACATTTCGTCATTCCGTTGGATGTATTCAAATGGAACACTCAACACATGGGAAAGCAGCCCAGTACTGCCACAATTCACCCTACGCCGGCGATCTTCCATACCTCAAATAGACGGTAATATCAATATTAACACTAACAGTCACATAAATGGATTTTTTTGTTTTGTGTGTGATTTGTTTATCGAAGTCGAGTAACATTATCTCTATTCAAATTCGTTTAGGAATATTGGTCCTCCGTCTTCAGAAAAAAAGTCCAACCTTTTTAAAGATAAGGATCTATAGTTTTAATAAAGCTGCATTATGCAATACCTCATACAATAGGAACAATGCAATCCCAAGCAAATGCCTTACAGCACGTCTCCCAATGCGAATGATTGAAAGTTACGCCTTGACCAATTTCGAATAACGCTCTCGTGAATACTTATAATGTGGGGTAATGATTTTGACAAGCTTTCACTCTCTAAATGTTGTCTTAACGTTCTCCACCATAAATTATATTCTGAAATGTAGAAGAGAGATAGGTTCCATTTAGAGGATTCGTTTGTCAGATATGGCTCGTACTCGTTAGAACGATTAGAACGATTAATAATAGAAATAGGTTATTACTCGTGAAGATATGTTATTTAGAGGCACCGTGCTTCCACAGTTGTTATACTGTATATCTCCATTTTGAATAGTAGTATAATTACGCATGCGCAACGTAGAGTCATTCTTTTCTGCTGGGAATACAGGACATTGGCTGTGTACACTATTTATGTTGATTACAATTGTAATATATTTTACAAACCCTCCTCATCCCATCATTTTTTATAGTAATGTATGATGGCCAGATTGTGTAGGTATATATATTAACCTATATATATGCCACATATTTCATCAGTTCCGTGTAACGAAGTTAGGATCCTGCTGTTGTCTGCCTATGATTTAAGGCACACTGGACTTACAGAAAAAGTATACCAAAAGATCGATGCTGCCCCAGAACGATTTCGAGAGGACGAGCTATGCTTGATTTAACAACGATTGTGTCGGACATTGCTTCGCAGTGTATATATATTGAAGCTGCCTAAAGTGAAATGTGTAGTGTCTACGAACTTGAACTATATAGGCCGTCAGTGAATCCTTCAATTCAGTAAAATCACAGTTAATGACAATTAACAATTTTATATTTAGTAAATGTCCATGTAATACTGACAACTGTTTGCCAGGGTCTGGATTACACCATGAAATTGTTAAGCCTCTTTGGGCTTTACTGTGGTGCACCACGCAAGTTCGGCTGTGCACACCATTGTAAACTCTCAAAAATAAATAACTTTCAATTTATTAAATGAAGAAACATTTTAATTTATAATTAGAGTTTTGATAAAACATTTTATTTAAGCCTTTTGGGGCTTCATTGGGGTATAAGGCTGTTGGGCCATGCTCTCTTTTGTAAAACTTGTTAAGGGCGCAATATAATGTATTTGTTGCCGGCAGCCCGATCTTTTGAGCCGCGCCCAATATTAACCCTTAATAAAAAATAATATTTTCTGTTTTGTTAGTTAGTGTTGGTCCTTTCTAATAACACATAATCGCAACGACTTTATGTTAAAGTTACTTAAAATAAAACATAAATAGCAGGTGCAATCAAAACTTGTTGATGAAATGTCCAACGTTTATGATACTTTGAACGCCGATAGAGAATGGCATATTCCATGAAGAGCTTTTTCGTAAATTTTCCATTCACTACCGCGTTCAAAACAGCTAAAACGCAAGCAATTTGCGAATCAATTCTTATATTTACATTATATACATTATTGTCCCATTGTTATACTACCAAACATGACGTGACTAGGGAGGTTGTTAATGATAAATAGGTGAAAGGAGACAAACATCGTTAGTGTATTTTCAAATCCCGGAATAGCCATTTTCTATCGCGGTACATCGGAGCGTGCACAATTAGCCCCGCATACCACACCGGATGCGTGCAAGGTAAGCTCCGCCTACCAAAACTGAAGTCTAAATTAGACCTTTTCTTTCAATAGAAAGTATCAAGAGAATGTAAATATTATGAAATAGCTCCCCAAAACTCCTCAATTGGAATCATACTATTTAGGGGATTCGACAAAACTTCTCAAAGATCATTCGTTTGTGTAGTGTTATAAACTAAATCAATTATAGGAATATGTTTCTGTTCCCATCAAGAACCACCGATTTAATACTGTACGAAATACACATGTTAACCTGTATGACGTATATACATAGTTTACAAGAGGTGTGAACCCACTAGCAAATGATAGAAATCTCATGAACATGGTCCAGCCACATATAAAGATATGTATGTTTCGTCGTTGTGAAATATGTTTCAGTGATAACATGTAGACTTGTAACAATAAGCTCGAAATGCTAACTTGACATGACAACCTGACTTCTATGTGATATGATTTATAAACTTCGCAAGATTCTTTCTTGGTCATGATCACTTTCATACTATCTTTGTTAAACTTGTTAACAAGTTTATTAAAAGAGGTTATAACCCTATCAATTTGCAACATTCTGCATGCTTGGTGGTGGACCCTTTAACAGATCGCCACTATGCTTTCCTCATTAATTTTACGATGGCCGGACAGGCTGTGAACCCTATGATGACGACTACCTAAAGACCATTGGGACGGTGGCATTTGATGTTTGTCTGTGATCTTTCTTGTCGTGCTCTTAATGGTTTATTCTCTTGCTGCTCTGGCTTCTGCCAAGACATTGAGTACCTTCATTGTGGCTTTCTAGGCTATTGTTCGTTTGTATTATATTTACACGAGCATATTTGTGTTTTACTTATATTGCATATTGATGCTGCCTTGTTGGTTAGAGATTAAATCATGACGGGGATTTCTTTATTTACATTGTCCTGTTTTAATGGGATGACAGTAGGGTAAGTGTGACCCTATACGTTATTTTTGGTGCACCCTAGAACCGGTTTAAACCCCCAGTGGCCTACTTTGCCACTTACCGTTCCAAGGCGGTAGCCCTATTTTCAACTCTTTTGTGGTTTTGTGATTGGGATGTCGTTTGCATTTATTATTACTTGTGCCTTCTTTCTTTAATGTTGGCGTGTTTGTTTCTATGTTTTGTGGTTGACTGTGCTCCTTGAATGCTACTTTCCCTGTCCGATCTTTTTTTATTTCTATATACTTCTATGTTTTGATATTCCTTCGAATGCTTTATTTTAAATAATTATACATATAAGTATGAACTTATAAAAATATATGATTTTAGTTGCGATGGTAGTAGGGTAAGAGTGATGTTTGGTGCATTCTAGAACCTAGCTTAACTCCCCTGTGGCATTTCTGCAACTGAACGTTCCAAAGCGATAGCCCTATTATCAAACTTTTTGTGTTTGTGATGTCACATGCCTTGCTTCTTGTTAACATTTGATTGTTTGTTTTTATGCGTGATTTTGGTTAACTGGTTTCTGCAAAAGCTGCATTTTCTGTTTTACTTTTTTACTAATTTGTCTGTATATGACACAATAACGACATTGTTAGAATTCGCTCAAAAAAAAAAATTGGTAATTTATGCAAATCGTGAAGCAATAACGACAAGTTTATAATAAGTTTTGGGTAAAGTTCCACTTGATAGTATATGCAAATCATGAATCAATAACGACAAGATTAAAATGTACGAATGCGTATTATGAGTATACGGAACGCTACAATCATGTCAGAGTTACTAACTTGTGGTAAATGTCCATGATAGCAACTCTATCGATAATTAAGTTGTGTCAGCAGACGTAATTGTTTATACAAATGATCGTGTATATATAAATCAAAAACCAATAGCCTAGAAAGCCACAAGTAATGTACTCTATTACTTGGAAGAAGCCAGAGCAACAAGAGAATAAACCATAGAGGGCACGACAAGACAATATTGTAGGCAAGCATCAAACGTCACGGTTCTTTTCGGCCTAAAGTAAACGTCATCATAGGGTCCACAGCCTGTCCGGTCATCACAAAATTAAAGAAGAATGCATAGTGAAGAACATTTAATGGGTCCACCACCAAACATGAAGTGTTTTACAAAATGATAGGGTCATAACCTCTTTTGATAAACCTTTTAAGTTTGTTCGCTAACACAATAATGACATTTTAAACACATTCATCACATTTTCCTGGTTTTAAACAGTATGCATTAACTCGTCGGCATTTGTATTAGTTTGTGTATTTCGTGAAATTCACAAATTAAGTTACGCAAGCAAAGCACGTTCGCTAAACTGATTAATGTTTTAATATTGTGTTACTTCGTAAGATGTGAATTATGACAGAGAGAGAAAAAAAAACGCTCGGTATCGAGCCAAATCAGCAACGCAAGATCCGTATAGCTATGTGTTGTTTTAGCAACGTTGGCTTTATATTGTTTAAATTATAAAGTTAGTGTATCGTCACTTTTCTCAAAATATAGAAATAAAAATCGAACAGGAAAGCAGCATTCAAGGACGACAGTCAACCACAAACAGACACAGAAACAAAGAACAACTATATATAAAAATGAATAAAAGGCCAAATAAGACTTCACAAACACACAAGGGTTTACAATAGGGCTACCGCCTTGGAACGGTCAATGGCAAAAAAGGCCGCTGGGTGTTTAAATCAGGTTCTAGGGTGCACCAAACCTCACACTTGCCCTATTATAAATAACCATGTAACAGAATTGACCGTACATGATATCTGCATAATAATATGATAACATTATTCCCTTACCTGCCGAATACGTTATGACAAAATGCTCAAACTAAATGCTGTCCTGCATCGTGTTTTAGGTTCGGTTAAGCCAGTGGTTTGCAGTTTGTACTGCCTGCTGGCGAGTGTTTTTCTCTTTTATAATATGTATCCCTAAACGCATACTAATATCCATTAAGTATTGATTATTGTTTAGAGACTCTCCCTGTTCATAAACAAATGAGTCCAAAAGTGCACAGCAATGAAATCTTCGTACTGAAGTTGATTAGAAGGCACACTTTAGGTTTTGGGAAATGAAATCGTAATGCGTGACTTTTAACAGTCAAACCAGCACACATTTAATCACAGGAACGTTCAAGGAACAGTTTATGTCTCTGTATATACGCCCTTGATCTACTACGGGCACATACAGTTCAAAACAAGGTTTGACAATCTCTATATCCATATGTGTGCAGTAAATACATCTTGAATTTCATTTGAAACGTTTCAGATTTCAACATTTATGAACTGCAGAGGAGGATGTTCAGTGTATGCAACAACAACCTGGTATATTTACACAATAATCCCTCTAACTTCGAGCTATAAGGGTTATATTTAAGACATCTTATCTCCATAGGATATTGGTGTAGATCTGAAAACTGCTTGCCAATAGTGTATAATTACAAACTGTAAATATTATTCCCTTTTCCGGCGTTTTCATTGGCTAGTCATTGAATCTTTTGCGTTGTTATTTTTCGATAACACGTCACATTATTAATCATGTGACCAAGGAACTACTTTTGGTAATTACCAAACTTGCTCTAAAAATAGCGATCGATGTGTGGTATTTACAGTAACATTATACGCGTAAATACGTAATTTTTAACTCAAAGGGAAGGGGAAAAATGTATAATAAATGTTTTAATCGGTAAATGAACAAAATAATTAAATTCTATTATTTCTGGTACACTTTAGAATTTGTTTTTATTTCATAAAACGCGTTCCGAGAAAGTTCGTCTGTTTACCTGCGAAGTGTCTAAAAAGACAAAATGGCACGAACGGACGATTTCAGAAGATTATGGCTTTTTTGCCATCACTTTGCCGACAGAGTTTCAGTTTGAAGATGTGGGGTATGACCCACAAATTGACCCACAAATAAATGAATTAATTTGCCAAGTCATCTCTGGTGAATTTGACGGTGAGTCAGTTGAACAAGCACTGCCAAATATCACAACCAATCATTCTGTGGAGGGCGAAATACCACAGCCTCTCCTGGAGCTGTTACCACAGCCTACCATGGAGCTTTTTCCCATGGCAATGGAGCGTGAAATACAACCGCCCACCCTGAAGCCAGTTCCCATGGCACAACCAGATATAATCATTGAAAATGATGGTAAAATTCTTCAGTAAAATATTCCTCTATCAAAAACTTGTAAACATTTGTTAGGTTATTTTGTGACATCAACCACAGAGGGAGAAGTGATGAAGGATAGTTTCCCATCTGACATGCTTTGGTCAATGATCGAACCCACACGAGTTCTGCAGCTCTAAAGCTTACGGCCTTATCCTCTGAGTTAACGAGGATGCCACATTTTTCCAAATAATCGCAAAGAAAAGAAATTGTTCAGGATGTTCAGTTGCTCTGTATTTTTTTTTTACCCAATTTGTGTTTTACTTTTTTTGATCGATGTTAATGTACTTTCTCATCACTCGGATTGTGCTGAAGTTATCGAAAGCACGACAAAAACTACTGAGTTGCCTTTTTTATTTCCGTTAACCAGCATTTTAAACGGTTACTGTGTACCAAGGGATAATTCGGCCTATATTTGCATATTTATTAAACTAGTGCATTATGATATTTAGCCACTGACTTATTTTACCAACTGCTACATTTAATTATTCAATAACGTGAAATATGTGAAATTGTGCATTTAATAAACAATTTTAGCAATAGAAAACAAGTGCATCATGAAGACCTGGATTATTTCTTTCTCCAACTTTAATATTAGATGATTTTTCTGTTTAAATAATTTCAAAGCACACACAGAATGAACAGTCGCAAGAATTTTATTTTGAATTTGTCCATAATTCAACATAATTTACACATGCGTAACAGCTAGAAAAAAGTAATTAATCAAACTGAAACAAATTTTAATAAAATTTATTTCGGTAACATATTTTTAAAAAATCAATACAGATATAAAGGACGATGCCGAACAGCAACAGGCTCCCCGCAGATTTAAGAACGCTGTCTGAGGAGGACCTATACAACTTAGAGTTACACAAGCAAAGTGAAGCCACAAAGAGGAACATTAAATGGGGTGTTAATCTGTTTGAAGGTTAATAAAATATACAAATATACATGCCAGAAATATTCATTAAATATAACATGGCCATGGTTTTACACAATTTGTGATCTGTCATTTACCCAAGGTTGTAATTAACTTTTCAAGTAAGCGGCTCACAGAATAGAGTAGCCGGGTATTTTGATTGATAATGGTATAAAATAAGTATACTGTAAAGGTATGATAGTATCCGGGTAGACCAGTCAAAGTACCTCCTCTTCATGACACCTCTGAATTTACGTGTTACAAATCCTTTGACAACGTCATTTAAATATTAAAAGTTACGCTTTGATAATGTCGCATAATGGGAACTGACCCTAAAATAAACAAATTATGGCGCAATCTGTGCAACAATCTATAATGCAAAGGCCAAATGAAATAATATCTGTTTACTGTAACCTGATCTAGTCTTTTCTTTTTGTTTTACCGAGAATATAAAAATCTAATTATTCCGACAATAGTTATTGTTCAGTTTGTTAAGCACGCTCGCAAAAAATGAGCCAAAAAAGTGAGTGCATCTGCTGTTCTGTACCACGCAAGATAAAATGACGTCTATTACTCAAATGTATCGCTATCTAATTGTTCTCGAGCTTAAAGTCTTCACTTATGAAAAGTAAAATAAAAGCAAAACATAAAAAGCCGACATTCCAGCCAATTTTTTTTCCAACAATGCAACAATAAACACAATCATGTATTATATTTGGACGAAGGGAAACACTTTAAGATTTATAATCCAGAATATTTGCAATCCTCCATATCACATTCGGTCTTTGAATACTATTCACATTTTTAAAAAGATGCCAGAAATATTTATTAGATGTAATTTGTGATCCGATGTGTTATACGTGGAAATATCGCAAAAAAAAGAAAAGTTATTGTTCAATAATGTCACAGAAAATGAAAACCGATCCTAAAAATATCCAAACAGTAACATCGAGAGTGGCCATATTTTTGAAATATTATGACATGTAATACTTTGATAATGTCGCAAAAAATGATATGTTATCGTTATGATAAATTAACATCCAAAAAAATGAAAATTGATCCTTGAACAAATTATGGCGCAATAAAATGACAATTTTTAAAAAAAATCAAACGATAAAAACACTTAGTAAAATATTTATAATCCATTCTAAGTGAACAATCACATATTGTCCCCATTTTTAAAAAAAATAAAATGTTAGAAATATTAATGTAAAGTCAAGTGTAACCATGGTCATGTGTTTACGCAATTTTTGGCCTGTCCGTGAAATGTTATACTTCCATTGAACTGTCCGTGAAATGTTATACTTCCATTGAACTGTCCGTGAAATGTTATACTTCCATTGAACTTTCTGTGAAATGTTGGAATGCTTCTATAAAACTGTTCTCGAAATGATATACTTCAATTGTACTGTCCGTGAAATGTAATACTTCCATAACGTCATAAAAAAGGAATATAATATGTCATTAACACTGCAAAACCTTTAGTGTTGTTTTTTTGCAAGCAAACTGTACATTTATGCCTATAGTGGATTTATTTTCCAGAGTGGTGCATCGAGAGTGGTCATCCGATTGTGGATTTTAACAGTGTACCATCCGAAGATCTGGCAGTTTTGCTGCGCGAATTTTATACGTCTGCAGCCCCAAAGAGCATCGACAGCCGCAAAAAGTCACTTCCGGAAAACCAAGCCAAGGAATACCACCGAAATTCCCTGAAAAACATAAGAGCGGCTTTAAATAGGCATATGACAGACTTGAGAAAAGACACTGATATTGTTCGCGACAAGTGTTTTCGGAAGTCAAACGACCTGTTAAATGCCAAGCTTAAATACATGGTAAAGTCAGGAGCTTCAAGGCCCACTCAGCACAAAAAAATCATATCAAATAATGATCTGTGCACAATTGCAACTTACCTTAATTCGTTCAACGCTGATCCGCAAATTATCATATACAAGATATGGTTCTGTCTAGCGTTCCATTTTGTCAGTCGAGGTTTAGAATTTCATCATTTTGATGATGAGGGTATTGAGTATGTTTCCATTCAACATGAAACATAACAAAAGAACCTCCAGGGTGGGTTGTGTGATCCAGAAGCTCCATCTGACAAGCGTATGTATGCAACAAACGATAATGGTTGTCCGATTAAAGCACTTAAATTGTGTCTTGATCACTGCGACAAGGATGTACCTGCTTTATTTTGCCGTTAAGCGCGTTAAGTGATGCTGGCGTTGAGTTACGTCACATAATGTTGATGTCTGGCCACAGAAACGAAGCTTCTGTGAGAAGTTACAGCCGTGACTGCACATCCTTCTAAAAGAGGCAAATTAGCACGACTCTGTCGGCTAAAGGTCATCAAAATGCCTCAGTCTCAGTGTCTTCAGGTCACACATCCGTTGATCAACAACCAAAGCAATAAAGTGTATGTGATCGGCAACAGTCCTTTAGTTGAAGAAAGACCACATGCCTTGAACGTCCGCAAATCAATGACTTTGGGCAAATTGAAGCATCCCCACCCACTCTGATGTTCCACCCGGAATGTCAGATTTAGCTAATTTGTTACGCACAAATAACGATTCCAGCGTGAATTCAGTAATGTTGTCGTCAATGATCTCCCAATCTCGTGGTTTTCTCGCTGATTCAACCTTTAATTCGTGCAATTTCACGTTTAATTTCGGCCACGATATGTAAATATTCCATTGACTTGACCGTGTTGAGGAGGACAAAATTCACAAGTAATAGTCCAGCGTTTCGTGTTAAAAGCTTAGTTGAATTTATGTTCTTCACCTATTGCTTCTTACCACATGTCTTCTGTAGCAATAAACTTACACATATTTGTTAAAGACTGTCTCAAATAAAACAATATTTTGTATTTTAAACAGCGTAGTGTTACATATTGGAAAGGTGAGATTTGCCCGATTAAAATCGATTGGAAGTTCTCAGTGCGCAATTGCCCACAGGGGCTTGTGGACTGTGTTTATCCGTCGATATATTTGTTGGGGTTTGTAATTATAAGGATTGTTTTTCATTTTTTGCGATGTTATGGAAGTATAACACGCCAATGATGGGTCACAAGTTTTGTATAAAACCGCTTCGCTACGCTACGCGGTTTTATACAATTTGCGACCCATCATTGGCGTGTTATGCTTCCATAACATCGCAAAAAATGAAAAACAATCCTTAAATAATTGCATATGAATATTAAAATGAGGTTAAGCAAAGGTTTTACTACGTCAACAACTGTCATTCAAAGCGGACAACTCATAGATTTTGCGACATTGCGTCAGTAATTATTGTTCGGATATTGCTGGAAACGCAAAGACGGTATTTGCATATTTATAACCCCAAATAACATACCACATGTAAACTGATTACAGCAAATCAAGCACCTGCGTTAGCAAATTAAGGTACACATTCTGTGATTAAGATGTTTTGCAATAATATGGTGTGTATACGTCATTTACTCGTTTATAATTTTGCTTATTTGTCTATAAGACATACTGTTTTGGACGTTCAACACTAATTACAAATTCCTCAAAAAAACGGTATTTAAAGTATATGTACATGTAGATATGACTGGATACAAGTTTTAAACTGTTTACTGACTTTATCGTGCAACCGTTATGCATGTGGGGTGTCGTTGTTAAGCCGACCACAACATATTCAGTTGTGTACACATAGCTACCTTATAACCAGTGTGGTAAAGTTGTCAATCGTGTCACATTGCTTGCGTCGGATCAATATTGTAATTTTCTTTGCTGTAATGCGTATTTTTGGTTCTATGAAAGCTACAGTTCCCTTTTGTCTTTTATAACCACTGTTTGTTCTATCTAAGCGGAGAAACCAAAATATCATGTTTTACCTTTTTTTCGTCTGACTCCTCTTTCAAATATTTATTGATTTAGTTGACATGAAGTCAAAATGTTAATATACCTATAATGTATACTTTGATTACACATTGTAATTGTTCTTTTATGTTAAATGAAGAAGTACAGATATCAGTCTATGCAGAGCATGTGATAGCACGTGTTATTTGCAATAATAATGAAGTACAGATTATCAGTAAAGGCAGATCATTTGGTAGCACGTGTTACTTGCAATAATAATGAAGGACAGATTTTCAGCGAATGCATACCATTCGGTAGCACGTGTTTTTATGTAATAATAATGAAGGACAGATTATTAGTAAAGGCAGATCACTTAGTAGCACGTGATACTTGCAATAATTGCTGAACGGGGGATCACTCGGAAGCAATGAACACAAACAAAAGAGGGACGTAGAAGACGCGATTTCCCTGAGCCTGTTCATGCGTCTTGATTTGTTCCTGTTCGTTAAAAGCTGTGGATACGGTTTGTTAGCGTATATCCATGTTACGATAGCATAAATTGTTATAATGATTCTATAAGTTTTGAATCGATATCTTAATAAACAAATAACGTAAATAGAAAAGAACAGAAGGCATCCCAATCTCAACAATGTGAGACTATCTCATGTTTAGTGTTTAACTAACTCTCATGTTTAGTGTTTAACTAATTCTCAAGTTTAGAGTTTAACTAGCTCTCATGTTTAGTGTTTAACTTCTCTTGATTACGTTTGACGTATTCCTATTTACGATATTATTCATGACAGATATGCTGATAAACTATATCTCATGTTTAGTATTTAACTGCTCCTGATTACGTTTGACCTATTTTTATTTAAATCTATATTCATAACAGAATGCCGACATAACCGGAACATATCCAGTTTTTGAATTCAGATTAGCAATAGTCTCTTTAATTCAAAACAATGCGTGTCTCTTTAATCCAAAACAATAAGTGTTTCTTTAATCCAAAACAATAAGTGTCTCATTAATCCACATTAGTAAATATCTCTTTAATCCAAAACAGCAAGTGCCTCTTTAATCCAAAACAGAAAATGTCTCTTTAATTCAAAACAGAAAATGTCTCTTTAATCCAAAACAGTAAGTGTCCCTTCACTCTAAATTAATTTCCAATAATTCTGGTTTAGTCCAAATATTCAACTTCACTGTTATTTTGAATGAGCTCAATAATAAATAAATCATCTCACAAGTATATTTTATGAAAGGATCAAAATCAAAATTAACTTTATTGAAGAATACTGAAATATTATCTCCTGGGCTGCTCCAAGAGTTTATGTACTGTCACAGACTCTTCCCCACTAAAACCATCCAATGAAAGTAGTCCAAATTTCATCATCAATGAATTTGCATAAATAATTTGAATACATATTTACATCTATACTATTCTTAACCTTCTTCCAGGCCAAATGAATATTAAACACGCAATAATGCATATACACTTTTAAACACATACACTGATATAACTTTATTCTTCATTGCTATTCATGTTTGTCGCTTTGCGTGTTTTGGGGTTTACTGTGCTATTTGAAAGCTGCATTTCCATTTCGACTTTTATACTTATTTTCATAATATCTGCCCCAAGTTAAAATCCATTTTGTTTATTTTGCTCATTGTTTGTTTCGCTTAGGGCAACGCGATGTATTAGAAACTGTGACTATACGCCGCCTGCCATGGAAGGGTGTGAAAATACTACATTGAAGGTACCATGATCACCGTCATATGCATACCATCTTCGGGATGGCTCAAATTTCTGTACTATTGACATTTTAAATATTGAGTTCTGCTCAACCCAGGGCTATAGGGTATGAACCGTAGTAAGCACTTTTCACTACCGTTCATGAACAGTCTCAATCAAACCGAAACTGCATTATTTGTTTTGTATTTATCGTATTCGACGATATTCAAATTTCTTCATTCATACTTTGTTTTAATCAATTTCAGAAACTGTATAACTATTTAGCCGATAATACTGGAACATATATACATAGGTTTATCAATTGCAATATTACTGATACGCTGAAGTAACAGGAACGCAAAACAACAAAAGTTGCAGTTAATTAGAGAAAGGACACAACTGTGATGTTGAAGACGTTTTAATCACACTACACCTTGTAAGAAGAACTTCACAAATGTTGAAGTTGCTCTTTGAAAAACTGAGCCAGTTCAGTACTGTATTTAACGTAAATAGTTTGCAAAATTGTGCATCCTACGTTTGCTCACATGACTGAGCCAAACGCGTACTCTGTCAATAATGGAACTTTGAAGGAATGCTATTTTCTGTATTATTTATTGTTTTAGTATTTTATTACAAAAGGAAAGGCACTTAGATAAAACACGAAGATTTAAAATGATGCATTTTGTATTATTGTATTTTAATGACGCAAAATATTAACTTTGCCTTCAATTTTCTGAATAACGCCATACAAAGCAATTTGCCACCAAATGTATCAAGTACGCAATGAACGAAAATCGTTTGAGATCATTTGTTTAGATAACCACATTAATACACAAATGTCACGCGAGCTTGTACTTTCTTGACACCATTACTAAATGATTACACCTGCATCAAGGTGGCAGTTAATGCAACAGTGTTCTACAGATAAAGACAATTCAGGATACCCTGTGGAAAGATTATTTGGACCTCATGATGTTTGACACGTTCTTCTCTTGATGTTTTGTGAATTGCATGACGCCTTTCTGTAGAAAGGGTTTACACAACAATATGGCTTAGTCTTTACACGCTACATTAAGTTCCAAGATAACCATTAACCCCACTATAGAAATGATACAAAGCTGAGTTTTAAGATAGCAGCGTTTAACGATGCAATATACATTTCCGAATTTCGGTGGATTGCCCCCTTATTCAGATGAATGTGTTTATCAATTTAAAGTCAAATACCATATATAGTTTAAAATCTCAAACTATTTAAAATATATGAACTTTTCTTAAACTAGCTATTAAAGTGTTTTTTTTCTATTATTATTACATATGTAATTACATACTGAAAATTGGACACAAACAAGAGAGAAAAGTAGAAGACTCGTTGTTTTAGTCTGTAAATGATAAAATAATTTAAATTGTAACACCCGTCGTGTCCCCTATAACTGGCTAAAGCGTGATTCTACTTTAAAGCCACACATGTAGAGCTTGATGATCCCAGGGGACCAGTAAGTAATAACTCTACAAATTATAATCGGGGCGAATTTTACCACTGCCACATAAAACAAAATAAACGATAGTGTGAATGTCAATAAACACTGAAAAGTGGAATCTTAGAAGCAACAAACGAAAACAGCGGAGACTCGTTTATTTCTAGTCTGTTCATGAGAGTTAATATAACACCTCTCACGTCCCCTAGCACTGTTCTATTCTATTTTAAGCAACCTATAATTGGATTGACGATTCCAAAAGACATTACTTATTTATGAGACAGGTAAAAGACGCAGATTTATTTACTAAGAATGTATTACCAAATCAAAGTACATATTGACACAGAGAAACTAGGTATACAAGTCAAACAATAAATGTACATTTCACTCAATACATTCAACCAAAAGCACGCACTAAAACAAATAAAAATTACAAAAAACAAATACAATTTTAATAAAAAGCAAGGCGTGTGACAACATAAACAAAAAAGGAACTGACAATAGGGATACCGCCTTGGAACTTTCAGTGACAACGAGGCCGCTGGAGAGTCTTAGACCAGGTTTACAGAGTACATGTATCAAACCGCACTTTAAATTTATTGTCATCCCAAAATCTGCCAAAGTCAAATCACTTATAAAAACTTTCACGCTTGAGAGGTTGTTAAACCGGCATGTCACTCGACGGTTGCATATCATCCATGTAACAATCACGATACTCCCTACAATGCCGACTGTGATCGTAATATACAGAATAGCGAGAAGTGATATTTTATCTAATACTATACTCCCGCAACTGTTCATGTTCGATAGTAGTGTAACATTGTCAACAGTTTTATTGAAAGTAGCAACGTCAGTTTTATTGAAAGTAGCAACGTCAACGATATTTGTATCAGTGTCTGTCTTTGTTTTATATAACAACTTTGGCTGTTCCATAATCGAACTACTTTGGTATATTTCTGAGTCTGAAATATATAAAAATACATAATTATTATTAAAATAGAATACTCGTACATCTAAACATTATAAACAATGTTGCTAAAGACATGTTAAAACAAAGTACCATATTCAGCGTTAGAAGTTACTAGTTTGCAAAAGAAATTCTGACTCTTTCAATTGAAATATATGAGATATATGTCAGTATTTCAAATAAATAAACAGATAATTTCAAAAACATTTGACCTGTTGTTTCACTCTCTGGCTTACACATAAGCATAGTTTAAGCAATTAGGTGTCCCGTATTATGCGAAGGAAGATCCGAATATAATTAACACAATCACATTTAATCTCCAAATGTGATAGGATAAAAGATGTTTCCCTTGTCCCTTGACATGATATAAGTATTTTACTTGTCACGTGCTTTGGGCATTACGTGCGGATCTGACGTGAGCTATTATTCATGTACAATTAATACTACCATTGGGATATTTATCTTATTATACTTAACAGATTGAACAGACTCTATAAAACCGAGTCTGCTGCTTTATTCTCTTAACTGTGTTTGTTGCTCTCAAAGGATCACCTTTATCTGTATTTATTAGCACTACAGATTTAATTTTATCTTAAACGTGTGAAGGAGGAAAGCGCGAGCGATTGGCGTGTTACATACTCATGGCTTAACATTGTAATTATCCGTCATTGTATTAGTCGGTACTCATTATCGTTTTATGTGTTTGGTGGTTAGTATTGAAAAACAAAAGCCATAGTGTAGAAACATTGTTTTTCTGAAAGGATTGTTGGCTAGTTTTGCATGACAGGCATTTTAAAATTACCGGAAGTACACGAATTACACATGATTACCGGAACAATTAAATGCTATGCACGTTAAACACACAGTTTGGTATGCCCCCGAAGTGTGGCATATAGTATTCGCACTGTCCGTCAGACCCTTCGTTTGTTCGTTCTTTTGTTCGTTCGTCCGTACAATCGTGTCCGTTTAATTACTCTGATAATAATGGACGGATTTTCAAATAGCTTGAAACAATTGCTCACCACAACAAGACGACGTATCGCGTACAAAATCCAGGTCCGTGGCTCCAAGGTCAAGGTCACACTTAGAGATTAAATGTCAAAACTAAGTGCTTTCGTGTCCGGTTAATAACGCGGACATTCATTGACATATTTTCAAATAACTTGGCACAGGTGCTCACCACAACATGACGACATGTCGCACACAAAATCCGGGTTCATGGCTCAAAGGTCAAGGTCACACTTAGAGGTTAAAGGTAAAATTTTGTCCGGTCAATAACTCTGGCATTCATGGACGAATTTACATATAACCTGGCACAATGGCTGACTACAAAAAGACAACGTGTAGCGCACACAATCCAGGCCCGCGGCTCTAAGGTCAAGATCACACTTAGAGGTTAAAGGTCGAATCGTGTCCGGTCAATAACTCTGGCATTCATGGACGGATTTACATATAACCTGCGCACAATGACTTACTACAAAAAGACAACGTGTAGCGCACACAATCCAGGTCCGTGGCTCTAAGGTCAAGCTCACACTAAGAGGTCAAAGGTCAATTCGTGTACGATCAATAACTCTTGCATTCCTGGACGGATTTTCAAACAACTTGGCACAAGTGCTCACCACACCAAGACGATTTGTTGCGCATAAAATCCAGGTCCGTATCTCCAAGGTCAGGGTCACACTTATAGGTCAAATGTCAAATTGTGGCCGGTCAATAACTTTTGTATTCCTGGACGGATTTTCAAATAACTTGGCAGAAGTGCTCATCACGACCAGACAACGTGCAACGCACAACATCCAGGTTCGTGGCTCCAAGGTCAAGGTCACGCTTAGAGGTCACATGTCACCTGTTGCATTTCAAAGGCCGCACTGTTATTTCACAAACTGAATACACACATGCATCTGTTATTTAAGATTGTTGAATTTGTAACGGAAATGAAGGTCCTAAGATATGCTTCAACAATCCTGAAACGTATAACTTTTGATACTTCAACTAATTTCTGGAAAAGCAAAGCCTAGGATTGGCATTTTCACAATAATAGAATGATATGTTTATATTGACCTGATGAATAAGTAAAGACATGTCTTTGTTTAATTTGCGAAACTACATCCGACCAATTACAAGGGCATTATTTCAACACAACTATAATATATATGGGTACGATGATAAATAAATGCTTTATACATCGAACAGAAACATAACAATGCGGGCTACTGTTCTTAGATAAATATACCCTTTATTGCCTCCTTTTAACTAACTCATGTAACAATCCAGTCGTAAAAAACTAAGTGGATTCGTTTATTATATATAACTTGATATACTTTCTTACAATTTACTGCACCGTTGACTTGATTTTGAATACAATTCGTCTATTTGTTTACAGTTGGCTTTACTGACATTATATTATTGCATTTTATAAACTCGTTTCTGTATTGTACTCTTTTATTTCATAATTCGTTACTTAATTGCACACGTCCATAAATATACTTTCTTACAATTTACTGCACCGTTGATTTGATTTTGAATACAATTCGTCTATTTGTTTTCAGTAGATTCTACTGACATTATATTATTGCATTTTATAAACTCGTTTCTGTATTGTACTCTTTTATTTCATAATTCGTTACTTAATTGCACACGTCCATAAATATACTTTCTTACAATTAACTGCACCGTTGATTTGATTTTGAATACAATTCGTCTATTTGTTTACAGTTGGCTTTACTGACATTATATTATTGCATTTTATAAACTCGTTTCTGTATTGTACTCTTTTATTTCATAATTCGTTACTTAATTGCACACGTCCATAAATATACTTTCTTACAATTTACTGCACCGTTGATTTGATTTTGAATACAATTCGTCTATTTGTTTACAGTTGGCTTTACTGACATTATATTATTGCATTTTATAAACTCGTTTCTGTATTGTACTCTTTTATTTCATAATTCGTTACTTAAGTGCACACGTCCATAAATATACTTTCTTACAATTTACTGCACCGTTGATTTGATTTTGAATACAACTCGTCTATTTGTTTTCAGTAGATTCTACTGACATTATATTATTGCATTTTATCAACTCATTTCTGTATTATACTCTATTATCTCATAATTCGTTACTTAATTTCAATCGTCCATAACATCGTTACTTTATGTAATTGCTCTCTGTAAATTCTTTACATAATTGTACTATGTATACATTCATTACTTGTATGGACTCTGTTAATTTGTTATTGTATTGTACTCGTTTATATAATAATTTTTTCATTGCATTTCACAATTTTAATTGACATTCTTTACTCAACATCTTTCTGATATCAGTTAAACCAGAAATTCAAATGTAATGATGGAAGAACACTACAACTAATATAATAAACATAATACCAAATAAATATCCACTTTTATTTTTTTAAACCTTTACAGTTAAGATTGCTACACAGAATCAGCATGGCAAATATTTGCATTCCAATATATGTTGACAAACAGTTATTAAATATACATGTTAATTCAGCATTAGGTGTTAGAGGTTAGATCTGTTTGTTCAGAAATAAGTTACAAATTTTCATAACCGTATGCCCTGTTTCATAATAAACCATAGTTTTGTTGGGAAACAATGTTAATTGGATCATTAAATACGCTTGGTTAAATAACAAACTAACAAGGAGTGCAAAACCCTTTAGTTTTCGGATAATAAATGCAAATCAAAGCCGTTTAGACTCTCAATTTACGCAGTTTGAGAGTTCATTGTTATTGGCCGATGTGTATCCCCGTGACTCGAAATAATTGAACAGTTCTGCATTCTATACTCTCAATATAATTAGTCTCTCGGCAGCAGACCTATATTCTATACTCTCCTGAGGGCAATATTAATTCGTCGCTCGGGTAGAGTCCTACACACTAGACTCTCATGAGGGCAATATTAATTCATCCCTCGGGTACAGTCATACATTTAACTCTCATGAGGGCAACAATAATTCGTCTCTCGGGTAAAATCGCTACAACTGCTGCGCGTCGTTCCATCTGATCGATGTCTTTCTAATAATCTAGACGTAATACACAAACCTACACATTTTCAAATTATTCATTAAGGCTAATAAAAACTTAATAGCTTCAGTTTTTCTTATCGATACAATCTTTGTGACGCCCAAGCGAATGTTTATCCCTCCCTTTTGTATTGGCTAATTCAATATTGCATTTCAGTGTGTACGTGGCATGCGTACATTTGCTTCGATGGATGCGACAGTGCCATTCGACATTATAACAACGTGTGTATATTTTAAAAGTCCTTTTGAGATGATGACTTAGACAATATAAAGTATGAGTTATGTATTACATATCTCTCGATGAATACTTAATTGGCATTTTGATGCATAATAATCCGTAGGAACTGTGAATCCATTGACTGTTACTTGTTATCCTCAGGCTTCATAACCTCTGCTTAAAAATAAATTGTATTTGGTTTATTTCGCCCATTTTGTTCTCGATTAGGGCAAAGCAATTTGTTAGAAACTGGGACCATACGCCGCTAGTCATGGCATGGTATAAAACTAAATCATTGAAGGTTCCATGTTCAACGTCATCTGCATACCATAGCTGCTCAATTTGTCGGTTTGCTTCTCAACCGTTCATGAATCTTAATGAAACCGAGACTGCAGTATTTGTTTGTATTTATCGTGTTCGGCGATTTACAAATTCATTCTTTTTATCCTCATCTTTTAAAAACAAAGCACTTTAGATATAGCCTGTATCTCAATCGTGTATTGTACGTCAAGCTTTACAAAGTTGGAACGTTAAGAACCAATAATTGTTGTAAGACCCTTTAAATCATAGAAATGATTAAATCATAGTTATTCAGGCGACACTAACTGGGCTAACGAGATTAAGTCACTAGTAGATAATTACGGAATTCCATACGTATCCATGGAATGATTCACTATCGATTGAGTTAACCATGTCA
Organism: Cyrtodaria siliqua; assembly: GCA_037043455.1. Taxonomy (NCBI): domain Eukaryota; kingdom Metazoa; phylum Mollusca; class Bivalvia; order Adapedonta; family Hiatellidae; genus Cyrtodaria; species Cyrtodaria siliqua. Next base: position 530,905 of record JAWPHD010000001.1, read on the forward strand.
GTGCTGCGTTAGAATAAATACTGAAAAAGGAATCCCTTGGATGCAACAAACACAAATACGTGAAACATGTAGCAGGCTTGGTTTCATTGAGTCTGTTTATGAGAGGTAATATCAAATGCCTCCTAGCACCGACTATAGCAATATTCTACTTTAAAGCCACAACTGCAGGGCTTGATGATCCCAAAGACCTGTAAATAATAACACTACATACTTGTAGTCGGGGTGATTTTCTTTTGCGTATTAGAAGGAAGCACAATGCATAGAAAGGGTTGACAAAGCTGTAGCGTATTCGATTAGACAGTTATGAAAGAAGATTAATATCATGTTGTCCTTATTTGTCCTATTTACCATTGAATTCGTAGACAATATATCAAATTACTGAATTATCAAGTACTGAAGTTCGTTATAACTGATGCAATCAATTTTTTTTATTTAGAATCAATTAGAAACTTATGAATCCCTCTTGAAACGATATTGATCATTTAATGTTGACATACGAGGATTGATAAACAATTACGTAGACTTTTGCCATAGCATATTTATTCTTCAGTGTAGAAGTAAGAAACTTGTTGCAATTGTACATTAACATCTCAACTAGAACCATGCATATTTTATTTTATTGTGAATATATACATCCTTCTTGCATCCAAAATTGACTTTGAATTTTTAATTTTTAATAATTTTATAAAGATTCTTTTAATGAAATATGGCGCGAACATTTATAAAATTACGTGTGCTGTAAGCGTGCCGTTATGACGTCATACAGACGGATTTTAAACGTCACTGGTATTAACATATTGAAAACAACTGAGTGTCAATTTTACATGAGCCCTAAAAATGACTTCGAATTAATTTACAGAACAACGCGCGATAATCAAGTTTTGCATGAATCTGGGAAAAGCACCCACACAGACGACAGAAATGATTAAAAAAAGCCGATATTAAACCAGTTGTGTGTTGTGCACTTGTTTTCAAAGGGCACTAACGTTTTAAGGAGGGAAGATATACACTAGAATATTATCGGGAGCGTTGTAGAAAGATGTTGGCATATTTGACGCTGATTGAAACGTCGATGAAGACAGGCGGCTTACTGTTCGTGCTATAACGGACACTGTCGGCTGTAGTTATGGGACAGTTAACACAATATTAACATAATATCTTCATATGAATAAAGTGTGTGCAATATGGGTGCCTCGGCTGTTAACATAGGATCACAAAGATATTATAGTTAGAAATTCAATGAAGTTTTTACAGCGCTACAATAAAGAAGGCGACTCTTTTCTGTATACTCGTAGGATAATAATAACTGTCGAAACGTGGCTGTGGTTTTAAGACACTGAAACAAAACACGGACAAGTCCGTAATATCTGCCACCAAAGGAAGCCAGGGTTTGTAAATCGGGAGGGAAACACATGTTTTATCTTCTTCATGAACAGAAATGGAATGCTATTTCGCCATGCTGTGCCCGAAAACGAGACTGTAAATGCTGTATAGTATTCAAAGGTATTTAATTAATTTACGTTTATAAAAAAAGTAAACAAATTATCTTTACATTTCTTTCGTAATAATTAACTTGTAAAAAATACACGTTTTTTATAAAAAACTTTTGTTCCGATTTTTAGGTTTTTACGAAGAGATAAAGCCTTACGACGAAAACGGCAGAATGTTGATATAGAAAATACAGATATAAAAACCGAACAGGAAAACTAGCATTCTAGAACGACAGTCAACCAAAAACATATACATAAACAAATAAACAACTTTAAAGATGAATAAAAGGCCAAATAAAACATCACAAAAACAAAAGGGTTGACAATAGGGCTACCGCCTTAGAACGGTCTGTGGCAATAAACGCCGCTGGGGGGTTTAAATGGAGAATATTATGTCAGTGCCTTTTATTTACTACAAGATTATTGGGCCAGGGCTTAGAAAGCGAAGAATGGCGAGCCATTCTTCGTGTTCTTCGTGTTTTTCGTGTTCTTCGTGTTCGCATTCTATTTATCATGTGGATTATCTACATTTTCTGTATGAATTACTATTATTATCTATTTCGCAGCATGTTACGCTTATCAAGGACGCCGCCATGTTGATTGTTTTGTTTGTTTTATGACGTCAGATAACGTTACGTACACGACGTCAGATAGTGCTACGTACAATAAACGCCGAGGGATTCCGGATTGACTTGCTTTGTTGGTCAGTGCCTAATAAACAAAATGTATTAGGTCACCCCTTTATTAGACAGAAAAGTGCATATCTGCATGATAAACCAGGTTCTAGTGTGCACCAAATTTCACACTTACCCTACTTCATCCCAATAAAACGGGACAGTGTAAATAAAGAAATCTCCGCCATGAACTATTCTCTAACCAGCAAGGCATCATTAATAGGCACTATAAGTAAAACACAAACATGCTCGTATATATATATATATATATATATAGAGGATCTTAAACGAGTACCCATTTCATATAAGATTTATTAAACGAGTTATGAATTATCTTAATTTTAACGAGCCTTTTGGCGAGTTAAAATTAAAAATAATTCATAATGAGTTTCATAAATCTTATATGTATGGGAACGAGTTTAAGATCCTTTTTATCACATGACATTGCAATCAATTTAGTAAAAAATAATTTAGATGGACATAGAACCGCCACGACGTAAGACACACTTTAGCGCCAAAACGTCATAAAATATGTGACGTCGTAACGTCGCGTCTCACACATAACGTTGCGTATAAAAGATAGCAGTTTACGCCAACTTTTTAACAAACCAACAACAATGTTTTGTATAACGTGCATTATTTTTTATAAGCTGTCACAAATAATAAGTTTATGACTCAGATCTGGGTGAATTTGTAATAAATGAAATAGTTTCAGTTAATAAACTTGCGTAGTGTTACAGGTTTAACTCAACTAATCAAAATCGTTCCAGGTTGTATTACACGTGTGTCATACAAGAGAATATTAAATGGGTGTTCGACACTGCTAACAAGGGACGTTATGTGATAAATACATATATATTTATATGTATATATATCGTTTATATATATATATAAATACACGAAAACACAATAGCCTAGAAAGCTACAAAGAAGGTACTTAATGACTTAGGAGAAGCCAGAGCAACAAGAGAACACAACATTGAGGACACGAAAGAACAAGATTGCAGCTACAACATTGCAAAATTCTGTGGGGACATATAATGATAGAAAGAACGATCTTGCATCAAGATAACGCACCTGCCCATAGAGGGGTATAAACACAGCTAATCATTGATTTATTTGGTTTTGATATAGTCGAATACCCTCCGTACAGCCCTGACTTTGCTCTAATGGACTCCCGTGTTTTTCACGTCGTTAAGTCATTTCTGAAAGGCCGCCGATTCCAATCCTTGATGAACTTAGATATGCGACTCGGATAATCGTATCAGGATTTGATAAATACTGGTATTATAGTGAAACACATTCAAAATAGATTGAAAAACATGAAAAATTGTGTGGCATGCCATGGTGACTATATCGAACAGATAAAGTGCTTGGTCTTAACGTAGCTGATTCAATCAACGTCATCAGCATAACGTAACGTCAGACGTGGACGTGTTGGTGCTCCGTGATACGTCCACATACATTGCAGAAACGGACATGAGACACTTGTTTTTCAAACAAACGTTTTGAAAATGTGCAATATGATAGATTACATATTGATTGTTTTGTAATATTTGTTTTACAATTATACGGCTAAAAAGAAGCTGTTGATGGCCAAAGACTACGTATTTTTTTTATCAACCCTCGTATGTAATTTAAAGATGAATAAAAGGCCAAATAAAACACAAAGAAATGAACGGTCAGAGGCAAAAAAGGCCTCTGGGTGTTTAAATAGAGACATTATGTCAGTGCCTTTTACTATCAAGATTATTAGGCGAGGCTTAGAAGACGAAGCGTTCGTGCTGAGCCTAAAAATCTTGACTGCAAAACGTACTGACATAATATTCTATTTATCATGTAGATTATCCACATGTTTTGTATAAAATACTATTAATTTCGCAGCATGTTACGCTTATCGAGGACGCCGCCATGTTGATTTGGTTTGTTTGTTTTATGACGTCAGATAACCATACGTACAATAAACGCCGAGTGATTCCACATTGATTTGCTTTATTGGTCAGTGCCTAATAAAGGCCACAACTTTATTAGACAGAAAAGTGCATATCTGTATGATAAACCAGGTTCTAGTGTGCACCAAATCTCACACTTACCCTACTTCATCCCAATAAAACTGGACAGTGTAAATAAAGAAATCCCCGCCATGAAATATTCTCTAACCACCGAGACAGCATTAATAGGCAAAATAAGTAAAATACAAACATGCTCGTGTATACATGAATACAAAAAACACAATAGCATAGACATCCATAAAGAAGGTACTCAATGACATAGCAGAAGCCATAGCAACAAGAGAACACATCACTGAGGACACGACAAGACAATATTGCAGCCACACTATTGCAGAATTCTGTGGGGACATATAAGGATAAAAAAATGATCTTGCATCTACACAGCTAGAGATTGATTTATTTGGTTTTGATATAGTCGAACACCCTCCGTACAGCCCTGACTTTGATCCAACGGACTTGCGTTTTTCCCCCCGTCGTTAAGTCATTTCTGAATGGCCGCCGATTCCATTCCCTTGATGAACTTAAATGTGTGACGAAATTGTATCAGGATCTGGTAAAAACTGGTATATGGAAACCTTTTTCCAAATGAATTGAAAGGCATGAAAAATGTGTACCATGCCATGGTGACTATTTCGAACAGATATAGTGCTTGGTAATAACGTAGCTGACGCAAACAACGTCATCAACATAACGTAACGTCAGACGTGGACGTCCACATACCTTGCGGAAACGTACATAGGACACTTGTTTTTCACACAAACGTTTTGAAAATGTGCAATATAATGATAGATTACAGACTGATTGCTTTTGTAGTTTTTGTTTCACAATTATACGGCTAAAAATAAACTGTTGATGGCCAAAGTCTACGTAAATTTTGATCAATCCTCGTACGTGCTAGTAATTCATAGATATACTGCAACCTAACTTACACTTCACGGTTATATGTTTTAAGCCTAACCTCCTATTATCAAAACAACAATTCGCAGTAAAGAAGCTTGACTCTCTGCAATACAAATTTTGCTTTTGGTCGAATAGATATTTTATAGATCATTTCATGTGTTTCATCGTGATACTGTGATTTTATGTTTTGGTTTGAACATATGCTACACGTCTAAATGACATGTTCTGTATTGGGATGAAGGTTAAATGGTGAATGTATGAGACTCAAAAACAAACACGACGCCTGAAAGGCAACAAGAAATGCAGACCAAATCGTGATAAATTGCATGGTAAAACATATTAAATACATAATAATGGACCCACATTAAAATATGATTTTAGATTTATTCGAACACACTTACATGTATCTTTGTGTTATATTGCATATGAATTCTGCATAGAAAACAGAGGATATAGCATCGAAACAATTTGGTGTATTTACACGGACCCGGTTATTGGGATGGCAATATGGTAAATGTGAAGTACGCCGTACTACATGGGGAAGCAAATAACTCCATGACCACCGCCGTATGCATGCCATCTTCGGGATGGTTAAAATTGTGTACTATTGATTTTTTGAATATTGAGTTCTGCTCAACCCGGGACTAGAGGGCGTGAGCGGTAGCTAGCATATTTCACTACCGCTCATGAAAAGTCTCAGTCAAACCGAGACTGCAATATTTCGTATGTGTCGTGCTCGGCCGTTTTCAAAGGTCCATTATCATACTCTTTTTTTAGTGCCCCCTATAATGTGGTTTAAACCACCAGTGACATATTTTGGGACAAACTGTTCCGTGGCGATAGCCCTATTATTATTATCAACCATTTTATGTGTATGATGTCATATACCCTATGCTTTACGTATTCTGGTAATTGCTGGTTGTTTCATTGCGGTCTTTGAATGCTACATTTCCTGTTTGACTTTTATATCTACGTTTAATAGTCACTTCTGTAAACAAAAAGGGCTTCACTCCACAAAAACCGGTAGCGATTACTTATTTAACATCGGTGTTAACGCAACACGTAAAATTGTTTTATTTATGTTGGGATGTTAGTGTGTGCTAAGTCGAATCTGCGCCTGGTAATACACCGATGCTGTATTGAATTCAAAGGAAATACTTCTCAGAATTTTTTTTTATCTGACCGACAAACAGAAGTTTGTAAATGCCTTTTTAAACCATTACACAACAAGTGAATGCCTATTGGATTTCTAGACAATGTTTCAGTTGCTGTTCTTGAGCAATACGAGACGCTTATTTACACAATCAAAGGTTATATGAGCCTGAGTTGTGATGATTTGCTTGCAAATTAAAACGATCTAGTTTGAGTTTGTAAAACGTACATGCGCACAGATTTCAAAGTATGCGCAGACTAAATGTCGGGAAAGTTTCATCTAGTGAAATAATTTGACCGAAATGTTAACACTTGTTTGACAACATTGTTAATGGATGAACAATCAAGAAGTAGCCAACGCAAATACATATTAACTGCAATATAAGATTTTCTTCGTTTAGTTTTGAAAAATGGGCATACACTGCATGTTGTGAGAATGTGTTTGCATTATTTTCAATATCTCGAAAATGTGCTCTAAATTCATACAAATTCATGTGAGATCAGAAATAAAATATTTCGAGCGGGTTTATATTGCTTTATCAATCTCTGGTGTTTGGGACTTGACTTGAACTGCATCTTCAAGGAACACCAACGAGATATTGACTGGGCGCACATTGTACTGCTGGAAATATTTTGTTTCTTAAATATTGACAGAAGTAAGATCTATAAACTCAGTAAAAGGTGCCACTGGGAGGTTTAAACAATAAATATTCAAAATGGGGATCCCTTGGAACAACAGACAGAAACTAACAGGAACCAGAAATAAAAGTAGCAGACTGGTTTGATGCGGTGGTTCCACTACTCCGGCCGATAAAAGGCTCTGGGTATTGTTTAACCACTCATAGGATATGTTGTCTGCTTTTTAATTTAGTATTTTGGCTGTTACTTGTGATACGCAGGCTTCATAAGCGATGCTCCCAACTAAATTCCATTATGTTTATCTCGCTCTTCGGGGCATTTAATTGTATTATATACTGGGACCATACGCCGTACGACATGGGGAAGTAGTAAACTCCATGTCCACCGCCATATGCATGCCATCTTCGGGATGATTAAAATTGTTCACTACCGCTCATGAAAAGTCTCAATCAAACCGAGACTGCAATAGTTCGTATGTGTCGTGCTCGGCCGTTTCCAAAGGTCCATTATCATACACTTTGGTATTGAGTCTGCTTATGAGAGGTAATGTAGGTGAAACACTTCTCATGCCTCCTAGAACCGCATAGAGTGTTTGTTACTGTGTTTTGTGGTTGACTGTCCTCCTTGAATGCTACTTTCCCTGTCCGATCTTTTTATATTTCTTTAAGCGATATTCTACTTTAAATCCACGAATATATTTTGCAGGATACTCATTCTAATAATATCCAATTACATTCAACGTGAATGACTTTGTCTGTGTCACAACTTTGTGACAGACACATAGATAGTGAGTTATAAATTTAATCACTGCATGCTGCAGATGAAAACATTATACGCGCTATCACGAATTTTCTAAATTTCCAGACAGGTTTAATTGATCATGGAGCATTTTGCAGTACCCCTCCAGTATTTCTATGGAAATGACATTCATCATGTAATATAACACTGTATGCAAAACATGGTTGAAGTCGTCATCAAAAAAGTTTCGCTTCGCACTACTCAATATTCTACAATAGTATAATGATAGCTTGGTAATGATTATTGTTTTAATTTATTTTTTCAACACATTTTATATAACATGAAAATGTAATATTTAAGAAAAGCGCCTACTGTTAGTAATATGCAGTACCAGATCAAGTCCTTATAAAACTAATAAATTAGTATTGTATCACGTATTAACATTGCACATATACACTCATATTAGCAGATTAAAGTAACTCAATGACGAAACGTGTTTTCTCTTAAAGTAAAGAGTATTGTATTGGTTGAAATTTAATAAATTAAGCCATATTAGAAATAAATGAATTGCTTAGAAATAGAGCGATGTTTGTTATGTTACGTTTGTTTCTTATGATATAGGACAATTAGTCATGTTATAGTGGAATGACACTACCACTTATGTCAACAACATCCACTGAACATGACAGAATAAATGAATGAATGTTGTTTTATGGCACGTCGACACATAAACAGGTTATGTTGTGCGTAAAAACCGATGAATCTTGAAAGAATGAAGTAGTAATTAAAAATAATGTTAACGTATAAAGATAAAACTATCTACAAATAAGGGATGATATGGTAGCAATGTAAACTATGTATATATGTAAAACAACATATGCCCGCCAACGGGTTTGTAACAAGTTAAAATGTATACTCTGCAAAAGAAGTTTTGGACCATGGCAGTGTTCGAACCCGTACAATGATCGCTGAACCATGACATTCGACCATAACCCTATTATCTCAGTTGATAATTCACAATAGATCAACAATCAACAATAATTATCGTTTGCAATGAAAGTTTGCGAACAAATAATAATCTTTTTATTGGTTAGGTTACTCGTATGTGTCCGTAACTGTTACTTTGTATGGACTTTGCAACATTGTTTACAGACCCTTTGTGTGTTCGCGATATTTTTTTTTAAATCAAATCTTGTTTGAAATTTAATGTTTTTGGTACCAAATTAACCGGGTAGGATAGACCTTGGTTACTAATTAAATTTTGTCCACTAGTTTTATTTTTATATGACTTTATATACCCTGGTCCAAAACTTTTTTTACCGAGTATATATAGGAAAATATTATATTGATTTATAAAGTCTGATTTCTTTAAGGAAATCTAAAACAAGACTAAAATCTATAGTATCAAATAACTCTTTCGAAGTATTAACTGTGTAGTATCTTTGTCGCATAGGATCAAAGTCTACACATTTAAACAAGATATGTTTGACCGTTAACGGTGCAAAACAGGGTATACATTCTGGCAACTGCTCACCTTGCGATAAATATGAATGAGAACAACGTGTATGCCCTATCCTGACCCTGGCTAGGAGAACTTCCTCTCAACAAATGGGTCTACTAGAAGGACGCCATTCTCCGAGTAACGGTTTAATGGAATGGAGTTTATTATTCTTCGACAAGTCCCAAGCGGCTTGCCAAGAGTTACGAATATATGTGTTGATAAAACTTTTAAAATCAGTATAAGGTAATTTGGTATTAGATATATGTAAACCTAATGCCGCCTTAGCAGCACTATCATCTCTATCATTACCACGTATTCCTACATGGCCTGGAAGCAAGCAGAAGATAATAACATTATCAACTTTAAGAGAATTGTACTTTTCTAAAAGTTGAAGCACAACTGGATTATCATGTTTCATATTACCCAGTGCTGGAAGAGATGAAAGGGAATCAGAAAAGATTACGAAATGGTCATTATCAGATTCCTGAATAAAACTTAAGGCAAGTTCAATTGCCTTAAGTTCAGCTGAGAAGATAGAGGCATTGTCAGACAGGCGGCTCTTTATGCTATGTTTGTGAACAACAGCGACTGCAGCCACCCTATCTCCATCTTTAGAACCATCTTTGTATATATGTTGAAAGTTACTGTTTTCGATTTAATTTCATTAAATTTGCTTTGAAAGATAGTCGGATCTGTAATGGATTTGTTATTATTGCAAATATCAAAACTAATTGTTGGTGTTTCCAAAGTCTACGGTGGAATTTGTGGGTACTTTGTACTTGGCAATCAAATTTAGGTCGATTTCAGTGACTCTTAATTTTGGTTTAAAACGAAGACCGAACGGTCGAATGGCCTTCGGTTTTTTATCAAAAAGAGGTTCATAATTAGGATTAAAAACAGAGATGCAAATGAAGTATTATTAACAATACCTGATTCATGCAAAGATTCCTGTTAAACAAATGCATTTGCGTGAAATAAACATTGGAATGAATGCTTCCTATGACCAATCTTGTATTATTCTGCTGTTGAAAGTGTGTCCCATCTCTTTGAAAGTAGATGCAATATTCGAACCGGATATTTAACAATCACCCAAACCAATTGCAAAAATGTTGATGTCTTAATTTGTGCAATGCTACTATCAATTTCATCAAGAAATATTTCGAAATGTTTTATAAAAAGTATGTATTTTCAACTTGACCACATAGCATAAGAATTACGCTAATGGAGATCCGTTGAAAGCAATGGAGAATAAAACAGTAGACTTGGTTTTATTGAGTCTGTTCATGAGATGTTTTATAAAAAAGCAACACCTCTCACGTCCCCTAGCATGGGCAGTATTCTGCTTCAAAGCCACCCAAATTGGGCAAGTTGATCCCAAAGGACCAGTATAATAACTTCTGATTCGGCACTACTAACCTTTTAAAATGTTAAGGTAATACTAACTATTGAATACGAGTAGTATCTTTAAAGGAAATCGACAAACACGATATATTCACAAAATATTGCAGTCCCGGTTTAATTGAGAATGTTCATGGACGATAGTAAAACTTGCTTGCTACCGCTCACACGCCCTCTTGCAGAACTCAGTATGTAAAATGTCAACAGTAAGAACATTTGCCCATCATAGACATGTTCATTTTAATAAAAGTCTTCTGATTTCTCTGTAAACTTCAGGTCGTAAAGTTGCATTAATCAATTACACTAGAAAGCTCGTTAAATAAGCGTTTTCTTTCATTTAGAATATAATGCTCTTTCGTCAATGTAATTCAATGTGGCTAATATCGATATCAAATACAATTTCATTTCCCAGACATTCTATATCAACATTTACAAATAACGTTGTGAAACATATGTACATATAGCACAACCACCCACTCAAGTTCATTCTAGAACATGGTCATACTTTATACTTCTGGCGGCTAGCTTCTTTGTGCGATAAGCATCCGGCGACCACCTTCAGCGAGGTTCGGATATATCCGTTATCTTTCGAGATAATCAGGTGCGAAATCATCTATATATGTATTAAATTGAGACATGTCAAAATGAGAACTCACATGTATATGTGTACTCTGCGGATCTGAAGCATTCGGATATAAATGTAGACATGTCCAATGTACATATCTCGTGTTTACATATGTTGATTTACAAGTGTATACGTGAACATTATACAAGGCTGGAGAATGCATTTGATGGATTACAAGAGCACATATGAACATTATACAAGGCTGGAGTTGGCATGTGTTGGTTAACAAATGTACATGTGTACACTATACTTTTCTGGATTTCTTGCGTTAATGCTCTTACATACTAATGAACAAGAAACAAGAAAAGAAAAGAAAACAATCAGATTCGTCGAATAGTGGTCCCATTTTGTAAGTCTTCATATATACTAAATAAAATTGTACACGAATTTTTAGGTACATAGATTAAACATGTGAACATAGATGCAATTGTTGTCTAGATCTCATGGTTGTAGGCGTGATGGTAACATGGTAACATCAAACGTAAATAGGGTGTAACTATTTCAGTCGCTGATTTATTATTTTTAAACAGCCTAGAGAGCACTCTATGCTTGCTCGACTGTAGGGAAATGTGAGGTTTGGTGCACCCTAGAACCGGTTTAAACCCTCAATGGCCTTTGTTGCCACTGACCGTTCCAAGGCGGTAGCCCTATTGTCAACTCTTTTGTGTTTGAGATGTCGTTTGCATTTTTTATTACTTTTGCCTTCTCGTTTGTCTGTTTGCGTGTTTGTTTTTGTGTTTTGTGGTTGACTGTCGTCCTTGAATGCTGCTTTCCCTGTCCGATATTTTTTTCTTTCTTTACCTCTTTGTCCATTTCCTGACTTAGGTTGAACGACGGGGAAGCAGACAAAATTTTCATTCGTACAGATCCCTTGCATAACAATGCTTCCATAATTCAAAGCTACACGCAACATGTTCTGGAGTCCATATTGACAGGGAGTCTGATCACGTCAAGCATTTTCTAAAAACTCTATATCTTAGTAAGGGTGTAGATTTCATTGACAGGACTAGTATTGTTTAGTATCATTTAGTTGCTTCTATCATCCCTAAATATTTCAACAAATCTGAAAGTCCTGTAATTTGTTATAAGTATAAAACACCTATTAGAAATATTATTTTGAAATACAACAAACTAGTTCCTGACCTTGATATAGTAAATTACACTTCCACGAAATGTGCATGTAACACATCAACATTTTGCTATAATCCAGCAGGTCATGACACCACTGGTAATGTTGATATTGTTGATATTGTTCATAAACGTATTCGGCATATGTTTGCTATAGGTCCTAAGTATAGATTATCTTAAACTATTAATGTTAATGAATATCGTGCTCAGATCGCCCAATCCGTTTAAAATGGTGTCGATGAGAACGGACCCAAGCTCTCTTTCTACTTGGAAAAAGTCATTTTTTAAAATTATATATACGAGTATTAACTTTTATAATGCTAAAATGAGATATAGGGTCCTAGAAACCACAGCGTCCGAGCGCAATGGCATCGTAGGTCCATGCTGTACTGCAAACAAGGACTTGAAAATACAATGAAAGAGACAAAAAACAATAGAAAGGGTGGTGAAGACAAGGTTACCGACTTGGAACAGTCAGTAGGCAATAAGGTCCACTGGTAACCCTTCTTTATTTCATTTTAGACCCAGATTTTCCTTTCGTAATTTAAAATCGGGAATTCAAGAATTTCATAATTCATTTTGTTTTAGTTCCTGCTGATAAAGCAGCTAATAATGTCATTATTGTTTGACGCCTGCATTACGTCAATGTTTTATCTCTGGAACTCGGTAGCGCTAATTCGTATATTCTAGTTCAATCTACTAAAGAGAATGTTGTTTCCACACATATCACTCGTTGCACTACTTTCAAGATTGTGGTAGAAAAAAAGCAGAATAAACTGCCAACTATGTACTGGATTCCTACATGACATATAAATCCGTATCAGGCCCGCTTTATTTCGAATTCTAGTGCCTGCACCACCACAAATATCTCCGCTTCTTGTCTTACTGCCGCTAAAGATCACGTTAAACAATATTGAGCTAAAACTTATGAAAACTCTGGGATTAATTTATTTTGTTATATTAAAATCAAGGAGACGTTCTTGATAAAATTTGCAATAAATGTCATGTTTCATCTATAAGTACTTATGACTTTTCTACAGTATATACATTCTTATCACATCACCTTATCAAAGACAAGCTTATTGCTCTTATTCAAACAACTTTCGCTAGAGAAAAAAACTACATGTTTCGCCTGTAATAATATTAAAGCGTTTTTTACTAACGACAGTTTAGACAATTACACTATGTGTATGCCCAGAATGTTGTGAAGCACTCATCTTCCAATTAGATAATATTTTCGTCAGGTATGGAATTACCGTTGATAGATAAATTGTTGGTATCCCTATGGGTACGAAATATTACCGCTTGTGTCATATTTGTTTTTATTTTGCTATGAAAGCGATTTCATCTTGAGTTTTTCACCAGATATCCAGTCATATGTTATTGAAGCCTTTTATGACATCTCTTGGTATCTGAATGACATATTGAACATTGACAACCCTTTCTTTTCTACTATGGTTAATAATATATATTCTAATGAACTTCAACTTAACAAGGCTAATATTTCTGATACTATCACTTCTTTTCTCGATTTACATCTCTCTATTGAAAATGGTGAATAAAATAGCAAAATATATGACAAGAGACATGATTTTAATTTTGATATTGTTAATTATCCCCACTTAGATGGGGATGTTCCCCGAGCTTCTTATGGGGTCTATGTGTACCAACTTATTCGTTTTGCTAGAGGTTGTACTCGAGTTGGTCGAGTTGAGGACTTTACTATTTGTAATCCTTGTATAACTAAAAAAGTTACTCCATCAGGGATACCGTTATCATAGACTTCGTAAAACCTTTGCAAGATGTTATCGTTAGAAGACAGATACAAATATCGGACAGAGAAAGCAACATTCAAGGACGACAGGCAACCACACAACACAAAAACAAACACGCAAACAGACAAACGAGAAGGCAAAATTAATAAAAAATGCAAACGACATCACAAACACAAAATGTTTGACAATAAAGCTACCGCCTTGAAACGGTCCTGATCTTCTTTCTAAACATAAAAGTAATTTAAGAAGACTTCTACGACAAGGACTATCCCCCTAAAACCTGGTTTAAACCACAAGCAGTCATTTTTCCACTTATCATTCCAAGGCGGTTTCTCCATTGGCAACCCTTTTGTGTTTGTGATGTCTTTTTTAGCCTTTTATTCACCTTTAAAGTCGTGTTTGTTTCTGTGTGTGTGTTTGTGGTTGACTGTCGTCCTTGAATGCTACCTTTCCTTTTCGATTTTTATATCTACCTTTGAAGCTTTTAGAAATGCTATGGAAGGATTTGATTTGAAGGCATGGTATTATTTTATTATTTTCTAATCGAAACATTAGAATTACCTCCCACATAATAATAACAAACACACGAGTTTCGATATATTATAAAGTTATTGCTTAGAACAACTGTGATGTTTTAGCATTGAAAGGATTGCCCATTCTGTCATATTTGTCAAAAAACAAAAAGTTCCAAATTCGTAATTTTAAAATTACCTCCCTTTTAATTGCAGTGTTAACGATTTTCTATAATCTCTAATCTGTACGGGTTAATTTATCCAACGTCGCGGACAAATTAAAATGGGATATTATAACAATATGTAATGTTTAAACTTGCTAGTGTTTAGGTGTGTACGATTTGTTTTTATTAAGTTCACAACGTTCGTTTTCTGTGTAATCACATATGTCTCCCGTCTAAATACATTGTTTTCCTATTTTGTCTTTGATCTCCTATATATCCAGGATTGGGTGATATATCAAGACACATTTTGCTGTGATATTAAAGGATAAATTGTGTCATGATTGTTAAAATAGTATGGAATCTACACAAAACAGAACATAAGTATGCAAGTTTTAACACATCAAATCAATAGAGAATAATAAATGGGTATTAACATTTCTTAGATCTACTTATATTGCATTTTAATGCTGCCTAGTTTGTAAGAGGATACAGTCTGGCTGAGATTTAGCCGATTAAATCTTAATGGGATGACAATAGGGTAAGAGTGACTTAGAAACCCCAACGGCTTTTTGTCCCTGACCGATGTAATGCAGTACCCCTATTTTCAACCTTATTGAGTTTGTTATGCCGAATACTCTGCAGCCACTTTTCATGTTAATTGTTGTTCATTTTTCCTTGCGTGGTTTTGATTGATTGGATTCTGTGAATTCTACATCTTCAGATATACTTGTTTACCTAATTTAATAAGCATTTCATTGAATTCAATTTTGAACAGCTGGCTAGTGAAGTTAGGAAGATTGGAAAAAAAACTGCTATTGACGTTTGGTGTGTTTCACAGTGGTTAAACAATATTGCAATCTTGGTTTATGAACGGTAGTGAAAAATGCTTGCTACCGTTCACGCCATCTATCTCCGGGATGAGCAGAACTCAATATTTAAAATGTTAATAGTATAGCAATTTGAGCGATCCTGAAGATGGTATGCATATGACTTGGAACATGGAACCTTCAATGAGGTGTTTTCACACAATTGCATGGCCAGCGGCGTAAGGTTCCAGTTTCTAAAAATCGCGTTGCCCTAAACGAGAACACAATGGCGAAATAAACAAAATGGAATTTAGCTGGGATAAGAAAATACGAAGCCTTCGTATCACAGGCAACAGTCAAAGGACTAAATTAAAAAGCAGGCAACATATCCTAAGGGTAAAATCGTCGAACACGATAAATACAAAAAATACAGCAGTTTCGGTTTGATTGAAAGTGTTCATGAACTGTAGAGAACAGTGCCTGTTACTGCTAACGCCCTCTAGGCCCGGGTTGAGAAGAACTCATTATTTAAAATCTCAACAGTACATGCACTTGAGCCATCCTGAAGATGGTATGTATATGAAGGTGAACACGGAACCTTCAATGAAGTGTTTTCACAACAGTCCAAGGCCAGCGGCATATGGACCCAATGTTTTGCAAAACGAGTTGCCTTAAACGAGAAATCAATAGGCGTAATAAACAAAATGGAATTTAGCTGGAATAGAGAATACGAAGCCTGCGTATCACAGGTAACAGTCAAAAGACTAAATGAAAAAACAAGCAACATACCCTAAGGGTGACTAAACCATGTTTAGAACCTTTAAAGGTTTGAGTAATGGAACCACCTCTTCGAAATTTAAATATGAAAGCACAAGCATTTGAGAATATACCACCGATATCTGTAAATATCGGTCTCAGCTATCTCCAGCTAACATTCATGGCCTCTAGTAGACGACCTCAATGTCACCATGTATCGAATCAACAAAAACAAGCTAGAAAATCATACGTGATCAAAATAAACTGTGTGATGAAAGGTCTGTTTGTTTGTTCACATCAATGAAATAAGAGCACTCTTCCCGTGCCGACTTATACAATATCCGTGTATTCAATACAACCCATTTAACAATTCAACTAACAGCATATTATTGCTTTTAATGTTTTGGTCAATATGTGTGTTTAAACTTCAAAAAACAAAGCTTTGCTAAATAGCTATATTTAACCCGTGTGGTTCCCGGGGGCCCTGTTCGGTTACAGGGCAAAGAATAGGGCCACTGCAGATCCCGTTGGAGGGGAAGGTAGAATGGGTAGAACCCACCCCCACCCCACCCGAATTCATGTTCATTTTATCATATTTTGTTCGTGCTCATTAAAGGTCTTCATCATGACCCCTGCATTGTTTCAGGTGCCATCTCGCTCATATCACTAGAGCAGTGGCAGACAAACAATAACGTGGCTCCAGTGTAAGTCGAGTGTCTACAATAGAACTTGCAGCAACTCTGCAATTCACGGTGAGAAGGTTCTAGGCCCTTTCTTCCTATTTTATCTCGATGTACATTGAGAATGACCCTGGCATGTTCATTGCTGTTATGCGCCATATAACCTTTCGTGTTGGTGCGCCTTAAATTGAATTGAATTGAATGTTGTTTAACGGCTCATCAACACAGTATAGGTTATTTAGAGCCGCCCCAGAGAGAGGGGAAGGATACATAGGAATCCGGGAACCTGCCCTACTCTTATTATCGAATAGATTCCTATGGTTCTTTAACGTGCTCGGAGGATAGACCGATACACGGGACCGCCCGGTTTACGTCCCCTTCCGAAGGACGAGGCTAAGGTAAAGTGTCTTGCCCAAGAACACACCGACGGAACTCAGTGGCACCACGGAGGATTGAACCCGGGGACTCCGGTTACAAATCCGCCGCGCTACCGACTGCGCCACGCCAGCCCTTAAAACCCCAATTCAATTCAATGCGTATATTTTTACCAACGTAACATACCGGTGCTCAGCGCGCTCGAAATGATAAATAACTTGAAAAGCTAAGAATACACAACTCTAAGCGCTTACTGAAATCAACGATCGCTTTTCAGTAAAAAAATTATCTTATTTTTACCCAGTTCCTACTTCGCACACAAGCGATTCAGTATTTGAAGTGGTTATTTTGAGAATTACGATATCGCCGGGCTTTCACTAATCAATTTTCTTGTGTACAGAGCAAATCTGATATCATTTATATTCTCATTTGGAGCATAGCACATCCACGATGAAATAGCGAACCATGTCGATTATGATATTTCTTGAATGCATAAGTATACATTGCAGGACGTGCGCTACAATAGTCCAGAAATAAACCCCAAATTCAAACACTAATACACACCGGACAAATTTAAAGCCATAGCGAACCATTTTGATTATTGTATTACTTGAACGTATAAGTAACCAATGTACAACGTAAACATCAGTCCAGAAAAAAACACACACGAAAGTCAAGTCTGCCAAAGCTAATACACGCTGAACAAAGTTAAAGCGACCGAACCAGTGGTTCCAGGTAACGTCTTTACCAGCTCCCAAAGAAACATAATGACTTCTTTTCTATAGATTGTGTCACAATGAGTTGTTAAATTAATCTGAAAATATGACAATTATGCTATCCCCTTTTAACAGAATAGGCTGATTTATATGATTAAAAATGAATCCAGCTGGATCGATGTCAAAATATGGTGTTTGAGCGTTTATTATTGCGCTAATGAAATCGGTTATCAGCGTTATGAGAGCTATATATTTTATACAAATATGAATCACCGTTCGAGTAACACTAGTCTGGGCCTGTCAATACCGTCATACGGATGTCCTACTTGCAGATATCGTCTTGGTAGATAATATCAAATAAAGTGCTCACTAGCGATGAGCAGATTTTATACTCGCGTTTTACATTTGAAAATACTGAAATCAAGACTTAGGCTTGATATGCTTGTATATGTGTCGTTGAAAGCCGTTTACATTCATTTGGATACCATTACATTTAATTTAGCATATGTCAGTTTAAAGACACTTGGTAACAGTTGTAATTATGATATGTGCTAAGACAATGCGATATTCCCTTTGCATCAATGTTGCAACTTCATGGTGTAATGTTTGTGTTTGGTATTAACAAAACAGGATTACCAAAAAAGCTAATAGCTAAACAAAACTGGTTTCAATCGTTGTAATTTCATAAACTACAGCACAAAATGCCTCACTATGCTGAGTGAATTCATATTCAAATAGCACACACTTGTGATTAGTATATACTCTTTTTTATCTCTTGCGGTGTGGGAGTGTTATAAAACCATGATTACACTAGAGAAATAAATATGCAAATAAAGGCCGAATCATCGTTTGGTCCTTTCCGTTCAGTTAGGTGTGCATCGAAATTGCCTCATCGATTTGGGTAACCGTTTATAATACTACGGAAATCGACAATGTAGTTGTGTCCTACAATGGCATACGGTGGCATACGGAGAAAACTGAGTGAACATACAACGTCATCATAAAATATACCACGTCATCAACAGACAACGTTATATATAGGAAGCTACAAATGGGCAACAATAAAACATGCTCCTTTTGAGTCTTTTTTGGAGTTATGAGATAACAATAGAATCTCACATTCGTGCCTATTTAACATTGAATTTATTACACTCTTTAGATAACATTGATATGATGCTCGGCACATCCGTTACTCTGTAAATAAATACAATAATAAACAAGCACTTATGTAAGACGCTCTATATATGCACATACTGGGTTATAAGTCCAACAGGAAGAGTAGCTTTTACAGAATACAGCAACTCTAACAAGACGAAACCCAAAATATGACAGAAATATTTAAATCTGCAAAGCAACAAAACTCGCCACCAAGTCTAAGCGATGAAACACGTACTTCCGTCGTCTTCATCAACTCCCAAAGGCAACATTATGGCTACTTAGTAAATTGGCACTATGGCTTCGTGTCTTCTTGTTTGTAGATTTGTGTCACTTTAAATTACCCATTGACGTTGAAACGAAGACAATGATGCCAATAGAAAAAAATTGTCTGATTTAAATTAATAAATATGAACCCAGCTAAACAATGCCATGGGTATATGATGAAATATATATATGAGTATAGCATTTAATGTTGTGTTATTACTGATGGTTATGACTATTATTCAATCGGCATGTGGACATATGTCAGAAATAAACACGAGTCTGCTGATATCTAAAACATTTCTGCGAATGTTCTCCCCATTTTTCATTTAAATTGGCTAAACGGAACCAATTCAATTGATGTTTAAATACAGTTACTTTTATCAGTATTATCTATACAAATTAGTTCGACGGGCTTCAGCAGTATAATGAAATATTAATGTTTCATTTATGTTGGCATATGTATTGTTTTGGGACTGGGTCCAGCCATATTTGTTTCACTATAACGATATAGTCGATCGTAATACAATTATCTAAATTAGTTGTGCTTTCGCTATCTGTATTGATGTGTATTATATGAATATAAACATGAATTGAGAACCGAGTCACAAGGTTATGGACATAAACAAGTGGGTGTAATAGTCGAAAGGCATTTTGGTTTTCACAGAAATCAAGTCAATCAAGACGACGTAATAAAACAAACAACAATGTAACAGTTTAATAAGAATAAGGCTACCGGCTTGGAAAGATCAATTGCAAAATGTCACCGGGGAGTTTCAACCAGGTTCTCTGGTAAACCAAAGCTCATGTTAAGCCTATTTTATCCCATTAAAATGCAGCATTGTAAATAAATAAGTCATCATCAGACTATTTTCTCTAACAAACCAGGCAGCATTTATAGGAAATATAGGTAAGATCGTGTATATGTGAGTATAAAAAGCAAACACATAGAAATCCCACATGCAAGTAGTCGATAACATGTCCAAAATCATAGAAACAAGAAAACAAACAAGTAATGGTGCGTTTCTTTATATACACATATTGAGTACCACAATGTTATAAAGAAATAAGAAAATAGTATTTATGATATGTATTGCATTATGATATGTACTGCGTTAGTTTCCACGTTTTTAATACAGTATCGAACTAAAAATAAACATCTAGTATTGTCATGCACAGAAAATACTATTGATTACATTGTCCTAGTGAATAACTTAAAGATTATTCGTTTGATATTATATTAACCCGACCAACTGGTTGATTAGATACTACAACGCAGTGCCCCTTTTCTTCGTAGGTCCATTACATACGGTACTTTATCAATGAAGAGTGGCCTCTGTAGAACTGACGTCGCGATAAGTCACAGGTTAAGCGAAGCTGTGATTTGTATCAGAGTGAATCGAGGTCACGCATACTACTTATTTAGATAAAATCATGATCGTGGTAACTGTTCAGCATGTCAGTTCTGTTTCGAGTTCGTTTCCAGGAATTAAAGATAGAATGATGTCACGTGAATGGCGTGAACTTCTTATTAGGGCAATTACAATGTCAGCAGTTTTGCTTATACGTTCCCGCATAAAGGGAAATATTACCACAAACAGAGATATACAACCCTCGTATAAGTGGCATTATTACCACAAACATTGACATATATCCCCGTATAAGTGGCAAACTCACCAAAAGCAGAGACATACATCCCCGTATATGTGGCATCATTACCACAAGCAGTGCAATACATCCCTGTATATGTGGCATTATTACCATAAGAAATGCAATATATCCCTGTATAAGTGGCATTATTACCACAAGCAGTGACATACATCCCGTATAAATTGTATTTTTACCACAAGCAGTGACATACATTCGCGTATAAGTTGCAATATTACCACAATCAGTGACATGCATTCCCGTATAAGTTGCATTATTACCACAAGCAGTGACATGCATCCCCGTATAAATGGCATTATTACCACAATCAGTGACATACATCCCCGGATAAGTGGCATCATTACCACAAGCAGTGACATAAATCCCGGTATAAGTGACATTATCGCCAAAAGCAGTGACATAAATCCCGGTATAAGTGACACCATTACCACAATCATTGACATAATTTCCCGAACAAGTGGTATTATTACCGCAAAGAGGTGACATACTGTCACAAAATGATCTTGGGTAGACCTTCTTTGTTGTACATAGCTCTTGTAAGCACTTGAAAGGATATGTGCGTTACATGCTAATCCATTGTCCAATTGAAACATATTCACCATTTCCATGATATATCGATGTTCCACGGGAAAGCGAGAATTTTCACAACATTGTTGGTTGAGCTAAGGCAGGCCCGTTCAATAAGTTTATATGCGCGTTAATTCGTTTAAAATTATAGTTATTTTACAATTTATCTCTCTAAAGGGCGAACTTGTTAAAGGGTCCTTTCGTGTAGATATGCACATTGCTTATGTTGCCATGTATGTCATGGAGCGAATGATTGTTTGGGGTCAAGTTGGGTTATAGTGTGCATTATTTTCTGGTATTGGTCGGGTATATTAAAAGCTGCTTTGCTTGGAGAAGTCGTTTGTAAAGGGTGAGATTCACATGCAATATGTGGTCATTGTAGCATGGTCACTGCATTTCCCTTTGTTACAGCACATGTGTAAATCGTATAATTGAAAATAACACCTGTCAGAATAAATAGTGTACTACAACTACCAGTTATTGGAAGTTAGAGTGTGTCAGGGAGCTGAAATGGACATGCTACAAAACAAATAGAGTATGGTCTCATATCGTTGGTTAATTTAAACACCCGATGGGCGTCAATGTTTAAATGAACCAACTAAATGAGATAATACTTTATCCATTACGTATATATATTTTTGAAATTGATTGTACTTTTGTAATGGGAGTCGCCGTTTTGATTGGCGATGCTGTTACATCCGGTCAAATTTGTATATGTTTCTAAAATATAACTTGATACAACTAGCATATGAAGTTAACTTTATTAGATATAATTATAGTAGTCATTAATTGTAAAACAAGATTAAATTGATAACGTTCTATATGAGGTGCATTGGTTAACGGTGGGATGATATACATGGACCTGTATAAATACCGTTGCGTATGAATGGCGTTGTAGAATACGTATACATTGCTACACGTCATAATTAGAGACTGGCTCACATATATTTACTAGATAATGATTTGTTTGTGTTACAATGATTGTATAATATTGTTCTTTTAATGAACCGGCGTCTAAAAGTATGTATCGTTACATCCTAAGCCTCCGGAGAACAGCTAAGTATTTTGGGCGTATAGGCCTTTTAGGTGATTCAGCGTAAAACGTAATGAGCGGGAGGAGACGGTCCCTGTACCTGGACAACTTGGTCAGGTGTTCGTAGAAGCGACAACCCCGGGACACGTGTTTTGCCCGTCATCTGACCTCACTGGAGGGATGAACAACACCTCGGTGTAGGCTAATCATCTCATCATCAACGCTTATAGAAGGCTTTTGATGTCAGTCAACGTTTACTGGAATCGCGCATCATGTTCATCAAATCACGCGCATCAGATACATCGCGTTAAATCATAATTCTGTGTAACTTTATTGATCCTTGTAGACAGTCGACGTATTCAGTATTCTTGATAATAATACGATACGTCTTATACGTTCATGAGAACAGTCTTTTTTTATCTTTCATCTGTGTTTTCGCGTGTTTTTCTTTGATAATTGTATATATTCTGAATAACATCGTTTAACATATGTAAATGCAGTCACCGAAATTGATTCTTCCTGAGCTAGTCCCAACCCATCGGGTCATCAGTCAACCACAAAACACAGAAACAAACACGCAAACAGACAAACAGGAAGGCAAAAGTAATAATAAATGCAAACGACATCACAAACACAAAAGGGTTGACAATAGGGCTACCGAGATTGGAACGGTCAGTGGCAAAGTAGGCCACTGGGGGGTTAAACCGGTTCTAGGGTACACCAAACCTCACACTTACCCTACTGTCATCACATTAAAACAGGACAATGTTAGTAAAGAAATCTCCGAAATGATCTAATCTCTAACCAACATGGCAGCATCAATAGGCAATATAAGTAAAACACAAATATTCTCATGTAAATATAATACAAAATAAAAATAGCATAGAAAGCCACACTTAAGGTACTCAGTGACTTGGAAGAAGCCAGAGCAACAAGAGAATAAACCATTAAGGGCACGACAAGAAAGATCATAGACAAACATCAAACGCCTACGTCCCAAAGGGCTTTAGGTAGGCGTCACCATAGGGTCCACAGCATGTCCGGTCATCGTGCAGTTAAAGAGGAAAGCAAAGTGGCGAACTGTAAAGTGGTCCACCACCAAGCATGCAGTACGTTGAAAAAAGATAGGGTAATAACCTCTTTTGATAAACTTTTTAACAAAAAAGAGTATGATAAAGGACCTTTGGAAACGGCCGAGCACGACACATACGAAATATTGCAGTCTTCGTTTGATTGAGACTGTTCATGAGCGGTAGTGAAATATGCTAGCTACCGCTCATGCCCTCTAGCCCCGGGTTGAGCAGAACTCAATATTCATAAAATCAATAGTACACAATTTTAACCATCCCGAAGATGGCATGCATACGGCGGTGGACATGGAGTTATTTGCTTCCCCATGTCGTGCGGCATATAGTTTAACAAAGATAGTATGAAAGTGATCATGACCAAGAATTATAAATCACTTCACCATAGAAGTCTGGTTGTGATAGTCCTTGTCGCAGAAGAGTCCTTACATTACTTTTATATTTGGAAAGAAGATCAGGGTTACGATAATACAAGTTTGCAAAGGTTTCACGAAGTTTATGGAAGCGGTAACCCTGATTGAGTAGCTTTTTAGTTATACAAAGATTACGAATAGTTAAGTCCTTAACTCGAGTACAAGCTCTTGAAAAACGAATAAGTTGAGACACATACACCAAATAAGAAGTTGATTGGGGAACATCCCCATCCAAGTGGGGATAATTAACAATGTCAAAATTAAAATCGTCTCTCTTGTCATAGATTTTGTTAATTATTTCAACATTTTCAATCGAGAGATCTAAATCAAAAAAGACGAGTTATTATAAGATATATTAGCTTTGTTAAGCTGAAGTTCTTTAGAATAAATATTATTAACCATAGCTGGAAATAAATGGTTGTCAATATGTCATCCAAAAACCGAGAAGTGTCATTAAAGGCTTCAATAACATCTGCCTGGGTATCTGGTGAAATACTCAACATGAAATCTCTTCCATAGCAAAATAAAAACAAATCTGCACAGTTCGAACCCATAGAAATACCAATAATTTGCCTATAAACGTAAATCATATTTCAATGCTGAGTAGGTCTTTTTATATTTTTAACAACATTTGGATTACTTAATAGTTCGAGTTATGCACATGTTATCGAATGTTTGATAATTTCCACTCGTTTCAAATGTAAGTTTCAAATTCTGTGATAAAAAAATAAATAAGACATACGCAATAAACCATGAAGCTAGCCATATTAAAAGTATACATTCACGTCGAATAGGAAATGTAGCATTCGTGGCCAACAGTCAACTAAATACACACATAAAAACAAACAACAATTACAAGGATATAAAAAAGGCAATATATACCATCACAAACTGTCACAAAATGTCACGGGTAAAGCGTATTGTTCGTACATAGCTCTTGTAAGCACCTGTTAGTTACATCCTAATACATTGTTCAGTTGAAACCAATTCACAATGTCCATGATATATTCAGGTAACCCGAAAAAGCGTGCCATTTTAAAGTGGGCGTCCGGAAGGGCCGTTTAATAATTTTAGTTTTGTGCTCATGCATGTAAAAGTAAAGATCTATCTCTTTAAAGAGCAAAGTTGTTTAAAGATCCTTTCCTGTAGATTTTAATACTTGGCATGTTGCCACGTGTGTCACGTACTGAAAGGGTGAAATAATGGCTTGGGCGTAACGTTTGCTATAAAATCCATTGTCTTATAGTTTTGGCCGGGATTGCTCGATAGTTGCTTTGTTTGCAGCAGAAGTTGGACGGTGAAATTCGCAGGCAATGTGTGATCAGTATTTATTTCATGAACTTTTATCCTACATTTGTATTTAGTGGGCGGCGCCATCTTGGTTGGCGGTTACGACATGCGGTCAGCTTGTATGTTTCTCAAATATTAACTTGAGACTAGCATATGATTTTGAAGTTACTTTATTCGATGTAATTATTGTAATTGATCATTAATTGTAAAACAATATTAATTTAATAACGTTGTATAATAGATGCATTAGTTAACGTTGGCGTATGACTCAGTTATTGTAATACACGATTGAACTGATAACATGGTATATTAGGTGCATTAGTTAACAATGAGATGAGTGATTAGTATAAATGTTCGACGCGTATACATGGCGTTGTAGAATATACATCCATTGCTACTCATCATAATTAGAGAGTGGCTTTCCCTGTCCGATATTTTTGTCTTTTTTTGTATTAATTTATTAGATAATGATTTGTTGGTGTAATGATAGTTATATAAGATTGGTGTGTTTATGAACCGACATCTAAAACGTATGTATAATTACAGCCTAAAATATAAGCCTCCCAAATTGAAGCTAAGCCTTTAGGGTGTGTAAGCCCTTTAGGTGATTCGACACTAAAATCAACATATAACGTCACGAGCGGTGGAGACGGTCCCCGTACATGTGCAACATGGCCAGGTTTTAGAATCGACAACCCCCAGGACACGAGGTATGCCCGTTATCAGTCCTCACTGGAGGAACATCATCCACAACCTCAGTGGAGGTTAATCATAATTATATCGCGTCATCAAACCGTATAGAAGGTATTTGATGACAATCACCCGTTGGATTCGCGCATCATCATATTCATGAGCTCTCGCGCATCAAAGTTATCGCGCTAGATCAACATTGTTATAACTTTAACAACGCTTTAGTGTCGTATATAATCAGTCGACACATTCAGTATTTGTGTTAATACTAAGAAGTCTTAAACGTTCATGGGAACAATATTTATTCAAAAAAACATATTTCATCTGTGAATTCGCTGGTTTTTATGATAATTGTATATATATTTAACATATTTTAAAAGTTGCATTAAACTTATGTTAATGCATTCACCGTCATTGATTCTTCCCTGAGTTAGCCCAAACCACTAGGGTCATCCTGCGACAACTGGTTTTCAGAGTAGTGGGATTTTGGGCAACTACGGGGGGAACGAATCAAGAAGTGATCTTTATGATGATATACTAAATCTATACTTATCACATTAGAAATGTGTACCACCCTCTGATCCATAAAGGCAGCTGTGGACGATCACAGCCACAGCTTGGAAGACAAGTAAAGACATGATAAGTGTAGGGTAAGTCCAAACTGTTGTTTTGTACGTTCTTTCCTTGGCACGAGGTCGCAGTGGTCTACACGATTGGGTCTGAGGCACTTTTTGCTCCATAATTTGGGTGTGTTTTACCTCACTTGTTATACCATAAGTATCCAATGAGGTTGGCGAACAAGACGTTCTACTCATTTGTGACACTCGAGTATAATTATATTGATGGGGGAAGTAAATATACATGTACATGCTATACACATTTCTATGATTGTTTAAGGTTTATGTCCAATAGCAAATATAGATAATTTATGTAGTGTATATATTTTGTGGAAGCTAGATACTATCTATACATAACCATTAGTAGTTAGCGCTAGTACAAATGTGTATTTACATTGTCCTATGATGATGTCCAGGTATTTACTGAGGACACAGTGACTTATCATTAGTAGTTAGTAGAGTAGAATTATTAGTGACTTGTGTATTGTAGTTATTGTAGTGAGTAGTCCACAATGTTTATAACCATGACGTCCATAAAGGAACTTACAGATATGGGTAAGGAGTTAGGGTAAGCTAGAGAGCTGCTTAGAACCTTTGTTAGAGACGAAAGGCTAGGGAAAGGGAATTTAGACTGATGGAAAGAGATGCTGAGAAACATAGGTTATAATTGTAAAATAGATGAGCCACAGAGAAGTTAGAATTGGAAGGTATATTAGCTAAAGAAAAGCGAGATGAGGATAAGGAGAAGCTAGAATTAGAAAGTAGATTGATGAAGGAGAAGCAAGAGTCGGATAAAGAGATGGTAGAACTAAATAAATAGAGAATCTAAGTATCAAGGCAGTTAGAACATGATAGGTTCAGAACAGATGGTATACTATCGAATGCTAAGATAAAGATGGAGATGGAGAAATCAGAGTTTGACCATAAGTTAGCTTTAGAGTTGGAAGCAGCTAAGACATATAGTAAGGACAGTAAAACTGTAGGGAAAGATGGGTATTCTGGGAAGTTAAAAGGTCTGAAGTTACCATACTTTGATGCTGACAAAGATAACATGGACAGTTACTCGGTTTGAACGTTATGCTGAGTTACAAGAATGGACCAAGGATAAGTGGGTAGTTCATTTAATTGCTATTTTCTAGATTACCTAGTGTAGATTCTCGTGACTATGACAAGTTAAAGAATGCTCTACTTAAGATATTTGAGTTAACTGAAGATGGTTTTAGAAAGCGGTTTAAAGTTTGTTTGCCTGAGAAAGGCGAGTCATTTATTCAGTTCATTAGTAGGTCTAGAAATTATTTAGATAGGTGGTTAGAGTTAGGAAGGTAGCGCAGACTTATCAGGTCTATTTCTTGCTGAGGGACCAGTTATTCAATGTTTGTAGTAGAGATCTGTTTTTATTTCTGAAAGAAAGAATACTAACTAGTGTAGAAGAAATGGTAACACAAGCAGATCAGTTTGCCGAGGCTAGAGGTGGAGCTCATAATTTAATGTCGAAAGACAGAACCTTTAGAGATAGGCAAGTGGACTATCATAGCAATAAACAGAATGTCCAGAGTGGAAACTATAGAGGTGGAGGTAATTCGATGGGTGCTAGAGGAGGTAGTAATAGTGGTAACAACATGGGTAGACCTTTTAGTCATTGTCATCACTGTAATGGGAATCATGCTTCACATGAGTGTGGATAAGCGGTGAAGTATCCGCTGTCGTAGGCAATTTTAGTGACAATAGTAGAGTGGACAACAATGTAGGTAGTCAGAACCAAGGTTTTAACAACCCATGGACTTTCGGAAGAGGGAGAAGTGGTCAAAACCGAAATAGAAGCAGAGGTGGTAATAGTCCGGTTATTAAAACCGAGAGTAGTAGCTGTTGTGTTAAATCGGACGGCGTAATGGCGAAGATCGGAACATGTCTCTTTCCGTATGCAAATCTTCCAACGGCAGATGGTAGAGTGAATGGCACGAACGTCATTGTAATGAGGGATACAGGTTGTACAGGTGTGGTAGTTCGGCGTAGTTTAGGTACGGATGACCAGTTGGTAGGTAAACAGTCACCCTGTATGTTGTTAAATAAGTCGGTAGAGCACTTGCCAATAACGAGAATAGATGTAGATACACCTTTCTGTAAAGGGACTACAGAGGGTCAAGTGACCAAAGTACATTTAGTTCAGAGGCCACTGATAGAGACACCAGTTAAGCGGGTAGGCGTAGACATAGTTGGACCAATTTTTCCAGTGTCGGATAGGAAAAATAGTTACATTTTAACCATGGTAGACTATGCAACTAGGTATCCGGAGGCAGTAACATTGCCCTCAATTGAAACGAGAGAGTAGTTGAGGCATTAGTTGATATGTACCAGAGGAAATGCTGACCGATTGTGGGTCACAGTTTACGTCAGAACTTATGGCTGAAGTTAGCAGGTTATTGTCTTGTTTGTTTTTGTGTTTTGTGGTTGACTGTCGTCCTTGAATGCTACTTTCCCTGTCCGATATTTTTATCTTTCTTTGCGTCAAATCACGACAACATCGTATCACCCTATGTGTAACGGGTTAGTCGAACGATTTAACGGAACGTTAAAGCAAATGTTACGGCGTATGTGTACAGAGAGACCCAAAGATTGGGACAAGTATCTCAATGCATTGCTGTTTGTATTTAGAGAGGTTCCACATGAGAGTTTAGGATTTTCTCCGTTTGAGTTATTGTACGGTAAATCAGTTAGAGGTCCCATGAGGATTCTTAGAGGGATGTGGGCAGGTGAAGTAGATAGTGATGAGGTTAAGACTACATATCAGTATGTTTTAGATCTGAAGGAGAAACTAGAGGAGACTTGTAAGATAGCTCAAAGTCAGTTATTTAAGGCAAGTATCAAGTACAAACGGTAGTATGACCAGAAAGCTAGAGCTAGGAATTTAAGATAGATGTTCAGGTGCTACTGTTACTCCCGACCAAACAAAAACAAACTGTTATTACAAGGGAAAGGTCCGTTTTACGTTAGAGGGATAATGAACACTATGGATTATCGTATCGAGATAAACGGAAAATTAAAGACCTTTCATGCGAATATGCTGAAAGAGTATATCAATAGAACCGATAATACGCAACAAGGGGTATGAAATGTAGTTAATCTTGCAGTTATTGAGGATAGCGAGGAAGGCAGTAGTGAGGATACTAGTCCCATGTATTTTCCAACTACTGTAGGTAAGGAGACAGCAGCCGATGTAGACATATCGGGCATACTTAATGTAGAGCAGCAACGAGAGATGGGTAGTTTACTCTCGGAGTTCAGTGATGTCATGTCCGAAAACCCGGGGCAGACAGATGGAGTGCAACATGATATTGTACTCACATCAGGGGAACCAATTAGAATTCGGGAGTATCCCATTCAATTTCACTCCTGATCGATTGTTGATGAGGAGGTGAAAGACATGTTGAAATTGGATTCATCGAACCTTCAAGCGCCCCTTTTTCATCCCCAGTCGTACTTATTAAGAAGAAAGATGAATCAATTCGATTCTGTATCGATTTTAGACAGCTCAATAAACGTACCAGCTTTGATTCAGAGCCAATGCCTAATATGGAGGAGGTATTCTCTAATTTTAGGGGATATTCTTATTTCTCGAAGTTAGACCTCAGTAAAGGGTACCGGTAAGTCCCACTTTCAGACCAAGCTAAAGAGATGACCTCTTTCGAAACTTCACAAGGACTTTTTAAGTTCAAGGTCATGCCCTTTGGTCCCGTAAACGCACCAGCAACTTTCTGTAGGTTGATGAGGAAAGTCTTGAAGGATTTGTCCAACACAGACAATTTTGTAGATGACATCCTGGTGTTTACAACAACATTTGAAAAAGAGTATGATAATGGACCTTTGGAAACGGTCGAAAACGACACATACGAAATATTGCCGTCTCGGTTTGATTGACTAGATCATATTAAGGCTCTACGTAATATGTTGGAACGGCTACGCCGGCTTAAACTGACTGCAAAACCTGGCAAGTGTCACATAGGTTACGCAGTTATAGAGTGTCTGGGTCATGTTGTCGGGAGAGACCAGAAATTGAAACCTAACCCCGACAAGGTTAAGGCAATTCAAGAAGCACCAAGACCCGAGACAGAAAACAAGTAAATTCATCCCAAACTTTTCGGCTATAGCTGCACCTTTGTCAGACTTGACACAGAAAGGTCAACCCAATAGTATAACTTGGTGGGAAAGTCAGGAGCGAGCTTTTGTCTCTTTAAAGGGTAGTCTGGTCAAATCTCCAATACCAAAATTACCTGAACTTGACAAGGAGTTTATCTTCAGAACGGATGCCTCCGATATAGGGGTGGGTGCAGTCATACTGCATGAGCAAGGTGGGTGTAGTCTCCCCGTGACTTACGCAAGTCGGAAACTACTACCCCGGGAACGTAACTACTCTGTTATTGAAATGTAGTGTCTTTCAGGAGTGTAGGGTGTCAGTAAATTCCACCGATATGTTTTTGGTAAGGAATTTGTCTTGGAGACTGACCACCAACCGTTAGCTTATATGAATAAAGCAAAGGTAGCTAACAGTATGTTAATGAGGTTTGCACTGACTCTGCAGCCTTTCCGGATGAAAATTAAAGCGATCCGAGGAAAGGACAATATTGGGGTAGACTATTTAAGTCGGCGCACATAATGACAGGTCTAATACAATACAAGCATACAATAGCAGTGTATGTTACGTCAGTGTAGTGTACAATTGTAGAATATTGTTGAAATTTTAATGTTGCTTATTATGCGACCATGTCTTTTGCTAGGACTAATTAATTGTTTATTAACATGTAAATATTAATTATTATTTTGTTGAATTTTAAAAAAGTGTAGCACTTTCTTTAAGTGGGGAGATGTTGTCACAAAATGTCACGGATAGAGCGTATCGGTCGTACATAGCTCTTGTAAGCACCTGTTAGTTACACCCTATCCATTGTTCAGTTGAAACCAATTCACAATGTCCATGATATATTCAGGTAACCCGGAAAAGCGTGCCGTTTATTTAAGTGGCCGCCAGAGGGCGTCCGGAGGGGCCGTTTAATAAGTTTAGTTTTGTGCTAATGCATGTAAGAGTATAGGTCTATCTCTTTAAAAAGCAAAGTCATTTTCGGTGAAAGACGACCCAGTCCAACTGAATGGCTAAAACATGCGGAGCTGTATAAAGCGTTAGGCAGTGTTATAGATCCAACACATATCACGTGCCTACAACGCGTCAGAGGCATGTGGCGCATATATCTTGATAATTTGGAAGACAAAGTGAGTTTGATGGTTAACGGTTTCCCTCTGCGGAGTAAAACTATGCACGTTTTGAAAACAAACCCGCTGCGCTTTGATGGCGAGCTAACAACGAGAGTGCGCATTAAAGACATCCCTCTCTCGGTCGACGACGGAATAATTGAAAGGGCATTTATTCTTAAAAGTCTTGAATGCATCGGTAAAGTTGAACGGGAAAAACTAAGAGTGAATGGCAGACTTACAAACTGCAGTACAGGCAGCAGGATTATAATTGTAAAATATCTTACCCTCACGGAGCCTCTACCGCGACAAATGATATTTGGTAAATTTAAAGCCACCATATACTATCCAGGTCAAACGGACATACAATAAGAGCAAACGTGTTCTAAATGTCTAGATCCAGAACACAAATTCAAAGACTGCCTGAACGATTTTAAGTGTCTAAACTGTTTACAGTCAGATCACAGGAAAGGAGACTGCCCAAAGAGCTTAACCCTGTAGCGACTCCGACAAACGGAATGACGGAAGAAACAGGAGAAATAGAAAACGAGGAATCGACTGACCAAGTTGAAACATTAATTCCCCCCAGTGTGCCTCTCGAGGCAAGACGTGTAGGAAATCAGCGCAAACCTAACGCACACAAACAAAAAAATAAACAAAACGTGCCACCAGGTCAGCAAATAATCGATGGTTTCTTGACAGGCATGAAAAATAGCACGGATAAGCCAAACAAAGGAAAGCAACGTTCCATTGTCAGATCGCCCACGACGCCGGCGGAATGATTAAACGACGACGCCAAAAAGCAGTGTACATACGAGTCAGATGACCCGGACAGTGACACTTAGATCACAAGGACTATGTGATCTTAAATCAATACGGAAACAAACAATATACTGGCTACGGCTAATGAGAATGATTTACGGACAAAATAAAACTATAATGTATTTAGGTAAGGAAAGTGATAATTATATAAAGATAGTTACCATCAGACCTTCAATACAAGAATATATAAATGCAAAATATAGGTCACCAGTGTTACCACTACGCGGAAATATATGCATACATGAATCAGTATTCACATAACCCATTTCGGATGCATCTGAAAATTGCTATATTTTATATTAATTGCACTCATGTATAAATGTATTCTATTATTTTAAAGGCTTTGAGCAGTATCGATATTCAGATGAATCCATCTCGGATTTATGTAAACATCGTTAATACAAATGCATAACATATGCTTTTAAAGTGCATTTTTTCAAATATTGTTAATGTAAATACTGTGAGTTACAACACATAGTGTTATTTACAAGTAAACAATATCAATGAAACTAAATTACCGTATATGCATGGTTGCGTGTCAAGGTAAACAGGTGTGTTGTTTTTACCTGAGTTTATTACATTGATCTGTCTGTCTGATCAATGGCATGCAATTAATTTTGGACGAAGTGAAGATCGGTGTGTGTACGCGCGAGATTTATTTCGGTAAATCTCAAAATGCTGCGCATTTGTCAGACAATACATATTATTACTTTTTTATATAATATAAATGATCAAATCAAGTAAGGGACAATTTGTGCACTTATTATCTTTAAATGTACAAGGACGAGGAGATAAAAATAAACGGTCAAGGCTAAGTTTATGGGCAAAACAGCAACATGCTTATATATTATTTTTACAAGAAACGCACTTTACGAAGGAAACTGTAAACATAATAACACAAGGACTCAATGAGTGGATTATATTTAGTTAATATGGAACAAGTAATAGCAGGGAGTGCTCAATATTTATTAATACAAACTTAAATTATGATATTATAGACAGTTGCATAGACACTAATGGTAGATATATCATATTAAATATTCAATTAGATAGAACCGTATATACTCTTGTAAATGTTTATGCAAACAACGATCAAAGAGAAAGAAACTCTTTCTTTGGATTGCTTAATAATTTAATACAGGAAAGGTATGAAAATATTAGGGGGAGACTTTAATGAAATATTTAAAAACATTGATAGAAAAAGTAGAGTTAAAACAGGAAAAGACAAAAAATCAGTGCATCATTTAACAAAATTAAAAAAGATAATAGCTTAATAGATATTTGGAGACAATTACATAACAATACATCTCAATTTGCGTGGAAAAGGAAAAACGGTGAAGGGAAAAAGTAGAATAGATGTTTGGCTCATAGATGGAAACATAAGACCAGCAGTAAATTTCAGTAATTTATTGGAAACTAAACAGTTCGCTACTTATTGATGACGAATATAAAAATATCATAAAAGAAACAATAAATGCTTGCTCTATAGAATATAATCGCGAAGTCATATGTGATAAACTTTCGTGGGAAATTTGCAAAATTGAAATTAAGGAGCAATCAATAATATATGCAAAACAAAAGCAAAACAACGCAAAATGGTCCTCGAAATATTAGAAAATAGACTGAGCACGATAAATAAATTAGAGGATAATAAACAAATACTGAATGAAAATTTTAAAAAGGAAACAACGGAGCTAGAAAAAACGGAGCTAGAAGCAGAAATAGAACTTCTATATGAAAATAAATCAAAAGGAGCGCAGATAAGATCTAGAGTTGAATGGTTAGCAAAAGGAGAGAAAAATAACAAATACTTTTTGGGTTTAGAAAATTCAAGGCAAACAAGAAAAGTGATAAACACGTTAAACATAAATGGTTTACACATATCTGATAGATCAGAGATTTTAAAAGAAGAAGTACAATTCTACAAAGAACTGTATAGCTAAAAAAAAATTGCATATGATAACGATACATATAATTATCTAAATGAAACAAATTTGGAAAACTCATTAAATGACCAGGATGCGAACAAATGTGAAGGTTTACTTACATACATGGAACTGTCAGATTCCGTCAGGTCAATGAAATGCAATAAAAGCCCTGGTATCGATGGAATAACAGCAGAGTTCTACCAACAGTTCTGGGACCTGGTTGGTGTTTTAGTCACCAACTCTTTAAATGACGGATATATAAAAAGGGTGATCCAGAATACTTAGACGATTGGAGGCCAATAACACTGTTAAATCAAGATTACAAAATTGCAACACGAGCACTAGTGAAAAAGACTCCAAGAAATTTTACCGACACTAATTAACACTGACCAGCAAGGATATATTAAAAACAGATACATAGGATATAATATAAGACTGATTCAAGACATAATCGATTACACTGATAAGCTAGACTTTAATGGGACAATTTTATTTTTAGATTTTAAAAAGGCATTTGATACATGTGAATGGCCTTTTATGCATAAAACCTTAGACAAATTCGGATTTAAAGAGTCATTTAAAAACTGGATTAAAACAATTTATAATAACACAAGCTGTTGTGTTAAAAATAACGGTTGGAAGTCCGTTCCTTTTTGTCAGTCACGTGGTTTAAAACTATCACAACCTGACTACTATGGTGATGTGATTTATAAACTTCGTAAGATTTTTGGTCATGATCACTTTCATACTATCTTTGTTAAACTTGTTAACAAGTTTATCAAAAGAGGTTATGACCCTAACATTTTGCAACGTACTGCATGCTTGGTGGTGGACCCTTTTACAGTTCGCCACTATGCTTTCCTGTTTAATTGTACGATGACCGGACAGGCTGTGGACCCTATGATGACGCCTACCTAAAGCCCATTGGGAAGGTGGCGTTTGATGTTTGTCCATGATCTTTCCTGTCGTGCCCTTAATGGTGTATTCTCTTACTGCTCTGGCTTCTGCCAAGTCATTGAGTACCTTCATTGTGGCTTTCTAGGCTATTGTTTTTTTGTATTATATTTACACGAGCATATTTGTGTTTTACTTATATTGCCTATTGATGCTGCCTTGTTGGTTAGAGATTAGATCATGGCGGGGTTTCCTTTATTTACACTGTCCTGTTTTAATGGGATGACAGTAGGGTAAGTGTGAGGTTTGTTGCACCCTAGAACCGGTTTAAGCCCCCAGTGGCCTACTTTGCCACTGACCGTTCCAAGGCGGTAGCCTTATTGTCAACCCTTTTGTGTTTGTGATGTCGTTTGCATTTTTTATTACTTTTGCCGTTTCGTTTGTCTGTTTGCGTGTTTGTTTTTGTGTTGTGTGGTTGACTGTCGTACTTGAATGCTGCTTTCCCTGTCCGATATTTTTATCCTTTTTTAAAGCAGGAGTGTCCTATCTCTGCTCTTTTATTTCTATTAATAGCAGAGGTATTGGCAACAAATACAAGAAATAAACAAAATAAACGAGGCATACAAGTTAAGGTTAAAGGCGTTGTAAAATCCTTGAAATTATCTCAACTTGCAGACGACACCACTATCTTTGTTACATCGAAAGATGAAATAATAGAGGTAATAAATATAATTGAAATATTTTGAAAACATTCGGGGTTAATTTTAAATAAAAACAAAACCGAAGGTATGTGGATAGGTAAATTAAAACGATGTAAAGAAAAGGTTGGATATATATCATGGCCAGACGGCCCTATTAAAGCTCTGGGTGTTTATTTTGGAACAGATAAAATAAAATGTGCGAACCTTAATCTAACAGTTAAACTTGACACATGCAAACAAACAATACATAACTGGATGAAGAGAAAACTAAAGATTGTTGGTAGAGCTCAAATAATCAAAACATTGATACTTCCAAAATTCACATATATAGCTCAGGCATATATTATACCTAAACTTATTACTAAAAAGATAAATACCATGATATTTACATACTTATGGGAAGGTAAACGAGAACAAAATAAAATAAAAACTCTGATTGGTCTAAAAGAAAATGGAGGCATAGCTATGTGTGACACAGAATCCTTTTTTATTTCATTGAAACTTAAATGGATTAAATCTTTATTGGATAGCACTGATGCTTCATGGCAAGTAATTCCTCAATACTACTTTGGAAAATATGGTAAAGACTACCTAATTTTGCACATGAACCTTGATAATATCAATAGTTTAGAGTTTATACAGACATTACCAGACTTTTATATCTTTTAAAATGTTGGATAAAAATGGGCGGTGGATAAATCCTAACTGTAATACTTTTACTGATATTAGGCAACACATAATATGAGGTAACAAAAACATTAAACTAAAAGGAAAAGTTTTGACTTTCACAAACTGGATTAGTTCATATCTGATATTTATTAATGACATACTAGATGAAGATGGCCTTATATCCCAGAATGTCGTCTACAATAAATTAAATGTAAAACAAAACTGGATAACTGAAATTGCATCCATTCTTAATGCTATACCAGCAAGATGGAAATATATAATGCAATGTGAGGAATCAAAGCTTACAAAAGTTAAAACAGCCTTAAACATTTTTATTTCTACTAAAAACAATATCAAAGTATACTTAGATAAAACTGAAGGACGATATATGTATAGCATGCTGGTAGAGCGAGCTTTTTCAAAACCTTTAATCCACAATACCTGGAAACAAGAATTTAGTTTAAATGAAATAGACTGGAACAGAGTATACTCAACGATGCATCAAATAGAAGACAATAGAGTTAAACAGCTCAAATTTAAACTAATTGATAAAATACTACCAACTCCAGAATTACTCTGCATTTGGAATATCAGAGATACGCCTTTTTGTGTAAACTGCAACAAAGTAGACACATACGACTACTTTTTCATTGAGTGCAACGCTCTACAGTCCTTTTGAAAACACATACAAGTCATATTTAATCAATGCGGATACGAAAAAAACATGGCAGCGCTTAAATACATCATATTAGGCTACAAAATAAATCAGGAAAGTTACAGATTCAGATATGAAATAAGCATAAAACTTGCATATTTAAAACATACATACAGACAACAGAACTTCATAGAAAGGTTTAACAATTTGCTTTAGTATTTACTTACCGAACACCAATAATAGTGCCATAAGTCATAAGTTAATCCTTTTGAATTAACTATATACAGAGACACACGTTAATCCTTTGAAATACACTATATTATAAGACTAGTTTTGCTTTGAAAACATCAACAGGTTTGTTTTTGGTGCAAGACACGTGCCATTCGTGTCTTAATACAAAGCTTTCACGTGCTAGACCCATATATAAGTAAAACAATATATAAAAAAAATAGAAGAAGAAGAGAAAAAAAGAAGAAAAAAAAGAAAAGAAAAGAGCAAAGTTGTTTAAGGGACCTTTCGTGTAGATTTTAATACTTGGCATGTTGCCACGTGTGTCACGTACTGAAAGGGGGAAATAATGGCTTGGGCGTAACGTTTGCTATAAAATCCATTGTCTTATAGTTTTGGCCGGGATTTATCGATAGTTGCTTTGTTTGCAGCAGAAGTTGGACGGCGAAATTCACAGGCAATATGTGGTCATTATTTATTTTATGAACTTTTATCGTACATTTGTGTTCAGTGGGCGGCGCCATCTTGGTTGGCGGTTACGACATCCGGTTAGCTTTTATGTTTCTCAAATATTAACTTGAGACTAGCATATGATTTTGAAGTTACTTTATTAAATGTAATTATTGTAATTGATCATTAATTGTAAAACAACATTAATTTGATAACGTTGTTTAACAGGTACATACGTTAACGTTGGCGTATGACTTAATTATATAAGATTGGTGTATTTATGAACCGACATCTAAAACGTATGTATTATTACAGCCTAAGCCACCCAGTTTTGGAAATAAGCCTCTCGGAGTGGAGCTAAGCCCTTAGGGTGTGTAAGCCCTTTAGGTGATTCGACAATAGAATCAACATATAACGTCACGAGCGGTGGAGACTGACGTGTTCGTTGGCGGACGGACTATAAACCTTAGAATTACACACACGAGCGGTGGAGACGGTTCCCGTACCTGTGCAACATGGCCAGGTTATAGAAACGACAACCCCCGGGACACGAGGTGGGCCCGTTATGAGTCCTCACTGGAGAAACATCATCCACAGCCTCAGTGGAGGTTAATCATCATTATATCGCGTCATAAACCCTTATAGAAGGCATTTGATGACAATCACCCATTGAATTCGCGCATCATCATATTCATGAGCTCTCGCGCATCACAGTTATCGCGCTAGATCATAGATCAACATTGTTATAACTTTAACAACACTTTAGTGTCGTATACAATCAGTCGACACATTCAGTATTTGTGATAATACTAAGAACGTCTTAAACGTCCATGAGAACAGTCTTTTCATAGTTCATCTGTGTATTCGCTTGTTTTTTTGATAATTGCATATATATTTAACATATTTTAAAAGTTGCATTAAACTTATGTTAATGCATTCACCGTCATTGATTCTTTCCTGAGTTAGCCCCAACCAATTATTAGACAAATATTTTATTTCACGATAATATGCATAATAATTGGCTGTTCCGTTTTAACTATCATAATGCATATTGTATAGAAATGTGAATTGTTCTATACTTTGTATATATCATACATCATCACTGATTAAGTGGGAAAAGAAGAACGCAAAGTCATCGCGAAACACGAAGTTTATTTCTTTTGGTAGATTATCGTTCACGGTAATAATCATGGCGGTATGATTAGGCT
The DNA here is from genome assembly GCA_037043455.1 of Cyrtodaria siliqua. Classification (NCBI taxonomy): domain Eukaryota; kingdom Metazoa; phylum Mollusca; class Bivalvia; order Adapedonta; family Hiatellidae; genus Cyrtodaria; species Cyrtodaria siliqua. Next base: position 570,524 of record JAWPHD010000001.1, read on the forward strand.
GTGGACCCTATGATGACGACTACCTAAAGCCAACTGGGACGGTGGCGATTGATGTTTGTCAATGATTTTTCTTGTCGTACCCTTAATGGTTTATTCTATTGTTGCTCTGGCTTCTGCCAAATCAATGAGTACCTTCATTGTGGCTTTCTAGGCTATTGTTCTTTTTTTGTATTATATTAAAACGAGCATATTTGTGTTTTACTTACATTGCCTATTGATGCTTCCTTTTTGTTTAGAGATTAGATCATTATGGGTATTTCTTTATTTACACTGTCCTGTTTTAATGGGATGACAGTAGGGTAAGTGTGAGGTTTGGTGCACCCTAAAACAGGTTTAAAATCCCCAGTGGCCAACTTTGCCACTGACCGTTCCAAGGCGGTAGCCCTATTGTCAACCCTTTTGTGTTTGTGCTGTTGTTTGCATTTATTATTACTTTTGCCTTCTTTGTTTGTCTGTTTGCGTGTTTGTTTCTGTGTTTAGTGGTTGACTGTCCTCCTTGAATGCTATTTTCCCTGTCCGATCTTTTTATATTTCTTAATACTTCGTTCATCTTTATGCAAACCAGCAAATCATAAAACAACAACTGAGTTTCAGTGTTCATTAGAACCATTACCATGCTACTTTTATATCAATGCCTCATATACTCGTAAAAGAAAGTCACTATTTACGTCTTATATATATTTTTATAACATTTCGAGATAGTCCAATTTAAAGAACTCAAACAATATCTTTGTTTTAATTTTGTCAAGCAATTGTACTATAAACATATAGTGCTCAACTCCATCGGTTGTGTACAGTACTGTGTTTAAAGAACTCTGTACCTACGCGAATTAGCAGAGACTATGTATCTGAATTATAAAGAGACCATGTATTCTATAATCGATAGTAAGAGTAGGAAATATTGCCCGACTATTACGTGTCCTTCCCTTCTCTGTAGAACGGTCCGAAATAACCTCAGATAATGTAAGGAATAATCAAGAATTATTTCTTTGGATCTATGAACAACAAAACAGTATTGTTTTGACGATAGAAATGGAAGCAGTGTGTGGTGAAGTGGTTTCAAATGGTTTACACGCATTATTGTTTTCAAATGTTAACCAAATGTCGTAAAAAATCTGTAGAACATATTTAAATATAAGAACGGAATGCGATTTTCTTACATAATTATTCTACTGCAGATGTTTAATTTTGTTCCTTAAAAGCAGAAGTATGTTGATATGTTCCGACATATTTGCTCAATAGTTCAAGTCATTATAAACCACTTGTATTTGTTCAAAAAGAGATCAAGTGCTAAGCGTTTTAAATCCAAACACATGACATCAATTCGTACGCTAATTTGAAAAACTTCTGGTTTAGTCTGATATCAACAACGAAGTAGTACATCATTTTTTAATAGAAATGTACATATATTGGCAATTAATTAAATAAAGTACATACACATTATTCGTTCTTTACAGAATTGTTCAAACACATATGATTACATCGATAACATATAACTAAATGATCCAAAAACCACCAAAAAGAAATTACACTGAATTTATAGACAAGGACTATCACAACTATGGTGATATGATTTACAAAGGTCGTAAGATCCTTGGTCATAATCACTTTCATACAAGTAGCATGATGTACTGAGTAACACTTTGACGTCATAGTGACCATATGACTCTAAATTCCAATATCTGGTAGTTGTAGTACGGTGTAGCCACGCCCCTTTAGTTACCCTAAATTAAACGATTAAATGCTGTGCATTCATCAAAGGAAATGTCACCGACCATGCTACAATATTCATTAAACTTATTAAAAAGCGTATCGAAAGAGGTTAATATGACCCTATACTGCGTGTTTAGTGGTTGACCCATTTACACTATGCTTTCCTCTTTGATTGTGCGATATGGACCCTATGATGACGTATACCTAAATACTTATAGGACATTAGCGTTTGATGTTTGTCGTTAAACTTGTCTTGTCGTAACATTAACGTTTAAGTCTCTTGTTGCTCTGGCTTAGCCAAGTCATTGGGTATTTACCTTGCGACTTTCTAGGCTTGTTTATATTATATATACATGATCAGTTATGTGTTTTACTTTTACTGCAAATTAATGCTGCCTTGTTTGTTAAGTTGTTAAGAGATTTTAACCTGGGGTATATATTTACACTATCCAAGGGTAAGATTTAGGATTGGTGCACCCTAAGACCTGGTTTCAACCCCCAGCGGCCTTTTTTGCCACTGATCGTTCCAAACAGTAGCCCTATTGTCAACCCGTTTGTGTTTGGTGATGTCTTATCTTGCTTTGTATTCATCTTTAAAGTTGTTCTTTGTTTCTGTGTGTGTTTGTGGTTGACTGTCGTCCTTCAATGCTACTTTTCCTGTTCGAATTGTTTGATGCTCTCAAAGGATCACCTTTATCAGTATTTATTATCACTCAGTTTACCCGATCAATCAATCAGTATGATGTAAGATAATATTGACATATTAACTAGATTGCGTTATCGGTCCTGATAAGCGAACATGTGTTAAATAAATACCGCTGTGCTCAAATTCGTTGTTAAAATCACGTGAATCAATATTTATGTGAGGGTTGGTCTAGAAATTCGTTGCTCTGTATGATATTTATAAACAAAAACATCAATAGAACTAAAATAAAAGAATATTTTAAAGTTGTACTTGCTATAAAGTGTTGTCATATAAATGTAAGTGTTCTTATATATACTAATTGTCTCAATCAAACCGAGACTGCAATATTTCGTATGTGTCGTGCTCGGCCGTTTCCAAATGTCCATTATCATACTCTCTTTTATCAATCTAAAACGTACTTACTGGTTAAATTCATTGTCATGGTAATGTAGGTGGCGTTTTAAAGAGAAGAGGTGAATGTCAACAAATGCGGTGAATGATGAATAATTCCAATGGGTGTTTGAGACACTTGCTGAATTGTATATACCATCCAGTATATATTTTAGCTGTATCACTGGGGACTGTTGTTACTCTAAGATGTGAGACTGATATAAATCGTGACCGATACGTCCCAATGTAATAAAAGTTGCGTGGCAAATTATCATTAAAAAAGATGTAAATGAAAGTGCTTTATCTTCCCGTTCCATGTTCTTTAATGTATATCTTGAACTAATGGATGGACAAAATTGTTATGATGGCATCTGATTTTTCCTTTGAAAATGTATTTAATAAATAACGTGATTATATTATCACGATTAACTTAAATGTAATGAATATTCACCTAGCTGTAACCATTTTGCTAAAAGTAATTCTTATTTCGTTAGTGCGAAACAAGAATAACAAGAAAAGTCATAGTATACAATATATACTATGACGACGAGCGGCAATAAGAATGAAAATTGTAGAATATATTTGTTTTAATTCATTGCATTGGATATTGATAACTCGGAAACTAGTTACTGCTTCTGTTTTTGTGTTTGTCCACTGACTATTTCGGTATATGTTTAGAATAAACGGTGCAGTATAGACTTTCTAGAAATATATACATTCAACAAAATTCCTAATCGGTCACCTCAATTTCACCAAATATTTTCTTTTCTTGGAATATCATTCTCTCGGCTTTACTTGTTTTGAATAACATATTTATTTAGGAAAAGGTCCTGAAAGTTTCAGAAAAATCATATAACTACTAGGGAAATTAGGACGCGTTAAAGTCACGAACCCACAAAATCAAAATTACAAAATGTCAGACTTACAATGGAAATCCTATAGTAGAGTGCTCGTTCTTGAAATTTGAAGATCTAACATGTACTCGCAGACCAAGAGACGCGGAAAGGAACTCATTACATGTTATATGTCTAATGAAATGATTTTATAGGTCATTTATTTATGTTTGCCATTTCTTTATTACCATATTGGTTTTTAAAACACTTGACTGTATCTTAAACCAGGTCATTCCCCTTACAATGCAATGCAAAAATATGTGACTTTGTGGATCGAGGGTGTTATAATATAAAGCATTGTTTCTTCAAAAATAATTTAAATATTTTTACCAAATTTTAAATATCTTTACCAAATTTTCAGTTAATGTATATCAAACATTGAACGAGGATTTGATTAATTTTACATGAATACAAATCTTGTGTAAAAGGTAATAATTTCATAAAACTTAGGTGACCGATTAGGAATTTTGTTGAGTGTAGATTGCATAGACAATTTCTATATCTATCGGAACAAACTATATAAATTAGAACTAGAACTAGAAATTCCGTAGCACAAACTGTGATAGGATATATTTACGTAATAGTATCTGTTACATTCCTACCTGTGAAAAAATGCTTTGCGTCAACATTTTCTTGTTTATTTAATGAAGTTATATTATATACTGAACGGGATATTAATAATTTGTCAGATATATAAATTCCAGGTCAGATATGACGCGCCAAATTCAAGATAATGCATGACGCATCGAGTTCCAGGTCAGATATGACACGCCGAATTCCAGGTCAGATATGTCGCGCCAAATTCTGGGTCAGATATGACGGGCCGAGTTCCAGGTCAGATATGACACGCCGAATTCCAGATCAGGTATGAACGCCGAATTCCAGGTAAAATATGACGCGCCGAATTCTACGCCAGACATGATCGAATTAATAACTTAATAGTTGTTCAGTAACATTCTGGATTATTTTTTTTATATATTTTTACAATAACATATACATGTATCGTTTCCTAGTTTCTCTGGATGTGGACTTGTTTGTTAGAGATTTTCTTTTGATGGGATGTACTTATATGTTTGCTAAAGTGTCAAAACATACATCGCGGCTGCAATCTAACTAGTATATATATAATAAATACTGACAAAGATACAACTTGTTAAAGCAAATGATAACAGGACATTTGAACATCACCTGCTTTAGTCCTGTGTTTTTGATCTTGTAGAAATTTTAAACGTTTAGCATATTAGTGCATCACATACAAAAGCAATAAGTATAGTTGGTATAATTGTACAGATGTAGCATTGTGCTGTTTCTTTCTACGTAGACTTCTAAAGTATGTGAACGCAGGTCACAGCGTCTTGCGTGATCGATCCGAACAGAAACTAATGTTGGCTAATAAATCTACATTTTCGCCGAAACATAGATTATTGACAATTGAAACTTGCTGTTGCTGAATATGGCATTGCGATTAATGTAAGCTTTCGGTAGTCAACTAATCTAACGTCTTAACTGAAAATATATCAGTAGCACGTGATTATTTTACATGTCATCTCATTTTATATTATAGAAGTATGGTTATTTGTGTGCACGTTGATTTTTACAGCCTTTGAAGAAGCACGAAGTATTATCGCTTTTTTTTATAAAGATATAAATATATAGATATATAGATACATATATAGATAGAGAGATATATTTATTAGATCTATATATATATATATATATATATATATATATGTATAAACATATATATAAATATATATAAGGGTGAGAAAATACATACATCTACAAAATACCTTTAAATATATATATATATAGATCATGTAATGTGAATCCTCTATCGTATCAATAGACGCCGTGGTTGTCGTTATTTGACGGAAAAGCTCGAAGATATCCAACGCGTTCAAGAGTAAAGTGTTAGTATCACCCAGTTTCCGAAATCAATCTGTTGAGGTTGGCTAGGTGGCCGAGTGGACTAACGCCATTCGGGTTCGAATCCGTTTGTAAGTAATTGGTACACAATTTTCTCTACATACATATATAACAGAGAGCCTTGGATTCCTAAAACGCAACCTACACGCTTCAAGACCCGAAACTAAACAAGCAGCATACTGCTCCATAGTCCGACTAATCCTCGATTACAGTTACTCTGTATGGGATCCGTATCATATCAAGGATATACAGAAACCTAAAGGGATACAACGGAGAGCAGCTAGATTTGTGTGCAACAACTATTCCAAGGCTCCGGGCACAGTTACCAATCTACTATCAAACTTAAAATGGGACTCACTTGAACACAGTAGGTAAACCAGTCGCCTTTCTCTTTTCTACGTTTACAACCAGATCGACATACTCCCTTCTCAGTACTTAATATATATACCCGTCAAACCAGACACAATCATCATCTAGCTTATCAAAAACCCATCACCACAGTTGACTGTTATAAATATTCATACTTTCCTCGCACAATTACAGATTGGAATTCCCTGCCATCACATGTAGTCAGTGCTGACTCGATCCTTGGATTTAAGTCAGGGCTGGCTACATTGCTATTCCTATAGTAAATTATTTACTATCCTCTTTTATGTTTTAACCTGTACAGATAATATTCTTGTCTTCACAGTGATAGTGTATTGTATATTACTATCGGCATTTTTATAGGCATATTGTATTCGCACTAGTTTTTATCACATTGTCTTGTTTTCCTGGGTGGATTGAGTATCTTGGGAAACTTGGCAATCTTTCACTTGTTTAACCCAACACGCATGGCCATATAATCTTAATTAATTATTTGCCATTATTGTAAAAGAAGAAGAAGAAGATTTGATTCATTGATTTTAACTCAGACAACCTCAAAATGGAGGAAGACATAAGAAGCAAAATACTGTTACTGAATAATCATATTCTCCATTTATAAGCTTCAATAAAATATTTTACAATATTATATTTATACTCGTATATACACTATAATTACTAAACAAACGAAAGATTAACTGTAATATGCTTAACAACCGCTTTTCAACACTGCGCACGTTATCCCTTATTATTCATTATCCGAAGAAGGTTCCAATAGACAAGCTGTCCCACAACACTTTAACCATTAATGCATTTGTGAGGATTCTACTCGTTATCCGAAGACGGTTCCGATGCACAAGCTGTCATACAACACTTTAACCAGTTGTAAGTATAAACGTGACTATAATTTTGTTAAAATAAAACACGAGTTATAGAACCTGGTCAGTGATGTTACCGAATAAATTAGCAGTTCAATACATTATGTGAAGTGGTTTCCGAGATGCAAGTAGGTATTCAAGTCGAACAGGAACTATAACATTGACAGAACAAAGTCAACCGAAAACAAGCATTCCAAGCTAACAGCAATAACAAAGAAAACAGAAGCTGTGACAACACAACCCGAACATGAAACAGTGGACAATAGTGGTACCGCCTTAGAACGTTAACTAGCAAATATACCGCTATAGATTATATCAGATTTTAGGATGAATCAAATCAAACATCAATTGAACCTTATTGTCATCCCAATTAAAAAGATCATTGAACATAATGAAATCCAAGTCAGACTATATCCTCTAACAATCTAGAAAGCATTAATAGACAATGCTAAGTAAAACAAAAGACTATCATGAATATATAACTATAAAAAGCTACCACGAAAAAGCCACAAAGCAAGCACTCGAAGACACGGCAGAAGCAAGTGAAACACGTGTTTATATCATTTAGGTCACGACAAGACAAGATTGAAGTTGAACATTAAACGTTACCATCCCATTCAAAATTTAGGTAGACGTCATTATATGGTCGGGTCATCTCTCAATTAAAGCGGAAAGCAAGTAGTAAACTGTGAATGGGTCGACCAATAAACATGAAGCGCGAAGTTTATAGTGCCAAACCGTTTTAGATAAAACAGTATGGAAGTACTGATTTGAAAATTGCCGAACACGATATATATAAAACCATATTGAAAACCGGTATTGAAAAATAGTTGCTGCCGTTCACGCCCTAGTAATTTATAATAAGTGTATTTACTAAGATTTCATGAAAGTGATCATGGACAATGACGAAGGTTGTAAATCACGTCGGCATAGAAGTGATGTTGATATCCTTCTCGTCCCAGAATCGTTCTTAAATTACTTTTATATTTAAAAGGTAGATCATGTCTATGATAAAATAAGGTTGCACAGGTGTTTCGGAGTTTATGGTAAGCTTACAAACAAAACTGTAATCATATTTTTTTTCTAAAAATAAAGTTGACATACTATTGTTAAATTTAAGGGTTAATTACAGTTACTAACTCTGTGATGTTTCCGGTGATGCCGAATACATGTATGATGTTTCCATCCATTACGCGAATTAGTTTCCTAGATATAAGCTCATATATACAATTTTAACAAGGGGACATAGATAAAGACGACGTATACGACGATATGTGTTCTCGAATTTAAATTGAAACAAGCTCAAATAGACTCAGTGCACTGTTCATTCACCGCATATGTAAAAACAAATCTCACATATCACATCACACACCTCTGACTCAGAGCACTTTTCATATACATCAAATGTAAAACAAATCTCACATGTCACACCACAAACTTTGACGCAGAACACTGTTCATATACAGCAAATGTAAAGCCAAATTTTACATATCACACTACAGACTCAGGGAAAAGTTTATATACAGCACACGTAAGAAAACAATATCACATAGAACACCACCAGCATTTGGCTCTAAGCATTGATCATATACTCACCGTTGGTATATAGCTCACATACCTTTAGCTTTTAGCATGCATGTAAATACAACATATCACACATAGCATACTGCCCACTTTTTCCTCTGGTCGTTGTTCATTTAAGAATTGATTTTTCGGCGTTTACGTCGTTTTAAACGCCGGTACAAAATGACAAATGTCATGTAGCGCATTATCACCTTATGGTAAATTTGTCATTTACATCCGGCGTTAAAAAGCCGTATACGCCCTACAAAAATGCAAATCAGTTTTTATATTAACGTTATTTTCCCGACATTGCGATACGACAACGCGACATTGCGATACGACATCGTGACATAATTGTCGCGATGTCGTATCGCAATGTCGCATTGTCGGGTATCACATTGTCGCCCACGACAACGTCGCCCACGAAAACGTGACATTCTTACAATTGTCATAATGTCACCAACGACAACGCGTATCGCAATGTCGCGTTGTCGTATCGCGATGTCGAGTTGTCGCAATGTCTCGATATCGCATTGTCGGGTGTCGCACTGTCGTCCACGACAACGTGACATTATGTCGCGACCACAATTGAAAGAATGTCGCATTGTCGTTGGCGACATTACGACAATTGAAAGAATGTTATGTTGTCGTGGGCGACAATGCGACACCTACAATGCGACAACGCGAAATTGCGATACGACATCACGACATTGCAATACGACATCGCGACAATTATGTCGTGATGTCGTATCGCAATGTCGCATTGTAGGGTGTCGCATTGTCACCCGCGACAACGCGACATTATTTCGCATTGTCGTAATGTCGCCCACGACAACGCGACAATCTTACAATTGTCGTAATGTCATCAAAAACAACGGGACATCGCGACTACGACAATTAGAAGAATGTCGCGTTGTCGTGGCGACAATGCGACACCCGAAAATGTGACAACGCGACATTGCGATACGACATCGCGACACTGAAATACAACATCGCGACATTATGTCACGATGTCGTATCACCATTGTGCGTTGTCGTATCGCAATGTCGAGTTGTCGTATTGCAATGTCGCGATGTCGCATTGTCGTGTGTCGCATTGTCGTCAACGACAACGCGACATTCTGTCGCATTATCGTAATGTCGCCCACGACAACGTAACATTCTTTCAATTGTCGTAATGTCACCAACGACAACGCGACATCGCGACATTACCACGTTTGAAAGAATGTCACATTGTCGTTGGCGACATTACGACAATTGAAAGAATGTTGTGTTGTCGTGGGCGACATTGTGACACCGACATTGCGACAACGCGACATTGCGATAGGAAATCACGACTTTGCGATACTACATCGCGACAATTATGTCGTGATGTCGTATCGCAATATCGCGTTGTCGTACCGGAATGTCGAGTTGTCGTATCGCAATGTCGCATTGTCGTATCGCAATTTCGCATGTCGCATTGTCGGATGTCGCATTGTCGCCCACGACAATGCGTCATTGTATCTTGCCCCAACCGGACACCGTACACTTTCTACTGAGACACCAGATTTGTACGCAGTGCATGCTTGTGCCTCCTTAAATATGAAGTCAAATAGCCTTTTTCTATAGACATATTGGATGCGTGCGTAGACGAGCATAGTACCGACTATATTTAAAAAAGAAGTTTATTTGAAATTAAACTCTATTTCCTGTGCAAGTGAATATACATATAGATATTTATAACAACCATTCGCAAATTCTATATTACAAACATCTAGATATGTTCATTATCTATATCCGACAGAAGGTCGTACATAACAAATTTCTCAACTTAGATCTTTAATGCGGCCTTTTAGTCTGATATAAACATTCTGATACTGCACCTAGAGACTTAGCGTATGATTTTATCATTAACGAAATTGTAAACATGTTTGTTTCAATACATTATCAAACAGTTATATTAAACGTGTAAAATCCGTTAGTAAAGGATATGAGCCGTTACCAACGCACAATTGTTCCATAATGTACTGATAACATGATTGCAGAAATAAGTTTGTTTTACTATCAAAAACTGAACTTCCTGTGATCTGGAAGGCTCGAGGTAGATACAAGCAATACATATGGTTTATTTGTTGAAAATTTAACCATGACACTTCACATCAATCCCTGGTGTATGGTTCATGTCTGTGTTATTATTTGAGAATACGTCTAGGAATTAACTTATTCATCAGTTGCACTTCAGTGTATATATTATCATTTGTAACTTTTGAACGTTTACTAATTCTAACCAAGCCGCATTTTTTTATGCCGGTATAGTCATCAATGTAGTGCTAGCATTATAATGTTTTATAGCAAAATGGGAATCCATGCTGAAATTAGCTGAATATCGCTTTACTTTTGCCTCGGATTTTTTCTTGCAAAATTCTCGCAGCCAAGTTATGTTCACACTAAATGCGAGAAAAACAAAAGGATTTGCGGCAAATTTGCACGCTGCCATTCCACCCAGTAACCCATTTAATTTGTTTGATATGCTACAATGGTCTCCATACGACATGATCATTTCTACAACAAAGTAAGGCAAGCAACAAACGATGAAAACCATGATGATCACAAAGTTCTTATTTTGGCTCTTGATAGAGACGTATTCTGTATACTCTGGAGATGAACTTTACCGGTTTTAAATCTGAGAGTTCTCTTATTGCTGTGTTCATTTGCTATCTAAGCAATTTTCATGAATATTCTGTCGTAGCAGACGATTAGAATAAATAACGTTATGAAGAATACAACGAAGCAGATATACGTGATCCACGCTTGTCTGTGAGATTCTGTTTATTCCAAAATATATGTTCACGTTTCGTCATTCCGTTGGATGTATTGAACTGGAACACTCCGAGCATGGGAAGGGAGCTCAATACTGTCATAATTCACCCTACGCCGGCCATCTTCCATACTTAAAATGGGACTCACTTGAACACAGAAGGTAAACCAGTCGCCTTTCTCTTTTCTACGTTTACAACCAGATCGACATACTCCCTTCTCAGTACTTAATATATATACCCGTCAAACCATATATATAATGCCGGCCATCTTCCATACCTAAAATAGACGATAATATCCATATTAACACGTCACATCAATGGTATTTGTTGCTTTGTGTGTAATTCATTTATCTTAGTCGAGTAACATAACCTCTATTCAGTACATGCCATTACGGAGTAGTGGTCTGCCTTCATTAGAAAAAAATCCAACATTTTATAAGGACCTATAGCGTTTAATAAATCTGACTTAGTCAATATTGCATACAATAGGATCAGTGCAAACCGAAGCAAATGGTAGTTGCACGATGTTTTCGTCGCTGAAATTAATTATTGAATATTTTCAATTCTAAATTACTCTTTTAAAATCTGCATGAGTTATGTTCCTTCATTTCAATTATGTCAAGTTTATAATTGAACACTCATGTGTATTCAGATCACAACGACATTTTAAAATGCCACATCTGACATTGTATTAATAAATATAGCTCTTATTTAATTGGAAGATATATTTATAGTTCTGGAAAATATATTACTTCTTGTAATAGTGGTTGTTCTTGATTTTTTAAGTTATTTAATTAGTGAAGAGAATCATACTTCAGAGCCCGAAGCGAGTTGAAATGGAGTTTATGTCATATATGTTACTCCATAAAGAACTACTTATTTGTTTAAAAGAACTCCGAGCAAACTATTGATTAATTGATGCCTTACAGCACGTCGGCCAATGCGATTTGTGCGAGTTAAATTAATGAACAGTCTGCCCTAACCAATTCCAAATAAGGTTCTCGTGAACAATAATGTAGGCTAAAGCTATGACAAGATATCCTTCAGTAAATGTTGTCTCAGTTACGTTTTGTTGCCTGTTTTTAAGTTCTCCATCAACAGAAACATCTTGATGAGTATTACACTCATTGTTTGTACTGGTCCTTTGGGATCACCGAGCCCAATATGGGTAGCTTTGAAGTAGCATATTTCTTAAGCCGGTGCTTAGGGGCATAATAGGTGTTGCTTCTCACATTACCGCTCATGAACAGGATCAATAAAACCGCGCTTGTTATAATATGTTTACGAGTACAGATTTGTGTATTTGTATTAATTTAGAATAGCATAGCATTGCGTGAAGTAAATGTAATTACCTTGAACTGACAGCGCATATATTTTGCGACATTACGTCAGTAATTATTGTTTGGATATTGTTGAAAACGTGAAGACGGTATTTTAATAATTTATAACCTCTAATGACATTACACACGTGAACTAATTACAGCAAGGCAACAACCTGCATATAAAGCCCGTTTTACTTCAAATTGAAGCTCTTGCACCACTACAAAAATCTCCAGACTGTAAACTTATTGTTTTACTGCTGTTAAAGATCACATTAAAAAATATTGTGATAAAGCTTATGAAAACTCTGGGATTAATTTATGTTGATCTTTTAAAAATGCAGGCGATGTTCTTGATAAAATTTGCAATAAACGTCAAGCTTCTTCTAAAAGTTATTTTTTGTTAAATTATATACAACTTTACCACTCAACCTTATCAAAGTCAAGCTTATTGCTCTCATTCAAGAAACGTTTGCTAGGGAAAATACTACACGTTTGGCCTATAACAATATTAAAGTCTTTTTTACTAACAGCAGCTTAGACAAACCACTATGTGGACTTGCTATAAAATTTGCGAATCACTTATTTTTCTATTAGATAATATTTTTGTCAGGTATGGAACTACCGTTTATAGACACATTGTGGTATCCCGATGAGTACGAACTGTGCACCCCTTGTCGCAGATTTGTTTTTATATTGCTATGAAATATATTTCATGTTGAGTCTTTCACCAGATACCCAGGCAGATGTTATTGAACCCTTTAATGACACCTCTCTGTATCTGGATGACATATTGAACATTGACAATGCTTTCTTTTCTATTGTGGTTAATAATATTTATCCCCAAGAACATCAACTTAGCAAGTCTAATATTTATAATACTTAATATAGCCATAAAAATCTAACAGGAAAAGCAGCATTCAAGGACTACAGTCAGCCACAAACACACACAGAATCAAAATTTAAAGATGAATAAAAGGTCAAAATAGACATCACAAAAGGGTTGACAATAGGGTTACCGCCTTGGAACGGTCAGTGGCAAAAAAGGCCGCTTGGGGTTTAAACCAGGTTCTAGGGTGCACCAACGCTTTTTTTCTCGATTTACATTTAGATGACTTTAATTTTGATATTGTTAATTATCCCCATTTAGATGGGGATGTTCCCTGAGAATCTTCTTATTCGATCTATCTGTCTTTGCCTCTGAACGTTCCATGGCGGTAGCCTTATTGTCAACCCTTTTTGTGTTTGTGACGTCATATGCCTTTATTCTGTATTACCATTGCCATTCATGTTTGTCGTTTTGCGCGTTTTTCGGTTTACTGTTTTCCGTGAAAACTGCATTTCCTGTTCGACTTCTATACTTATTTTAACAAGTTACAGTACGCATTCTGTGACTAAGATGTGTTGCAATAACATGGTGTGTGCAGATTAGCCGATGTTAATGTAAAGTTATTATTCATCAATTAAAAATACACACGTTCAGTTTCTTGTTTGCGTCCAGCACTGTCGTTATATTTTTCTACGAAACTATAAGCAACGAAACCCGGTTTACAGACGAAGCAAAGCATATAAAAACAGATAGGTAAAAACACGAAGATTTAAAACGATGCATGTGGAATTGTGGTTTCATGACGCAAAGTTTTGACATTTGTTTACGATTGTAGTTTTAAATGCTGGCATAAATGTGTGACATTAACTTTGCAGCCAATGTTCTGAATAACGCAAAGCAAGGCAATTGGCCACCAAATGTATCAAATACGCAATGCAGGTAGCATGTTTGAAATATCTTTCAACAACATAATACACAAATGTCACGCGAGCTTCTAATTGCTTGACACCATTACTGAATGATTACATCTGTATCAAGTTAGCAGTTAATGCAATAGTGTTCTAAAATTAAATGCTTAAATACGATTAAGACAATTCAAAATACTCTTTCGGAAGATTAGTTTAGTCAACATGATGTTTGGCACGTGCTTTGAGTTGTTTCTTTGTGAATTGCATGACGCCTTTCTGTAGAAACTGTTTACACAATAATATGGCTTAGAACTTCAACTTAAAAAAGCTAATATTTCTGATACTAACGCTTCTTTTCTCGATTTACATCTCTCCGTTGAAAATGGTGAAATAATTAGCAAAATGTATGACAAGAGAGATTATTTTAATTTTGATATTGTTAATTATCACCATCTGATGTTCCCCGAACAACTTCTTGTGGGGTCTATGCGTTTCAACTTATTTGTTTTTCTAGATCTTGTACTCGATTCGTAATCTTTGAATAACTACTCCATCAGGGCTACCGTTACCATAAACTTTGTAAAATCTTTGCAAAAGTGTTTTATCGTAACCCTGATCTTCTTTCCAAATATAAAAGTGATTTAAGAACTCTTCTGCGACAAGGACTATCACAACCTGACTTCTTTGGTGATGTGATTTACAAACTTCGTAAGATCCTTGGTCACTTACACATACTATCTTTGTTAAACTCGTTAAAAGGTTTATCAAAAGAGGTTATGACCCTATCCTTTTGCAACCCATTGCATGCTAGGTGGCGGACCCATTTACAGTTCGCCATTATGCTTTCCTCTTTGAATGTGCGATGACCGGACAGGCTGTGGACCCTTTTATGACGTCTACCTAAAGCCCAAAAGAACGGTGACGTTTGATGTTTGTCTGCAGTCTTGTCTTGTCGTGTCCTCAATGGTTTATTCTCTTGTTACTCTGGTTTCGGCCATGTCATTGAGTACCTTCTTTGTGGCTTTTTAGGCTCTTGTTTTTTTTTTTGTATTTATATATACACGAATATCTTTGTGTTTTACTTATATTGCCTATTAATGCTGCCTTGTTGGTAAGAGAATCGTTCTTGGAGGGGATTTCTTTATTTACACTGTTCCGTTTTATTGGGTTGGCGGTAAGGTAAGTGTGAGATTTGGTGCACCCTAGAACCTGGTTTAAACCCCCAGGTGCCTTTTTTTGCCACTGACCGTTCCAAGGCGGTAGCCCTATTGTCAACCCTGTTGTGTTTGTGATGTTTTATTTGATTTTTTCTTCATGTTTAAATGTGTTCTTTGTTTCTGAGTGTGTTTGTTGTTGACTATCGTCATTGAATGCTGCTTTTCCTGTTCGATTTTTATATCTATCTTAATAGTCGGGGCGACTTTTAGCGCCGCCACATAGCACCAAACAAACGCTAGTATGAATGGCAATAAACACTGAAAGGTAGATTCTTGGAAGCACTAAACCAAAAAAACTGAAACAAGTAGCAGACTCATTTAAGACACCTCTCACGCCCCCTAACACTGTTCTATTCTACTTTTAAGCCACACATACTTGGATGTATGATCCTAACGGATCTTACTTATTTGGGAGACAGGTGAAAGACACAGATACCTTCACTAAGAATATATTACCAAATCAGAGTACATATTGACACAAAGAAATAGGTATAAGAGGAAATGTAGATTTCACACAAAACAGTCAAACAAAATACGCACTAAAACAAATAACAATTACAATTTTGATAAAAAGCAAGGCATATGACATCACAAACAAAATGAGCTGACAGTAGGGATACCACCTTGGAACTTTCAGTGACAACGAGGTCGGTGGAGGATCTTAGACCAGGTTTAAGACCACGTTCTATGGAGGATCAAACCGCACTCTTACCCTATTGTCATCCCAATAAAACGGGACAATGTTAATAAAGAGATCCCCGTAATGATACATATTCATTGTCGCATTACAACATAATTATTGTGCTGATGCTTATTCTTACCGGCATATTTTTCTTCAAGGGCGCCTGTATACCCTGATGCCTGTCAACAGCTATGACAACCAGTATGTAGTTGTTAGACATCCTAGAAAAGCTTTGTTGAAACTTGACTAGTCGACACATAACGGGACTGCGGACCACAAAAGCTGTTAAAGTACGGCCAAAAGTATTACCAAAATCATATTAAAATCATGGCGGGGATTTCTTTATTTACACTGTCCTGTTTTAATGGGATGACAGTAGGGTAAATGTGAGGTTTGGTGCGCCCTAAAAACCGGTTTAAACCCCCAGTGGCCTACTTTGCCACCGGCCGTTCCAAGGCGGTAGCCCTATTGTCAACCCGTTGGTGTTTGTTATGTCGTTTGCATTTATTACTACTTTTGCCTTCTTGTTTGTCTGTTTGCATGTTTGTTTCTGTGTTTTGTGGTTGACTGTCCTCCTTCAATGCTACTTTCCCTGTCCGATCTTTTTATTTTTATTTATGGATAAAAGCATTCAACCTTGAGAGGTGGTTAAACCGGAGTGTCTCTCGGTAGTTGCATGTCATCCATGATGCCCTATAATGCCGACTATGATCGCCATATACAGAATAGGGAGACGTGATATTTTATCTAATCCGATATCATGAACACTCTCGATATCATGTTACACTTAATGCTACCATTGGGATATTTATATAATTAGTCTTAGCGCGAATTATTTAATGATAAAAGTGGGAGGGCGGAAAGAAACATGTTTTTTTATCCAAACTCGCTATTAATGCTTTTATCTGTACGAGCGATTGGCGTGTTAAACAGACATGTCTTTACATGTTATCTTAACATTGGCATTAGCCGTCATTATATTAGTCGGTACTCATTATCGTTTTATGTGTTTGGGTTTAGTATTGAAAGATAAAAGTCATAAATTGTGTAGAAACATTATTTATTGGAAAAGATTATTGGCTAGATTTGCGTGGCAGGCATTTTAAAATTACCGGAAGTACACAAATTGTGCATGATTACCGGAACAATTGAATGGTATTCACGTTAAACACACAGTCTTTTCCTTGTTGTATTTCAAAGGCCGCACTGTAATTTCACAAACTGTATACACGCATGCATCTATATTGTTGAAAAGGTATTTAAGATTGTTGAATTTGAAACGGATATGAAGGTCCTAAGATAGGCTTCAACAAGCCTGACACGTCTAACTATAACAACGGACTTTTGGTATTTAACTAAAATTTGGAAAAAGCAAAACCTAGGATTGGCATTTTCAATTTTCAAAATAATAGAATGATTTGTTTCATTGACAGACATTGATGAATTAGTAGTGAAATGTCTTTGCTAAGATTGACATATATACATCCGACCAATTACAAGAACTTTATTTCTAAACAAATATTATATATATGGACACAATGATAAATACATGCTTTAGACATCAAACAGAAGAAAAAAAACAGGGACTAATGTTTCTAGATAAATATCTCCTCTTTATTGCATTTCCTTGTAACTCATTTAACAGCACACAGAGCAGTCGTAAAAAAGCCTGAATAGATCAGTTTATTATATTTAAATATACTTTCTTACAATGTGCTGCCCATTAATTTGATTGTGAATACAATTCGTCTATTTATATTCAATTGGCTCTTCTGACATTATATTATTGCATTTATTAATGGACTGTATTGTTCTCTGTAATTTCATAATTCGTTATTTAATTGCACTCGTCCATAACGTCGTTACTTGAATGTATTTGATAAATTCGTCACTTTATTACTCTTTACTTAATTGCTCTCTGTTAATTATTTACATAATTGTACTGTGTATGCATTCGTTACTTTGTTCACTCTGATAACTCTGTTAATTTGTGTTAAATCGTGTTTCTCATATGATTTAACATTGTCTCCTATAACTCTATTTAGAATGACATAGTACTAAATGGGTGGGTAATTTATTTTGTAAATATGCATTATTTGTACTATGATGAGACAGAAATAAAGAAGTTATATATTAGTGCACTCGTTTATATAATAATTTCTTTAGGGCATTCTACAAACATAATTGCAATTCTTTATTGAACATTTTTTTTGATAGCAGTTAATACAGAAATACAAATGTATTGATGGATGAGCCCCACAATGGTTATATAATAAACATAATAACCAAATGCAAATCCTTTTTTTTTTTTAAACCTTTGCTGTTTGAAAACTAGTATATTGTGTACGACTACATATCAAATTGCTACACAGGCTCATCGTGGCAGAAATTTGCATTGCAATATATGTTGATACTGCCATTTTAAAGAAAATATGCTAATGCGGCATTAGGTGTTAAAGGTCATATTTGTTTGTTCAGAAAGTAGTAACGAATTTCCATAAACATATGCCCTGTTCCATAATAAACCATAATAGTGTAGGGAAACAATGCCAATTGGATCATTAAATACGCTTGGCTAAATACCAAACTAACAAGAAGTGTAAAAGCCATTAGTTTCCGGAAAAGAATTGGAAATAAAAGCCGTTTAGACTCTCAATGCGTAACATATAACCCACATAACCCTATCATTTCCAATATATAACATTATACTTGTTTACGCAAATGGTTCATTGTTATTGGCCAGTATATAATCCCGTGACGCTTCATAATTGAGCAGTCCTGCGTTCTAGACTCTCAAGAGGGCAATATTAATTCGTCCTTCGGGGACAATCACTACAACTGATGCAAGTGTGTTTTTTTTTGTTATAAACTAAAACGATATGTCATTATTTTCTGGTTTAGAAACTGAATCGACGTCATTCTAATAATCTAGACGTAGTGCACAAATCTACACATTTCATCCATTCTAAATAAGTCATTAAGGCTATTAAACATTAAGTTTTCCTTATCGATTTAAGGGAGTGTATATCCTTTCCGTATTGGCTATTTCAATATTGCATTTCAGTGTTTGCGTGGCATGCACAAAATTGATTGCTTCAATGGATGTGACACTGCCATTCCACATTATAACAACGTGTGCATCTTTTAAATATAAAGTATGCTTTATGTGTGACATATCTATCGACGATGCAGCTGAAAGCGTAATTGGCGTTTTGATGCATAATACCCCAGTAATAACCGCGACAATGTGTCTGGATTTATAACACAATACACTCTAACATGCAACATCCCGTTCGAATATAGAATAATTGAGCATTTGTGAAACAGAGTAAATGGCACAATTCACTGAGATGTATAGACACTGTTTAAATTAATATACATTTTTAGCTTGCAATTACAATGTTATCATTCCGAACTTTGGAGATCGCAGAGCCCGATATTTATATAAAAATATCTGTCGTACATTCTCTAAAACTACTTTTGTTTTGTTACTTTAATTTAAAATAGGTGGTTCCACTCTTCTAGCCTTTAAAGGTTCTGAGTATTGTTTAATAGCGTTTATGATATGTTGTCTGCTTTTCAATTTAGTTCATTGATACTCAGACTTCAGAACTTCTGCTTCCAACTAAAGTCCATTTTGTTTAATTTGTCCACTGTGTTCTCGATTAGAGCAAGGCATTGTGTAAGAAACTGGGACCATACGCAACTAGCCGTAAGTGAATGGTAGCATGCAATTGTTCACTACTGTTCATGAACAGTATGCAATATGTGTTTGTATTAATCGTGTTCGGCGATTTATAAATTCTTTATTTCATACTCTTTTTTTAAGAAAAAGACAGTGCATGTATCTCAATCGTGTATGGTACAAGCTTTATAAACTTGGAATTAATGCTAAAATGTTAAGAAACAATATAAATTGTTGGATAGTTGTAAGACGATATCGCCCCTTTAAATCTCAAAAATGATTAAATCATAGTTATAGAGGCGACACTGAGTGAAAGAAATTAAAAGTAGATATAACAATCGAAAAAGAAGTGGAGCATTCCAGAATGACAACCAACCACAAACACACACGGAAACAAAGAACAACTTAAAACGATGAATAAAAGGAAACATAAAACATCAAAAACACAACAGGGTTGTCAATAGGGATACCGCCTTGGAACGGTCAGTGGCAAAATCAGGACCGCTGGGGGTTTACATCAGGTTCTAGGGTGCATCAAACCTCACTCTTACCCTATTGTCATCCAAATAAACGTGACAGTGTAAATAAATATATCACCGCCAGTTTATAATCGCTAACAAACAAGGCAGCATTAATAGGCGATATAAGTAGAATACATGAATGATCATGTATATATAGAATAAAAATTGCCTAGCCACAAATGGGTAAACCAAGAAACATGCAGTGCGTTGGAAAATTATAGGGCATTAACCTCTTTCGATACACCATTCTTTTTTTTTTTTCTTAGCCTCGCCTAATAAACTTGATAGTAAAAGGCACTGACATAATATTCTCTATATGTATCCATGGACTGATTCAACCTCAGTTGAGTTATCCAAAGTGTCCCTGCTGCGTTAGAATACATACTGAAAAGTGTATCCATTGGAAGCAAAACACACAAACAAGAGACACAATTAGCAGACTCGGAGTCTGTTCATGAGAGATAATGTAGGGTTCAACACCTCTCACGCCTCCTAGCAACGGCTTAAGCGATATTATTCTTAAAAGAAACAGAACTTGTTTCTTGATGATCCCAGCGGCCCTGTAATAACACTACTAATTTGTAGTCGGGTCGACATTGTTTTCGTATTAAGTCGAAGTTCAATGTATAGAATAGGGTTGATAAAGCGATACGATGTTGTACCGTATTCGATTAGACATTGATTAAAGATAAATAGTACTTTGTCCATATTTGTCCTGTTTACAAATGCATTCGTAGACAATATATCATATTACTAAATTACCAATAATTGAACTTATTAATAACCATGTTATGTTAATGCAATCAAAAATTCAAATGGAATGAAACACATTAGAAACTTATGAATCCCTCTTGTAACGATATTTATTATATATATGTTTAAATATGTGCTAGTATAAAGAATAGTAAATGGGTATTTTCATATCACACCCTATATCAGGACTGAGACACCATATCAGCCCGAGAGCTTTAGCTCAAGGGCTGAATTGGGTCGAGGCACCATATCAGCCCGAGAGCTTTAGCTCAAGTGCTGAATTGTGTCGAGAGCATGATATAGGGTGTGATATGAAAATACATATGTTTTATTCTAATAATCATATACTTTAACAATGACTTTGTTGAACTGTCAACTTCAGCTAACATACTACTCTGTTTTCCAGGGAGAAAACAATAATATTATTAATAGATATGATCCCATTCTGATGTGTTCATGTCTGTCGTGTAAGTGTAGATCTTCACCACATTGTTTTCCGAAATTTGATTAAAAATGAATGCCATTGAATTTGAAATTGTCTAATTCAGAAAATGAATGATCACACGTGGTGATTTCATCCAAAGATGGTTCTATATCATTGAGTTTATTATAAATTTCTCCTTATGATCCGTGTATTATGCCTTATTTCTTTCTTTATTTTACTATCTTCTATCTCTTTTATTTCATCTTCTTAGCATTACTAGTCGATTCATTTCCGTTGAGATATGATCAAAAATAAAAGCTCAACGTACACATGTAATCTGGCGCGAAAATATGATGGAATACAGACGTCAAACCACAACGCGTGACAACTCGTATACATTCGTAACTAATTAACTAATTCGTAATTTCCGTATCACTCCGCTGAAAGAGTAATTAAGAACATTCGGTTATTTCCGTGATATGACATTTTCTTACCCTTTATTTCACGCGTGTGATAAAGCTTTATTGCCCGGCAACTAAATCCTGATTGATATGACCAGCTGGGTCTATTTCGTATCGTATATTTCAAAACAACTTATTTATAGGGAAGTATGTGATAAATAGATTTACTGCAGTCTAACCTACACTGATATATGTTTTAGGCTTAACGTCTTATTATTAAAATAAAAGAGCATATTGTAGTAAAGAAGCTTGACTCCATGCAGTATAAATTAGGCTATTCGTCGAGTATATATTCGTGAATTTATATCACGTTCATGTTAAGTGTTCGATCGTGATACTGTGAGTCTATGTTTCGGCTGGAAAAATGGTGCACGTCTAAATGAGGGATTCTGTATTGGGATGAAGGGTGAATGGTTGGTACACCACGTTGAATACACGATAACGGACCCACATTAAAATAGCATTTTACATTTATTCGAACAAACTTATCTTTGTGTTATATTTATATTGCATACAAATGCTGCATAGATAATAGAGGATATAGCATCGCAGAGATTTGTTTTTGATTAACGCTGTCCCGATTTATTGGGATGGCAATATTGTAAATGTAAGGTTTGGTGCAAAAAGTGGCAGATTTCGGCACAAACCGTTCCAAGGTGGTGGTTATATTGTCAACCCGTTTTATGTATGTGATTATCCTTGTAATTGTTGGTTGTTTCTTTGCGTGTTTGTAAAAGTTTTATCAAACGAGGATTTGGGAGTCTATGTTTCTCAACTTATTCGTTTTTTCTAGATATTGTACTCGAGTTGAGGACTTTAATATTCGTTATCTTTGTATAACTAAAAAGCTACTCCGTCAAGGCTACCGTTACCATAAACGTCGTAAACCTTTGCACACTTTTCCTAACATAAAAGCAATTTAAGAACTCTTCTGCGACAAGGTCCCATATTCTCGAAACTTTTGAGTCGAAATCTCAGACTCAAGCTCAGTTATACAGAAATAAAATCTTACTTATCGGTCATGGAATGAACTGAAACTTTATAAAATCGAGATAATCATCAATTACAAATTTCCTGAAAGTTTCGGGAAGAAAAAATCACTGAAGAAAGTTACAGATAAAGGAAATACAGTCAAACCTCGATAGCTCGAAGTCAGCGGGACCATAGGGATATGTTCGAGCTATCGGTGGCTTCGAGGCATCGAGGTAACGGCAAAAACCAAAATATCTATCCGAATTTGTGTACCACCCGAAATAGTGTTACTTGTGTACGTGATGTATCGTTCTCAGTATGTTTTTTATGTTCATGCATGTTTGTTTAAACCTCATAACGGATATATAACATGTAATTATTACACTGAAAATACAAGGAAAACTGCAATAATGTGTTTGTTTTATCATTTATTTAACGAAATATCACACTAATAGATTTTACAATACATTCCGGAAGTCCGAATAATAAGAACAAGGTAAGACTGGTTTCCGTACATTATTTAATTAGAAAATCAACCGTGTTTAATTTATCGTAATTAACAGTAAACGAAGTTCACTAAACATAAGTTGTATCTGTCTATTATCGCTTTTCAGTCATAAATGTTCGCACCTTTAACAATCAACTTTATCTGTTTTCGCACTATGATCGAACTTGCTACAAACAAATACAAACGCGTCGATTACAATTAATATGGCCAACGTCGCATGGCAACGGATCATCACCTTCGATTAAGCGAGGTTTAAATTCACACAAAAATGGATCTTCGGACCGTAAAAAGTATTCGAGCGAGCCGGGGTATTCGAGAAATAATATTCGAATAATCGAGGTTAAATTACATTGAATTATATAGGAGTTGTGTCGGGACCGAAAAATGTGTTCGAATTACCGATGGTATTCGAATCACCGGTGTTCGAGCTATCGAGGTTCGACTGTATATGAATTCTGAGCTTGAGCATAACATTTTAGCTGAGCAAGTGTCAAGAATATGGGCAAGGACAATCAAAACCCGATTTTTTGTACTGCTATGAAAGAGATTTTATGTTGAGTTTGTCACCTGCTAGCCAGGGAGAAATTATTGATGCCTTTAATAATACTTCTCGGTATCGTGATGACATACTCAATATTGATAATCCGTTCTTTGCTCATATGGTTACTAACATTTATCCACCAGAGCTCACGTTGAATAAAGCCAACAGTCGGATACTGTAGCAGCATTTCTCGATCTTCATCTCTCGATTTCAAATGATTGTATTCATACTAAAATCTATGATAAGATAGATGATTTCAATTTTAACATCGTTAACTATCCACACCTGGATGGAGATGTACCTCGTGCTACCTCATATGAGGTGTATATCTCCCAGCTCATTCGATTTGCTAGAGCGTGTAATGATGTTATAGACTTCAATGATCGTAATCAAGTTATTACAAGTAAACTTCTTCAGCAGGGTTTTCGTTATCACAAACTACGTAGATATTTCTCTAAATTCTACCGCCGCAACGAGGGCCTGCTGGAAAAGTACAACACCAACCTTAAAACACTTCTGCGACTAGGCATATCAAAACCCTCATTTTATGGAGATGTGGTCTATAAACTTCGAAAGTTAAAGGGGTCTGACGTGTTTCCTGACCGCTTTACAAATTTAATCAGGAAGTTCGTCAGAAAAGGATATAACCCCTTGGTTTTACAGCGCACTGCATGTTTAGTGATTGACCCCTCTACAGTCAGTCATTACGCTTCACTTTTCACTTGTGCGATGACTGGACTACCACTTGGGACTCTATGATTGTACCTACTGAAACCCCAACTAAGGGAGGTGGGTGCATGAGCTTTCGTCCCTCGGGTTTTCTGGTCGTACCCTAGATTGGTCTTCTCTTTAGATGCAACTACTATGGTTGTTCAGTACGAATCTGGATACATCCTGAGATGTTTATTATTTTGTATGTATATCTTTAGTTGGTTTCCCTGGATGTGGACTTTATTGTTAGAGATTTCCTTTTGATGGGATTTAGTTTTGTTTACACTGTCTTGTCTATTTGGGCGCTGAAGACAGGATAATAGCGAGGATTGTGCGCATATAAAATCGATTCAATCTAACCAGTAGGTCTAATTGCCTACTGACCGTTCCAAGTCGGTAACCCTGTCTTCACCACCCTTTCTGTTGTTTTTTGTCTCTTTCATTGTAGTTTCAAGTCCTCGTTTGCAGTACAGTGCGGACCTACGATGCCATTGCTTTCGGACGCTGTGGTTTCTATAGGACCCTATATATCATTTTCCTATCGTCCAGTCTCAATTCTAAGTGGAGCTACTCCAGATCTAAATTTAATAAATTCGGATCTATTTAACTTCGCTAAAATTGAATTGCAATATTCTTCTGTTTTGAAATCACTTTTCAATAGTTTATACTTTCTAAGCTTATTTCCAGCTCTACCATTAACACCTACATCGCTATTTATTTTGTCTTTCCAACTACAAATAAAGGTTTCAAATATACAGGTACTGAATCTTTGTACTAAACTTGTTTTGGTAATTGGGCTATTGACATTAACATATGCTTTCAAATTATTATCATTAAACGTCTTTTTAACCCGAAAGCACCTGTTTTAACAAGTACTGCTAGATTTACAAAGACAATTTGAGAAAATTCCTTAGGTAATTCGAGAAGAATGTATATTGACTAATCTAGCCCAATAAATGCCAATGCATTACCATTGTGTACAAATTTGTGGAGTCCATCCCATTTCACAGACAATTGCCGTATTGGGTGTATTCTTTCAAATCCTAGACAAAATCGCATCGCTCTATTATGCAAATCATTAATACATGAAAACGTTATATCACCCCAAACTGCAGCACCTTGTAGAAGACTGGCCATACCATCGAATCATAATGTTTTTTATATACCTTTTATTGAAAGAGACAATGTCTGTAATGTTTAGCTTATAAAACACAAAATAATTGCGTTGACAAACATTACACACCAACCATTATTAAATATTTACTGAACAAAAAAAGAAAATAGCGGTACAAACAATGTACCGATTAGTGGGATTGAACCCACAACAAAATACACTCGCGAGTCAATAGTCGACTTCGCTGTCAACTGAACTAAGTGGGCCAGATGTACTATGACTTACTATTTAAAAATATGTAATGTCGTAATAATTTCGGTGGAATATATATTTTCAAAACACACTTGACAGCGCCCATGGCTTTATTCGTATCTTCATCTAAAACATGCCATTTAGTGCATTGTTTGAATTTAAAGTGCAATCCATAGCAATAACACACGAATACTTTATCTTTATAAGGATATAATTCTATGTGTTGTATGTTGCTTTTCGTTTGTTCAGTTCACTCGAACGCCATCTGAAGTGCATATGAATATTGATTGTATGAAACGTCGATCTGACGTTACCTCCAAGGCAGTGTTGTCAGATATTATAGCGGAGAGTATCAAAGCGTATTTGGATATGCTTTAAATGAGATTGAGCATCTAAAGATAGAACATTGTACAGAGTCTGGAGACAGAATCCTTACAACAGTATGGCATAAAAACATACAAACAAACCAAATCAGAAACAACTATAGAAACTTATAGTAACATAGCGTATCGAGAATGTAGAATCTTGATAAACGAATAATATAACTAATGATTAGGTCAACCTTATTAAACGGCGTATATGGATAATTATACACTCGCAACACACACATTTATATTTATCATCCAAAATTCTAATACTCGTTGTAACTCACTTTAAATATTTTGATACAGCAAAATATACCGGATCCGTCGACCTGAGTGCCAGATTTATTTTAATTTACTAAATATGTATTTTTGTTTCCTTTTGCCAATGACCATTACTAGGCGATAGCCTTATTTTCAACCCGTTTGATTTGGGATAACACATGCCTTGTGTCTTCTGAACATTGCCATTCTTGTTTGTTTTAAGACGTGTTTTTGGTCTACTCCTTCGGTGAAGGCTACATTTCCTGTTCTACCTCATACATTATTTACATAAATAGTCGGCAATGTCTATCCGCATTTATTTAAAAAAGCAAAAACGTATCCAAGTAAATCAAATGTGTTCTGACAATAACTAAGCAAATTAAAGGTCGAACTCGATACTTCCTGTTACATTCTTCATTTCTAAACGTCGTGTTGAGACGACAGTTGAGACGACATCATGACGAATATAAGTTGTATTACTCTCGATAATGTGGTTAAAGGAGAAATCATTAGTGACAAACCTATCTTACAAACCATATTAGACCACTAACAAAACTGAAATGGTTGGTTAAGTATTTCTAGAAGTGTATAGGCTGTCTTGATATATTGACAGTCTAAAATACTTTTTTGTTGTATTTTTTATAGAATATACGTTCGTTATATTTCAAAAATGTAGTGCAATAGAGATGTCAGGTTGCAGGTGCAATGTTGTTATGAAAGTAAATATAAAATATAGATATATAAATCGAACAGGAAAAAGTAGCATTCAAGGACGACAGTCAACCACAAACCCACATAGAAACAAAAAACAGCTATATATAAAAATGAATAAAAGGCAAAACAAGACATCACAAACACATAAGAGTTGACAATAGGGCTACCGCCTTCGAATGGTCAGTGTCAAAAAATGCCGATGGGGTTTAAACCAGGTTCTCGGGTGCATCAAACTTCACACTTGTCCTACTTCATCCCAATAAAACGGGACCATGAAAATAAATAAATCCCGACAATGAACTATTCTCTACCCAACAAAGCAGCATTAATAGGCAACATAAGTAAAACACAAAGATGCTCGTGTATATATATAAATACATAAATTAATAGACTAGAAAGCCACAAAGAAGATACTCAGTGAATTTGCAAAAACCAGAGCAACAATAGCCAACTTACAGAGAATAAACCATTGAGGGCACGACAAGACAAGTAGTAAAAGTCGAACCGAACATGTAGCATTCACGGACCACTGTCAACCAAAAACATGCACAGAAAAAAACAATTATTACAAAGACGAAAAAAGGCGAGATATGACATCACAAACATAACATTGATAAAACACATTGGAACGGTCAGTGGCAAAACTGCCACTCAGGGGTTTAAACCAAGTTCTAGATTGCACCAAACCTCACTCTTACCATATTGTAATCCCAATAAAACGAGACAGTGTACATAAAAATATCCTCTAACAAACATGGCAACATTAATAAATAAGCAATATAAATAAAAAACATACGTGGAAGTTACATCATTGGAGTGCAAATAGCAATGTGTTCGTAGTTTATTTAAATAGGTCAAGTATTTTAGAAATTATGGTAAGTGAAAAATAGCAACTTTACCCTACTGAACCAAAAACATTCTTTCATTTGTTTGCTTTACTTTTGGTTTTAATATAAAAAGCAGTTGTTTTTTCGCACTGAGTAACATCTTTTATTTCATTCCGAAGTGATTCACCTCTTATTGTTTAACCCTTCTCTAACGCATTTCATTATGTTAGACAGTTTTACTCAAGAACCTGTTCAAATAATACTAACTGACATCACGTTTTAGACGATTTAACGTCCCGTGACATGATTTGCGGCGGGTTATGGACTTAGCGTTTGATGTTTGTCCATGATCTTTCTTGTCGTGCCCTTAATGGTTTATTCTCTTACTGCTCTGGATTCTGCCAAGTCACTGAGTACCTTCATTGTGGCTTTCTAGGCTATTGTTTTTTTGTATTATATTTAAACGAGCATATTTGTGTTTTACTTATATTGCCTATTGATGCTGCCTTGTTGGTTAGAGATTAGATCATGGCGGGGATTACTTTATTTACACTGTCCTGTTTTAATGGGATGACAGTAGGGTAAGTGTGAGGTTTGGTGCACCCTAGAACCGGTTTAAACCCCCAGTGGCCTACTTTGCCACTGACCGTTCCAAGGCGGTAGCCCTATTGTCAACCCTTTTGTGTTTGTGATGTCGTTGCATTTATTACTGCTTTTGCCTTCTTGTTTGTCTGTTTGCATGTTTGTTTCTGTGTTTTGTGGTTGACTGTCCTCCTTGAATGCTACTTTCCCTGTCCGATCCTTTTATATTTCTTTGTACTGATGTTTGTAGAGCCTTATCTTTTCTTATGGATAACATCTTTATAAGATACGGTAAAACTATTTACCGCCAGGTTGTTGGTATCCTATGGGTACTAACTGTGCGCCACTTGTTGAAGATTTGTTTTTGTACTGCTAAGAAAGAGATTTTATGTTGAGTTTGTCACCTGCTAGCAAGCGTTAAATTATTGATGCCTTTAATAATACTTTTCGGTATCTTGATGACATACTCAATAAAAATAATCCGTTCTTTGCTCATATGGTTACTAACATGTATCCACCAGAGCTCACGTTGAATAAAGCCAACAGTTCGGATACAGTAGCAGCATTTCTCGATCTTCATCTCTCGATTTCAAATGATTGTACAGCTATAGAACCGTTTTATTACCGAGCACAAACTAGTTTGAAACGATAGCTAAACGAACTCAAAACGCGGCACAAATCAAACGCGTTTAACTGGGTTTCTGCGGATCAACCAATGAAAATTGAAGAAAAACGTTTCCGTTTCCAACGTTTTTTCTGCTGAAAACGGGTTTGTCTCATTCCGAGTTTTTGCGTTTGTAAGTTTAGACAATCAGGTTGCTGATATTTAGTTTGGCCAGTCAGAACACGAAACGCCTAAACTGTAAACGGTGACTGAGCAAACGGTTAAAAACGGATTTCTGCGTTTTTCCGTTTGACCAATGAGAATGCAGATCATTTAACCACTAAAACATTCCGTTGCGCTAAATAAATATTTCGTAGCAGACGCATACTATTTTATATTAGTGGCGATACTCTGTTAAGCTATACACGGTGTTGTATAAATAATGAGTTACATAGCTATATGATACATGTATATTTATTTGCGTTAATGGGATAAACACTTTAAGTGGACTGAATAAACAGGCGCCGCGCATGAAATGAATGACACGCTTACTGCGTGTGTGTGTACTAGGTGTTAATTGTGTAATTTTAGGGAAGGGCCGTAACTAATGTGGGTAGAACTTGTGGCCCGACCCGATTGCATTGTACTTGTACATATATGGCAATAAAATATGTTTAAATCAAATCAATTGTGCAATTGTAATAACTGACACGCTGAACGGCGGAGTTTAAAATGTTACGATTAATTTCATGAAGGTCTGCGCTCCCGTTATTGAACGATAACCTGAGCAAATGAACGATAAACTAAGACCATACTTTGCTCTAGAAATGATTTATATTCATATTCAAGGATCGTTGTCAGTCTTTCGTGTTTTTATTCTGATGATCACTGATTTGACGCACCAAGTGTACATGTATAATGAAAAGTGTACTAAGTAAATGCTATACAACAAACCAATTAGCCGAAATGCTAACTGAACACCCGTCGCCATATTTAGTATGTATTCGTTATTTACATAAAATGTATTATATATTAACTCTGACTGAACAAAACCGTCCAGCTGCACATTTGATGATGGAATTTTTATAATGTATATACATTTATAGTGTAGATATAATGAGATTATTGAGATTATTGATTTGAAATATATGTGTTTTAAGTGTCTCATAGGTCGTTATTACGGCCGGGTATAAAAGTTTGTTTGCGTAATATTTGAATATGTTTGTAACTTTTATATGTGACACTATAATAAACTATTAAAGTCTAAAGTCATGGTGAACACTATAAACTAAATAAATTTTACGGCTTTTTGTTATATTATGAACTAAATTATTTATCTCAAATTAGAAGCATGTGACATGTATGTTACTTTAATAAATATATCAACTTGATTAGCTCAAATACAACAATAAACTTATACAATTATTGTTATCGACCAGTCATGTAAACGCAAATTCAACGGGCTGTTTAACTAACGTGTAGTAACGGGTGAATAATTATCAAAATGGAATGAAAAATAAAGAAGATTAGACCATGTGAAGGTTCTTTTGAAACGAAACGGATAGGTAGACTTCCCGACCCACCACGCCATGTCGTTCTCCATCCCCACACCCACAAACACACCCCACTTCCACTCCACGCCATCCAACACACACACGTGCACACACACATATATACGCGCTGTCCGTGTATCTGTATCATTACATGTTGTTGTGTTTCATAAGTTTATTTTAACTGAATTAGTTTTCAAACGTCTATTTATATGTATAACGCATTCAATGAAATCGCATCGAAACAGAGTCAGGTAATTAAACTGTGCTTGCAACTAATAAAGCTAAGTTGAGAATGCTTAATTATACTCATTCTCCATAAGACAGCTTCCTCGGTAGCTCAGTGAAAGGCATTGTGCTTGAAACTATAAATGTATCCATAACGCCGGTTCGCTCCTTTGCTGACGCATGTCCGATGGAAAACTGTATCCTAAATATCATATCCCTTATAGGTTACAGTTTCAATTATAACGAAATTTGATGTGTTAACTAAACGTACTTGCCACTTGTTTAATAGCCTCGTCCGTCGAATAGGGACGCTCACGGATCTATCTATAGTGTTCCCGAGTACGTTAAAGGACCAAGGCATTCTCGATTTTGCCATTATCAAATCTCGCTCTCGTTTTTTGCGAGATTTCGAGTTCGGGGTGTCTCAATGAGTAAACAGTGTTTAATTGTTCTAGACACATTTTAGAACGTATCATGCACAAATATCGTGCGAGTGCTGTTTCTAGTTGTGTTAGTAATATAAGCTGTCGGAATATTGACCTTTTCTTGGTAAAATGGCGTTTTTACTGCCATTATAATGATACCTTAAAACCGAAAGTAGGTAGATGTGCGTTATTCAAAGATCATTATCCTCGTGTTTAATAAATTATTTAAAGTAATTCACTTTATTTATTACACTTAAATACGTCCCTGCATTTTAATCGTATTTACCAAGTTATATATATAACTTTCTTGTAAACAGGAACGATTCATATTAATCTTGTCTACCAGTTATAAAATAAAAATAAAAGAATAATTAAGCATAGTAGTTTGAGAGTCTATAAATTCGCCTTTAGATAATGTTCATACAAGTATATTCCACAAGCGAAAATGTTTCGCAAAAAGTAATTTACTGTTGATACGGCATATATAAAATAACAGAACTCTGCAATACATTTTTTTATTCCTACTATAAGATTTTATAAATCATGGGACGTTCATATATATATAGCCATGCTAAAAACAATTAATTGAACAGTCGCTTATGTTGGGTTTGATTTACAGGTTGTTTATTGCAATCAAAAGATAAACGGTTTCTCCAATCGTAATAATATGATACCCCGTGGCTAATTGGCTGTCCTAAGCAGGATGTTTGTTTAGATCAAAGACTAAAGGCTGAAATTTATTTTCAATATATGTTATTAGTATTAATACAATGTGCATTGGTCAAAATAATTTTATGATCAGACGAAAACTATCTGGTATTTGATACTCTCAGAAACTATTTTATTGAATAGTTTAAAACTATAAGGAGTAAAACACATTATAAATTTAGTTTACTTCCGTTCTTGTACTTTCTACGTATATAGTGAGCACATACAATGTTGTACACATAATCACAGACATATTAATAATTAGCTATTAGGTCTGTGAAATAATTAGGAATAAAAAAATGTAAACCAGATATAACTATTTTACCACATTGCAATATGATAACGTTGTTTTCTTATTGGAATCGGTAAAAGTTAAATAATATAACTTCACAGGATATCGAGTTCTTCAAAGTTAAGTTAATACGTTTTTCTTATTATAAGTAACTGTATGACTTTGTTTATATCTCTCAATAACGGCAATATCTGCAGATTTCGAAACATTATAGTTTAGGTTTGAAACACGGCAGTCTTGATCTTTTTTATTTAAATTCGCGGCGTCCCGTCAATTTCTTTCCTCTATAAGATCAATTAAATTCGTGCCTTTTGTGACTGTTTCTTGTCGTTCGTGTGTATTTTAAAGTAATGAATTCTAAGTTCATACTCTGTACTATAATGTATATATCGGCGTATTCATGCATTTAACCCGCTATTCACGCTTTATTTCCAACCAGTGTACTTTTTTTTTGCAATCGTAACAGTGCATAATTGTATTCAAATTAAACCAGGAACATATGTTTCACAATATATGACATAATAGCTATGTACACCGTTGTTATAAAAAAATGTTTCATACGAGCAATTTAATTAATGAATATTTGAATCAGCTTGATTCATATTAAAGGGATAAAGACAACCTGAATTTCTTTAAAACTCGCGGTATCCCGTTAGTGTTTCTTCGTTAATTGCATATTTTGTTTTTGTATATTACTACATTTGACAATATTGCACAGTTTAACGAAAATATATTAAAAACTCTGAGATGATATAACCTTTTAATTTAAAAATATATTCAAGCAACGTTAGAGGGACACATTGCAATCTTCTTGTTTTTTTAAACTCAGGCATCCTGTGGATAACTTACATTTGTTCAATCATTTATATTAATTATAAGAATAGTAATAAGCAAATTGTATTGTATTGCACCAATAATATATTAAAACGTATAAAAAAGTAAGACGAAAAAGAGAATACTTAAAATAGTATCTATTTAAATGTAACCAGGTTAAAAGTAAATATGATTCTGGTTATATAAATCGAGATACCCATTTCAAACACTTCAAGATTGCTCCATACGGAGGTGCTTATTTTAATATAATTATTCAAGATTGCTCTGCGTCCCTTTAGAATCATTAGTGCATTCCATACGATGCAATATATATCTTATTTTTTTAATTTCACACGGATCACAAACACGCTAAAACAACAGATGTGGTTATATTGCGACTGTCATTCATTATGGTGTCCATTTTTCCGGTTTTGCCATTATTTCCATTACGGCTCTCTCCCATTTATTAGGTAAACTGAGTATATTCCATTTATTTACAAACTACATTTTACAGGACTAATTAATTTGGAAATATTTAGTTTTCATACTTCCAGTATGTGTAAATATCTAATTACTGATGTCTCTAATTCAATCGCAGTGCACTTGTACACACTACGCGAGCTATGGATTAAACAATTAATGATTGTCGACGTCGGGTGTTTTGTGCAATAAAACCGTTGTTGCATATCCAAAACCCGGCTAATTAAAGGATGCATCTAGTCAGGGCTTTATATGACATTTATGACCCAGATTTAGTTAAGCATATATTAACTTGATGGTGGCATGAATATAAATGATGTGAAAATGAATGGGGTTAGCACGTAGGAATTAACATAACTATTAAGTATTAGGCATCAATTTTTGTTTCTAATTAATATAAATGTTTGTTTCTTTTGCTGCATCAATCAAATACTCTTAAACCAACGATCGTAGAAGACAATTAACTAATTATACTGGCCTTCTTTCATTGGTCAAACGCAAAAAATGGTAAAAACTAAAAAACGCGTTTGCAAACTCTGCGCATGCGCACTACGCGCGACTGGAAAGGCCCTTTCAGAGCGTTTGGAAACGAAAAAACTCTGAGCATTCGCACTTAAAGCGTTTGCAAACCCGTTTTCGGTCGTTTTCCGTTTTAAAACGACAAACGAACGACAAACTGGTTTGAAACGGTAGATTAACGGTAAAACTCGGTAATAAAACGATTCCATAGCTGTATGTATACTAAAATCTATGATAAGAGAGATGATTTTAATTTTAACATCGTTAACTATCCACCCCTGGATGGAGATGTACCTCGTAATACCTCATACGGGGTGTATATCTCCCAGCTCATTCGATGATGTTATAGACTTCAATGATATCGAAATCAGGTTATTACAAGTAAACTTCTTCAGCAGGGTTTTCGTTATCACAAACTACGTAGATCTTTCTCTAAATTCTACCGCCGCAACGAGGGCCTGCTGGAAAAGTACAACACCAACCTTAAAACACTTCTGCGACTAGGCATATCACAATCCTCATTTTATGGAGATGTGGTCTATAAACTTCGAAAGTTAATGGAGTCTGACGGGTTTCCTGACCGCTTTACAAATTTAATCAGGAAGTTCGTCAGAAAAGGATATACCCTTTGGTTTTACGGCGCTCTGCATGTTTAGTGATTGACCCATTTACAGTCGTCATTACGCTTCACTTTTCACTTCTGCGATGACTGGACTTGGGACTCTATGAGTGTACCTACTGAAACCCCAACTAAGGGAGGTGGGTGCATGAGCTTTCGTCCCTCGGGTTTTCTGGTCGTATCCTAGCTGGTTTTCTCTTTATCTGCTAAAACTATGGTTGTTCAGTACAATTTTGGTTACATCCTGAGATGTATATTATTTCGTATGTGTTTCTTTAGTTAGTTTCGCTGGATGTTGTCTTTATTGTTAGAGAATTTCTTTTGATGGGATGTAGTTTTGTTTACACTGTCTTGTCTTTGTGCGCTGATGACAGGATAATAGCGAGGAGTGTGCGCTTATAAAATCGATTCAAGCTAACCAGTAGGCCTTATTGCCTACTGACCGTTCCAAATCGGTAACCCTGTCTTCACAACTCTTTCTGTTGTTTTTTTGTCTCTTTCACTGTATTATCAAGTCCTTGCAGTACAGTGCGGACCTACGATGCCATTGCGTTCGGACGCTGTGGTATTTATAGGACCCTATATCTCATTTATGCACCATTTTATAGCCGCAAATTTGTAAACGTAATCCAATCGGATTGGCGATTTTTTTTCCAGTTCGTTATAATATACAATTATATTGAGAAAAGCATGCAACTGAAATATAGGACTGGCCCTATCATCTTTGGTTTATACTTATTTTGACTAATGGCTGCCTTGTTCGTTAGAGCATATATGGCGGGGAAGATACACTGTCCGTTTTAGTGAGTTGAAAACCTCACAGTGTAACCTCACACATACCCTACTGTCAACCCAATAAAACGGGAAAGTGTAAATAGAGAAATCTCCGCCATGAATCATTCTCTAACCAACAATGCAGCATTAATAGGCAATATAAGTAAAACACAAAGATGGTCGTGAATATATAAATAAAACAAAAATAGCCTAGAAAGCCACAAAGAAGGTACAATAACTTGGCAGCAGCCAGAGCAACAAGAGAACAAACCATTAAGGGCTCGACAAGACAAGCTTGCTGCCAATCATCAAACGTCACCGTCCATTTGGGCTTTAGGTAGACGTCATCATAGGATCGACAGCCTGCCCGGTCATCGCTCAATAAAATAGGAAATCATAGTGGCGAATTGTAAATGGGTCCACCACCAAGCATGAAATGCGTTGGAAAATGATTGGGTCATAACCTCTTTTGGTAAACCTTTCAATAAATTTAACAAAGATAGTATCAAAAAGATTCTGATAATGGCCCTTTGGAAAAGTGATCATGACCAAGGTTCTTACGAAGTTTGTAAATCACATAACCATAGAAAGCAGGTTGTGATAGTCCTTGTCGCAGAAGAGTTATTAAATTACTTTCATATTTGGAAAGAATATCAGGGTTCCGATAATACAATTTTGTAAAGGATTTTTGAAGTTTATGGTAACAGTAGTCCTGATGGAGTAGCTTGCTAGTGATACAAAGATTACAAATAGTAATGTCCTCTATTCGAGTACAAGCTGTTTCACCATTATCAATGGAGATATGTATATCGAGAAAAGAAGGGGTAGTCTAAAGTCAATACTGACCAAATACTGAACTAAATACTGAACAAATGTCATAGGCATATTGATAATATCAAGTAATCTTTTGAATTTTCCAATAAGATAAACGTGTTATATTGACATCACCTTGAATTACAGTATTAACATAAACAACCTATGACTTTATGATACAACAATATGTATATCTAATTTACACATCCATAAACGGGCTTAAGCCGGTGCTAGGAGACGTGAGAGATGTTGCACTTGACATAACCCCTCATGAACAGACTAAATAAAGCCGAGTCTGCTACTTTTATCTCTTGTTTTTGTTTGTTGCTTCCAAGGGATCCCCTTTTCAGTATTTCTGTATGTTACTAATTTTAAATGAATGTCTTTGGATGACAAAAACAATAACACGTTACCAGCAATCTTAAAACTATTCCTACGTAACGCAGCCATGTATTTGTTTTTGCATTCCATGTCCTAGGACAGTAGTGTTTGATATTTGTCTTCAATGTTTTCTTGTTGTACCCATAACGGCTTCAAGTTGTAACCATAACGGTTTCAAGTCAATGAGGACTTGTTTGTGGCTTTCTGCCTTGTTGGTTCATGGCGGAGATTTTTTTATTTACGCTGTCTAGTTTATTTGGATGACAGTAGGGTAAGTGTAAGTTTTGATGCACCCTAGAACCTGTTTATATCCCCAGCAACCTTGTTTGCCACTGACCGTTCCAAGGCGGCAGCCCGATTGTCAACCCTTTTGTGTTCGTGATGTCTTATTTGATTTGGCTTTTTAATTCATCTTTAAAGTTGTTCTGCGTTTCTCTGTGTGTTTGTGGTTGACTGTCGTCCTTGAATGCTACATTTCGTGTTCGATTTTTATATCTATATTCAGTTCAGTATAAAGTCTAAAGAAACATTGTGTAGAAATTGGAAGTGTTTTTTAGGAAACATACATCGTGTGACAGGAGTTAAATTATTATGCTCATCTATACTGAGAGTGGCTTTGGATTATTTGGACTACAGTCTATAATTCAGCAGGAAATAATTTAAATAAAACAGTATTAAAGGGATAATTGACAATTTAGATTAAAGGGACACTTGCCAATATTATTTGGACTTTATTCTTAAATCGGATTTTAAAGAAATACTGGATCTCATGTATGTGTATTCTGTAAGTGTATCTGTTTCATTTTATTATTTGAATACATTTATAGATTATATTATAAAAACTATTGTTGTAATGATTTTGCATTGCCTTTATTGTTACATTTTACCTGTAACAACTGTTCTTTTAGATCAACTCGGGATACATCTAACTTTCTGAATGATGAATGACAATTTTTCAAATGATAAATGACAAATATTCTAATGATAAATGACAAATATTCAGTTGATAAATTACAAATGTTCTATGCAACTCAAAGCAATCCTTATAACACTACTTCAGAACTCAGTATGTCTACCAAACTTAGTTTTAAACCGAGACTGCAATATTTCGTATTTATCGTGTTCGGCCGTTCCCAAAGATCCACTATCATACCCTTTTAAGTAAGTAAATCAAGCCACCATCAAAATGTCTTTTAGATTATGCAACGACCGGACGGGCGGTGGACTCTATGACAACGTGTTCCTAAATCATTGAAGGTGGGAACCATTTGATGAATGTCGTGCCCTTAACGGTTTTCACCGTGATGCTCTGACTTCAGACAAGTCATCGAGTAGATATGAGAATAGCTTCTTATGTTTAACTTATTTTTTGATATATTTCTATTTTTTTTCTTATAACACCTATCTACGCTTTCTCAAATTAAAGGGGTTAACTCGGCGGGGATTATTTTTTATTTACACTGTCCTGTTGTTTAGGGATGATGACAGGGTAAGAGTGAGTTTTGATGCACCCTTGAAATGGTTTAAACTTCCCGTGGTCCCTCTTGCCAGTGACCGTTCCAAGGCGGTAGTGTCCCCTGTTGTCAACCTTTATATGGTTGTGATGTCCTTTTTTACTAAATGTGTTTGTGATATACTTTTTTTGATCACCTTTGCTTTGTAATGCCTGTTGGAGTGAATGTGTTCTGTGAAAGCTGCTATTGCTGGTGGACTTATGAAAATGAAAGGGAATGTCCAATTTATAGCAGCCTGCATTTATAATTATTTTAAAGAAACAACTATGAGAATGTACCTAGTTTATTGAAGTTAGACACCAACTGCTTAACTGCTGTAAACGTAGTGCAGTACCATATTAACACATGTAACGTATACCATTATATATACAACTGAACTGCTTTTGCTAATCGTAGACATGTTTAACAAACCAGTCGATGTAACAGCGGATGAAACAAATGTTTATGTGTCTGTTGAGAAAGATAACGTGCATCCTCTAACCACGTATAGGTTGAGACACGAATAGTTGTAGGTGGAAAACATAAATCAAAAACGGGTGGAGGGAAATTATAATATCCGGCTTTGAGACTGACGCATTTGTCATCAAAGCACCCTAAGAACATTGGGATAGAATCGCTCTGTATTACCTATGGAAGAGAGAAGGATCAAAAATGGCTATGAATACATTATATCGTTCTCTAGTTATGTCCAAAGGCCGGGGCCTTTTCTTTATGTCATGTTTGTTGCAAAACCGTTGCAACCTTCCATGGGAAAAGGGAAAAAATGCATGGAAAACTTGTAACATATACTTGAAATTATAACAGAAAACGTTGTAAACCTCAGCAACATGCTTGCAGTAGTGACAAATCAGAGTATGATGCTTTAGGAGAATGTACACGGATGGTAAATGAAGCCAGGATTGAAAACAAACCTTGTGATTACGCAGTTCCATCAAAAGCTACATTAATACACCATGCATGTCGATGTGGCAATCAAGCTGGATGTGAATGGTCTCAATTAAGTATGCACCTATGTGGTGGTCTAATGGAGGGGGTGGGGTGTAGGTGGTTGTGGCGGGCATATCAAGTGAGTATTAAACAAATGTACAATTTGATTGTCTAATTATCATCAGTCAGATTTATGTATAATTCCCCAGGGTAGGGGTTAATATCAAAATTCCATAGTGTGCAGGATTCCCTACCACGGGGATTTATGTGTGTCTAATCCCATGGGGATATGTGTGTCTAATCCCATGGGGAATGTGCCCTCCACCGCCACCGAGGTAAACGAGTAAACGATTGATAGGTGTATGATACTACAGATCAGGATATACTTTATCAGACCATATGAGGTGACCACTGGAACGGTATTGGGCTACTCTGCTCCGCAATGTGGTTGTAAGAAAAAAAAACGTACATGTGGCATGCCAATTCTACTGTGATACTTTAGCGTGTACATCGCTATGTAGCTATGTGTGACAATTTGAACAGAATTCAAATTTGAAATGTAGCAATCACAGAACACAGTCAACCAATGCATACAGTTAAAACAAACAACAAATCATGCGACACTACAAACATAATAGGGTTGATAATATGGGTACCGCCTTAGCATAGTCAGTAGCAAAAACGACCGCTGGAAAATATTGTCAGTCCAAACTTAAAGTTAAGTCTAAAATAGGTCAATATTGGTAGTTTTTTTCGTATTCCTAAGGGAATTTTGTGGGTTAGGTAATGATTTAATTGGCAATAGCAAAGAGTAAATAAGTGTGTTCCGTTATTAAGTATATCCGGATATCTTTATATATAGTTTAATACGTATATATCCTCAATTATATGAATACCTGAACATATGTTAACCACTACAGAATATAAAGCATATATTGAATATATAATTTGTTGTTGGTGGGGTATACACATGTCTTTATTTTGAATAAATGCATAATCATGCCGAAATATTTGCAAAAATGAGTGTTGGTTTTATACGAAGCCAAAATATATTAAATGAAATAAAATATTAACCTAATATACAGCTGTATCTTATATTTACAGGTTTTTGGTGGCCATCTTGAAAATGATCGAACTTGAAATGGCTCAGGTTATCTTCCATTTGAATATAATATTTGCAAGCACTGTGCAAAATATCATAGTTGTACCACAATCTGAACTATTTTCTGTTTTTTTCCTCTGCTATTAGATTTATTGTCTTTCATTTGTTCTGACTGGCAAATAAAACTGCGTCGGGGTTGTTTAATACTTTAGTGTCAACATTGTATACTATTCAATTTGATTATCTGGCTGTATCATTAAGTGAACTTGAATCTTTAAATGTCGATATCAAATTTGCAATTTTGGAATCGTAGGATTGTTGATGCGGTTATAAAATAAACCTGCGGTTATAAAATAAGCTGCATAGGCATTTCTTATTACATATTGAATTACTTATTTACTTCTGATGTGCATGTATATATGTTAATGGAAATTGATGTCATCTTATCGCGTTCCACAATACGGCATAAGGACACCAAGAACAACATCATCGTCTGTAGAGAGAGATAGAGAGAGAGAGAGAGAGCGCAACTTACACGTACCATAACTCCCATATT
Organism: Cyrtodaria siliqua; assembly: GCA_037043455.1. Lineage (NCBI taxonomy): Eukaryota > Metazoa > Mollusca > Bivalvia > Adapedonta > Hiatellidae > Cyrtodaria > Cyrtodaria siliqua. The sequence goes on from JAWPHD010000001.1 coordinate 611,687, forward strand.
GTGTACATAACAATAATGTATTAAGCAAACACATTAATCCACTTAGACAAACATACCAACTGACCAATTACATTAAATGGAACTGTTTCACTAAGCTGAGTATCTTTATATCACTAACATAGTATTACTTTAATTGCGATATCCATTTGATCACATGCTTTAAAACCTAATGTAAAGTACACTATAATTAATCAGTTCAGGAAAGTATATATATGTGTAAATCATTCCCCCCATATTGTAAGTGTTGTTACTAATACGCCGTGAGAATTCGCGACATAAAAGTAGTTAATCTTCACTGGACAAAGTAATTACATGTTCAGACATTGCTTCTAGCGTTCCGCTTGTATTAGCACGTCTAAGAAAGTACATATGAGTGTACGAAAATGATACGATAATGACCAAGAAAATGCAATTACATTTGTTTCTAGTACGTGAGAGACTGCTAGTGGTGTTACTTAGAAACCACGCTTGTGTAAAATTGTCTCTAGCATACGCATTGACCGTTGGGATATTTAATTAAACTTATATTTGCCGTTGTTATTCTCCAAGACGAATTAGATATTTTCGTTTCAATCGGTGTGTTCTTGTGTCATTTTCTTATTGTCCGATACATAACTCATGTATTAATAGCTTCAGATGTTGGACTGCACATTCATGTATTTGTCTCTGAAAATCCGTCTATGATACACATGCATTAACGTATAGCACTACCACGGTGTATTAGTTAACAAAACATCAAATACAGAAGATCACTTCTGAACATTATGAAAATGGAGTTGCATTAAACGCAGATAATATACAAATCATTATTTATAACAATTATTCACACACGCAAAACCAATATGCGAACAATATCATCTCAGACGTTTAACCCCGATTTTATGTTTATTATTTTTGTTTTCTTCATACACAAGCATTATTTTACGGGTCTTATCGTCTGAAACAAACTTCTATGATCTTTCTTGTCGTGCCCTTAATGGTTTATTCTTTTACTGCTCTGGCTTCTGCCAAGTCATTGAGTACCTTTATTGTGGCTTTCTTGGCTATTTTTGTTTTTGTATTATATTTACACGAGCATATTTGTGTTTTACTTATATTGCCTATTGATGCTGCCTTGTTGGTTAGAGATTAGATCATGGCGGGGATTTCTTTATTTACACTGTCCTGTTTTAATGGGATGACAGTAGGGTAAGTGTGAGGTTTGGTGCACCCTAGAACCGGTTTAAACCCCCAGTGGCCTACTTTGCCACTGACCGTTCCAAGGCGGTAGCCCTATTGTCGACCATTTTGTGTTTGTGATGTCGTTTGCATTTATTATTGCTTTTGTCTTCTTGTTTGTCTGTTTGCGTGTTTGTATCTGTGTTTTGCGGTTGACTGTCCTCCTTGAATGCTACTTTCCTTGTCCGATCATTTTATATTTCTTCTTAAATACCAATCTCTCATGCATACGTTTGTCTAACAGTGATTTACAATTATTTATACAAATTCTTCTTGAGTATCTCTTGCATTAACATCATCTGCTCATTAACAGGATATGCTTGAACAGGACATATAGCATGCACAGAACACTGTTATTTGATTTAATTAATACAACGAATGACCCAGTCTGATAACAAAGTTTATTTCTAGTCTATCACATTTTCTGGTAAAATAGCAATAGTGTTATATTAAGCGATGAATGTGGTCGTCCATAAGGTAATTTCCCTAGAAATACCGCGGAGTGCTGGAAAATACTCCATGATCAATTAAAACTGTCTGGAAATTTAGAAAATTCGTGATAGCGCGTATAATGTTTCCATCTGCAGCGTGCAACGATTATGTGTCTGTCACAAAGGTGTGACACGGACAATATCATTCACGTTGGAATTAATTGATTGTGATTAGAATGGGTATGCTGCAAAAACAACTGGTTTAAACCCCTAGTGTTTTTTTAGCCCCTGGGAGTGTAAAGGCGCTATCCCTGTTGTCAACACGCTTATGTTTGTGATGACAATGCCTTGCTTGTACTAACATTGTAATTGTTGTTTTAGTTATTGCGTGTTTTTTTTTGTTTTTCGTATCACTGGTATATAATTGCAATATATGTGTAGATGAGTAAGGGAATGTCTACACAGTCGTACTACTCTTGGTGGCTGGTTTGGGTGCCACACTCAGCTAGAGTTACAAATGACGTAAGTTATCCTGCCTGAATAATTTGACGTCGGAATGACGTGCCGCCGGAATGATTTCCTAGGTTGGACATAGATTGTAAGACTATATAACCTGGCTGGGATTTCTTAATTTACCCGATCCCATCTTATTTGGATTACATAACAGTGATGTTTGGTGCATCCTAGAACATAGACGTCCCAACGGCGTTGTATCACTGACGTTCTAATGCAGTACCCTTATTGACAACCTCTTTGTATTCGTTATGCCGAATACGCTGCTTCTATTTTTCATGTAATTGTTGTTTGTTTTTCTGTGCGTCTTTTTGGTTGACGGTTTTCTGCGATTTCTACAGTTTCTGATCGACTTGTATATCTACTTTAATAAGCATGTTATTTTATTCACAATTCAACAGCTACATAGTGAATTTGGAACGACTGGTCGAAAAAAGGAACTGCAGTTGACGTTTGGTATGTCTCGACAATGGGTAAAAGACGACCTCAAGGTTGTACTGTGTCGCTTCAACAGAAAGCATGTTAGAAAACAATACGTTATCCAAATAAACGGTATGACGTAAAGATTGTTTTCTTATTCATATCAATAAACTAAGGTCAGGACTCCATTGTCGACATACAATACACACGTATTCAATTTCGCTATTGATTTCACATTTAACAAACTACATAATACGGGCTAATACTTGTTACTAACCAGAGTTATTTGGAAGACCCCAGTGTTTTGTAAACTAGATCTGCCATTGTAGTGTTCCTTTAATTGCGCATGCGCAAGCCTATACATTCTCTTCCGGTCAAAAAATTATAGAGAGCGGTATGTAATTGTTCATGTTCAGGAAAATTCTGTATTTTTCCTTTCCTTTAAGTCATTTTCTTTATCAATTTGCAATAGTGATCCGATGTTAACACGTATTCCGCCATACTTTCTATTCACGATGCTTTCAAATAAATCAGATTTTTGAAGATTTGTGTTTTGTCTGGATGCTTTTTTCTCGTAACGTAAGCATATACAGCTTTATATTGCCATTAATTATTATCATTTCTCAATTTATACTGGCGAGCTAATATAGGGTGTAAAGTTTTGTAATGGATATTTTCATTTTGTAATTGATTTGGCTAACCATTTCTTTCCTTGCAAGTAAGCGTTTTAAATACAGCGGGCCCCTGCATGTATCATGCTCTCATTTAGATGGCTTGCATTGATGAACGAATTCGACGCATTCTATCAGTGCACTTGTATATCCCATCTGGTGTTAGTGGATACTTGCCAGATTTCCGATTACATGTAACACTAATTAGGAGATAATGGCTTAAGTTTTAAAGGTAGAGGCGCTATAGTTTTATGAAAGGCAAATTGTTATATGGCTAGACTAGGACAAATGTAATGTGCATTTTTCATAAATACCAACAATATTAACAATATCTCTCATCACCTTGCAAAGTTGTACCGGTTTTCTCAAAATTATAAAACAATAATATATATATATATCACATAACATGCGGTGTGGGAATGTAATATTTTTGATATTCCACAAATGGTATAGCATAACGTTAAAGACGTCATGGACGTTATAATTTATGTAATAAATAGAATCTCACATTCGTTCTCATCCATTATTTTTATTTAACTCTTTAGCAAAAATGATATAATGCTCGGCATGATGTTGAATGTTGTTTAACGGCTCATAAACACAGTATAGGTTATTTAGGGTCGCCCCAGAGAGAGGGTAATATACATAGGAATCCGGGAACCGTGCCCTACTCTTATTACCGAATAGATTCCTATGGCTCTTTAACGTGCTCGGAGGACAGACAGATACACGGGACCGCCCGATTTACGTCCCCATCCGACGGACGAGGCTTAGGGAAAGTGTCTGGCACATCGACGAATCTCAGTGGCACCACGGAGGATTGAACCCGTAGCCTCCGGTTACAAATCCGCCGCGCTACCGACTGCGCCAAGCCAGCCTCGCATTATATCACTTTGACAACTCGTTTAATAAATTCAATAATGAATGAGTACTCTTGTAAGATCCTCTATATAACATTAATAAAAAAATGAAGAAATACAGAAATACACAAAAAAGAAAAAAAAGATATATCAACAAATAAATCAAATAAATAATAATAAATTAATAATAAATAACTATCTTAATACATAAAAATGTATATAAATACTCCATTGAATAAAAAATGTTGAAGGACTTCACATGCACAAATATTACCAAAATAGCAATAATAATAATAATAACAATAATAGGCATAATATAAGTACCTATACACATATACATTTAAACAAAGAAAAAGAAGAAGAAAAAGAAGAAGAGATGAAAACGAAGAAGAAAAACAAGAAGAGCATAAGTGAAGAAAAGGAAGACTAAGGAGAAAAAGAAATGCAAATATATGTTATATACATAAATAATTAACGCAGGAAAACATCATTAGAGTTAACCAACATAAACTAATAAATACATATTTCGAGATATGGATGCTATTACCAAACCTGGTAATGTTGCTTAAAACCACGTGTGTGACAAGATGGGTCGTCCAATTAGGAAATAAATAAAAAAAAAATACTCAGGAAATAAATAAATAAAATAATAAACAAAATAATAAAAGCAATAAACATCAATCAATTCATAGATATATTAATGAATAAATAAATATATAATTAGCTATATATATAATATATATTAATAAAAAATGAATAAACAAATAAATAAATAGATAGATAAATACATTTTAATAGATATTTTAGGTACATGTACCTTACCTACACAAAAATGAGATATATGGTCCTATAGAAACCACACCGTCCGAACGCAATGGAATCGTAGGTCCGCACTGTACTACAAACAAGGACTTGAAAATACAATGAAGGAGACAAAAAAAAACAGAAAGGGTGGTGAAGACAGGTTTACCGACTTGGAACGGTCAAACCAATAATAATAATAATAAAAATATTGATAATAATAAAAAAAGTAATCATTGATAATAATACTTTTAATTCATAATTCTGAGAAACTGACCAATTGGTGACCAGGAATTTGAATTCTCTAAATTAGGGTGTGTGATACCTCCGTCTGTTTCATAGCTGTTCACCCGAGTTTCCTGTTCAAATTACGATCTTTACAGTCGATTATTCTACAGCCCTGCATATTTCATGCACATTTATGCAAAATGATTCCATATATGTATCTTTCAAAATCTAATCTTTATCATCTGTTTCCTCAGTCAAATATTTACATTTACTATAATACCTTAGGATAAAAGCCGAGAAACACAAATGTTTTCAACTAGTGTAAATAGCTTAACATCTCAGCATTGGCAATGCAAAATTATCAATAGCTTTAATAATAACAATAATAATAATAATAAAATAACATACTTCGAAAGGAAATGTACAGTAAATTAATTAATAAAACTATATGATGAGAAACTAGTTATTTATTTAAGTTCTATTCTGTTTCATGAATCGAGCATGTCAAGAGGTGTTGTGCTTTCCGGGCAGGTAAGAGCAGGCAGGTAAGAGACCGGCCAGTGTCAGAGACTGCTGTAATGACGATGTTGTGCGCTGATCTTTTAATTGTCCCGGCTGTGGTGAGCCCGAAGCAAATCATCAGCTTTTATTCTGTTGAGCGGCGGGGCCATAACATCACTTAGTCAAACAGCTCAGGTAATGGGGATGAAAGCAAGTGCGAGCATTGGTTTCCTGAATTTATCCAACTTTATTCATGCCTGGTCGGCCCGTTTGTAAAACCTGGTTTTGTCCTTTGGCTCCACTATTGAGTTTAGATTGCTCTCTGCGCCATATACTCCGCAAATGTCGCGCAATCGTCACGAAATGTTCATGGATCATTTAATGGTAGTCGTTGGCTGTCGTTGTTACTGTTGCAACACTTTGTCGTATTTCCTCCTTGACCTTTTAGTCGGAAAGGCATTCCAATTAGGTTTGATATCACAGTTTTGAAGACGGTTCGGGTAGTGTTAGTAGTTTCTTTACGAGTTCCTTAGCCTAGCCAAATAGCAATGATATTCAGAATTGGTACTGTAGCACTGGTCGAAGTTATTAATAATTGGGCACCCCCGTATTGTCGTCTTATTCATCTGGTTAGACAAGCCCACAGCCTTTGCAGAGGTTTGTAAGACTGGTCAGAATGGTCATTTTAAACACCGACATAGTTTCTTCCGTACTGAAGAGTATTGTCTCTGCTAAATCTGTATTACAATGGTTACATGACTCACCCCGTGTAGCCTTGGTCTTTAGGGGCATGTGCTGCAGTACCCTCCATTGTCATTACTTCGAATCGGCCTCGATGCGTTCCTGCGTTTTGCTATGCAGTCCTTTCTCTCGTTTCAGGTCTACTATCTCTCACACAACTGGTGTACAATGGTCTTTCTTGTATATCTTTACTAAAGCACCTGGAATTTTACCTTATTATATAAGGAATGCGCAACTACGTGCGTAACTTATATAGAAAATATTATGTTAGTACCTTTTACTATCAAGTTTATTAGGCGAGGCTTAGAAAACGAAGAATGGCGAGGCTCTATTTATCATGTAGATTATCCACATTTTCTGTATGAATTACTATTATTATCTATTGCTCAGAATGTTACGCTTATCGGGGACGCCGCCATGATAACGTTACGTACAATTAACGCCGAGGGATTCCACAATGATTTGCTCTATTGGTCGGTGTCTAATAAAGCAAAATTTATTAGGTCACACCTTTATTAGACAGAAGCTAGGTCATCGTGCGGTGAACGGCCCCCTTCGTCATCGAGTATGATTAGCGGCTCCCAGCAGCCCAGGGGAACGAATCGAGTGTCCGACGCATTGGGTGTAAAGTTATATTTGCACAACTATCGTGATATGTGCTTTGGTGATTTGCAAGCAAAGCTGGTGGATGATTGACGTCAGTCCAACCCACCCAATTTGTTTGTCCATAGTGACTCATTTTGTTGTGCAAGTAGACAAACGGTTGAAAAGTTGTTGAACTTTTTACCAGCGAGCTATCAGTTGTTAACGTATCTGTTTAGGCATTTTGTTTAGGTTTAAGAGTGTCTATATCAAAGTAGACGTTGTGGTATTGAGCATCAGACGCAAGTCACTCGACATTCTATGATATTCTATCTGTATGTTTCGGTGTTTACACGTCCAGGTTGTGATACTAACGCCTCACTCCTCCTGAACAAATGGCGTAAGTCCAAGAAATTTTCATTTGCACGTTTTATAAAGCACATTATTTTTGAATTGCGGTAGGACGCGGCTCACGTTATGATATATACTGTCCTGTATGCGCATTGCATCATCTAAGAATGATATCTCCAATTTTCTTTGGCTGTGAGGGATTCGCATTTGCCAAAATTAGTTTTTTTTCGGAGGTGGCATTATCAAAATTTCATTTTGATTGCTGTTCTGTGGCATTATCTAAATTTTATTTTTATCGCTGCCATATGGCCGTCAGTGAATCCTTTGATTTAGTGAAATCAAATTTAATGACAGCATATTATTTTATACTAAGTAAATTTCAATTGAATACTGACCACTGTTCCCAAGGGTCGGGATTACAGCATGAACTATTAAGCGTTTTGGGGCTTATTGTTGATGCATTATGCCTAGTTCGGTCGTGCACATTATTGTAAACTTTAAAAAAAATGATTAAATGAAGAAACATTTTACTTAAGGATTAGAGTCTGGAATAAACATTTTATTTAAGCTTTTCGGGGCTTCACTAAGGGTATAAGGGTGCTGGGCCATGCCATCTTTTGTTTTAGCCTATTGGAACATTATCTCTTGCTTAAGCCTATTGGGGCTTCTGTAAGGGTATCAGGCTTATGGGACATGTGGCTATTTGGAGCCGCGCCCAATACTTGCCATAACAATTTAATAAATGATCAAGCAATTTAATAAATGATAATATTTTATTTTGTGTTTGTCAAGTTGGTGCCTTTCTAATAATACGGGCTCATTCTCGTTATTAGCCAGAGGCTTTTGGAGGGACCCCGCTGTTTTGTAAGCTAGATCTGATATTGTAATGTTCCTTTGATTGCGCATGCGCAAGCCTATACATTCTCCTCCGGCCAAAAAATTGTAGAACGCGGTTTGTAGTTGTTCTTGTTCAGTAAAATACTGAATGTTTCCCTACCCCACTCACCCTTTCTTTTTCTAGTAATGTAGTTATTTCTCATATCGATAAATAAGTTGATCCGTTATCAATCACCATATTTCATCTGTTTTGTTTATGTTTTTGGCCAAACATTGTAAATCCTCCATTAAGAAAACAGTCCTGCTGTTGTCTGAATTTCATTTCAGGACCATCGACGCTACAGAACAAGTGTGGCTTCGAAAGAGGAATGATATACCAGAGGATCTGTAAGCGGTGCGGCTCCAGAAGCGAAACGATAGACCTGATGATCGGTGCCGGTGCGACGTCGGCAGAAAAATGATATACCAGAAGTTCGATCGGTGCGGCTCCGGACGAATGGCCGTCGCGAATCGAAAGCTAATAGTCTGCGAATCCTTCAATTCAGTGAAATCAAATTTAATGACAGTTAACAATTTTATAATTAGTAAATTCAATGTAATACTGACCACTGTTCCCCAGGGTCGGGATTACAGTATGAAATATTAAGCCTTTTAGGGCTTCCGAGGTGGTAGCCCTATTGTCAAACCTTTTGTGTTTGTGATGTCGTTTGCATTTATTATTACTTTTGCCTTCTTGTTTGTCTGTTTGCGTGTTTGTTTCTGTGTTTTGTGGTTGACTGTCCTCCGTGAATACTACATTCCCTGTCCGATCTTTTTATATTTCTTTATTGTTGGTGCATCATGCCTAGTTCGGTCGTGCACATTATTGTAAACTTCAGAAAAAATTATTAAATGAAGAAACATTTTACTTTAGAATTCGAGTTTGTACTAAACATTTTATTTCAGCCTTTTGGGGCTTCAATAAGGGTATAAAGCTGTTGGGCCTTGTTTTTTCTTACTTGTTTTAGCCTATTGGGGCTTATCTGCCGTCAGCGAATCCTTCAATTCAGTGAATTCAAATTTAATGCTATTTAACAATTTTATAATTAGTAAATTTCAATGTAATACTGACAACTGTTCCCCAGGGTCGGGATTATAGCATGAAATAGTAAGCATTTTGTGGCTTATTGTTGGTGCATTATGCCTAGTTCGGTCGTGGACATTATTGTAAACTTTAGAAAAAATGATTAAATGAAGAAACATTTTACTTTAGAATAAGAGTTTGGAATAAACATTTTATTTAAGCCCCTTGGGGCTTGTTGGGCCATGCCCTCTTTTGTTGTTTAAGCCTATTGGAGCTTTTTGAAGGGTATCAGGCTTATGGGCCATGCCCTCTTTTGTGAAACATGTAAAGGGCTGCTGTGATATATATATGTGTGTGTTGCCGGCAGCCCGCTATTTGGAGCCGCGCCCAATATTTGCCATAACAATTTTATAAATGATCAAGCATTTTAATGAATGATAATATTTTATTTTGTGTTTGTCAAATTTTCAATAAAGGTCAAGTTTCATCAATAAGCACTTATGACTTCTCTACACTATATACAACCTTACCACATCACCTTATGAAAGACAAGCTAATTTCTCTTATTCAAAAAACATTCGCTAGAGAAAATACTACATTTTTGGCATGTACTAGTATTAAAGCGTTTTTTACTAACGGCAGTTTAGACAAGTATACTATATGGACTTGCTATGAAGTTTGTGAAGCACTCATCTTCCTATTAGATAATATTTTCGTCAGGTATGGAACCACCGTTTATAGACAAATTGTTGGTATCCCTATGGGTACGAACTGTGCATCACTTGTCGCAGATTTGTTTTTATTTTGCTATGAAAGAGATTTCATGTTGAGTCTTTCACCAGATACCCAGGCAGATGTTATTGAAGCCTTTAATGACACTTCTCGGTATCTGGATGACATATTTAACATTGACAACCCTTTCTTTTCAACTATGGTTAATAATATTTATCCTAACGAACTTCAGCTTAAGAAAGCTAATATATCTGATAATAACGCTTCTTTTCTTGATTTAGATCTCTCGATCGAAAATGGTGAAGTAGTTAATTTTGATATTGTTACTTATCCCCACTTGGATGGGGATGTTTCCCGAGCAACTTCTTATAGGGTGTATCTGTCTCAACTTATTCGTTTTTTAAGAGCTTGTACTCGAGTTGAGGACTTTAATATTCGTAATCTTTGTATAACTAAAAAGCTACTCAATCAGGATTACCGTTACCATAAACTTCGTAAAACCTTTGCAAAATTGTATTATTGTAACCCTGATCCTGTTTCCAAATATAAAAGTAATTTAAGGACTCTTCTGCGACAAGGACTATCACAACCTGACGCCTATGGTGATGTGATTTATAAACTTCGTCAGATTCTTGGTCATGATCACTTTCATACTATCTTTGTTAAACTTGTTAAAAAGTTTATCAAAAGAGGTTATGACCCTATCATTTTGCAACGTACTGCATGCTTGTGGACCATTTTATAGTTCGCCACTATGCTTTTCTCTTTAATTGTACGATGACCGGACAGGCTGTAGACCATATGATAACGCCTACCTAAAGCCCATTGGGACGGTTGCGTTTGATGTTTGTCTATGATCTTTCTTGTCGTGCCCTTAATGGTTAATTCTCTTGTTGCTCTGGCTTCTGCCAAGTTATTGAGTACCTTCATTGTGGCTTTCTAGGCTATTGTTGTTGGTTTTTTGTATTATATTTACACGAGCATATTTGTCTTTTACTTATATTTCCTATTGATGCTGCCTTGTTGGTAAGAGATTATATCATGGCGGGGATTTCTTTATTTACACTGTCCTGTTTTAATGGGATGACAATAGGGTAAGTGTGAGGTTTGGTGCACCCTAGAACCGGTTTAAACCCCCAGTGGCCTACTTTGCCACTGTCCGTTACAAGGCGGTAGACCTATTTTTAACCCTTTTGTGTTTGTGACATCGTTTGCATTTATTATTACTTTTGCCTTCTTGTTTGTCTGTTTGCGTGTTTGTTTCTGTGTTTTGTGGTTGACTGTCCTCCTTGAATGCTACTTTCCTTGTACGATCTTTTTATATATCTTTTTGGTGCCTTCCTTATAACAGTATATTATTGATTTAAATGTTATTAGTCAATCTGCAATATTAAACTTAAAAAAGAACAAATTTGATATACTACCAATGCAAAATACCGGTGCACAACTCGCTCGAATTGATAAATAATTTTATAAGTATATACCACTTCAAGCACTGATAAAACTATGATTACTGAAATCAACGATTGGTTATTAGTAGGAAACTATTCCTACTTTGTCCAAATTCCTACTTCGCGCACACGCGGTTCCTTGAGTGTATTGCTCAGATTAAGAATTCCGATATCGTCGGGCTTCCAATAATCATCTTTCTATTGTGAAAAGCAATTCTGGATTCATTCATATTCTCATTTGAAGCATAGCATATCCATGATGAAATGCGAACCATGTCGATTATGATATTACCTGAATGTATAAGTAGACAACGCACGACGTATTCAGTAATAGTCCAGAAAAAAAACACACGAACATTACAATCTGAGAAAACGAATACCCACCGAACAAAGTTAAATCGACGAAACCAGTTGTTCCAGATGACGTCTTAACCGCTCCCAACGGAACATAATGACTTCTTGTCTGTAGATTGTGTCACAACGAGTAGTCAAATTAATCGGAAAATGTGACAATTACGCTATCCCGTTTGACAGAATCGTTTGATTTATATGATTAAACACTAATCCAGCTGGACTGAGCCATGCACATTCGACGTCAATATGATGTATACCCTTTATTACTACATTAATGAAGTAGGACATCAATAGTTGCAGCGTTATGATATCAGCGTTCGGCCTGCCAATACTTGGCATTGTCATACTTTCAGATACATGTATCGTAGTGGTAGAAAATATCAGATAAATAGTTCACTAGCGATGAGCCGAATTTATACGCGCGTTGTCTCACGTTCATACATTCGACGTTTGCCTGACCTCATGTCATACATTTAACGTACGAATTGTTGTTGCACCAGTGTTGTTGCACCTTTTTGTTCTGCTTCTCACATGTTAAAAGTAAGAAATTCACTTAAAAATGCGTTTCTTTGACAGTCTCATAGAATCGCTCAAAGTATCGCTAAAATCTCCCCCAGGTCTTGGTTCTGAATCTATAGTTTAGCGAAGGAATAAAAAGCAGGCAAGATGAGCGAGGCTGGAGTAACTTTAACACGTCGCACTTCTTTCTTTGTATTTGAACACGGACCGTCAAGTTGTATATATAGTTTCAAGAGTATATATAAAACGTACGACGTTTTAAAGTATAAATAAAACGTTCGACTAGTATATATAAAACGTTCGACCTGTTAAATCCCTCAGAACATAGAATGTTTCGCATTATGGAGTACTTCAACAAAATATCAATTTAAACTAGGTAGGATTATACTGTTTATATAAGTATGCTCCGTTGTGTAATACTGCCTACTTCCTTTAAACTTATCACATACTCGCTAGTTGATCTCATTCAAACAAGTACTTTTAGTTAAAACATTGTTTTGAAAATACTGAAATCCACACTTAGATTTGAATATGTGTCGTTGAAAGCCTTTACATTCATTTGATTACCATTACATTTAGTTTAAGCATCTGTCTGTTTTAAGAAACTTGGTAACAGTTATAAGTACAATATGTGCTAAAACAGTACGATATTCCCTTTGCATCAACGTTACAATTTCATGGTGTAATGTTTGTGTCAGGTACATGTATTACCAAAACAAGATTACCAAAACAAGATTACCAAAACAGCTAACAACTATCCTTTGAAAAACAAAACAATAGCTTTAATTTCATAAACGACAACACAAAATGCCTCACTATGCTGAGTGAATTCATATTCAAATAGCGTACAATTGTGATGAATATATTTTTATCACGTAACTTGCGTTGTGGGAGTGTAATAAAGCCACGAGGTATTCATCATCGTAAACTAGTGAAATAAATATGCAAAGAAAACATGCTACTGTGCGGCTTCTTTGGATTTATGTGATAATAATAGAATCTTACATTCGTGCCTATTTAATATTGAATTAGTTATTAAACTCTTTTGATCAAATTAATATGATGATAGGCACAAATTCGCATACTATACTGGTACTCAACTCCTTTATTAAATTCAATATTAAAAAAAGCACTCATGTAAGATGCTCTATACGAGGGACGTTCAAATAATACGTGGACATTTTTAATAGTTATTACACTTTTATAAATCAAGTAAATTAAATTATACAGCAATAAAGGTTTACATTTTTAGGTTCATATCACTATATATTATTAAATTATTTGAAACAGATTTCAAGAAATACGAGTTTTTACAACCCCACTGTAGCTGCCACAGAGCACGTCATTTGTGTGCTAGGGCATCGCCGTGAAAACCAACCTAACGTTAGAATTAACAGACGTAATTGTTATTTAATTAGATTATTGTATTATTCATGGTTTGCATTAAATAAATATAGTACAGAATTGTTGAATAATCATGTTTTGTAAGTATATCACAGCTTCGGAAAGAGATCATACGAATTTGATCGAGATTAGCATTACAACTTGTATGAATTTACCCCAATAAATGAGTGCGATATCGAAACAGTTCACGTATTATTTGAACATCCCTCGTATATGCAAGACAACATCCAAAATATGACATAGTTTAAGCGATGGAAAAGTTGCTTCCACATGCCGTATTCATCAACTCCCAAAGGCAACAGTATGACTACTTAGTAAATTGACACCGTGGCTTCGTGTCTACTTGTCTGTAGATTTATGTCACATTGAATTATCCAGTTACGTTGAAAAGAAGACAAGGATGCCATTACAATAGATAAAAACGTCTGATTTAAATTTAGTAAATATGAAACCAACTTAACAATCCCATGGATATATGGTGAAGTATATGATTATAGTATTTAAAATTGTGTTAATACTGGTGGTTATGACTAAGATTCAATCGTTATGTGGTCATATGTTACAAATAAACACGAGTCTGCTGATATCTAAAACATTTCTTAGGATGTTCCCCCTATTCTTCATTTAAATTGGCTAAATTGACTCAATCCAATTGCTGATTAAATACAATTAATCATATTGATCAATATTATCTATGCAAATTTGTTTAACAGGCTTGAGTTTGTTTCAATACATGAAATATAGTATGATATCAAGAGAGTGGTACGATTTTTTTATTAGGGTATTTAAAATTTAGGCAGTTGAAATAATGTTTGCCTATACGTTCACGTATGAGTGGCACCATTTCCACAAGCAGTGACAAATATCCCGTATGAATGTCATTATTAGCATAATCAGTGACATTAATACCCTTATAAATGGCATCATTACCACAAACAGTAACATATATCTCCGCATAAGTGACATCATTAGACATATATACCCCTATGAGTGACATTATTACCAAAAGCAGCGACATATATCTCCTTATAAGTGGCATCGTTACCTCAAGCAGTTGCATATATCCCAGTATAAGTGACATGTTTTACTACAAGCAGTGACATATATCCCAGTATAAGTGACATAATTTCCATAAGCAGTGGCATACATCCACGTATATGCGGCATCATTACCAGAAGTAGTGACATATATCCTAGCATAAGTGACATTATTACCATAATCAGTGACATATATATATACCCGTATATGTGGAATTATTACAACAAACAGTGACATAAATCCCAGTATAAGTGGCATCCTTACCACACGCAGTGACATATATCCCCCTATAATTGACATTATTACCACATATAATGACATAAATCCCAGTATAAGTAGCATCATTACCAACACAGTGATATATATCTCCGAAAAAGTGGCATCATAACCACAAGCAGTGACATATATCCCCTATACGTGACATCATTACCACGAGCAGTGGCATATACCCACGAATAAATGGAATAATTACCACAAACAATGACACATATCTCCGTATAAGTGGCATCATTACCTCAATCATGGAAATATATCCCCTTTAAGTGACATTATTACCACAAGCAGTGACCTATTTCTCCGCTATAACTGGCATCATTACAACAGGCAGTGACATATATCCCCTATAAGTGACATTATTACGACAAACAGTGATAAATATATCTTCGTATAAGTGACATCATTACCACAAGCATTGACATATATCCCCTATAAGTGACACTATTACCACAAGCAGTGACATAAATCCCCTTATTAATAGCAGTATTACCACAAACAGTGAGATATATCTCCTTATAAGTGGCATCATTACTACAAGCAGCAGTGACATATATCCCCTTATAAATGTAATTATTACCACAAGCAGTGACATATATCTCGGTATAAGCGGCAACATTACCACACGCAGTGACATATATCCCATATAAATGGAATTATTACTACAAGCAGTGACACAAATCTCCATATAAGTATCATCATTACCACAAGCAGGAATATATATCCCCTTTAAGTGACATTATTACCACAAGCAGTGACATATATCCCCGTATAAAGGGCACCATCATCATAAACAGTGACATACTTCGACGTATAAGCGGCTCCATTAAAACAATCAGTGACATATATCCAGTATAAGTTACATTATTGCCACAAGTAGTGACACATATCCCGTATAAGGGTCTCCATTACCTGAAGCGGAGACATGCATCTCCGTATAAGTGGCATAATTACCGCAAGCAGTGACATATATCCCCTATAAGTGGAATTATGACCACAATCAGTGACAAAAATCCCCGTATAAATAGCATCATTACCACAAAGAGTGACATATACCCAGGTATAAGTGGAATAATTACCTCAAGCAGTGACGTAAATCCCCTTATAAGTGGCATCATTACCAAAAGCAGTGACATATATTTATTATAAGGGACATTATTACCACAAGCAGTGACATATATCCAGTAAAAATGGCATCATTACCACAAGCAGTGACATATATCCCCGTATAAGTGGCATCATTGCCACACGCAATGACATATATCCAGTATAAGTGGCATTATTACCACAGGCAGTGACATAAATCTCCATATAAGTGGCATCATTACCATTAACAGTGACAAATATCCCCATGTAAGTGACATCATTACGACAAGTAGGGTACTATATCCCTCTAAGTGACATTATTACCACAATCAGTGACATATGCCCCCGTATAAGGGGCAACATTGCCACAAGCTGTGACATGTATCCAGTATAGGTGCATTATTGCCACAAGCATTGACATAAATCCCCGTAAAAGTGATATCATTACCACAAACAGTGCCATATATCCCCGTATAAGTGTAATTATTACCACCAGCAGTGACATAAATGCCCATATAAGTGGCATCATTACCACAAAAAGTGACATATATCCCCAAATAAGTCGCACAATTACCACAAGCATTGACATATATCCCGTATGTTGAATTAATACCACAGGCAATGACATAAATCCTCGTAAAACAGGCATCAGTACCACAAACGAATGAAACGCATTCACCAAACAACAACACGTAACATACATATACATTTAGTTTATCAAACGGATGAATATGTTGTAGGCGTTACAGGCACGTATATACAACACACAACTTTATGGTACCACCGTTTATAGACAAATTGTTGGTATCCCTATGGGTACGAACTGTGCACCACTTGTAGCAGATTTGTTTTTATTTTGCTATGAAAGGGATTTCTTGTTGAGTCTTTCACCATATACCCAGGCAGATGTTATTGAAGCTTTTAATGACACCTCTCGGTTACTGGATGACATACTGAACATTGACAACCCTTTCTTTCCAACTATGGTTGATAATGTTTAGCCTAAAGAACTTCACTTAATAAAGCTAATATATCTGATAATATAGCTTATTTTCTTGATTTAGATCTCTCGATTGAAAATGGTGAAATAATTAGCAAAATCTATGACAAGAGACATGATTTTGATTTTGACATTGCTAATTACCCCCACTTGGATGGGGATGTTCCCCGAGCAAATTCTTATGGGGTGTATGTGTCTCAACTTATTCGTTTTTCAAGAGATTGTACTCCAGTTGAGGACTTTACTATTCGTTATCTTTGTATAACTCAAAAGCTACCCAATCAGGGTTACCGTTACCATAAACTTCGTAAAACCTTTGCAAAATTGTATTATCGTAACCCTGATCTTCTTTCCAAATATAAAAGTAATTTAAGGAATCTTCTACGACAAGGACTATCACAACCTGACTTCTATGGTGATGTGATTTATAAACTTCGTAAGATTCTTGGTCATGATCACTTTCATACTATCTTTGTTAAACTTGTTTAAAAGTTTATCAAAAGAGGTTATGACCCTATCATTTTGCAACGTACTGCATGCCATTGGGACGGTGGCGTTTGATGTTTGTCTATGATCTTTCCTGTCGTGCCCTTAATGGTTTATTCTCTGGTTGCTCTGGCTTCTGCCAAGTCATTGAGTACCTTCATTGTGGCTTTCTAGGCTATTGTTTTTTTGTATTATATTTACACGGGCATATTTGTGTTTTACTTATATTGCCTATTGATGCTGCCTTGTTGGTTAGAGATTAGATCATATTTACACTGTCCTGTTTTAATGGGATGACAGTAGGATAAGTGTGAGGTTTGGTGCACCCTAGAACCGGTTTAAACCCCAGTGGCCTTTGTTGCCACTGACCGTTCCAAGGCGATAGCCCTATTGTCAACCCTTTTGTGTTAGTGATGTCGTTTGCATTTTTTATTACTTTTGCCTTCTCGTTTGTCTGTTTGCGTGTTTGTTTTTGTGTTTTGTGGTTGACTGCCGTCCTTGGATGCTGCTTTCCCTGACCGATATTTTTCTTTTTCTTTATGACACATGTATTATATTCATAGCAGCGCGAGAAGAATTTCGTGATGATGTTGTCTACCATACTCCAGCATGAATCCATGGTAACTATTATTCAATGATGTTCTGCTGTGTATATCAGGCAACATTAATGAACATGTGAAAGATCATCATTTACGACCTTAACCAATCAATTTCAATAAATAAATAGTATGCCTTATAATAAGCGTGATTTGAATAAGTCAAGATAAGGTATCCGGTATTATATACATGTAACAAGGAAAGCATCTTAAGTTTTGACTTTCTTCATTACGTGGTCCCGTCTTAATTCCATTAGGCCATGGGAAATCTTATATAAGAAAGATTTTATTACGGTATATTACTACAATAAAACTTGTTTAAATTTGTTTTTACTGAAAACAGTGCTATAACCCGTTTAAATTACCTATTAAATGTTTTCATTTTACAAAATGCAAACTTTTAAAGCCAAAATTAAGGGTTTATTTCATATCCTAGCCAACACCGTTTTCGCTTCTTCGAGAAGGGGTTGGATAGGATATGGAAGTTTCTACTCGGACTTATGTCGCATCTGGCCAATTCGGATGCATTTCTCACTGACGGCACTTCTAACAATAAAATTAAACCGAGTTTTGCTTCATATCTACAACATGCTAATATATACGACATACACGTACATAATTGGACCGAACGACGAACCTGGTCGGTCTCTTTTCCTTGGCTAACATAATTAGCTGAGGAGCAGCCTTTGAAACTTAAGAAAAGTAGATTATTTTTTTAAACTCTGGGAATTTGACGAGTTGGTACGATTGGAGGTTGTTAACCGTAATATGTTCTATATTATTCTGAAAATCAAAAGCAAAAATAGAACAGGTAATATAGAATTTCAAGGACCATCACAGTCAACCACAAACTACAAATGAACATATGAATAAAAAGCAAGATATGACAAGATACGACAAATATAAACATGTTTATACTACATTCCTCCTTTAACAGGAAAGTGTTTGATTCTCTCTATCAATTCGAATATTTATATTGTTTTCGGGATAATCCTTAGTGCCTTTTCAAAACCAAGTTGAATTTGTTGCACTCATGTCTGTCTTTCTTGTTATAATACCTTCCATAAATCAACCATTGTGACACAAAACCGTTTGTATAGTAGTCAGTTTAGGGCGTTAGGACGTTGGAACTACGAAGATAACTTGAAATCAAATAAACCGATTTAAAGTAAAATTAGACGAGGAATCCATTCATTTAACATCATGTTTACTCCATTATCCGGTTAGTCTCCAGTGATTCTACGCGGTATTGCAAAAAGCAGGAATAGCAGTAGGTGCTTAACTTATTTGTTACAAGCACGTGAATCTATACGTATTCAAGGGTTTTTGCCATTCTTGTTTGTCCTTTTTCGTGTTTTGGGGTTTACTGTTGTTCTGTGAAAGCTGCATTTCCTATTCGACTTCATACCTATTTTTTTGATCCAGACATTCGTGTATATATATGACCTGTATAAAAACAATACAAATAAAACTACAACAAAAGCAACAACTGAATCTTGCAATTGTTATAAAGTGTTATACAATAAATGTAAATGTTCTTATATATACTTATCAATCTAAACGTACTTACTGGATTAATTCATTGTCATGGTAATAAAGGTTGCGTTTTAAAGAGCAGAGTCGAACTTCAAGAAATGCGGTATATGATGAATAATCGTAAACAGTAGTCTGAGAAGGTTGCTAACATACATGTGTACATATATAAGCTGTATCAGTGGGGACGTACGTTTTTACTCTGTGATATGGGAATGAAATATACTTATCACAACCGACCTTGTGAGCTTTACGGATACATCCCAAGTAATTAAAGTTGCGTGGCATATAATCATTACGTGGTCCGAGTAATAACTGTCATACCCTATCCAACCCATTCGCCAAGAAGCCAACACGGGGTTGGCTGGGGTATGATTTTGGCTTAAAGTATTTGCACATTGTAAAATTGAAACATGTAATAGGTAATTTTAAACAAGTTATCGCATTTTTTCAGCAAACAAGTTTTATTGTCGAAATACCCGTTATAAAATCCTGCTAATATAAGCTTTCCCATCGCTTAATGGAATTTAGGCGGGACCACGTAATAATTCATAAACATGGAAGTGAAACAGACAGGAAATGCTTTAATGCTTTATTTTTTTCTGGTAAGACGTTCTTTAAATACTGATAAAGGTGATCCTTTGAGAGCAACAAACACAATTAAGAGAATAAAGCAGCAGACTCGGTTTTATTGAGTCTGTTCTGTTCAACACTTCTCACGCCCCCTAGCTTCAACACTTCTCACGCCCCCTAGCACCGGCTTAAGCGGTATTCTACTTCAAGGCCAGTTATATTGGGCTCGTTGGTCCCAAAGGACCAGTAAAAAATAACACGACTGTTTGGTAGCACGGGAGACTTTTTACAGCCGCCACACTGCTCCGGCCTCCGGCCATAATATGTTTCATGAACATGTTTATGTTTATTTAAATCGAAATCAATACACAATACTAGATATTTACAATTCATACATGATTGCAATATCTGTGAAAAGCGAGAATACGATTTTATTTGATGACGTAGAAAACTTTGAACAGATCAATGAATCCTGTCCGGACCTTGTTGGTTAGAGATTATATCATGGCGGGGATTTCTTTATTTACACTGTCCTGTTTTAATGGGATGAAGTAGGGTAAGTGTGAGGTTTGGTGCACGCTAGAACCAATTTAAACGCCCAGTGGCCTTTGTTGCCACTGAACGTTCTAAGGCGGTAGCCCTATTGTCAAACTTTTGTGTTTGTGATGTCATTTGCATTTTTTATTACTTTTGTCTTCTCGTTTGTCTGTTGGCGTGTTTGTTTTTGTGTTTTGTGGTTGACTGTCGTCCTTGAATGCTGCTTTCCCTGTCCGATATTTTTATCTTTTTCGTAAGATTTTTGGTCACGATCACTTTCATACTTTCTATGTTAAACTTGTTAAAAAGTTTATCAAAGAGGTTATGGCCCTATCATTTTGCAACGTACTGCATGCTTGGTGGTGGACCCTTTAACAGTTCGCCACAATGCTTTCCTCTTTAATTGTACGATGACCGGACAGGCTGTGGACCCTATGATGACGCCTACCTAAAGCCCATTGGGACGGTGGCGTTTAATATTTGTCTATGATCATTCTTGCCGTGCCCTTAATGGTGTATTCTCTTGTTGCTCTGGCTTCTGCCAAGTCATTGAGTACCTTTTTGTGGCTTTCTAGGCTATTGCTTTTTTTTGTATTATATTTGCAAGAGCATATTTGTGTTTTACTGATATTGCCTAGTGATGCTGCCTTGTCGGTTAGAGATTAGATCGTTGCGGGGATTTCTTTATTTACACTATCCTGTTTTAATGGGATGACAGTAGGGTAAATGTGAGGTTTGGCGCACCCTAGAACTGGTTTAAAACCTCAGTGGCCTACTTTGCCACTGACCGTTCCAAGGCGGTAGCCCTATTGTCAACCCTTTTGTGTTTGTGGTGTCGTTTGCTTTTATTATTACTTTTGCCTTCTTGTTTGTCTGTTTGCGTGTTTGTTTCTGTGTTTTGTGGTTGACTATCCTCCTTGAATGCTACTTCCCTGTCCGATCTTTTTTATATTTCTTTGTTGTCTTGGTGCTCTGGTTTCTGCCAAGTCATTGAGTTCTTGATTTATGGCTTTTTAGGCTTTTTTTGTATTATATATACGTGATCATTAATGTATTATACTTACATTGCCTATTAATGCTGCCTTGTTTGTTAGAGAATATAACCTGGCGGGATAGCTTTATTTACACTGTCCCGTTTTATCGGGATGACATTAGGGTTAAATGAGGTTTGGTACACTCTAAAACCTGGTTTAAACCTACGGCGTCATTTTTTGCCACTGACTGTTTCAAGGATGCAGCCCTTTTGTCAACCCTTTTATGTCTGTGATGTCATATCTTGCCTTTTATACATCTTGTAGTTGTTGTTTGTTTCTGTGCGTGTTGTTGTTGACTGTGGTCCATGAATGCTACAGTTTCCGTTCGATGTCTGTTTCTACTTTTGGGACAGCAACTTCAGTGGCAGGTAGTTTTCCATTTATCAAGATTAGCTGCATATTGATAACTTAATCGAAACATATGACAGGAGAACGTTGATATGAGAAAATAGGTTAATATCAAACTGATTATTGTTTTTCAATTGTATTCGATAAATCCGTTAAAAATATGTAAATGAGTTTTAATAATTGGTTTGAATATATGAAAGGTGTAACTGGGGTATTTTTAAGTGTCGTCTAGTATATGTTATTAATTTTATCATCGAAGTACATTTCTAAGTAACATTGTAAATGGACGTCATTCGCATCTGTTTGCGTAGTTCTAGAGAATATGTCCATAGAAAAGTGAATGTGGATGAAAAACGAGTAACAAAGACGAAATACCATCGCATATACTGATTTGGCCCTCGGACAGTAAAGAGGGAAACTGTATCCGGAAATTATAAGAAGTGTCGGCATGGAATGCATTTCTGACGCAGACATATATCAGTTTTCCATACAAGCATGAATAATTTAGCAATTCATCTGCGCACCTTGAGATTAACAGAGCATCTCCGATTTCCAGTTTAAGCCAAGAATATATTTATCCGAAAATGTCGGAAAGGAATTATCCTTCACACAAATAAAGCACATGTGGATAATACCAACAATCCTCACATACGTAATCTAGATGTTCTGAGATATATTACATGTACATTTACATTCACATTGTCTATTTCGACAGGTTACTCAAAACATAAACTTAAATGTATACAAAACAAAATTGTTCAGTGTTTTAATTTTAATTATCCGCATAATCTGAAAGATGACGTTATTCGGCTTTTGCATGCTGCAACCTGCTAAAGACATTTTCATTTATGTGTTACCTGTCTAGTTTATCTTCAAAAATATAAAGGCTTTCTGGTACAAGACACACAACTAACAAAAGCATGATAACCTGATTTCTATTTTTTTGTGTCTAAATATGTGACATAAATACGACACATACATTGCCTAATGATGCATATTTTAAAATCTATATTCGATATAATTTTACCAGTGTTTTGAAATTCAAAAAAGGCGTTTGTGTTGAAGAATCAAAACTAGTGAAAGCATGATAACAGAATTAATAGTTTGTCAAAAAATGTGTCATAAACAACTCATACATTGCCTAATGGTGCATATTTTAACACCTGTATTTGATATAGATTTTAACAGAGTTTTGAAATTTAAATGATCCAATGCATGATTAACATGTCTTATCAATCATACGTGGTGTTAGCACGGTGATATTCAAATCGTAAAGCAGAATGGAATCGAGCGGAAAATGCTTACAATTCATTTTGCACGGTTATATATCACAGCGCATATAACTGTGAACAATTAATTTTTTTGTAAATAGGACGCATGTTTTGGATCTTTCGTTATGTGTTTACTCTATAGAAAGTATAACATGATTATATTTTCGATTATAATGCAGGTCCATAGAGCCATCTGAAACGCCTTTTAATATAAACACTATGTATATTCTAAAAATAAAATAATCTACTCAAACTATAGCTGTGTCTGTATCTCGGCTACCTAAACCTTAATCGGGCATTCAATCAATACACAATATCGCTCGACAAAGAGGGGATATGAGAGGATGTGTAGGTTAATGTGAAGGCTGCACATGCAATACTTATCAATCGACATTCTCAAGACCAACAAACAAGATAAGCACTGTTATAAGTTCTGTTTCAATGAGCTTTAATAAAGCATCGCTCAAAACCGTTTAGCAAAGGCTCGTTAGTAGAATGCGTTAAAGAAATATAAAAAGATCGGACAGGGAAAGTACAATTCAAGGAGGACAGTCAACCACAAAGCACAGAAACAAACACGCAAACAGACAAGCAAGAAGGCAAAAGTAATAAAAAATGCCAACGACATCACAAACACAAAAGGGTTGACAATAGGGCTACCGCCTTGGAACGGTCTGTGGCAAAGTAGGCCACTTAGGGTTGAAACCGGTTCTAGGGTGTACCAAACTCCACACTGACCCTACTGTCATCCCATTAAAACAGGAGAGTGTAAATAAAGAAATTCCCGCCATGATCTAATCTCTAACCAACAAGGCAGCATCAATAGGCAATGTAAGTAAAACAAAAATATGCTCGTGTAAATATAATACAAAAAAACTATAGCCTAGAAAGCCACAATGAAGGTACTCAATGACTTGGCAGAAGCCAGAGCAACAAGAGAATAAACCATTAAGGGCACGACAAGAAAGATCATAGACAAACATCGAACGCCACCGTCCCAATGGGCTTTAGGTAGGCGTCATCATAGTGTGCCTGTCCTGCCATCGTACAATTAAAGTGGAAAGCATGGTGGCGAACGTAAAAGAGTCCACTTCCAAGCATGCAGTACGTTGCAAAATGATACGGTCATAACCTCTTTTGATAAACTTTTTAACAAGTTTAACAAAGATAGTATGAAAGTGAACAGCACCAAGAATCTTACGAAGTCTATAAATCACATCACCATAGAAGTCAGGTTGTGATAGTCCTTGTCGCAGAAGAATCCTTAAATTACTTTTATATTTGGAAAAAAGATCAGGGTTACGATAATAACAAATAGGCAGTCATAAATTGTTTATTATTTCAGAAGGAACGGTTAAGTAGCATTAATTAGTGCTCTTCAATAGTAACACCTGATCTACTGAAGTATTGTTCATTCAGTTCTCTGTATGTTATGCAAGCAATATCGTATAGTGATTTAGATGATGCTTTTAAATTAATCTGTATTATAGTTAATCTCTAGAGCTGCTATGTACCAAATCGCAAACCAGTATAGGTGTTCTGCTTGTAGCATCAGTATAAAGTGGCATGTTTATATCACTGTATTCTTCGACTTCTTGTTGTTTTACTAACGGCAGTTTAGAAAATTGCAGTGTGAACTTGCCAAGAATTGTGTGAAGCACTCATTTTCCTATTTGATAATATGTTCGGCAGCGACCCATTTTCACCTTATAGGGGACCCCTTATCACCTTATATTTTTGTTTTGTGCGCTGAAATACTGGCGATTAGGATAAGAAATAATAAAAAGATTAAAGGTATTACTATAGAGAATGTAGAAATTAAACTTTCTCAATATGCAGACGATAGATCGGTCCTGTTGGATTGCTCTGTTACATCCCTGAATGAAACACTATCAGAACTACATAAATATTCTAAACATTCTGGTTTATACATAACTTTCGACAAAATAGGGAGGAAATATGCAGTTCAGATACAATCAAAACAAAAGGTGTTTGTGATGTCATATTTGGCCTTTTATTCATCTTTAAATTTGTTCTTTCTTTCTGTGTGTATTTGTGGTTGACTGTCGTCCTTGCTGCTTTTCCTGTTCGATTTTTATATCTATATTTACCTGGGAAAAATATAATTATAAGCTTCTAGGAATACATTTTAATGTCAACTTAGGTAACATGATTGAATTAAACTATAATAATCAGATTTTAAAAATCCAAAATACATTAAAGATATGGAAGCGAAGATATTTAACGCCACTTGGTAAAATCACGGGTATTAAAACACTGTCACTTCCTGTTTTAAATCATATATTAATATCTCTTCCAAACCCAAATGAAAAACTAATCGCAAAAATTAATAACATATTGTACGATTGTTTATGGGAAGGGTCTGCAAACATTAAAAAAGGAGTAATAGTTAAACAATTTTCTGAGGGCGGTCTCAAAATGAATCTGAAAGCTTTTATAAATATCTTAAATCAACCTGGTTAAGAAGACGCATAACTAACGAGGGGACTTTGAAGCAACTTGTCGAAATTCTCTTTCGGTAACGATCACTGTGAAACATTAATACAAAAATGAAAATCAATTTCTGTATTTATTTGCTAATTTCATATGTTAAACATATGTGGCGGCCGTATCAGTAATGTTATTATTTACTGGTCCTTTGGGATCATCAAGCCAACTCTGTGTTGCTTTAAAGTAGAATATCGCTATTTAGTATAATATGGTATATGGTTTATTAATAACCTTATGAAAGAAAATGGTGATTTTTACTCTTTAACTGAGCTTGAAGAAAATACTGATATTGAAACAAATTTTCTAATTGATGAAGGCTACTAAACTGCCATTAAAATATAAAAGAAAAGGTTACAAAACAATTTTACATTTATAAAAATAGAAAATCCAATTCTACCTGCGAATATTAAACCACTCAAAACAAGAAAGGTTGCACTGGTATGTACTTTAAAGTACAGAAATAATGAAAGCACAACATCAAAAGCTAAATGGGAACAGAGTGCTGATTTTAATACAGAGGCATAGAAAAACATGTATTCATCCCCTTTCAAAATAACTACTAGCACAATACTACAATGGTTTTAAACAAGGATTAATCATCGGATTCTTTCAGCACAGCATTATCTGCACAAAATAAAAAAGCAGAAAACCCTTATTGTCACTACTGCCACCAGGACGAGACTATTGTTCATATGTTGTGTACATGCCCTTCAACTCAGACCTTTTTACAGATAAATACGCTCTGCTTATCAAAAAATATAAATCTGAAGCTATCAGAGCAAGCATTTATTTCTAACATAGGTAAAGAACAATCAACTGTAGCCTACAAATTATCTTAGGCATTAAGTATTACATATTTTCTTCAAAACGACTGAAAACAACGCTCTCTATACAGACTTCGTTAATTATACGAAACGCATAAGCAAATCGCAATCAGAAACAATCAAATAGAAAGTTTTGAAAATACATGGAGCAACTTTGAAACCATTTATGGTTGCTCTAGCCTAACTTTTTATTCATCCATCCCTATGAATTCTTACAACGAACCAAGACACTGACCATTGTGTATATATGTGTATATATGTATATATATGTATATATATATATATATATATATATATATGTGTATATATGTATATATGTATGTGTAAGTGTATGTACGTATATACATGTATATACTAACTATATCAATTTTGTTAATTAAACAGTAATTTATACAACTTTCTAATCAGATGGGCTAGTGGGCGGCAATCAAAAAGTAGTTTAAAGAGTTGTTTTCTTTTTTTTGTTACTTTAAATGATCTTCTCCCCTATAAATAACATCTCCCTGCCTCAATCATCTAATACATGTATCTATTCTGTAATACTCGTTACTCTTTATCATTTTATGATGCTGAATTGTAAATATATATATATATATGTGTGTGTTTAGTTAATGAATATTACATGCTGTAAAATATTGTAAGGTGTGGCAAGGAATGGTCCTCCCCGACCCTTGCTACACCTGTTGACGGGGAGATTAAACGGGTATTCAAACAGGCAGGTATGGAACTACCGTTTATAGATATCTCTTGTCGCAGATTTGTTCTTGTATTACTATGAAATAGATTTGTTGTTGACTCCTTCATCCGATAATCAGACAGATGTAATTGAATCTCTTAACGATATCCTTTCTTTTGTACTATGGTTTATAATATCTATCCTAAGGAATTTCAACTCAAAAAAGCTAACAATTCTGATACTCTCGCCGCTTTTTTCCTTGATTTACTTCTCTTTATTGAAAATGGCGAAATAATTAGTAAATTCTACAAGAGAGATGATTTTAATTTTGATATTACGAATTATCCCCATTTAGATGGAGATGTTCCCCCAAGTTACTTCTTATGGTGTCTATGTTTCACAACTTATTTCTTTCCCTAGTCGTGTTGAGGACATTAATATTCGGAATAATTGTATAACTAAAACGTTGCTCCAGCAGGGCTACCGTTACCATGAAATTCGAAAAACCTTTGCAAAATTGTAATATCGTAACACTGACCTACTTTAAAAATATAAAAGTAATTTAAGAACTATCTGCGACAAGAACTGACTTCTGTGGTATTTACAAACTTCGTAAGAGCCTTGGTCATGATCATTTTCATACAAACTGTGTTATACTTGTTAACACGTTTACCAAAAGAGGTTATGACCCTATCATTGTGTAAGGTACTGTATGTTTAATTTACTATATGATTTCGAGATGACCGAACAGAATGTGGACCCTATGACGACGTCTACCTAAATCCTTATAGGACGGTAATGTTTGATGGTTGGCTTTAATCTTGTCTTGACGTACCAATTTTTTTCAAATGTTGCTCTGGCTTCTGCCAAGTCATTGAGCACATACTTTGTGGCTTTCTAGGATTTTGTTTTTTATATTATATTTCACTTATATTGCCTATTAACGCTGCCTTGTTTGTCAGAGATTATAGCTTGGTGGGGATCTCTTTCTGTACACTGTCCCGTTTATTAGTGTGACAATAGGGCAAGAGTGAGGTTTGGTGCACCCTAGAACCTGGTTAACCGTCCCACCCAGAGGCCTTATCTTTTGCCACTGGACCTTCCAAGGCGGTAGCCCTATTGTCAACCCTTGTTTGTTGGTGATGTCTTATCTTGCATTTTGTTTATCTTTATATACAGTTGTTCTTTGTGTGTTTGTGGTTGACTGTCGTCCTTAAATGCTACTTTTCCCGTTCAATTTTTTTTATACTTTTGCTTTGTGGCGGCTTTCAAATGTCGCCCGACGATCTCCAAATTTCTCATTTCATACTTTTTTATATATCAAAGTAGCGTTGCCTGTGCAGTGTGGCGGCGGTAAAACGTCTCCCCGTGCTTGCAATCAGAACTGTTAATCATTCCGGTCTTTGGTGATCCCTGAGCCCGATATTTACAGATATCGGTGATACTTTCTCAATGCTTTTTGGGTTCCTATTTGAATTTTGAATAATTATTAGGTAGTTCCACTACTCCAGCATTTAAAGGTTCTGATTAGTGTTTAATCACCCTTAGGATATGTTGTCTGCTTTTGATTTAGTCCTTTGACTGTTACCGGTGATACGCAGGCTTCGTATTCTCTGGTACCAGCTAAATTCCTTTGGTTTCGCCAATTGTTTTCTCGATTAGGGCAACGCGTTTTGTTAGAAACTGGGACCATACGCCTCTGGCCAAGGAATAGTGTGACTATACCGCATTGAAGGTTCCATTTTCACCGTCATAAGCCTACCATCTTCGGGATGGCTCAAATGTCAGTACTATTGGAATTTTAAATTTCAACCTGGGACCAGAGGGCGTGAACAGTAGCAAACACTTCCCACTACCCTTCATGAACAGTTTCAACGATATCAAGACTGCAATATGTTTTTGTATTTATCGTGTTCGAAGATATCCACATTTCTCCTTTCATACCTGTTTACTTATATTCCCTATAAATGCTGTCTTGTTTTTTAGAAAATATAACCTGGCGGGTATATATAGTTACTTGTTTCTGAGCGTGTTTCTGGTTAACTTTGGTTTTTGAATGCTACATTTCCTGTTCGACTGTTATATCTACTTTTTATATTACGTCTCGTGAACAGACTCAATCAATTTCGAGTCTGCTACATTTTTGTCTCTTGTTTTTTTGCGTTCGTATGATTTTTGGTTGTTTTGTTTTCTTGGTGTTGTTATTTCCAAGGGTTCCCCTTTACAGTAATTATTGACATTCACAATAGGTTTGTTCAGTGCTGTGTGGCTGCTGTAAAACGTCGCCCGAGTACAAATCAGTAGTGTTATTACTTACTGGTCCTTCTAAGCTCAATCTATGTGACTTGAAAGTAGAATTATGCAGCTTAACCCAGTGCTTGGGGTGTGGGGGCGGGGGGGGGGGGGAGGGGGTGGGGGTAGAGACGTGTTGTACTTTATATTACCTTTCATGAACAGACTTCAACCAAGTCTGCTACTTCTCACGATTGTTTGCGTTTGTTACTTACAAGTGATCCTATTTTCAATATTTATTGTATGTATCATCCATTACATGTGCCAGCTGTATCATAGGGGACAATTGTTACTCTGAGATGTGAAACTGATACATATCTATCACTGCCGCAATTATGAGCGTGACGGATACATCCTAATGTAATTAAAGCTGCCTAGCATATTATCATTAATAAACATGTAAGCGAAACAGGAAGTGATTTATTTCCCTTGTAGTTTTGTTTACACTGTCTTGTCTATTTGGGCGCTGAAGACAGGATAATAGCGAGGATTGTGCGCATATAAAATCGATTCAAGCTAATAAGTAGGCCTTATTGCCTACTGACCGTTCCAAGTCGGTAACCCTGTCTTAACCACCCTTTCTGTTGTTTTTTGTCTCCTTCATTGTATTATCAAGTCCTTGTTTGCACCACAGTGCGGACCTACGATGCCATTGCTTTCGGACGCTGTGGCTTCTACAGGACCCAATATCTCACTTTTGTCTTTAATGCATATTTTGAACTAATGGATGGACAACATTTTTACTCACATCGGCATCTGATAATTACTTCAACAATGTAATAAATAAATAAAGTGATTATGGTATCACGTTTAACTCCAATGTAATGAAAATCCACGCGCTGTAACCATTTTAGCTAAACGACACCTGTATGCATTTATCTTGTGAAATTTCAACGCATTTCGTGTTTTTTGTATATAATGTTGTGTAACACACAATAAACTGATGAGTTACCATGCAATTGATTGCGACAATGTTACATCCCATTTAAAAGACATGCAATTAATACAAAATGTAATTGGGGTACTTATGAGTGACGTCTAGTATATGTAATAAAAACACTATATTACATAATCACTTTACAACATATGTCTCTTCAAAGAAACTATTCAAGTAATATTGTAATTATACTGAAAGGATAAAGGAACTCATAGTCAAACAAGTGCCTATATATATACACCTAATTCCGCATAATATTCCAGATAAATCTGAATACAGTGTTTTGTTCAAAAAGGGGCTACAACTAATGACAGAAAATATCACTCTTTCATGTAGTTGCCGTATTAATCAAAATATTATTTGTTACACGTAATTCATAAATGTTGAAATTTCGCTTGAAAAGGTCAAACCATTGCAGTAGATATAGATATAAAAAATCGAACAGGAAAAGCAGCAATCTAGGACGACAGTCAACCACTATAAGGGTATGGTAATGGACCTTTGGAAACGGCTGAACACGACACATACAAAATAGTGCAGTCTCGGTTTGATTTTGACTGTTCATGAACGGTAGTGAAATATGCTAGCTACCGCCCTCTAGCACCGGGTTGAGCAGAACTCAATATTCATAAAATCAATAGTACATAATTGTAACCATCCTGAAGATGGCATGCATATGGAGGTATAGAGATTTTCCTCCCCCATGTCAAGCGGCGTATGGTCCCAGTATCTAACAAAATACTATGCCTCGAAGAGCGAAATAAACAAAATGGAATTGAGTTGGGAGCAGCGGTTATGAAGCATGCATATCACAAGTAACTGCCAAAAGACTAAATTAAAAAGAAGACAAGATATCCTATGAGTGGTTAAACAATACCCAGAGCCTTTTATCGGCCGGAGTAGTAGAACCACCGAATCGAAAATTAAGTAAGAAAACAAAAGCAATTGAAAATGTACCACCGATAACTAAATATAAGTATCGGGCTCAGCGATCTCCAAAGATCGAATGAATAACAGTCCTGATTGCAAGCGCGGGGAGACGTTTTACCCAGAAACAAAGAACAAATTAAAATTTAAAGATGAATAAAAGGCTTAATGAGACATCACAAACACAAAATGGTTGACAGTAGAGCTACCACCTGCCATGAACTATTCTCTAACCATTAAGGCAGTATTAATAGGCAACATAAGTAAAACACACATATGCTCTGTATATATAAATGCAAAAAAAAAACAATAGCCTAGAAAGCCACAAAGAAGGTAATCAATGACTTGGCAGAAGCCAGAGCAACAAGAGAATAAACCATTGAGGGCACGGCAAGACATTGCAAAGTTTAAGGCTTCAGTTTACTCAGCTGCTTGAGCGAAATAAGCATTCTGTCTATACTGAAAATATGGAGTGTATTGGTCTCAGCTTATTCGTTTTTCAAGAGATTGTACTCGAGTTGAGGACTTATTGTAATCTTTGTAAAACTAAAAAGCTACTCAATCAGGGTTACTGTTAACATAAACTTCGTAAAACCTTTGCAAAACACTATGATGACGCCTATCTAAAGACCATTGGGTCGGTGGCGTTTGATGTTTGTCTATGATCTTTCTTGTCGTGCCCTTAATGGTTTATTCTCTTGTTGCTCTGGCTTCTGCCAAGTCATTGAGTACCTCAATTGTGGCTTTCTATGCTATTGTTGTTTTGTATTATATTTACACGAGCATATTTGTGTTTTACTTATATTTCCTATTGATGCTGCCTTGTTGGTTAGAGATTAGATCATGGCGGGGATTTCTTTATTTACACTGTCCTGTTTTAATGGGATGCCAGTAGGGTAAGTGTGAGGTTTGGTGCACCCTAGAACCGGTTTAAACCCTCAGTGGCCTACTTTGTCACTGACAGTTCCAAAGCGGTAGCCCTATTGTCAACCCTTTTGTGCTTGTGATGTCGTTTTCTTTTACTATTACGTTTGCCTTCTTGTTTGTCTGTTTTCGTGTTTGTTTCTGTGTTTTGTGGTTGACTGTCCTCCTTGAATGCTACTTTCCCAGTCCGATCTTTTTATATTGCTTTAACCGGTTAAACTTCTTTCCGAAAGGACAGGCCTAATGTCGCCATGTACCATTCGATTAGCAGTAGCATATTAAACATACATTATATAGAGGAAATACACATTATGCGTTTCTTTTTCTTGTCAGTATAAATGTCAGATCTGTTCAGGAGAAGATGTACATAACACAATTGCATGTGGATGAAATAAGACGAAAGAAGACAAAATACCATCGCATATACTCGTTTGGCCCTCGCCCAGTAAAGATGAAAACTACATCCGAGAAGCACATGAAGTGTCGGCATGGAATGTATTTCTAATAAACCATCTGTCCATACCTTACATGAATTATAACATACTTAGCAATTCAAGTGCGCACCTTGAAATTAACAGATAATCTCCGATTTCCAGTCTAAGCCAAGAATATCTTTATTCGAAAATGTCGGAAAAGATTAGCGATGTATCCGCCACATAGCTAATATAAAGCATATCTGGATTATACCAACAATCCTCGCATATGTAATCTAGATGTTCTGAGATGTGGTCCATTAACATTTATTCCTATTGTCAATGTATAGGTTACTCAAACCATCAACTTAAATGTATACAAAACAAATTCTTTCAATTTTCAGCTTTATTTTACTTTTCCACCTTATCTGATATATGTAGATGACGTGATTCGGTTCATGCATGCTGTAACTTGATAATGAATTTTGCAATTATGTATTACCTTTCTATTTTACCTTCAAAGATAAAAGGCCTTTCTTATGCAAAAAAACAAAACGAGCATAGGCATGATCGATAATTTAACTATTTATTTTATTTTTAGTTATCGAAAAATGGGTCACAAACAAGACTCGCTCATTGTAGAAAACCTTGTTTTCATAACTGTTCATGAACAGTAACAATTAAACCGATACTATAGTTGTTCTACTTATCGTGTTAGGCGATTTAAAATGTAAAGATGAGTAAAACGCTTAATGAGAAACGTCTCCCCGTGCTTGCAGTTAGAACTGTTATTCATTTGGATGTTAGGAGTTTACTGGGCCTGATATGTATATACAAATGTCGGTGGTACATTCTGAAATACGTTTTGTTTTCTTACTTTAATTTCGAATAGGTGGTTCTACTACTCCAACATTTAAAGGTTCTGAGGATTGCATAATCACACTTACAATATATTGCCTGCTTTTTAATTCAGTCTTTTGACTGTGTCATGTGATGCACCCGCTTCATAACATATAGACAAACACTCTCTTACAACACGCCTAACACAATTTTGAGTTCTATGATTTAATGATTTTAACTCAGATAACCTCAACATTGGGAAGAAATAAGAAGTAAAAAACTGTTATTGAATAAACATATTCTCCATTTATAAGCTTCAATAAAATATTTCACAATACTATATATATATTTACATTATAATTACTAAACTAACAAAACATTAACAGTAATTGACTTAACAACAACGATTAACTATGCACGTTATATCTTAAAAGGAATTTAGAATTCCGAAAACATGCATTGTCCTTTGAAATGCAATTAGTTCTCCGTTATCTTCCTGAATATATGTGAAAATATAAAGAAACTTATACAAATGTACTGTTTCTGCAAACAAAAGAAGCTAATACAAATGTACTGCATGTGCTAACAGTTATTAAACCATGCGCAGTTGGTCAACACCTTTAACTTTATGGTCCTAAAACTCGTGCACGTCCAACGCATGCATACTAAATGTTATACCAATGTTACATCCACTTGAAAATATGGCCAGACAACAGGTGCATACTAGTAAATACCATGAAACAACACTAATGTATATACAGTTAAAAACTAAGGACATATTTAGTCTATATAGTGTCCATTCAAAAGAAAATGTACAAGCCGTATGCATGTGACATGCGGGAATAAGCGTGACTTAAAGATGAGCAGTACAAGCAGAAATGTTAAACATCTACCTTTATCATTCTATATCTACATATACATTAATAAATGGTGTATGGCCTGCACAGTCGTTGTCTAGGATATTCAGTGCGCTTAATTTATTAAAACAATAAGTCCATTCATATTCCATTCATCAATTTTTGTTATACGGTTAGCAAGTTTAGCTGCCTGCTTAAGTTTGGTAGGTAAGTGATATTTTTTGTTGGCCCTATCATCCCCCATACTGGATATAGTTCACCAGGAACGCTCAGTGTGAACGAACTGTTCAAAAAGGTTTAGTCGTTTTCTTCTTCAAAACAGGTGTTTTAGCCGCTTATAAAACTAAACGTCGTACATTACAAACATAATACCGCAGCTCTGGGTGATTTGCATGCTCATCAGTCAGTCTACATTGCACACTACCCACTTCTGACTATAACATTGTTTGTAAATATAACACAAAACAGCACCTGCCGGTGCTGACGCTCATTTGTCACACACTTTGACAAACTATTTGCATCAAGTGTAATATAACCTGGCTCAGTAATACTGTCTAATGATGCCTAATGCATTTGTGAAGATTCAATTCGTTATCTGAAGAAGGTTCCGGTATACAAGCTGTCATACAACGCTTTAACCAGTACTAAGTATAAAAAAAGAGTATGATAATGGACCTTTGGAAACGGCCGAGCACGACACATACGAAATATTGCAGTCTCGGTTTGATTGAGACTGTTCATGAGTGGTAGTGTAATATGCTAGCTACCGCTCACGCCCTCTAGCCCCGGGTTGAGCAGAACTCAATATTTATAAATTCAACAGCACACAATTTTAAGTGTGACTTTAATTTTGTTAAAATAAAAACATGAGTTATAGACCCTGGTCTGTGATGTTGCCTAAAGACAATGAGCATTTCAATACATTATATGAAGTGTTTTCCGAGATGCAAGTAAGTATTCAAAAAAAGAGTATGATATTGGACCTTTGGAAACGGCCGAGCACGACACATACGAAATATTGCAGTCTCGGTCGAACAGGAAATATAGTATTTACAGAACACAGTCAACCGAAAACAAGAATTCCAAACAAACAACAAGTACAAGGACAAAGAGTAGCAGTATGCGACAACACAACCCGCACATGGTACCGCCTTAGAACGTTAACTGGCATACATACCGCTGGGGGTTATGCCAGATTTAAGGGTGAATCAAATCAAATATCAGTTTAACCTTATTGTCATCCCAATAGGACAGTGTAAATAAAGAAATCCATGCCAGACTATATTCTTTAACAATTTAGAAAGCATTAATAGACAAAGCAAAATAAATCAAAAGACTATCATGAATGTATCACTATAAAACGCAACCACTAAAATAAGATACAAAGCAAGCTCTCCTAGTCTCGGCAGAAGCAAGTGCAACACGTGTTTATATATATCATTTAGGTCACACGACAAGATTGAAGTTGAGCATTAAACGTTACCATCGCATCCATCATATGGTC
This sequence comes from Cyrtodaria siliqua, assembly GCA_037043455.1. Lineage (NCBI taxonomy): Eukaryota > Metazoa > Mollusca > Bivalvia > Adapedonta > Hiatellidae > Cyrtodaria > Cyrtodaria siliqua. Next base: position 647,844 of record JAWPHD010000001.1, read on the forward strand.
GGGTCATCGCACAAATAAAGCGGAAAGCTAATAGCAAACTGTGAATGGGTCAACCACTAATCACAAAGCGCGTTGCAAGTTTATAGTTTATAGTGTCATAACCTTTTTAGGAAAACCAGCATGAATGGGGTTATTTGAAAATTGCCGAACACGATTAATATAAACATCACAAACCTTTGACTCAGAGCACTGTTGATATACATCAAACAGTTTTTTCAAGTCCCACACCTTTGACTAAGAGCACTGTTCATATACATCAATTTAAAAATAAATCTCACATGTCACACCACAAACCTTTGACTCAAACTTTTGAAAAATGTTCATATACAGCAAATATAAAACAAAAAATCTAACATATCACACCACAAACTTTTGACTCAGAGTAATGTTTATATACAGCGCATGTAAAGAACAATATCACATTGCGACCCACACACCTTTGGCTCTGAGCATTGTTCTTATATAATAACCGTTGGTATATAGCTCATATACGTCTAGCTCTTAGCATGCATATATTTAAACAACATATCACACATAGCCTACTACCCACTTTTGCCTCTGGTCGTTGTTCATTTAAGACTTGATTTTTCGGCGTTTACGGCGTTTTAAACGCCGGTACAAATGGCCAATTGCATTTAGCGCTTTAGCACCTGATGGTTAATCTGCCATTTACTAACCTGCGTTAAAAAGCCCGAAAAAATGAGAATCCGTTTTTATATTTACTTTATTTTCCCGTCTCTATAGATTTAGCAATAACCTGCTTCGGGAGAATGATAATGATAAACTAGTGCAAGCGAGTCAACTACCGTCTGTGTATGTCAGACAGTGGAATAGCCATTTTCTACTGAGACACACCAGATTTGTGTGCATTGATGCTTGTCCATCCTTATATATAGATATAAAAATCAAACAGGAAAAGCAGCATTCAAGGACGACAGTCATCCACACACACAGAAACAAAGAACCAATTTAAAGATGAATAAAAGGCCAACTAAGACATCCCAAACACAAAAGGGTTGACAATAGGGCTACCGCCTTGGAACGGTCAGTGGCAAAAAATGCAGCTGGGCGTTTAAACCAGGTTCTATGGTGCACCAAACCTCACACTTATCCAACTGTCAATCCAATAAAGCGGGAGAGTGTCAATAAAGAAATCTCCGCCATGAAATATTCTCTAACCAAAAAGCAGCATTAATAGGCAATGTAAGTAAAACACAAAGATGATGTCGATTATCCATTTTCTATAGACACATTGGATGCGTGCGCAGTCGAGCGTAGTACATTTAAAAAAGACGTTTATTCGAAATTAAACTCTACGTTTTAGCAAGTGAATATAAATAAACATTTTAATAACAACAAGTCGCAAATTCTACAATACTCACGATTAGATATTATCATTAGCTATATCCAGCATAACAAATTACTTATATTGCCTATTGATGCTGCCTTGTTGGTTAGATATTAGATCATGGTGGAGATTTCCTTATTTACACTGTCCTGTTTTAATGGGATGACAGTAGGGTACGTGTGAGGTTTGGTGCAGCCTAGAACCGGTTTAATACCCCCAGTGGCCTGTTTCGCCACTGACCGTTCCAAGGCGGTAGCCCTATTGTCAACCCTTTTGTGTTTGGATGTCGTTTGCTTTCATTATTACTTTTGCCTTCTTGTTTGTCTGTTTGCGTGTTTGTTTCTGTGTTTTGTGGTTGACTGTCCTCCTTGAATGCTACTATCCCTGTCCGATCTTTTTATATTTCTTTAGATTCTTTAAATGAGTCTTTTTAGTCTGATATAAACATACTGATACTATAAACACGATATTGTTATTTTTACATCCCACAGGTATTGTATGACTTTCATAGATCCAGTTTCATCCTTAAACTCATGTGTTTCTTATACCATGTTGAAGGTTTTGTTTTCACCGACATTTTGGTCCATTTTATTAGGATTTTCCTTAACCTTTCCTTGTGATATGGAATTAGACACTTGTGTTGAGTTTTGGACCCCTAATAACCGTCCATCTATCATTAATAACGGAATATTGATACGTAACAACGTAGTATCTATACTAATTACTAAATCCCTTATTTCGCTTTTCACAGAATGGTATTACATTTAAATTGATGTGAGTCTATTAATGAAAACACTTAAAATACATATTTCTACTCTTCGGTGACACTCTGCGTCATCTATACAAATTTCACAAAATAACTCTACATTTCTTAGAAGCCATGTGTACGTCTTACACCTTAAATCTTAATTCGGCAACCTCATTCCATATTCCTTTCAATAATTTTAAAGGGTCTTTACTAACGGCTCAAAAGTTACACCTCTCTAGTCACCTGTTTTGAGAAAATATCGCGAAACACTGATTGTTTCCTTCTATAAGTAAGTGCAATGCTCCTAGGTGCATTTGTCCACCATTAAATCAACTGTTAATGGTAAACATTTAATATATGTCTAGTTTCAAATGTTGATTGACGTACTTCTCACGTCATTTATGTTTTAACTTAAAATGCACCACGTTGTGGCATTCAAAATGTTGGACAAACAGGTCGTTCCTTAAAAGTTCGAGTCCGTGAGCAAATATAATGTAGGCAATCCCAAAATGTTAAAGAATTACCTGTAACACTTTCGTTAGTTAGGTCATAGTTTTAGTAACGTCACTGTTGAATATATAATTTATGATAATGATGCAACAAAAAAAAAAAGGAAAAAAGCTAGACATATAGCAGAACTAAAAAAAATTGCAGACACCATTTCCACTCGGCCTTAATGATAATATTTATCAACAAGGCAATTTCTCAAAAGAGCTTTATATTGACATTTTTGCTATACTTTCCATTTGAAAGCGTACATCTAGGTCGCATGGTTGTACACGTAATGGTACTATCAAACGGAAATCACGTATTACTAAGCCTGTCGTTGATTTATATACTTTTGTAAACAGTCTGGAAAGCACTCGATGCTTTCTTGTCTCGCCTCGATATCCATTTCTTTACTTAAGTGGATTGACAAGAAAGCAGGCAAACTTTTCATTCGAACAGATCCTTTGTATTACACTGCTTCTATTATTCACGTCAGACATTTTCTAAAACATCTTTATCTTAATAAGGCCATTGATCTTATTGATTCCACAAGTATTTTTGAGATAATCGTGTTGTTGAATCTATTCCTAAATATTTAAAAAATCCGAAAATCCTATAATTTGTTATAAGTACAAAAAACAAGAGGCCCAAGAGGGCCTGTGGACGCTCTACTGGCTCAAGATGAAGTTTATGTATAAGGGGCCATAAGTCTTTCAAAAATCATTCAACCAGAAAATGGCAATGACAGGTGCAACTAGGCTTAGTACTGATCATAATCGCAAGTTTCGCTGAAATCTGGCAAAGAGTTCAGAAGAGACTAATCTGGACAAAGTTTGTGTATTAAAACATTAAAGGGTCACAACTCTGCCAAAACTCATTCAACCGAAATATTGCGGTGATATGCACAACTAGGCTTGATACTGATCATCCGTGTCAAGTTTCGTCTGTATCCAGCCAGGGGTTCAGGAGAACTAGCCCAGAAAACAATTGTGGTATCAAAATCCTTTAAAGGGCCATAACTCTGCCAAATATAAGTAAACCGGAACGTGACGAAGACATGCACAACTAGGCTTGGTGCTGATCATCCCTGCAAAGTTTCATTGACATCTGGCGAGGGGTTCAGGTGAAGTAGATCAGAACAAAGTTTGTGTATTAAAACCTTTAAAAGGCCATAACTCCACCAAAATCATTCAACTGGAACACGGTGACTATGTACAACTAGGCTTGGTAATGATCATCCCTGCAAAGTTTCAATGAAATCCGGCCAAATGAAGGCCCTTTCGTCTTAATGAGGCCAAGATATAGCATATTTCAAAAAATCAAGGGCCATAATTGTTTCTGCACTATATAATACTTTACCACAGAGCCTTATCAAAGACAAGCGTATTGCTCTCATTCAAAAAACATTTGCTTGGGAAAATACTTCATTTTTGGACTGTACAAATATTAAAGCGTTTTTTTACTAAAGGCAGTATGGACAATTACAATATGTGGACAAGGACTATCACAACTTGACTTCTACGGTGATGTGATTTATAAACTTCGTAGGATTCTTGGTCATGATCACTTTCATACTATCTTAGTTAAACTTGTTAACAAGTTTATCAAAAGAGGTTATGACCCTATCAATTTGCAACGTACTGCATGCTTGGTGGTGGACCCTTTTACAGTTAACCACTATGCTTTCCTCTTTAATTGTACGATGGCCGGACAGGTTGTGGACCCTATGATGACGCCTACCTAAAGCCCATTGGGACGTTGGCGTTTGATGTTTGTCTATGCTCTTTCTTGGCGTGCCCTTAATGGTTTATTCTCCTGTTGCTCTGGCTTCTGCCAAGTCATTGAGTAACGTCATTGTGGCTTTCTATGCTATAGTTTTGTTGTATTATATTTACACGAGCATATTTGTGATTTACTTATATTGCCTATTGATGCTGCCTTGTTTGTTAGAGATTAGATCATGGTGGAGATTTCTTTATATACACTGTCCTGTTTTAATGGGATGACAGTAGGGTAAGTGTGAGATTTGATGCACCCTAGAACCGGTTTAAACCCCCCAGTGGCCTACTTTGCCACTGACCGTTCCAAGGCGGTAGCCCTATTGTCAACCCTTTGTGTTTGTGATGTCGTTTGCATTTATTGTTACTTTTGCCTTCTTTTTTGTCTGTTTGCGTGTTTGTTTCTGTGTTTTGTGGTTGACTGTCCTCCTTGAATTCTACTTACCCTGTCCGATCTTTTTATATTTCTTTGCCATGAAGTTAGGGAATCACTTATTTTTCTATTAGATAAAAGTTTCGTCAGATATGGAACTACCGTTTAAAGACAAATCTTTGTATCCCTATGAGTACGACCTGTGCACCCTTTGTCGCAGATTTGTTTTTATATTTCTTTGAAAGAGATTTCATGTTGAGTCTTTCACCAGTTACCCAGGCAGATGTTATTGAAGCTTTTAATGACAACTCTCTGTATCTGGATGACACATTGAACATTGATAACCTTTTTCTTTTCCACTATGGTTAATGATATGTATCCTAAAGAACTTCAGCTTACAAAGCTAATATTTCTGATTTTAACCCATTTATCGATTTAAATCTCTATATTGAAAATGGTGGAAATAATTAGCAAAATCTATGACAAGAGAGATGATTTTTAATTTTGATATTGGTAATTATCACCATTTAGATGGGGATGTTCCTCGGGCAACCTCTTATTGGGTTTTTGTGTCTGAACTTATTGTTTTTTTCTACTCGAGTTGATGATTTAATATTCGTAATCTTTATATAAACTAAAAAGTAATATCATAACCCTGATCTTCTTTCGAAATATAAAAGTAATTTAAGGAATCTTATGCGACAAGGACGATCACAACCTGACTTATGTGGTGATACGATTTACAAACTTCGAAAGATCCATGGTCAGGATCGCTTTAATACTGTATTTGTTAAACTTGTTAAAAGGTTTATCAAAAGAGGTTATGACCCTATCATTTTGCAACGCGCTTCATGCTTGGTGGTGGACCCATTTATCGTTCACCACCATGCTTTCTTCTTTAATTGCGCGATGACCGGACAGGCTGTGGACCCTATGATGACGTCTACCTAAATCCCAAAAGAACGGGGACGTTTGATTTTATTTTCTCCAATCTTGTATTGTTGTGCCCTCAATGGTTTATTCTCTTGTTGCTCCGGCTTCTGCCAAGTCAGTGAATACCTGTCCCGTTTTATTGGGTTGACAGTAGGGTAAGTGTGACGTTTGGTGCACCCTAGAACCTGGTTTAAACCCCCAGCTGCCTTTTTTGCTACTGACCGTTTCAAGGCGGTAGTCCTATTGGCAACTTTGTTTGTGTTTTGGACGTCATATGCCTTTATTCTTCATTACTATTGCCAATCAGGTTTGTCTTTTTGCCTGTTTTGGGGTTTACTGTGTTCTGTGAAAACTACATTTCCTGTCCGACTTTTATACTTATTTTTATCATTAACGAAATTGTAAACATGCCATAATAAGGTTAATTACTGAGTTTTGTTTAAATAAATATCAAACGGTTATATTAAACGTGTAAAATCCGTTAGTGAAGGATATGAGCCGTTACCAACGCACATCTGTTTCATAATGTACTGATAAAATGATTGCAGAAACAATTAAGGTTTGCTATCAGAAACTGAAATTTCCTGTGATCTGGAAGGCTTGAGATAGATACACGCAATGAATATGTTGTATTTATTTAAAATTGAACACTTCACATCAATCCCAGGTGTTGGGTCCATGTCTGTGTTACTATTTGAGAATACGTCTAACTTATTCATCAATTGCACTTCAGTGTATATATTATCATTTGTAACTTCTGAACCTTTAATAGCCGGGTTTATTCTTGTTCTATGACGGTGTAGTCATCATTGTAGTGTTGGCATTATAATGTTTTATGGAAAAATGGGAATCCATGCTGAAATTAGCTGAATACATAAATCGCTTTCCTTTTGCCTCGGATGTTTTCTTGCGAAATTCTCGCAGCCACGTTATGTTCACATTAAATGCGAGAAAAACAAACGGATTTGCGGCTGAATTGCACGCTGCCATTCCACCCAGTAACCCATATAATGTTCTTGATATGCTACAATGGTCTCCATACGACATGATCATTTCTACAACAAAGTAAGGCAAACTACAAACGATGAAAACCATGATGATCACAAAGGTTAACTTTAGAGTTTTTATTTTGGCTCTTGGTAGAGACGTATTCTGTGTACTCTGGAGATGAACTTTACCGGTTTTAAATCTGAGGGTTTTCTTGTTGCTGTGTTCTCTTGCTTTCTGGGCAATTTTCATGAATATTCTTGTGTAGCAGACGACGAGTACAAATAACGGTATGAAGAATACCACGAAGCAGATATACGTGATCCACGCTTGTCTGTGAGATTCTGGTTTATTACGAAAGATATTTTCACATTTCGTCATTCCGTTGGATGTGTTCAACTGGAAAACTCCGAACATGGGAAGGGAGCACAGGACTGCCATAATCCACCCTACGCCGGCCATCTTCCATACCTAAAATAGATGATAATATCCATATTAACACGTACAGTCACATCAAACGAATTTGTTGTTTTTTGTATGATTTGTTTATCTAAGTCGAGTAACATTACCTCTATTCAGTATATATTATTAAAGAGTATTGGTCCTCTATCTTCAGAAAAAGGTCCAACATTTTTAAAGATAAGGACATACAGTTTTTAATAACTCTGACTTAGTCAATATTGCATACAATAGTATCAACGCAAACCAAAGCAAATGGTAGTTGCACGATGTTTTCGACGCTGAAATTAATTATTGAATATTTTCACTTCTAAATTAAGCTTTCAAAATCTCCATGGTTTATGGACTGTCCTCCTTGAATGCTACTTTCCCTGTCCGATCTTTTTCTTTTTCTTTATGGTTTCTCCAATTCAGTTATATCAAGCTTATAACTGAACACTCATGTGTATCAAAATCACAACGGCATTTTAAAATGCCACGTCTAACATTGTATTAATAAATTTAGCTCTTATTTAGTTGGAAGATATATTTATATTTCTTGGAAATATATTACATCTTGCAATAGTGGTTGTTCTTGATTTTTTAAGCAACGCTGTTATTAAAATTAATGACGAGAAATATACTTCGATTAGATCATGGCGGGGATTTCTTTATTTATACTGTCCTGTTTTAATGGGATGACAATAGGGTAAGTGTGGGGTTTGGGGCACCCTAGAAAAGGTTTAAACCTCCAGTGGCCTACTTTCCCACTGACCGTTCCAAGGCGGTAGCCCTATTGTCAACTCTTTTGTGTTTGTGATGTCGTTTGCATTTGGTATTACTTTTGCCTTCTTGTTTGTCTGTTTGCGTGTTTGTTTCTGTGTTTTGCGGTTGACTGTCCTCCTTGAATGCTACTTTCCATGTCCGATCTTTTTATATTTCAGTGCCCGAAGTGAGCTCAAATGGAGTTAACGTCATATATGTTACTCCCTAAAGACCAAGTTATTTGTTTAAAAGAACAAAGTACTGCATCATTGATGCCTTACAGCACGTCGTCCAATGCTATTTGTGCGAGTTAAATGATTGAAATGTCTGCCCAAACCAATTTCAAATAAAGTGCTCGTGAAAAATAATGTAGGCTAAAGATATGACAAGTGATAATTCATTAAATGTTAGTCTCAGTTACGTATTGTTGCCTGTTTTTACGTTCTCCATTATTAGATATATCTTGATGATTATTACACTCCTTGTTTGTACATGTCCTTTGGGATCACAGAGCACAATATAGGTGGCATTAATGTAGCGTACTCCTTAAGTCTGTGCTAAGGGGCATAAGAGGTGTTTCTTCTCACATTGCCTCTCTTGAACAGGATCAATAAAACCGTGTTTTTTATTATATGTAAACGAGTTGTTGTTTGAGAGTAGAGAATTAGACGATAATTAATTTCTCTTGATGTGAGTGATTCTCGTAGGGGGCGCACTCTCAGCGGAGTGCACGTGACGTGTAGAACGCCAGGTTTTTGCCATTCAGTGTTGGATGACTGGCCCGTTCAAATTTTAATCTGGATGGCATTATGTTACATGTGGCGAGAGAAATATCAGCGGACATGTTAGTGCATATGGTAAGGAAAAGCTATAGATAAGTATTGTTAATTTACCGGTAATTAGGATCAGTAGTTTGTAGGCGTAAATATTTAATTATTTATTTGTGTTTTTGACACGAATGATTAGTCGTATATGTTTTGTTTTTCATTATGTCATGTTTCGAAAATCGTTGAACATGCTGAATACACTGAAATGTTTATATTTACATGGATACTTATAATGGCAAGGCTGAGATATTGTTCATGGTAGCTGTGCATTATTGTTACAAACACATTTTTAGTATGCTGTCAAACGTAAGCTTAGACGTGAACGTCGTGCACAATTGTTATATTGTGGTATATTGCATCACCAATAAAAGTATCTACAGCTATGTATAATAGAGCTTATACCTAAAGGGATATCACTGTAGTACAGTGTGACTGTGTTGTGTATCACATGAAGTGACTACGGCGGTTTATTCAAGAAATAATTACTGACAAGTGTAAATTTGATTGCTGGATGAATTCATATCGATCAATTTCAGAAATCCGTGATATGACGATGCATAGTATGTGGAATAGTAATAGCCCCGACAGATGAGAGGTTATAATATGACACGGTCGTGGACATCCTGGGTTCGTGTTCCGATTGAGGAACGATTAAAAGAAAAGGAAGAGAAAAGGATAAGTAGTTTTGTATGGTAGTCAAATTCTCCAGTTTGGTAATGAAAGAGGGTTTTGTGCTCCTTAGTTCCCCTATAAATGCACCTTGAGTGAAGATATGACTGGTTCACAGTTAAGTGTTATATATTTATTTTATTTTTTTCACCTAAAAGAAAGATAATGTCTTATTATGTCTTTTTCTTAGTAAGTGGTGGGCGTGGCTGCCTTTTTATTATTGCTGGGACGATGGACGTCTCTCGGGCGAGGATACCTTTTAGAATTGCTGGGACGGTAGAAGTCTCGGGAGAATTCCCTGATACTACTTGCGCATGAAATATAAGATGTATAAAAGAAATATTGATAGAAATTATGCAAAATATGTGGTCTAGTATGCAGAGTACTGAAGTTGACTAAATTACTTGAAATGAATGTTGTTTAACGGCTCATCAACACAGTATAGGTTATTTAGAGCCGCCCCAGAGAGGGGGAAGGATACATAGGATCCGGGAACCTGCCCTACTCTTATTATCGAATAGATTCCTATGGTTCTTTAACGTGTTCAGAGGATAGAACGATACACGGGACCGCCCGGTTTACGTCCCCATCCGGCGGACGGGGCTAAGGGAAAGTGTCTTGCCCAAGAACTCACCGACGGAACTCAGTGGCACCACGGAGGATTGAACCCGGGGCATCCTGTTACAATCCGCCGCGCTACCGACTGCACCACGCCAGAATAAATTACTTACTAGTTGAATAATCTGCAGGTATAAATTCATTTCCATAAGAGATATTCATCATGGCATTTTTTTATAAAGCATAGCGTAACTGCTTTTATAACTGATGAAATCAAAAACATGAAGTGAGTATGAATAGCTCAGTTGGGAGAGCCTTAGACATGTAGACTGAGAAATCCCTAAGATGGCTTATGCCACATAACCTTATTTGGTAATAGCAGAATGGAAATTGGGAAATTGGGAAGAGAAAAGAATGAAAAAAATAAATAAAAATAAAAAATATAAAAAAATTAAATAAAATAATAATAAAAGAAGAAGAAGAAGAAGAAGAAGAGAATAAGAAGAAGAATAAGAAGAAGAATAAGACGAAGAAGTAGAAGAATAAGAAGAAGAAGAAGAAGAAGAAGAAGAAGAAGAAGAAGAAGAAGAAGAAGAAGAAGAAGAAGAAGAAAAGAGAAAAAAATAAAGATCTGTGAAACGTGTCGATGTGCATGTTGATGGGTGATGTTGTATTTGGCATGTAAGCAGTGTGAAGACATGCGTGTTATTTGCGTATTTGCACATAGTTAGATAAATGTGTAGATGTATTAACGTAGTAAATGGTCACGTCTCGGGCGTAGCTGCCTATTACAATTGCTGGGACAATAGACGTCTCGGTGTTCATGACAAATGTTTGGTGATGTTTTATCTGAAATATAAGATGCATAAAGAAATATTTAATTTTAAAGTGGGGATAAGTAATATAGCCCTGCATAATGTATTTATGATGCATGTTGTATTTGAGATACTTGTATAAGCAGACACTTTTAAAGGTACAATTGTTTTAAATTTCTAGATTTGATATAGATTATCTAAAATGACTGGTTATGTATATGTATGTATGTATGTATGTATGTATATATAGTGACACTGTGGTAGTGACACTGGTGGTAGTGACATCGTGGGTAGTGATGTGGTACAGTGAGAAATAATACTAATAATAGAATTGATATAATTTTTAATGATCGTGAATGCATATAACTGCATACTTGTTTAAGTGAGTTTGTGATTATGTAGTTTAATACATAATACATAATGAATATTATTTGTTTCAGATGCGTTCCAGAACAGGAGTGTTTTGGCAGAGTATAATGACCCAAATTCAGATTTCATATTAAGATTGAAGTTCCAGCCGGTTACAATTATCAATGAAGGTTAAAGTAGAAAACTTTAAACAAGTTATACGTTTTGAGAGGAGGAACACATGCGTGTCGTGTAATTAACTGTGATGTTATTTCATTTACACATGAATTTAGACTGTAAGATTCAACCGTATAACTTGTTGCTACATGCGGATTGCTACAAGCGTAGTAAAACTTGGAAACATGTTTTGGAAGGAGGAACAATTGCTTGTCGTCTGATTTCGTGAGGGCACGAAGTCAGACTGTTTGAATCAACAGTATGTAATGTCGATACGAGCTCCCCTGTATAAGACAAAATCAAATAGCCGAATGGCACTTGGTATCATGCAGGAATAAGTTCGTCAGAAAAGGATATAACCCTTTGGTTTTACAGCGCACTGCATGTTTAGTGATTGACCCCTCTACAGTCAGTCATTACGCTTCACTTTTCACTTGTGCGATGACTGGACTACCTCTTGGGACTCTATGTTTGTACCTACTGAAACCCCAACTAAGGGAGGTGGGTGCATGAGCTTTCGTCCCTCGAGTTTTCTGGTCGCACCCTAGATTGGTTTTCTCTCTTGCTGCAACTACTATCGTTGTTCAGTACGATTCTGGATACATCCTGAGATGTTTATTTATTTTTATTTTTTTGTATGTGTTTCTTTAGTTAGTTTCTCTGGATGTGGACTTTATTGTTAGAGAATTCCTTTTGATGGGATGTAGTTTTGTTTACACTGTCTTGTCTATTTGGGCGCTGAAGACAGGATAATAGCGAGGATTGTGCGCATATAAAATCGATTAAAGCTAACCAGTAGTAGGCCTTATTGCCTACTGACCGTTCCAAGTCGGTAAACCTGTCTTAACCACCCTTTCTGTTGTTGTTTGTCTCTTTCGTTGTATTTTCACGTCCTTGTTTGCAGTACAGTGCGGACCTACGATGCCATTGCGTTCGGACGCTGTGGTTTCTATAGGACCCTATATGTCATTTTTGCGTATAAAGTATGTGACTATAATACCCTGTTTGGGTGGTTAAGGTCGTATGCCAGGTGCAACGAGCCGGTATCGGCTTGTTAGTTACTATGTGCGGGTATCTGCACGTAGGGCTAGGTATAAATGCAAGTAGACTGATGTATGTGATTCATAATTTATATTAAACGGTAAGCTCTCCCGTATAGGACGGTAAATAGACGTATGCCATGTTGCAACGACTCGGTATCGAATTGTTGGTTTATATACATAGGGTTATAATTTATGTGTAAATATGTGATGGATGGAATGTATGCCATGTTGCAACGAAGCGCGTTCAGCTTGTTGGTTACTATGTGCGGATATTTGCCCATAGGGTTGCATATATATGTTAAGTGCATGTGATATGTTTGATGGGATTCATGTCCGTGGGCACATTAAATGTATAAAGTGCTTATGATACTTGTAATTTAAATAGGTTTACAAGAGAGCTAAAGCCAGAAACAGAACTTGTTTTAGTTGAATTCGAATTGAATGTTGTTTAACAGCTCATCAACACAGTAAAGGTTATTTAGAGTCGCCCCAGATACAGGGGAAGGATACATAGGAATCCGGAAACCGTGCCCAACTCTTATTTTCGCATGGATTCTTATGGTTCTTTAACGTGATCGGAGGATAGACCGATACACGGGACCGCCCGGTACCCATCCGACGGACGAGGCTAAAGGAAAGTGTCTTGCCCAAGAATACACCGACGAAACTCAGTGGCACCACGAAGTTGAACCCAGGGCCTCCGGTTACAAATCCGCCGCGCTACCGACTGCGCCACGCCAACTTGGTTTAGTATCAATTACAAGGAGTCAGTGTCGGTTAGGACAGGACGTAGTGTTCTAAATTTTGGTTTTAGACAGAACTTGTTTCATATCATTTACACGGAGTCAGTGTCGGGTAGACACAGGACGTATACGTGCATAAATGCTATGGACTCGTGTACCAATTTCTTGGTTTTAAAAAGAAAGAACCTGTCTTATATCAAATACATGGATTCAGTTTCAGATAGACACAGGACGTATTTAGGTTTACAATTCTAAGGTCTAATGTGACATACATTGGTTTTAAATATAATTTGTTTTATAACAATTACATGGAGTCAGTATCGGCACCACATGACGTATATATGTTTAAATTCTATGGAATAGTGTACCGATATCATGGTTTAGAAATGTCTCATATGTTATATGTTTAATATTGGAGGTTTGAATTCATATATGTAAGTTACTGAGATACTAGTATTTGGTTGTTACAGTTTTGAGCCCGTTCTTTTAGTTCAGTCGGTCGTGCAATGTCTTATACCAAAACAATATAACTATACATGTATTACGTATGTCTTGTTGTCGTGTAATTCCTATGATGAGGGAGATTGTTAAAAGAAATGAAATTAGTGTTGTTTGAGAGTAGCGAATTAGACGATAATTAATTTCTCTGATGCGAGTGATGCTCCATAGGGTGCGCACTCTCAGTGGAATGCACGTGGCGTGTTGAACGCCAGGTTTTTTTTCCATTCAGCGTTGAATGACTGACCAGTTGACACAACTTCACATTTTAGATTTATTAGTAAATCGTGTTGCAGTAACTGCCATATCATGATTTGAAGACATTTCATGATATTGATGTTGTCCGGATTGTATTGGTACCACTGATTATTGAAACGTTTGTACTTCTGATAGTAAAGGTCAAGTCCGAGATCTTATCCTGAGTGATACTTTAAATAGAAATGTTATCGGATATATGTTTCCCATTCGTGTTTTTTTTTTGCGGACGGCTCGGTATCACATTGATGGAGCTCTGTTTAAAGACGACGTAATTGGTGGATCTGATGCAGTAAGGAAAACATTATCTTAGAAATAATAACATTTGTTTAATACAGTTTATGTTTAATGTATCACCATTGAAAGTTGCTTAAGTAATTCAAATCAAATGAAAGTGTATTATATAAGGGAGAATACTGGATTGGTTGTATGCTATACTAGTAGATATAAAATCGTATCTCCTTTGCTTATTCAGTAGTCGGGAAGTACTGCGTTTGCTTTATAGTGTACTGTATAGTTCGCGCATGAGATCTGGCTTCTCTTTGGCATATGCCATGTGAAAATAATAGACTGGCGCAAAGTCTGTGATGAGAGATTGATATAATGTATAGATGTAGTTTCTTATGTATTGTACTTATAAGTTGAAAGTGAAGTGTTTGGTAATAATTAATGTTAATAAGGTCAGTCAGTCGTCTAATGGCTGATACCAAAAAATAATAAAATATACATTTATAACGTATGTGTTGTTGTCGTGTTACTCCTATGAGCAGGGTAAGTGTTAAGAGAACATTTGTGTATTTGTATTAATTCTTATTTAGCATAGAATTGCGTGAAATAAATATAATTACCTTCATAATTTTAACACCATATACAGTAAACTATGACACTTCGGCTTAACGATCTAATCGAGAATTCTAATATTTGTGTACTATATCCTGAGCGGTTTTAGGTTATATAATGAAAAAATCGAGTTGAATGAAAGTCATTGTAATTACGCCATAGTGTGTTTTTGGCCATTGTAGAACATTGGTTACCAAATTCGCAAGCGTGCTACAATGATTTCAAGTGTGTCTTTAATCGTGTCTACATAAATCCGCAAAGGGCAGTAGCGTTTGATATTTGTCATAAATCTTGTCTTGTCGTACCGTTAATGATTTGTTCTCCTGCTGCTATGCCTTCTGCAAGTCAGTGAGTACTTGCTTTGTTGTTTTCTAGGCTTTGTTATATTCATATAAACATGATCATTTATGTGTTATGCGTATATTGCCCATTAATGCTGCCTTGTTAGTTAGAGAATATAACCTGATGGATATATCGTTATTTACAGTCCCGTTTTAATGGGATGACAATAGAGTAAAGGCGAGGTTTGGTGTACCCTATATCCTGTTTAAACACCCAGCGCTTTTTTGTTGTTGCTGACATTTGCTGCGATATCATTATTATCAACCCTTTTATGTTGATGACGTCATATTTTGCCTTTTATCCATCGTTGTAGATGTTGTTTTGTTTCTTTGCGTGTTTGTGGCTGACTCTGGTCCTCGAATGATACATTTGCTGTTCGATTTTTATATCTATTTGGTTCACTCTAGAACCTGCTTTACATAACCCAGAAGCCTTTTTTGCCAGTGACCGTTAAAAGTTGGCAGTCCTATTGCAAGCCGTTGTATGGTTTGTGATGTCATATCTTGCTTTTATATTTTATAGATTTTTGTAGTTTTTAGTTATTGTTTCTGTACTTTTCTTTGATTGACAGTGGTCCTTGAATGCTACATTTCATGTTCAACTTTTTGTAGCTATTTATTTTTTGTTTTTGTTTTCTAAAAAATGCAACGAAATATCAACAAAGTGAAACTAATAAGTGTAGCTAAAATATTAACTTAAAAAAATATAATACACGTAGTATATAGATATACGTGAGATAGAATTCAAAATTAGAAACGTTCATTAAAGAAAGGACTCTGTTTGGGGCCTAATCTCTGGTCTGTTCGTGCCATATATACCTGGGCTAATCAGTCAATGAGCATGTTCGCAATAAATAAAACCGATCGTACCTTTCCTGTGTATAGATACCGTTAGACACAGGTTTTGAAGTGCCAAACATGAACCTGATGACATTGAGGACACTATTGATATACGCGATTTCAAGAAGCCAATAAACATAATATGTCGTTTTATTGTTTTATTACATGGTAATGAACGTATTTTGTTCCAATACATGATAGTAAAAAAGGTTCTAATTCTAGAATATATCTATATATGTATGTGTCTGTCTGAGATTGTGCAACTGTCATATCTTAGTGAAATTGTATTTCATAATAATAATCCTAAACGGTTTCCCATTCCTAACGAGAGACTTAACATGTTATGATTTCCTGTTTTATCAATATAAAACTCCAACAGATAAAGCAGTATTCAAGTACGACAGTCAACCACAAACACAACACAGAAACAAAGAACAAATTCAAAGAGAATAAATGGTCAAATAAGACATCACAAACACAAAACGGGTTGACAATAGGGCTACCGCCTTGGAACGGTCAACAACAGAGAATAAACTATTTCATGAAGCACAGTATATAGAGTAGAATCCAGAAGTTTATTCTCAGATCGAGAGTAAACAACAAATTGAAGAATAATGCGTCAGCGGGTTTGTTTTTATTTTGCTATGAAAGAGATTTCATGTTGAGTCTCTCACCAGATACCAGGCAAATGTTATTGAAGCCTTTAATGACACCTCTCGTTGTCTGGATGACATATTGAACATTGACAACCCTTTCTTTCCAACTATGGTTAATAATATTTATCTAAAGAACATTAGCTTAACAAAGCTATTATATCTGATAATACGCTTCTTTTCTTGAATTAGATCTCTCGATTGAAAATGGTGAAATAATTAGCAAAATCTATCACAAGACAGATTATTTTAATTTTGACGTTGTTAATTATCCCCACTTGGATGGGGACGTTCCCGAGCAACTTCTTATGGGGTGTATGTGTCTCAACTTATTCGTTTTTCAAGAGCTTGTACTCGAGTTGAGGATTTTAATATTCGTAATCTTTGTATAACTAAAAAGCTGCTCAATCAGGGTTACCGTTACCATAAACTTCGTAAAACCTTTGCAAAATGTTATTATCGTAACCTGATCTTCTTTCAAATATAAAAGTAATTTTGCGACAAGGACTATCACAAACTGACTTCTATGTGATGTGATTTATAAACTTCGTAAGATTCTTGGTCATGATCACTTTCATACTGTCTTTGTTAAAACAAGTTTACCAAAAGAGGTTATGACCCTATAATTTTGCAACGTACTGCATGCTTGATGGTGGACCCTTGTACAGTCGCCACTATGCTTTCCTCTTTAATTGTACGATGACCGGACAGGCTGTGTACCCTGTGATGACGCCTATCTAAAGCCCATTGGGACGGTGGCATTTGATATTTGTCTATGATCTTTCTTGTCGTGCCCTTAATTGTTTATTCCCTTGTTGCTCTGGCTTCTGCCAATTTATTGGGTACCTTTATTGTGGCTTTCTAGGCTATTGTATTTGTGTACTTATCATTTACACGAGCATATTTGTGTTTCACTTATATTGCCTACTGATGCTGCCTTGTTGGTTAGAGATTAGATCATGTTTTAATGGGATGAAGTAGGGTAAGTATGAGGTTTGGTGCACCCTAGAACCGGTTTAAACCCCCATTGGCCTTTTTTGCCACTGACCGTTCCAAGGCGGTAGCCCTATTGTCAACCATTTTGTGTTTGTGATGTCGTTTGCATTTATTATTACTTTTGCCATCTTGTCTCTTTGCGTGTTTGTTTCTGTGTTTTGTGGTTGACTGTCCTCCTTATATGCTACTTTCCCTGTCCGATCTTTTTAAATTTCTTCGTATAATTTAATGTCGCAACTCTGCTGTTTGGAAAATGCAAATGTTGACGACAATTGATGCCAATTTTTAACGATGATCGGCACTCGACATCTACGAGTATGTTGAGATATGCCTTGGAATGCTTTATTTTAAATAAATATGCATTACAGTATGTGTTACTTCATAAAACTAACTTGATGTTAGTTGGGATTTCAATAGGATAAAAGTGATGCTTGGTGCGTTCTAGAACTCCCCAGTGGCATTTCTGCTACTGACCGTTCCAAAGCGATAGCCCTATTATCACACCGTTTGTGTTTGTGGTGTCACATGTCTTGTTTCTGATTAACATTGTTATTGTTTGTTGTTGTGCGTGCTTTTGGTTGACTGGTTTCTATAAAAGCTTTATTTCCTGTTCGGCAGTTTCGCTAATTTGGTTGACACATTAATGGCAGAAGATGTTAGAATTCGCTCTGAATAAGGTTACAATTGGTAATGTATGAAACTCGTGAAGCAATAGAGACAAGGTTGAAAATAGTTTTGGATAAAATTAACACTAGATAGTATATGCAACAAAAGTATGATATGAGACATTTGGAAATCGTCGAACACGTTAAATACAAAAAATATTGCAGTCTGGGTTTGAATCAGACTGTTTATGAACGGTAGTGTAAAATGCTTGCTACCGTTCACGCCCTCTAGCCCCAGGTTAAACAGAGCTCAATATTTAAAATGCAAATAGTACATAAATTTGAGTCATTCCGAAGAAGGTATGCATATGACGGTGAACATAAAACCTTGAATGAGGTATTTTCACACCATTTCATGGCCAGCGGCGTATGTTCCCAGTTTCTAATAAAACGCGTAGCCGTAAACAAGAAAACAAAGTGCGAAATAAACAAAATGGAATTTAGCTGGGACCAGAGAATACAAAGTCTGCATATTACAGTTAACAGTCAAAAGACTCAATCAAAGCAAGCAACATATCCTAAGGGTGATTATAAACAATACACAAAACCTTTAAAGGCTGGAGTAGTGGAACCACCTATTCAAAATTCAAATAAGAAACCAAAAGTATTGAGAAAGTATAAACCGATATCTGTAAATATCGGGCTCAGCGATCTCCACAGATCGGAATGAATAACAGTTCTGATCGCAAGCACGGGGAGACGTTTAACCGCCGTCACACTGCACAGGCAACTCTATTTTGATATATAAAAAAGTATAAAATGAGAAATTTGGAAATCGTCAAAAACGATAAATACAAAAGATACTGCAGTCCTGTTTTGATTGAGACTGTTCATGAACGGTAGTGACAAGTGCTTGCTACCGTTCATGCCCTCTAGCCCCGGGTTGAGCAGAACTCAATATTTAAAATGTCAATAGTACATTAATGTGAGCAATTCCGAAGATGATATGCATATGACGGTGAACATGGAACCTTCAATGAGGTGTTTCCACACCCCTCCATGGCCAGCTGCGTAAGCAATCAAAAAGCAATAACGACAAGGTTAAAGTATACGTATCCTTATTATGAGTATAAGGAACGCTACAATCATGTCCGAGTTACTAACTTGTTGTAGTTTTCCAAATGATCGTATTTCTATCAACTATTTAGTTAAGTGTCAGCAGAAATACTTGTTCATTTAAAAGTAAGCAGAAATATTTCTTACGTTTCTGTGTTGAAACGTTGTCAATTTTGCATCTGTAATTATCAATAGGCGTAACAGTTGTTTCGCCAACACAATAATGAGATTATCAACACATACAGTACATTTTCCTGGTTTGTAAACAGTAGGCATTAACACATCGGCATTTGTATTAGCTGACATATTTCATGAAATTCACAAAAGCCATACATTGAGTTACGCAAGCAATGCACAATAAGATTGGCTAATGTTTCATTATAGTGCTACTTCATTAGACGTGCATAACGATAGAGAAATAAAAACACTCCGTAATTATCCAAACCAGCATCGCAAATTCCGTATAGCTATGCGATGTTGCTGTTAATTTGGCTTCATATTGTTTGAATTATAATGCTAGATTATCGTCGCGGATCTCAAACTGTTACGAGAGCGCGTGTGCGCAAGTCCAATTCGATAAATAGTCATGATATTAACAGAATTAACCGTATGTGAAAACTGCATAATAATATGATAGCATTATTGCTTTTCCTACCTTCCGTCTCATACTGTATTAAAAAATGCTCAAACCGAATGCAGTCCTGCATTATGTTTTAAGCTAGTTTAAGCAAGTTGTTTGCGGTTTGCACTGCTGATGAGAGTTTTTATTTTATAATGTTTTTATAATGTTTTCCTTAAAAAATACTAATATCCCTTAATTGATTATTGTTTAGAGACTATCCCTGTTCCTAAACAAATGTGTCCAGACGTGAACAGCAATGGAATATTTATAATGAAGCTGATTAGGCAAATCTGAGTGAACACTTTCGGTTTTGACTCAGTATATATAGCCTGGTTTATGAAACCGTAATGCGTGATTGTAAACAGACACACCAGCACACATTTAATCACAGGAACTATTCGATGTATCTGCATATACTCCCATAATCTACTACGGGCACATACATTTCACAACACATTTTGACCATCTCTCTGTCCATATGTGTGACGTATTTACATCTTGAATTTAATTTTAAACTTTCGAGATATCAACATTCACGAACCAACGTAGAAACGGCAGCGGAGGTCGTTCAATTTAAGAAACAGCTACCTGGTATATATACACGATAATCTCTCTAACAAGTATGGTAGATTAGAGCTGGTCCTATTTAAGACATCTTATCTCTATAAGATATTGGTCTAGACATGACAACTGTTTGCCAATAATTGTCTGTAATTTCATATGAATATTAAAACAAGGTTAAGCAAAGGTTTTTCAACGTCAACAACTGTCATTCAAAGCGGACAGAGCATATATTTTGCGACATTGCCTCAGTAATTATTAATGTTCGGATATTGTTGGAAACGCAAAGACGGTATTTGCATATTTATAACCTCTAATGATATTCCACATGTAAACTAATTACAGAAACCAGGCACCTGCCTGTGCTTATTTGTCTATAAAGAAAAAACTGTTTTGGACGTTCAACATTAATTTCAATACATATGACTGGATACAATGTTTAAACTGTTTCCTGTCTTTATCTTGCAAACGTTATACTTGTGTGGTGTCGTTATAAAAAGAGTATGATAATGGGCCTCTGGAAACGGCCGAGCTCGGCACATACGAAATATTGCAGTCTCGGTTTGATTGAGACTGTTCATGAGCTGTAGTGAAATTATGCTAGCTACCGCTCACGCCCTCTAGCTCCGGGTTGAGCAGAACTCAATATTCACAAAATCAATAGTACACAATGTTAACCATCCGAGAGCCGACAACAACATATTCGATTGTGTGCACATAGCTACCTAATAACCAATGTGGTAGCTTTGTTGTCAATCTGTTTTTGTTTGTGATGTAACATTCCTTGCGTCTGATTACTATTGTAATTGTTGTTTGATTTAATGCGCGTTTTCGGTTAACTGTGTTCTGTGAAAGCTACAGTTTCCTTGTGTCTTTTATACATACTGTTTATTCTGTCTCAACGAGTGGCTCACTCCTCTTTTAATTTCATTGAATTTGTAGACATGCATTTTAAACGCTTGTGGGTTTACTGTGTTCTGTGAAAGCTACATTTCCTGTTCGCCTTTCATACTTATGTTTATAATGATAGCAAAACGTGAGTATGCCTAATATTCTTTATTTTCAAAATTAGAATGTTAGGTATTAAGCATCATTATTTTTGTTTTTTCGCTGAAACATCAAGGGAATTGCGTATTTATACTTTCCATTTGAACACATTGCGGGGTATACATGTTTACGTTAGGCAAATTCCATGGATAGAGACATACATCTGTGGTTAGTTTTGACATTATTGTAGCATTTATGCACTCTTTATGATATGAGTATTAAAATTCAGACGTATATTGTGAAATCTACAAATCAGTAGTGTTACTATTTACTGGTCATTTGTATCACCTTTCTAGTATTTATTATCAATTTCAGTTACAGTATTATCGATAAGCCTAAGTAACCGGAACTTATGTATATACATTTGAGACATATTATCAACCAAACAGTGCTTAAACCTACACATGTAAATCGAGCGCTTTCGGCTTTAATCACGTTCTTCAGGATACATACATAAAGTTACAAAAAAAAACACATAAATTTCGGAAATTTTTTTTAAAAACAAAACCTTAAACCAATTAATCTATAAACGTGCACGTTATGCGCCCATGCCATTAGGGTATAAGACAGTTGCAAAGTATGAAAAGTGTGAAAAAAACGTTGCATATGTTAAATTTTGTTCATATAACACCTGTATGTCCGAAGCTGTGTTACACACTCAGGTGAACGTATTTGGCTGGGAGTGTACTTGTCGCGCGGATAAAAAGAAGGTAAGACTCAAATTGTCTCACATTTATCTTTTTAAATACCTATCTTCCCGGAATCCTTCGTCCAGTGCTCCAGAAAGGGTCTTGTAAAATGAATACGTTTCTTTACCGCACCAGTGCTTTTTGAAAAGTATTTTGTACATGCATGTATTTTCTCACCCTTATATATATATATATATATATAAGGGTGAGAAAATACATGCATGTACAAATTACTTTTCAAAAAGCACTGGATCCCCGAGAGGATACGAAGATGTTGGAATAAATTAATAGGTGGTAAAACAACATTTATACAGTGCTACAGTTTATAAAACCCAAGCGCTTTCGGTTTACACCTTCATCATGGGTACACAAACACGAAACGAACAAGTACGAAACAATAAACACTAAAATACACGGCAGTTTAAATAAATCTCTTTAAAAAAAATTATCGTTTGGCAGTGTTGTAGGGACTGGTTACTTTGAATAGACGCTCTGGAGCCAAATGTGATACTAATAAAAGAACATATCTGGTTGGATGAGGGTTTAACTTACGCTGACATTTAGTCATGAAGAAAGAGTGAAGATGTGAAAAAGATAACACAAACCCTACCTCAAAACCTAAAATCGATACTGCAGGATATGGTATAAAGCAACGCCAAAGCTAATAAAAACACTGAATAGGGCTAAACTAGTCAAATAAAATAAATGAAGATATTTTGATCAAGGGAAGTAACAAAAATGCTAATAATTGATGGTTGGATGAAGGTAAAATTGTACGCTGACAGTTATGATTAGTTATAAAGAGAGAGTGTGTGGGTGAATAACTTTACCTCAATACCTAATACATATATAGGGTATAGTAAAAACAACTCTAAAGCCAAGTAAAACTATGAATAAGCCTAAAACAATATTAATGGAGAAATTTGGATCAAGAGAAGTAATAAAAACCTGAGTATGTGTGTAAACATTTATATATTCTGTAAGATGTATCTAGTCCCCTTTGTTGATTCCTACTGGATGTTTTGTGTTGAAGCGTCTTATCCAGTACATTTCACGGAATTTACGTTCTGCGTCGGTCCAATTTGGATTGTGTTCAGTGCATGTCAAAGACAAGTCATTGAACGTGTGGCCTTCTGAACAGAAGTGTTCGGCCGCTGGCGACCTAGTAGCAAACCTACGTAATTTACAATCATTCCCCTTTGTTGATTCCTACTGGATGTTTTGTGTTTAAGCGTCTTATCCAGTACGTTTCACGCAATTTACGTTCTGCGTCGGTCCAATTTGAATTGTGTTCAGTGCATGTCAGAGACAAGTCGTTGAAAGTGTGGCCTTCTGCTTAAACACATAACATCCAGTAGGAATCAACAAAGGGGACTAAATGTCAGCGTATAGTTTTACCCTCATCCAACCAGATGTTCTTTTATTTGTATCAAATTTGGCTCCAGAGTTTTATTTAAACTGCAGTATATTTTAGTGTATTTTTGTTTCGTATTTGTTCTTTTCGTGTTTGTGTACCCCTGATGAAGGCGTGAGCCGAAAGCGTTTGAGATTTTATAAACTGTAGCACTGTATAAATGTTTTTCCCCCATCTATTAATTTATTCCAGCACATATATATAATATATATACAAATGTGAGACAAATCAAACAAACAGTGCTTAAACTAACAAATATCGAGCGCTTTCGACTTTAATCGCCTTCCTCAGAATATAAAATATCTTTATATATAGATATATACTGAACAAAAAGGTTTAGCACAACTTTTGAGGGACATAGTTTAAACATATGAACATTGATATAATTGTTTGAAAATATTAGAAATCCTAGGTGAAGATGTGATTTACCAAAGAATAATTTGTTATTATGTTATTTTATTATTTTTAAGCGAAGTATCAGAATTACCTCACATATATTAGAAACAACTTATTTTATTATACAAACATATTTTTTTGAACATCATATAATGTTTGGGATTGACAAAAATGCCCATTTTGCTATTGTTTAAAAACCGCTGAAATGTGCTCACCGAAGATTGTTATTCAAAAACAAAACAGTCTAAATTTCGTAATTTTAAAATTACCGCCCTTATCCTTGAAATGAGAACGAGTTTCGAAAACCAATAAAATCATGATCCCATCATATGTGCTTTATTTATATCACCGAATTTGTTTACAAATGCCTTTGGTTTGGTCATATCTATGTCACTTTATCATTGAGCCCTATCATACACGACTTTGAGAGATTATAACTGATTAGCCGATGTAACATATTAATCTTCAGTTAAAGGTAACGTACACAGACACAGACACATTTGTTTGTTTGCATGCGGCTCTACCGGTGTTATTTTCTATGAAATTACAAGCAACGAAACTCCGTTTACTGGAGGCGCAACGCATACAAAAACAGATAGGTAAAAAACCGATAAATTTTGTATTTTGTTTTCATGACACCAAGTTTTGATTTTATTTTGCGATAACAGTTTTAAATGATGTTATTATTGTCTGATATTAACTTTGCTGAATAACGCAAAACACGGCATTGTTTTAGTAACGCAAACGCAAAACAAGGCAATTTGCCTCGAAATGTGTCCAATAGGTATTGCAAGTAGAATATTTGAACAACTTCATTAATACACAAATGTCACGCGAGCTTCTAATTACTTGACACCATTACTGAATGATTAACCCTGCATCAATGTGGTTGTTAATGCAATATTGTTCTAAATTTAATTCTTTGACTCTGATAAAGGCAATTCATGATACCCTATCGCAAGATTAGTTTAGTCAACATGATGTCTGACACGTGTTTTTGGTTGTTTCTTTCTTAATTGTATACCGCCTATCTGTAGAAACTGTTTACATAACAATATGGCTCAGTGTTTACACAATACATTTAGTTCCAAGATAACCGTTGACTACTCGCATAATAATTACACCTAACTGAGTTTTAAGATAGTAGCGTATAAATATTTAATATTTCATTTGCGAATTTCGGAGAATTTTTATAATTCAAATGATTGTGAGATAGGTATTGTCATTTCTGATATAACGGTGGAAATATGTGTATGTATATGTGTTTATCAATTTCAAGTCAAATGTCATATATCGCTTAAAACTATTTAAAATATATGAACTTTTCTTAAAAATACTACATGTATAATAGTGTTTTATTATTAGTAGTATTACAGATGTAATACATACTAAAAACAGATACCTAGGAAGCAACAAACACAAACAAGAGAGAAAAGTAGCAGATCTCGTTTATTTTAGTTTACAACTCGCTATTATTCTGTCTTGACAAATTGTATCAAGACAGTGTAAATAAAGAAATTAAAAAGATCGGGCGGGGAAAGTAGCATTCGAGGAGGACAGTCAACCACAAAACACAGAAACAAACACGTAAATAGACAAACAAGAAGGTAAAAGTAATAATAAATGCAAACGACATCACAAACACAAACGGGTTGTGGCAAAGTATGCCACTGGGGTTTTAAACCGGTTCTAGGGTGCACCAAACCTCACACTTACCCTACCGTCATCCCATTAAAACAGGACAGTGTAAATAAAGAAATCCCCGCCATGATCTAATCTCTCACCAGGCAGCATCAATAGGCAATATAACTAAAACACAAATATGTTCGTGTAAATATAATATAATACAACACTAGCCTAGAAAGTCACAATGAAGGTACTCAATGACTTGGCAGAAGCCAGAGCAACAAGAAAATAAACCATTAAGGGCACGACAAGAAAGATCATAGACAAACATCAAACGCCACCGTCCCAATGGGCTTTAGGTAGGCGTCATCATAGTGTTCACATCCTGTCCGGTCATCGTACAATACAAAAGGAAAGCATAGTGGCGAACTGTAAAAGAGTCCACCACCAAGCATGCAGTACGTTGCAAAATGATAGGGTCATAACCTCTTTTGATAAACGTTTTAACAAGTTTAACAAAGAGAGTATGAAAGTGATCATGACCAAGACTCTTACGAAGTTTATAAATCACATCACCAAGTCAGGCTGTGATAGTCCTTGTCGCAGAAGAGTCCTTAAATTACTTTTATATTTGGAAAGAAGGTCAGGGTTCCGAAAATAAAATTTTGCAAAGGTTTTACGAAGTTTATGGTAACGGTAACCCTGATTGAGTAGCTTTTTAGTTATACAAAGATTACGAATATTAAAGTCCTCAACTCGAGTACAAGCTCTTGAAAAACGAATAAGTTGAGACACATACACCCCATCAAGAAGTTTCTCGGGGACCATCTCCATCCAAGTGGGGATAATTAACAATGTCAAAATTAAAATCATCTCTCTTGTCATAGATTTTGCTAACTATTTCACCATTTTTAATCGAGAGATCTAAATCAAGAAAAGAAGCGTTATTATCAGATATTTTAGCTTTGTTAAGCTGAAGTTCTTTAGGATAAATATTATTAACCATAGTTGGAAAGAAAACTTGGTCAGTGTTCAATATGTCATCCAGATACCGAGACAGGTAAAACACCGAGATACATTTACTAAGAATATATATTACCAATTCAGAATAAATATTGACACAGAGAATGTAGGTATACAAGTCGAAAAGGAAATGTACTTTTCCCAGAACACAATCAACCAAACACACGCATTAAAACAAACAACAATTACCATGTTAATAAGAAGGAAGGCATCTGACATCACAAACACACACTACTTGACAATATAGCTACCGCCTCGGAACTTTCAGTGACAACGAAGCCACTGATGGGTTGGGGTGGTCTTAGACCAGGTTTAAGACCAGGTCCTAGGGAGGATTAAACCGCACTCTTACCTTAGTGTCATCCCAATAAAACGGGATACGCAAATAAAGAAATCCCCGCGATATTACATATTATTCATTTCCGTATTCTCATATCAATATACATATTTCAACATATTGTGCTGATACTTATTCTTACCGGCATAGATTCCTTCAAGGGCGCCCGTATAGCTTGGTGTCTGTCAACAGCTATGACGACCAGTATATAGTTGCTGGACATCATAGAAAAGCTCTGTAAAAACTTGACCAGTCGACACATAACGGGACCTGCGGACCACTCCCTGTCCACATATTCCCAGCAAAGCTGTGGAAGTACGGCCAAAAGTATTACCAGAATGTCTGCCAAAGTCAAATTAAGTATAAAAGCATTCACCCTTGAGAGGTGGTTAAACCGGGGTGTCACTCGACGGTTGCATATCATCCATGATACAACCAAGATACCTCCTATAACGCCGACTGTGATCGTCATATAGAGAATGGCTAGACGTGATATTTTATTTAATCCGATATCATGAACACTCCCACAACTGTTTATGTTCGTTAGTAGAGTAATATTGTCAACTGTTTTATTGAAATTAGCAACATCATCTGCATTTGTATCATTGTCTGTCTGTGTTTCATTCACGTGTGGTTGATCCATAATCGAACTACGTTGATCTATTACATGAACCTAAAATATATAAATAAAAATATATATTATCAATATAAACTACTCGTACATGTAAGCATTAGAATACTTATTGTTACAGACATCTTAACACATAGTACCATCTTCGCAAAATGAATAATTTCACTCTCTGGCTAATACCTAAAAGATACTGCAGTATGGTGTCCCGTATTACAAAAAAGAACATCCGAATATAATTTACACATTAAAATTTTGTTCCGTATCACGTGACATGATATAACTATTTTACTCGCCATGTGCTTAGGGCATTACGTTCGGATCTGACGTTAACTATTATTCAGGTACACCTAGTACTACCACTGTGATATTTGCCTAATCAGACTAAGCACGATTGATTTATTCATAATAGTGGGTGGAAGGAAAGAAACATGTTTTTTATGCAAACTCCTTATTAATGCTTTTATCTGTACGAGCGATTGGCGTGTTAAATATACATGTCTTAATATTGGCATTAGCCGTCATTGTATTAGTCGGTACTCATTATCGTTTTATGTGTTTGTTGGTTAGTACTGAAAGATAAAAGCCATACATTGTGTAGAAATATATTTTTTTGAAAGGATTATTAGCTAAATTTACGTGGCAGGCATTTTAAAATTACCGGAAGTACACAAATTGCGTATGATTACCGGAACAATTAAATGCTATTCACTTTAAACACACAGTTTGCTTTCTGTTACATTGCAAAAGCACCGTAATTTTATTAACTGAATGCACGCATGCATCTTTATTGTTGAATAGGTAATTACGATTGTTGAATTTGAAACGGAAATGAAGGTCTTAAGATATGCTTCAACAAGCTAGACACGTATAACTGTAACAATTGACTTCTTGTAATTTAACTAATTTCTGGAAAAGCAAAAACTAGGATTGGCATTTTCAAAAGAATATAATTTTTATTTGACATTGACCTGCTGAATTAGTAACGAAAGGTATTTGCTAAGTTTGATAAAACTAGATCCGACCAATTACAAGAGCTGTATTTCAACACATAAATACTAGATTTGGGTACGACATCAAACAGAAACAAAAAACATGGACTAATGTTCCTAGATAAATATATCCTGTATTGCATTTCCTTTTAACTAACTCATTTAACAGCCCACAATCCAGACATAAAATACCATAATGAATCCGATCATATTTAAATGCACTGTCTTACAATTTCCTGCCCCATTAATTTGGTTTTGAACACAATTCGTATATTTATTTTCAACTGATAAACTCGTTACTGTATTATACATTTTAAAGAATATATGTTAATGAGGCATTAGGTGTTAAAGGTCAGATTTGTTTGTGCAGGAAGTAGTTAGGAATTTCCATAATCGTACCATTATATATATGTTCCATAATAAAGAAATATAAAAAAAGATTGGACAGGGAAAGTAGCATTCAAGGAGGACAGTCAACCACAAAACACAGAAACAAACACGCAAACAGACAAACAAGAAGGCAAAAGTAATAATAAACGCAAACGACATCACAAACACTAAAGGGTTGACAATAGGGCTATGGCCTTGGAACGTAATTGTGTAGGAAAGTTATGTATACTGGACCTTTAAATACGCTTTGCTAAATACCACACTAGCAACGAGTGTAAAACCCATTAGTTTCCTGATAAAAAAATGAAAATCAAAGTCGTTTAGAATCTCAGTGCGTATCATATAATCCACAGAACTCGATCCTTTCCCAATATATGTACTTGTTTACGCAAATGTATAGTTCATTGTCAATGGCCAATGTGTATCCCTGTGACGCTTCATAATTGAGCAGTCCTGCATTCTAGACTCTCATGAGGCATTATTAACTCGTCCCTCGGGTACAGTCCTGTATTCTAGACTCTCATAAGGGCAATGTTAATTCGTCCCTCGGGTACAATCGCTACAACTGCTGCGCCTGATTCTGATGTTGTGAACTAAAACGATATGCCATTATTTTCTAGTTAAAACAAGACTCGACATCATTCTAGACGTAATACAAAAACAAACACATTTCATCATTTCCAAATTATGTATTAAGGTTATTAAACACATCTGTAATAGTTTATGTCGTCGTTATCGATTCAACGAGTATACCCCTTCCATATTGGCTATTTCAATAATTTATTTCAGTGTGTGCGTGGCATGCGTACAGTTGCGTCGATGGATGTCAGGGTTCTATTCGATATCATACCAACGTGTGTATATGTTTTAAATGTCCTTTTGAAATGACAACATAAAGTATGCTTTAGTTATGATGATGCAGCTGAAGGCGTAATTGGCGTTTTGATGTATAAACATTCCGTAGGAACGGGGACAATGTGTCTGGATTGGTAACAAAAAACACTCAAACATGCAACGACCAGTTCGAATATAGAATAATTGATCATTAGTGAAACCGAGTAAAGGACACAATTCACTGAGATGTCTGGACTCTGTTTAGATAATATACCGTTTTTAGCTTGTAATTAGAATGTATTCATTCCGAACTTTTGAAATCGCTGAGACCGATATTTATATACATATATCGGTTGTACTTTCTCAAATACTTCTATGTTTTACTTTAAGTTCGAATATGTGGTTCCGCTAAAACAGCCTTTAAAGGTTCTGTGTATTGTTTAATAAACGGTATGATATATTGTCTGCTTTTTAATTTATTCCATTGACTGTTACTTGTGATACTCAGACTTCATAACCTCTGGTTCCATCTAAATAGATATACAATTCGAACCAGAAATGTAGCATTCAAGGACGACAGTCAACCAAAAATACACACGGAAACAAAGAACCACTTTAAAGATAAAAAAGGCCAAATAAGACATCACAAACACAAAAGGGTTGACAATGGGGCTACAGCCTTGGAACAAAAAAGCCCACTTGAGGTTTAAACCAGGTTTTAGGGTACACCACACCTTACACTTATCATTATCATACTTTTTTTTACACTGCTGTCATCCCAGTAAAATCGGACAGTGTAAATAAAGAAATCCCCGCCACGAGCTATTCTCTAACCAACAATGCAGCATTGATAGGCTATATAAATAAAACTCAAAGATGCTCGTGTATATATAAATGCAAAAAAAAATAGCCTAGAAAGTCACAAGGAAGGTTCTCAGTGACTTGGCACCGTCCTTATGTAGACGTCATCACAGTCTGTCCGGTTATGTTTTCCACGACACCATTTTATACTAAAATCAATCAATCAATGGATTGGGCGATCTGATAACGACAGGCATTAAAATCGATAGTTGAAGGTAATCTATAATTAGGACCTTTAGCAAACAGATGTCGAATAAGTTTATCAACAATATCAAAAATACCAGGGATGACATGACCTGCTGGAGCATAGCAAAATATTGATGTGTTACATTCACATTTCTTAGGAGTGTTTGTTAATATATCAAGGTCAGAATCTAGTTTGTTGTAGTTGAAAATAATATTTCTGATAGGTTTTTTATACAGGACTTTCGGATTTTTGTAATATTTAGGGATACAATCAAATACATGATTATCTCGAAAATAGTAGGCATGTAAATGAAATCAATACCCTTATTCAGATATAGTATTGGAACAGTAACGTTACTAAAAGTATGAACTGACTGATGAAAGTGTTGGTACAAGTATTTTTTTAATGGTTTAGGATTACCTGCATTATATTTATGTTCACGAAATCGAACTTTTAAAGATCGAACTG
The DNA here is from genome assembly GCA_037043455.1 of Cyrtodaria siliqua. Classification (NCBI taxonomy): domain Eukaryota; kingdom Metazoa; phylum Mollusca; class Bivalvia; order Adapedonta; family Hiatellidae; genus Cyrtodaria; species Cyrtodaria siliqua. Next base: position 679,102 of record JAWPHD010000001.1, read on the forward strand.
TTTGTCCAACATACTGTATACGTGGTGCATTTCAACTCAAAACATAAACGACATGAGATGTACGTCAATCGAAATTTGAAGCTAGACATACATTAATTATTCTACCGTTAAAAGCTGATTTAATGATGGACTTGCAAATTTCTGAAAGGAGACATTATGAGGTATTTCCTCAAAACAGGAGATCCTAAGGGACTAACTGAAACTTTTGAGCCGTTATTAAAAATCTTGGTAATATTATTAGAATGAACATGAAACGAGGTTGCCGAATGAAGATTTAAAGGTGAAAGGCGTACATATGGTTTAGTTCTAAAAAATGAAGAATTATTGTGTGGAATTTGTATTGATGACGCAGAGTGTAACCGAAGAGCTGAAAGATTTATTTTAAGTGCTTTTACTAGACTCCTTTTGTAATTTAAAATCGGGAATTCAGGAATTTCATAATAAATTTGTTTTAGTTCCTGCAGATAAAGCAGCTAATAATGTAACTATTGTTTGACGCCTACATTACGTCAATGATTTATCTCTGGAACTCGGCAGCACCAACTCGTATACTCCAGTTAATTCTATTGAGGATGATGTTATTTCCGCAAATATCACTCGGTGCACTACTTTCAAGGCTGGTGTAAACGATAAGCAAAATAAACTGCCTACTATGGATTCATAAATTACATAACAATCCGTATAAGGCTCGTTTTATTTCGAATTATAGTGCCTGCACCACAATAAACATCTCAACATTTTAAATTTTTGTATTACAGCCGTTAAAGATCACGTTAAACTATATTGTGATAAAACTTATGAAAACTCTGGGATTAATTTATTTTGGTCTATAAAAAATACAGGAGACGTTCTTGAAAATATTTTCAATAAACGTCATGTTTCATCAATAAGCACTTATGACTTCTCTATACTATTTACAACCTTACCACATCACCTTATTAAAGACAAACTAATTTCTCTTATTCAAAAAAACATTGCTGGAGAAAATACTACATTTTTGGCATGTAATAGTATTAAATCGTTTTTTCTTAACGGCAGTTTAGAAAATTATACTATGTGGATTTGCTATGAAGTTTGTGATGCACTCATCTTCCTATTAGATAATATTTTCGTCAGGTATGGAACCACCGTTTATAGACAAATTGTTAGTATCCCTATGGGTACAAACTGTGCACCACTTGTCGCAGATTGGTTTTTATATTGCTATGAAAGAGATTTCATGTTGAGTCTTTCACCAGATACCCAGGCAGATGTTTTGAAGCCTTTAATGACACTTTTCGGTATCTGGATGACATATTGAACATTGACAACGCTTTCTTTTCTATTATGGTTAATAATATATATCCCAAAGAACATCAGCTTAGCAAGGCTAATATTAATGATACTAAATATAGCTATACAAATCTTACAGGAAAAGCAGCATTCATGGTATTGTGTTTTCATGACGCAAAGATTTGACATTTGTTTACGACTGTAGTTTTAAATGCTGGAATAAATGTGTGACATTAACTTTGCAGCCAATTTGCCGAATAACGCAAAGCAAGGCAATTGGCCACAAATTTATCAAATACGCAATGCACGTAGCATGTCTGAGATATTTTTCGACAACATAATACACAAATGTCACGCGAGCTTCTAATTGCTTGACACCATTACTGAATGATTACATCTGTTACAAGGTAGCAGTTAATGCAATAGTGTTCTAAAATTAAATGCTCAAATAAGATTAAGACAAATCAAGATACCCTTTTGGAAGATTAGTTTAGTCAACATGATGTTTGGCACGTGCTTTGCGTTGTTTCTGTGTGAATTGCGTAATTAATAATATTTATCCTAAAGAACTTCAGCTTAACAAAGCCAATACATCTGATAATAACGTTTCTTTTCTTGATTTAGATCTCTCGATTGAAAATGGTGAAATAATTAGCAAAATCTATGACAAGAGAGATGAATTTAATTTTGACATTGTTAATTGTCCCCACTTGGATGGAGATGTTCCCCGAGCAACTTCTTATAGGGTGTATGTGTCTCAACTTATTCGTGTTTCAAGAGCTTGTACTCGAGTTGGGTACCTTAGTATTCGTAATCTTTGTATAACTAAAAAGCTACTCAATCAGGGTTACCGTTACCATAAACTTCGTAAAACCTTTCCAAAATTGTGTTATCGTAACCCTGATATTTTTTCCAAATATAAAAGTAATTTAAGGACTCTTTCGCGACAAGGACTATCACAACCTGATGGTGATGTGATTTACAAACTTCGTAAGATTCTAGGTCATGATCACTTTCATACTGTCTTTGTTAAACTTGTTAAAAAGTTTATCAAAAGAAGTTATGAGCCTATCATTTTGCAACGTACTGCATGCTTGGTGGTGGACCCTGTTACAGTTCACCACTATGCTTTCCTCTTTAATTGTACGATGACCGGACTGGCTGTGGACCCTATGATGACGACTACCTAAAGCCCATTGGGACGGTGGCGTTTGTTGTTGTCTATGTCTTTCTTGGGTGCCCTTAATGCTTTATTCTCTTGTTGCTCTCGCTTCTGCCAAGTCATTGAGTACCTTCATTGTAACTTTCTAGGCTATTGTTTTTTTGTATTATATTTACAGGAGCATATTTGTGTTTTACTTATATTGCCTATTGATGCTGCCTTGTTGGTTAGCGATTAGATCATGGCGGGGATTTCTTTATTTACACTGTCCTGTTTTAATGGGATGAAATAGGGTAAGTGTGAGGATTGGTGCACCCTAGAACCGGTTTAAACCCCCAGTGGCCTACTTTGCCACTGACCATTCCAAGGCGGTAGCCCTATTGTCAACCATTTTGTGTTTGTGATGTCGTTTGCATTTATTATTACTGTTGCCTGCTTGTTTGTCTATTTGCGTGATTGTTTCTGTTTTTTGTGGTTGTCTGTCCTCCTTGAATACTAATTTCCCAGTCCGATCTTTTCATATTTCTTCATATATGCAATTTAGAAAGTAATACCATTCTGTGAAAAGCGAAATAAGGGGCAATAAGTAGTTATTAGAGATACGAAATAGAATCGTATCAAAGATCCATAAGAAATAATAATTGTAAACTTACGGACAGTTAAACGAGGACAAAAACTCGACAACAGTGTCTAATACTAGATCACGAGGAAAGTTAAAGAAAACCTTAAAAAAACGGGACAAAATGTCGATGAGCACAAAACCTTCAACGCGGTATTGGAAACACATGTGTTTAAGGAAAACTTGGATCAATGAATGTCATACAATCCCTGTGGAATGAAAAGATAACAATATTGATTGGATGTACGGGGAGACTGTCTACGGTCGCCACACGGCACAAACAACATTAGTGTGGCAGCAAAATTAGATATAAAATTTGAACAGGAAAAGTAGCATTCAAAAACGACACTCAACCACAAACCCAACTTTAAAGATAAATAAACATGATAAAAGGCCCAATAAGACATCACAAACACAAAATGGTTGACAATAGGGCTAACGTCCATTTTGTTTATTTCCGTTCTCGATTAGGCAAAGCATTTCGTTAGAAACTGAGACCATACGCCGCTAGCCGTAAGTGAACGGCAGCAAGCATATTCCACTACCATTCACGAACAGTCTTAATCAAACCGAACATCCTTATTTCGTACTATTTGTAACAGCAAATGCTTAAGATAGAGCATGTATCTCACTCGTGTATGGTAAAAGCATTATTAACTTGGAATTAATGCTAAAATCTTAAGAAACAATAATTGGGTTGGATTGTTATAAGACGATATCGACGAAATCTTGCTGCCTTGGTGGTTAGAGAATAGTTCATGGCGGGGATTTTTTTTATTTACACTGTCCCGTTTAATTGGGATGACAGTAGGGTAAGTGTGATGCTTGGTGCACCCTAGAATCTGGTGTAAACACCAAGCGGCCTGTCAATCATTTTTGTTTGTGTTTGTGACGTCATATTCCTTTATTATTACTATTGCCATTCTTATTTGTCTTTTTGCGTGTTTATGGATTTACTGTGTTCTGTGAAAGCTGCCTTTCCTGTTCGACTTTTATACTTACTTTTAGTAAAGATTAAATCATAGCTATAGAGGCCAAACTAACTGAGTTAAAGAGAATACGTCACTATTAGATAATTACAGATGTTGATATGTATCCATGAAAGGATTCAGCATCGGTTGAGTTAACCAAAGTCTTCCAGCTGCGTAAGAATACATACTGAACAGGGTATCCTTTGGCAGCAACAAACACAAACAAGAGATAAAAGTAGCCGACTCGGTTTTATTGAGTCTGTTCATGAGAGATAATGTATAATGCAATACCGCCCACGCCTCCTAGTACCGGCGTAAACGACAGTCTTCTTAAAAGACACAACGATCAGTCTTGATGATCCCAAAGGTCAGTAAGTAATAACATTACCAATTTGTAGTCGGGGCGACTTGTTTCGAATTACATCGCGGCACAATGCATATAATAGGGTTGATCAAGCGATGCGATATTGTACCGTATTCGATTAGACATTTATTGAAGATAAATATCACTTTGTCCATATGTGTACTATTTATTAATGGATTCGCAAAAATATCCAATTACTGAATTACCAAGAATTGAAGTATAACTGTTTTCTGTTGATGCAATCAATTTATAATTAAACAAATTAGAAACTTATGAATCCATCTTGTAACGATATTTGTTTTATTTATGTTTAAATATGCGCTAGTAATTCATAGATTTACTGCACCATAACCAACCCTGATATATCGTTTAGGATTAACCTCATATTATTAAAATAAAACAGCAATTCATAGTAAAATAGCTTGCCTCTAGACGATATAAATAATGCTTTTCGTCGAATATATATTAGTGAATTAGTTAATCACGTTCATGTTATGTGTTTGATCGTGATACGGTGATTCTATGTTTTGGCTGGAAAATATGGTACACGTCTAAAGGAGGTATTCTGTATTGTGATGACGGGTGAATGTATGAGTCTCAAACCTAACACGATGTTTGAAAGGCAACCGGAATGTTTTTTGTTATATCTATATATTGCATACTATGCTGCCTTGTAAATAGAGGATATAGCATGTCGGAGATAACTGTATGTACACGGTCCCGTTTTATTGGGATGGTAAAAGGATAAAAGTGAAGTGCACCCTATTGCGTAATTTCAACCCCAAGCGAGCGATTTTGGCACAATCCGTTTCAAGGCGGTAGCCCTATTTTCGACACTTTTATGTGTGTGGTGTGATGTCATATACCCTGAAATGTACTTATCCTTTAATTGTTGGTTGTTTCTGTGGTAGTTTTTATTTGACGGTGGCCTTTGAATGCTGCATTTCTTGTTTGACATTTATATCTACTTTTAATAGTCTAGGACATAAAATTACTTCTGAAAATAATCACAATATATTCATCGTTTCTAGGGAAGTAGATTGTTCAGTAACTGTTGTCTTATTTAGTAACAGCAATAGACAAGGATTGAGGTTCGATCTTATTTGTAAGAATTTTACCCCGGTAGCGAACATTTAATTTAACCTTGTGTTAATGTTAAACGTAATATTTTTGTATTAGTGGTTCGACAAGTCGAATCAGCACCTGGTCACACAAAGATGCTGTATTAAATTCAAAGCAAATCATTATTTTATCTGACCTACAAATAGACTCTGGAGTGATGCGTTTATAAACCATCACACAACAAGTGAACTCTTATTGGATTTCTAGACACTTTTTCCAGTCGCTGTCCTTCACCAAACGGAAAACGCTTCTTAATACAATCAAACGTTTAATGAGCCTGGGTTTTTCTGATTTGTTTGCAAATTTAAACGATCTAGTTTGAGATTTTAGAAGGACATGCAAAATGGAGAACCGAGTTCAAAGTATGCTCAGACTGAATGTTGCTAAATTTTCATCGAAATGTCAACACATGTTTGTTGTTCGATGGAAAATCGTGAAATCACCAACGCGATGCAGATTAGCTGCAATATAAGAATAAGTTCGATATATGCTAATAAATATTGTAAACGGGATCCCTGGGAAGCAGCAAATACAAACAAGAGAGAAAGTAGCAGACACGGTTGTATTGAGTGTGTTCGTGAAAGATAATATCAGGTGACCTCTCACGCCCCTAGCACCGGCTTCAGCGGTATTCTACTTTGACATTGATTGGCATTTTATAAGTCATTGAAACATGTCGTTAACCTGATTGTCAAACTAGTTCTCTCCATACCTAGGTGCAAATGGTTTTGGACCGAATAAAATGATGTCATTCAGTCCACTGTATAGTATCTGAAGACAGAACTCTTGCAATAATATGAAACAAAATTCAAACTAAATCAAAAACTACTATAGAAACGTACAGTTACATATCTTATGCAGAATGAAGAATCGTGTGCAAACAATTTATATAACTAATCATGAGGTCAGCCACACAAACGCACGCGCACACGCACGCACACACACACACGCACGCACGCACGCACGCACACACACACACACACACAAACATGTGTTTCTATTATTCAAATTTATATTAATCGTTAAATGTCAACTTAATATTGAACCATCGGCCTTTTGCCACTGCCTGTTCCATGGCAGTAGCCCCTGTTCCATGGCAGTAGCCCCTGTTCCATGGCAGTAGCCCCTGTTCCATGGCAGTAGCCCCTGTTCCATGGCAGTAGCCCCTGTTCCATGGCAGTAGCCCCTGTTCCATGGCAGTAGCCCCTGTTCCATGGCAGTAGCCCCTGTTCCATGGCAGTACCTGCCTGTTCCATGGCAGTAGCCCTGTTCCATGGCAGTAGCCTTCTGTTCCATGGCAGTAGCCTTACTTTTAACCTGTTTGAATTGTGATATGACATGCCTTGTGTCATATTAATATGCTCATTCTTATTTTTTAATGCGTGTATTTAGTTGTCTGTGTTCTGTGTAAGCTATATTCTAACGCACAAAAATCCTGCAATCAGACTGGTTGACGTTCAGAACATTTATGCTTTTAAATAGTGCATAACCCGTCGCAATTCAGTCATATGAATTTTAAACCGTCAAACACGTGAGGTCATCTAGTTTTATTTGAAAGAGTTTGTGACAAAGACTGTCAAAAACACTGAAATACGTTAGAAACGGGTTAACAAGTATTGACATTATGACATTTGTGAAAGTGTATCAGTCGTTTAATGCTAACGCGTCGCCATTAAATAGAATTTGCGACGATTAAGCGACTGTTATACCGTCGCAAAACTCAAAAGTTTATAAAGGTTAACCCTATATTTCCGGTTCGACTTTTATACCTACTTTTAAATAAGTAGGTGGTTATATCTGCCCGCATTTACGCATTTATTTAGAAGCGAAAAACACATACAAAAAGTGTTCTTACAATAACTAAGCAAATTAAAGATCGATCTCGATACTTCCTATTACATCCGTGATTTCTAAACGACGTATTAATGTACAATTGAGACGACATCATGACGAATATAAGTCGTTAATGTGGTTTCAGGACGAGTCATTAGTTATAAACCATGATAAATGACCGATTACTTCAATTATATACATTTTCCCCGAGTATAGGTTTTTCTTTCAATGTAATTGATACATCATTACGTGGTCCGAGTATTAACTTTAATACCCCATCCAACCCCTTCTTAAAGAAGCAAAAACGGGGTTGGCTGTGTTATGAAATAAAACCTTAATTTCGGCTTAAAGAATTTGCATATTGTAAAATTAAAACATTCAATACGTAATTTAAAATAGGTTATCGCATTTTTCAGTAAAACATGTTTAAACGTGTTTTATTGTCGAAATATCCGTTATAAAATCCAGCTAATATAAGCTTTCCCATCGCTTTATGTAATTAAGGCGGGACCACGTAATGCTGAGTAATTCTAGTTATATATGACTATTAATTTTATGAATAAAAAAAGAAGCAAGTTAACAATTTAGCACTTACAATTTTCACTTACCATACTAGTCTTTCTAAAACATTGACCAATCTAATTATTGCTTTATAATGGCCTAAGAATAGCCTTCCATCTGTTATTGATTTTAATACCTGTCGCAATGAAATTCGGGTTCTTTAACAGATGTCTGTACAAAGTGGTATAAGCGAGAAAAAGCAGATAAACATGCCATTACTGCTTGGATGAAAACTATTTCAGAAATTGTTGAATCACGTATTTTAGTTTTTCGAATCAAATCTATCCCTGCTTCCATGGCATTCTACTTACAATTTACGACACCTTAAGAAGGGTATTTAGAATTTACATACTAAATTTGCTCTAGTTCCAGCAGACAAAGCTTCCAACAATATAATTATTGTCTGACGACTACATTATATCAATACTTTGAATGCTAAGCTAGCGAGCACTTCTGATTATCTAACTACACCTCTGATGGAGACGGACATTGTTTCCCAGCATGTGACCTTGATGTCACCTTCTTCCTCCTCCTCTTCGTCCTACTCCTCCTCCTCCTCCTCCTCCTCCTCCTCCTACTACTACTACTTCTACTACTACAACTACTATAACTATAACTACTGCTGCTACTACTACTACTACTAGTATTACTACTACTTAAGCGTCTATTACTACTACTGTAACTACTACTAAATATTACTACTACTACTACTACTACTGCTACTGCTATAGTGTAATACTACTATTACTATTTCTACTACTACTACTACTACTACTATTACTACTACAAGTACTATTGTTGCTGCTGCTGCTGCTGCTGCTGCTGCTGCTGCTGCTGCTACCACTACTACTAATAATAATAGTAATACATATACTGCTGCTACTATTACTACTACTGCCGCTATATTATACAACTACTGCCACTACTAATACTACTACTCTTACTACTATTACTACTGCTTCTACTACTGTTTACACGCATTTTCTTTTTATATATTAACCAAATTTCGTAAATACATTGCAGAAAACATTTTAATATAAGAATGGAAAGCGAATTTCTAATATAATTCTTCTATTGGAGGATTTAAATTAATGTTCGTTAAACGCATAAGTATGATAATATGTTCTGACACATGTTCTCGATAGTTCAAGTCATCATAAACAGCATTTGTTGTTCGCAAAGAGTTTTAAACACATGGCATCAATTCATACGTTAATTTGAAACGCTTCTAATTCAGTTCGATACAATACAGTGTAGCAATAACTCCAATTAATGGGTAATTAGTCGAAATAAAAGCAGCCATGTAGGAGTATATTAGCAGCACATGTGTATCATTATATAGAGAATGTACAAATATGAATGGGAGTATATAAGCAGTATTCGGTTGTTGTTTTGTTTTTAGTTATGTATCTTGTGTTGTTTTTAGAATTTGTTCAAACATATATGTTCCTGTATTCCATTGATAACATTGAATTAAATCATCCTAAGATGAGAAAAAGCATCCCATAGAAAACGCAGCACCCAAACCCAATGCCACCATAGATCCGCACTGTACCACAAAGAGCAAATTTATTATACAATGAAAAGGACAATGCAAAACAGAATGACTGGTGTGGGACTAAGTAGTTAATGATAACGAAAACCTTGCTGAAAAAGAAATCAACTTATAGCATACAAAATCCGAAGAAGGTATTTCCTAACGATGGTTACGCTCTCGGCTTTTTTTTAAAATTGCTGGTAAACTATCGCAATGGATTGCAACGGGAGCTTCGTTTGTAGATATAGCAGAGATTATACGCGTGACACCTGTTTATAATTTGGCGTATAACCTGGAGATTCATCTATCTCATAATTAGACTTGTTGCAATTTATAATTGTTATTAATTGCGCTTTATTATAGGATACTGTTAATATTCCACTAGATATTTAAAACTGTTCACGGCTTAAACTGGTCATTCTCATATTTCGTTTTTCTTTTTTCGTTGAATTTAACCCTTAAGCATGATGTATCCCTTTTAAAACAAAAGTACAATATGCTTCATTCTCCCTTTTCATCTCTGATTCAACATGTAGTATGTATATCAAAATATTTATCATTTGCATCATATGGTGTATACTTGCGTTTTGGCTGTCTATGAATTTTCTTTATTTTCATATATACACGATCATCCCTTTGTTATACTTAGTTTGCCTATCCATGCTCCTTGTAGCGGGAAATTTGTTATTTGCACTTTCCCGTCATATTTGGATAGTGCAAGTGGTGTGCTCCCTAGAACATGATTTAATTCACAGACCGTTCCAAGGCCTACCCATATTAAAACTAAGTTACCCCATATTTAAACAAAACAAACGATGTATAAAGTATTACTGCAGTACAACAGTAAGTACGTTATACATGTTATAAAACAGATATATGAGTAACGCTAAACCAAAACAGTTCACAGAAAATAGTTGTTTTTAGGAGAATTTAAACAAGTATATATGCGTACTATGTAGCCTAAACTGTGTTGAACATGACGAAAAATACCATTCAACCAACCAACCAACAATATTTGACGTGTTGCAGGAAACATTTAAAAGGTTGATTTGTTACTACTTGCATTTATAACTCTAGCAATTGCTATTAGTTGAAAACTACATTTCAGTGTATCGAACATTATTAGTACGGTTGCTATATTCCATATATTACTCTTTTCAACATTGATGGCGATATTTTTCCCATTTATTACAAATATTCTCATGTTATACCGGACCGATTGTGGACCCAATGATGACGTCTTCTTATAGTACGGTGACGCTGGTGTTTGTCTTAAATCTTGTCTAGTTGTGCCTTTAATTGTGTATTCTCCTGTTGCTCTTTCTTCTTCCAAGTCATTGACAAAATGAGATATAGGGTCCTATATAAACCACAGCGTCCGAACGCAATGTCATCGTAGGTCCGCACTGTACTGCAAACAAGGACTTGATAATACAATGAAAGAGACATAAAACAACAGAAAGGGTGGTGAAGACAGGGTTACCGTCTTGGAACGGTCAGTAGGCAATAAGGCCTACTGGTTAGCTTGAATCGATTTTATATGCGCACAATCCTCGCTATTATCCTGTCTTAAGCCCCAAATAGACAATACTGTGTAAACAAAACTACATCCCATCAGAAGAAATTCTCTAACAATAAAGTCCACATCCAGAAAAACTAACTAAAGAAACACAAAATAATAAACATCTCAGGATGTATCCAGAATCGTACTGAACAACCATAGTAGTTGCAGCTAAAGATAAAACCAATCTAGGGTACGACCAGAAAACCCGAGGGACGAAAGCTTATGCACACACCTCCCTTATTTGGGGTTTCGGTAGGTACAATCATAGAGTCCCAAGATGCAAGATGTAGTCCAGTCATCTCACAAGTGAAAAGTGAAGCGTAATGACTGACTGTATAGGGGTCAATCACTAAACATGCAGTGCGCTGTAAAACCAAAGGGTTACATCATTTTCGGACGAACTTCCTGATTAAATTTGAATACTTGTTTTGTGGCGTCCTGGAATTCTTATTTTTATATTATTATCTTTATATTGACTAGTGATGCTGTTTAGTTTGTTAGGGAATATAGCACGGCGGAAATTATTTTACACTATAACGTTTTATTGGGATGACATTGGAGTAATAGTGAAGTTAGGTGTACCCTATAGAATGGTTTAAACCACCAGCCACTTTTTGGCCACTTCTCGTTCCAAAGCGTTAGCCCTATTTTCAACCAATTTATGTTTTGTGTTTCAAATACCTTGCCTTTTGTTTATTTTTCTTCTTGTTTTTTCCATGGATGTTTTCGGTTGCTTTTGTCCTTGAATGCTACATTTCCTGTTCGACATTTATATCTAATTTTAGTGGTTGACGCATTTGCATTTCGCAACTATGCTTTTATCATGGATTGCATGATTAGCGGACAGATTGTGGGCCCTATGATGACGTTTAACTAAATCCTCAAAGGACGGTAGCGTTTGATGTTTGTCTTAAATCCTGTCCTGCCGTATCCTTATCGGGTTGTTCTCTTATTGCTCTGGTTTCTGCCAAGTCATTGAGTACTTGTTTTGTGACTTTCTAGTGTTTTTTATAGCATATGAACGTGATCAGGCATGTGTTATATTTACATGCCCTATCAATGCTGCCTTGTGTGTTAGAGAATATAACCGGGGATATCTTCATTTACACTGTCCCATTTCATCGAGCTGACAAAGAGTAAATTGAGGTTTGGTGCACTTGGATCCACAGCGCCATGTTTTGCCATGTTCCAAGGCTGTAGCCCTATTGTCAACCATTTTATGTTTGTGATGTTATATCTTGCCTTTTTCATTTACACTGTCCCATTTCATCGAGCTGACAAAGAGTAAATTGAGGTTTGGTGCACTTAGATCCACAGCGCCATGTTTTGCCATGTTCCAAGGCTGTAGCCCTATTGTAAACCATTTTATGTTTGAGATGTTATATCTTGCCTTTATTTATCTTTGTAGTTGTTGTATATTGCCTTTTATTCGCCTTTGTAGTTTATGTGCGTGTTGTGGCTGACGGTGGTTCTTGAATGCTACATTTCCAGTTCGGCTTTATACCTGCTTTTGGGACAGCAACTTCAGTGGCAAATAGGATAACGTTTTCCATCTTTGAGGCTTAGATGCATATTGAAAACTCAATGAAAAAAATATGAACGGAGAAATTAATATGAACAATTAAAATTTGAAAGTTAATATCACGATTATCATACTGATTATTGTTTTGTTTTTGTTTTTATTTGATAGATCCGTTAAAAACAGAAATGAGTTTTCATAAATTGTTTGTCACAATTGAATATTCCATTTAAAATATATGAAAAATGTAACTGGGGTACATATAGATGTCTTCTAGTGTATGTAATACAAAAGCTATATTGTAAAATGCATGTCCAATTAATGTTATCATCGAAGTAACATTCCAAGTAACATTGTAAATATACGTCATTAGAATCTTTTTGAGAAGTTCTGTAAAAGATGTCCACCGAAAAGTGCATGTATTTGAAATACGAGTAACAAAGACGAAATTCCATCGCATATACTGATTTGGCCCTTGGCCAGTAAAGATGAAAACTGTTTCCGGGAATCATATGCAGTGTCGGCATGGAATGCATTTCTAACTCAGACATATATCAGCTATCCATACAAAACATGAATAACATACTTAGCAATTCATAGGTGCACCTTGAAATTAACAGAGCATCTCTGATTTCAAGTCTAAGACAAGATTGTATTTATATAAAAAATGTCGGAAAAAATCGCGATGAATCCGCCACATAGCTAAAGCATATGTGGATAATACCAACATTCCTCGCATATGTAAAATAGATGTTCTGAGATGTGGTACATTAACTTTTATTCCTATTGTGGATTTATATTTATATTGTGGATTTACTCGAAGCATAAACTTAAATTATGCATAGCAAATTCGTTCAGTGTTTTTATTTTATTTTAATTATCTGCATTATCTGAAAGATGACGTCATTCGGTTTATGCATGCTGTAACCTGATAACGAATTGTACAATTTTGCAATACCTATCTATTGTATCTTCAAATATATAAACGTTTTCTTGCGCAAGAAACAAAACTTGCAAAATCATGATTATATAATTTCTTTTTTTTGTCGAAAGATGTGTCATTAACATGATTAATACTCATACATTGCCTATTGATGCATATGTTAGTATCTATAATCGGTAAAATTTACCAATGTACTGACATTTAAAAAAAAAAGCTTTCTTGTCAAGAACACTACTAGCAAAATCATGTTAACATGATTTATAAGTATTTGTCGAAAAATGTGTCATTAATACGACTCATACATTAACTGATGATGCATATTGTAGTATATATAATCGGTATAATTTAACCAATGTATTGAAATTTAAAACAAAAACGTTCTTCTTCAAGAATTACTACTAGAAAAATCATAATTTATAAATATTTGTCGAAAGATATGTCGTAAAGTAGACTCATACCTTATGCACTGAATAATGATGCATATTTTAATATCCATATTCGATATAATTTTTACAAATGTTTTGAAATTTAAATGTAGTACAGTGCATGATAAATATGTCAAATCAATCATATGTGGTGTTGGCACAGTAAAGCAGAATGGAATCGAGCGCAAAATGCTTACAATTCATTTTGCACAGTTATATATCACAGCACATATAACTGACAGTTATATATCACAGCACATATAACTGACAGTTATATATCACAGCACCTACAACTGTGAATATTGAATTTCCTTGTAAACAAAACACATGTTTAGAATCGTTCCTTAAGTGTAAACTCTATAGAAAATAAAAGATCATTGTGTTTGCAATTATAATTCAGGCCAATAGCGCCAACTGAACCGCCTTTGAATAGAAATACTGTAATCTATATATGTTTCAAACATATATTAATCTACCTAAAATTAAGCTTTGTAGGTATACCGGCTACCTAAACCGCGCATACGATCAATACACTGTATCACGCTACTCAGAGGGGATTTAAGAGATACTATTGTACGTTACAGCGACGATTGCACATACAATTGCTATCAATCGACATTCTCAAGACCAACAAATAAGATAAACACTGGTGTATGCTATATTTCATTGAGATTTAATAAAGCATCGCTAATACCCGATTAATATAGGTTCCTTAATAAGATGCGTAAAACTTTCCATAATTCACAGTGGTTACATTATATACAATATACCATAAATAGACACTTGCACATATCATAGTGAGAAATCCAAGACGACTGCTTCGGTGGACGTTTCTGCCTCAGTATAACATTAACATCTGCTGTTTTACGTGTGTGTTGTGGCAAAATGATGATTACATGAATATGATTAGCCAGTACTTCCATTTCTCAGACAACAGACACTGCAGTTAACTAAAACATTAACGGTTGCATGTGATTGCATGAACTATGATTACACGAAATGTAACCTATTACACTATGCGCATTACTATACGATGTATTCTTGTGGTGAAAAAGACACAGTTCAAGTTTAATTATTTGAGAAGGAATGATTAAGTAGCATTATTCATTGTTCTTTAATAGTAACACCTCATTTACTGAGCAAGTGTCGTTCAGGCAGTTCTCTGTGTGTTATATGGTATAGGGAAATAGAAGATGCTTTTATACTAATCCATTAACTCTAGAGCTGCTATGTTTCGAATTGCAAACCAATATAGGTGTATTGCTTGTAGCGACAGGTGCTGTTGTTGTTGTTGTTAACGTTGCATGTTCATATTGCTGTATTATTTCGACCTGCTATGTGGCAGCTGTAAAAAAATCACCCCGACTACAAATCACTTGTGTTATTACTTACTGTTCGTTTGTGAACACCAAGCCCAATATTTAAAGATGTAAAGCCGATTACCGCTTATGCTAGGGACCGTGACAGATGTTGCAACATGTATTACATCTCATGAACTGACTCAGTAAAACCGATTATGCTACCTTGTTTTCTTGTTTGTGCGTCTTGTTTACAATTGATCCCCTTTTCAATATTTATTGACATTCATACAAGCGTTTCTTTAGTGCTCTGTTGCGGTTGTAAAAGTGGCCCATGTATTATATAAGAAGTAAAAGCAGATATAAAAGATCGAACAATAAAATTAGCATTCAAGGACCACAGTCACCAAAATTACGCACAGAAGCAAACAGCAACTTCACAGATGAATAAAAGGCATGATAGCACTAACAGTAAGTCTCTATTAACGTCTAAAATATAATTTTGTTAAATGTAATTGATTCGAGATTATCGAATATACAGTCCTAAAACAATATTTAAACTTCGATGTATTTCCTAACATAAGAATGCTATATGTTCAAACCATTGTACAATAAAACATATAGAAGCTGTATTCTGTACTGTATTGTGCCTACGTCAAATACATTATCTGAAGTATTAAAATATGAAATATAACAACGATACATTCTGCATACGAATTAGGGTAATTGCCCGCATGTCTATGTCTCCCTCTCTCTAGGTCAAATACTGATAAGCAGACATTATTTCTGGTCAATTTCAGATAACAGACCGTTAGCTATTTTGAAAATGGAAGCGGTAGCAATGTTTGGTGGTGGCTTTTCACTTGGTTTACACGTATTATACTTTCAAAAGTTTGCAAAATTTCATATATACATTTAAGAAAACATTTAAATCAGGATAAGAACGGAAAGGAAATTTCCTACATAATTCTTCTCATCACGGTTGGTAATGTTAATTAAAAGCATATTAAGTAAAGAAATATAAAAACATCGGACCGCGAAAGTAGCATTCAAGGAGGAGAGTCAACCACAAAACACAGAAACAAACACGCAAACAGAAAAACAAGAAGGCTAAAGTAATAATAAATACAACCGACATCACAAACACAAAATAGTTGACAATCGGGTTACCGCCTTGGAACGGTCAGTGGCAAAGTAGGCCACTGGGGGTTTAAACCGGTACTAGGGTGCACAAAACCTCACACTTATCCTACTGTCATCCCATTAAAACAGGACAGTGTAAATAAAGAAATCCCCGCCATGATATAATCTCTAACCAACAAGGCAGCATCAATAGGCAATATAAGTAAAACATAAATATGCTCGTGTAACTATAATATAAAAAACAATAGCCCAGAAAGCCACAATGAAGGTTCTCAATGACTTGGCAGAAGCCAGAGCAACAAGAGAATAAACCATTAAGGGCACGACAAGAAAGATCATAGACAAACATCAAACGCCACAGTCCTAACACATGTGCTAGATAATTCATCATAAAAACAAACTTATGTTTTCGCATTTTCGCAAAGTTATCAAGTGCTTAGAGTTTTAAATTCCAACACATGGCATCAATTCGTAAGTTAGCTTTGCTAAACTTCATATTCTCTTCGATACAATGCAGGGTAGCAATTACACCAATTAATGTGTAATTAGTCGAAATTGTAGTGTAGTAAATTAACTGTATATGTATTCATTTTCAATCATACTATAAGCCAAACCTCCTTCTTTATTGTATGAGTAACCTGCCAGCCTGACATTGTTAGTAACTGTATAGCCGTAGCAGAATACAGATATGTAATTCTACAGACAGTTTATTATAGTATTCCTATAACACCAGCAACTTTATAATGACGACGAGTGGGAAAAGTGAAATTTGGATTTAATAGCATTGATTCATTTCTGTGGATTTATTACTAATACTGATACCTTCACATATATAGAAATGGCATCATCATAGCCAAATTTTCAACCATTCAATGTTCAAGAAGGAGCAGAGACACCCGTTGGAAGAAATTGATAAAGCGACTTCAAGACCTTTTAATAAGTATGGACATAAAATGAAAAAAACGCCAAAGTGCACTATTGTTTTATTATTCGGGAGAAGAAGTCAATGACATTTTTGACACATTGACAGACACAGGCGATGATTTTGACACAGCAGTATTAAAGCTTACTGAGTATATTGCCACAAAGAAGAACACCGAGTATGAAATCTATAAATCCCTCCAGGCAAAGTAACAAGGAAATGAAAATATCGACGTATATCATACACGGTTACGACAACTTAGTGAGAACTGTGAAAATACCATAACATCTCAAATTGTTCAAGGATGGTCATCTACACGGCTTCGCAGATAAGCTTTAAGAGAAGAAATGGCACTAGACCCACTCATTTCATCTGCACATGCTCTCGAACTCTCAGACAAACAAGCAACAGAGATTGAAAGCAGCACAGCACAAGCTGAAGCAAATGTAATTAAGCAAGATAGACGTCGTCGTCAGAACATTCAAAAACCAAAAGCACAGAAGACTCCAAATAAGGCTACAACTGAAAGTAAATGTAGAAACTGTGGCTATGACTATCCACATGCAAAATGTACAACATGTCGAGCACAAGGTCAATATAGCAATCATTGTTGCAAGTGTATGTAGCTCAAAGCAGTAAAGGTCTAATACAATGCACAATTTAGAAAAGTATTCAAGTGACAGGGAAAGTAACAGCGACACGGATTATTTAGTTGTATTAAACTGGGAACAACATCAGGGCAATACTAGACCAGAAAGTGTCAACAGTATGAAATCAACTAGACCAAGATTTTGTGTTCAAATAAACGGATTATCATTACAAATTTTGATTGACACTGGCTCCCCAATAAATGTGATTGATGAAGACACATACAAGAAAAATCCAAACAGACCAATGTTTCACAAAACTGACACGAAAGTACATGCATATGTTCAAAATCAAGTGTTAAATTACAAGGAAAGTTCCAAGCAACTATTAAAACCAAAGACAACATTAAAACAGTGATAATCTACGTCACTCAATGTAAATCCGGAAAATTATTGTCATATAAAACTTATGTTGATCTCCAGTTAATACCGGATATATGCACAGTGCTGAATTCAAGTACAGCTGATGAACTCTGTCGAACATATGACTCAGTGTTCCGTGGTATTGGAAAATTGAAGGACACGCAAACAGACTTGCACTTAGACACCACCGTACAACCTACAACACAGCCGCATCGGAGAATACCGTTTCATAAACGCAATCAGGTTGAATCTGAATTAAAACGTTTGGAAGACCTTGACATAATTGAAAAGGTAGATGGCCCAACAGACTGAGTATCACCTAATGTGGTCGCTCCGAAACCCAAGAATAACACTAATGAACTTAAAATCTGTGTTGACATGAGGTTACCAAATCTAGCTATCAAACCCACACGTCATATCATACCAACTGTCGATAATATGATTTGATTTGAATGGATCTAAAGTGTTCACAAAGTTAGACTTGAACCAAGGATATCACCAGCTAGAACTTTCAGAAAAAACTAGAAACATAACGACATCCACAACACATGTGGGATTACGTCGATACAAACGATTGAGCTTTGGAATTAATTCTGCCGTTAAACAATTTCAAAATACATTATGCACAACTTTGATTGGACTTGAAGAAGTACAAAACATGAGTGATGACACAACCGTATTTGTAAAAAAAAAAGAAGAGCATGATTTACGCTTAGAGGCAACGCTCAGACGAATTAATGGAAAAAAACAATTAACTTTAAACAAGAAGACATGTGAATTCAACAAAGATAAACTGCAGTTTTATGGTGATATTTTCAGCGAAACTGGAATATCGGTTGATCCAAAGAAAATCGAATCAAATTAGGAACACACCTGCACCCACAAATATATCAGAAGTTAGACGTTTCCTTGCTATGACGAATTATGCTTCTCGGTTTATTCCTAAGTATTCAACAGTAACGAAACCACTACAGATGTTGGTCAAAACAAATGTCAAATGACACTGGGAAGGAAGAACAGCAAAACGCGTTTGAAAAATTGAAAAAAGATTTGAGCAGTGACACTGTGATGACTTACATTGACCCCAAGAAATAAACACCACTGGTAGTAGATGCTAGTCCAGTTGGTCTTGGTTCAGTCATGCTTCAAGAAGTTAAAGTGGTCGCATATTCAATCAAAGACTTAACTGACGTCGAAGAAAGGTACCCACAAACGGAACACGAGGCTTTTTCGATTGTATGGTCCATTGAGCATTGGAAATTCGTTTGTACTGATAACTGATCACATACCGCTCGAAGTCATATTCAACAATCCAAAATCAAAACCACCAGCGAGAATCGAACGTTGGAGTCTTAGACTACAAGCATTCAATTTCACAGTTTTATACAGGAGTGGAAAGACAAACTTGTCTGATTACCTATCACGTTCCAAAAGCAATGACACTTGATGACATCACTGTTGCGACATAAAAAGACAGTGATTTGCATATGAAATCGGTTAGAACTGGAATATGGAAAGAGTCCAATGAAAACAATGCTTTAAAAACATTTTCGAGATGTAAAAATGAACTAACGATAGTACCTGTCAAAAATGTTGATGTACTATTACATGACTCCAAACTTGTAATACCGACAAGCTTACAAAGCAAATCTATTTCTATTGCACATGAGGGTAATCAAGGAACAGTTCTTAAAAAACAGAAAAAAGTATACTTTCCAGGAATAGACAAACTAGTGGAAAGAAATATAAAAAGATCGGACAGGGAAAGTAGCATTTAAGGAGGACAGTCAACCACAAAACACAGAAAAAAACACGCAAACAGACAAACAAGAAGGCCAAAAAAATAATAAATGCAAACGACATCACAAACACAAAAGGGTTGACAATAGGGCTACCGCCTTGGAACGGTCAGTGGCGAAGTAGGCCACTGGGGGTTTAAACCGGTTCTAGGGACAGATACATACAAAAGTTGTATTCTATGTTTAGCATCAGTAAAAGGACGTTCGACCAATCCTTTACAAATGACGGACATGCCAAAGTATGTTTTCCAAGAAGCCAGTATTGATTTCTGTGGTCCATTTCTTAATGGAAAAAATTTGCTTGTCTTGATCGATGATTATTTCAGGTATCCGATACTTGAGATAATAAATTCAGTTTCATCAAGGACAGTCATACCTGAACTTGAAAAGGTAAAGTTTGGAATAGTAGAAGTTCTGAAATCGGATAAAGGCGCTCCTTTCAATGGAGGAGAATTCAAGAATTGTTCTGACTATATTATGAGCTTTAGTCACCGAAACATTACTCCATTATTGCCACAAGAGAATGGCGAGTGTGAACGTTTCATGAGAAGTATAGGAAAAGTCATGCGACCAAATCCTACAATATCACATAAGCCTGCAGAATCGTTTTATTGGGAGAAAGGTTAACACAAAATTAGCAAATCCACTTGTGAAAACACCTACCAACAAATTGCACAGGAAAGCCAGAAAAACGGACTCCGAGAGAAAGAATAAAATGAAAATGTATGCTAACAAACGAAGAAACGCAAAACAATCGCAATTACAAATTGGCGATAAAGTCTGGGTTCGTCAGGAAATAAACTATCAACACCATTTAATTTGAATCCTTATGAAATAACACACCGAAAAGGAACCATGATTACAGCCAAACTGGAAGACAAACAAATCACCAAAAATGCGTCACATTTTAAACAGATACAAAATAAACCACAATTACCAGGAAATGACGAAAATGAAAATGTAACTGTCAGTAATCACCAGTAAAGAGAACCTCCCTTCATACCAAGAAGATCAAACTGGAAAAGAAAAACGCCAGATTATTTAAAAGATTATGTGCGTGTTTAAAATAATGTGAAGTGTTGTTACAAGGCATAATAATCCTTAGCTTCACAAAGTGTCAATTAAGTAGTTTATGCTTTATATTTCAATATTGTATTTGTGTTTTTCAATGTAAGCATTATATTCAATTTCATTATGTTACTTTATTTTACTATCTCTAAAGCTAGTCTACAAATATAGCAAACAGCTGAACAGTCGATGCTAAGGAATTGCATTCATAAATGTGATATTCGCTGTAGACCAGATTAATGATATTAGATTGTTTGTGTAATTGTGACAGTTTGTGTAACTTAATATCAATTAGGACTTTATCCCCAAGCCATTAAAATCACGAGTCATTTTGGCAAGTTGGCAAGTTTAGCTATCATCAAGTAATTATTCTTACTGACATTTGGCTGAAATGTGGTTCTGAGAAAAATAATAAACAAACAATGTATCTAATTATGATGATAACAGTGCAAATGCTATTTTGATCTAAATACCAAATCATCATATTTCTATTCTAAACAGGGGAGATATGTAGTGTAGTATATTACCTGTATATGTAACCAGCCAGTCTTACTTTGTTAGTTACTGTATAGCCGTAGCAGAATAAAGATATGTAATTCTACAGAGTGTTTATTTAATATACCTATAACACCAGCAACTGTATAGAAATAAATGTAGCCATACAGTAGTATATCAGCAAACACAGATGTACATCATTGTATTGGGAATATACACATATTAGCAGTAGTATAGGGTGAGCAGCAGCACAGTGAACCCCGATCTGCTACCTGCTACTATTGATGATATGGTGACGTCACGAGGTAAACCCCGCCCTTTCTATGTCACGTGATAGGTAAGCGATCCAAAGTGTGCTTACGTTTCAAAAGATCAAAGAAGCTTTTGTTCGCGCGTTTTTTCAAAACGTATTTGAGTGGCACTATCGGTGTCAAACTATTAACGTTGGCAATAGCATATTGTGTACAATGGGTGAAAACCCCTATTGAAAATTATTCGAATGGCACTATCGGTGTCAAGCTGTATACATCATAGTATGTATCCATTTATTTACACTATAGTATGAAGTGGGGAGATAACAATTTGAAAACAAAATATTAAGGGTTACTGACGACTTCAAAAGGAAATCGGACCATTTGTTTGTTCCCTTTTTTAAGGTCATGCAGCGAGAAGGGATTAAGCCTTATTTTAAATTGAATATTAACGTTTAATCTTCGCATTCATTATAAAAGCAGCACATATACATCTCTATATAATTAAATGAAGACATTTCATTTCATGAGCGCGCGCGCGATTTTAGTTAAAGATGTTTCAAGACGGTAAACAGTGAGCTCTTTGTTAGAATTAGCTGATTTTAATAATTTGTGAGAAAATAATGTAAAAAATCTTGCCATACATATATATTCAATTACATGTCCAATTATTTACGCAGTATAATATTCTCAAAAGGAAAAATTAGAGGAATGGCGCGAATACGAAAACAAAAGTCAATTTTTCGGCATTTATATGGCGTAATGAAAGTTTGGAGGTATATGCCGCTACGTAAGGAACCAAAATTACGAGTAAGAGTCGGCACGGGGATCATATCGGTAATAGGTTACCAACTTTTTAACCGAAATAAAAAAAATTAGGCAATTAAGTATATTTTCGAAAAAGATTCAACGCATTTCGGAAAAAACAATATAGGGACCAAGAGGGACGTCATCAATTGTTCATCTTCATTCCAGCACCTCAAAATGAGAATTCCAAAAATTTAATTTTTATACCGGTATCTGTTTTTATTACGGAGCTATTGACCGTTAAAGTCTAGTTACTTAAAGTTGTTCAATCGCGCTAAAAAAAAAGAAAGAGAAATAATGTAATCCAGTAATTATTATCAGCTAGAACTTTAGCAATTATGACCCAATTTGTACGCAAAATGGGTCTACGAACTGTAGCGTTTGAAATAGTCAAGGTCTACGATCGTGACGTCATCATTTTTTGAGTTAATGCGTCTTAATTGATTCAAAATGGCGGATATTTTTTTATAATAATATTAGCAAATATGACCCGACTAATAGCGTTCGAAATAGTCAGGTTTACGTCCGTGACGTCATCTGATTCACTTTTCGACTTATTGCCTCTTAATTGATTCATAATGGCGTGTGTTTTTACATTATCCGCTATAAATGGGTTACGCCCTATTACGTGTTTTTTCCCATAAAATTCGTTTTTATTTCGGACCTAGTCATTCCAATTTTGGATCTTTTCGTTACAGTTCATTACAATTTTGGACCTAGAAGTTTTACTTTTGGACTAAGTCATTTTATTTCTTGACCTAGTCGATCGGAACAAACTATACGCTATTCATATAGGAAACGTTTTTAAATTTGTTTATTGTATGTAGTTCACTAACATTTTAAGTTCTATACATTTTACTGATCTACTATCGTGGAAGTAATAAGGTACAATACTGCATTATTCTAAGCGTTTATTCTAGTTTTAATATACTCGTTGCGTACATGTTGTACATGTAAAACATCTACTAAAATCCAATACTGCACATGCTCGTATTAACATAAAATACAGATATTTATAGAAATGTACATATAATTCCAAGACACAGAGGTAGGTCTTGTAGAAGTTATAGTTTCATGCCGGGCGTAATAATGTCCTCAAACTTGAACATTCTTTTAAACAGTACTAGTTTCCTCGCCCCCGAAATATTAGTTGTCGGAAAGTATCCGATATTTTGTAATTTGGAGGTTAACTTCGACGATATAAGCGAGCATATGCCACACTTTTAATATACGATTGTATAATGTATAGCGACATATTGTATAGACAAATATTGTCCAGTGAGTGTTTACATACATAATATTATTTATAGTTAATGCGCATATAATATTCTGCATGGTTCTGTTCCAGCGAGGGGTGTGTTTTGTTCCCCGTTTGTCCAGTTGGTTTCATGCGTATACGTATAATTGGTCATGAGGCGAGGACGGTAGTATTTTTTATAGGAATTCGTCTTGATAGGAATCTACTACTTTTTTCGTACTTTGTCACTTCCGTACTGTTTTTTAAAGTCAAGATGATGTTGTAATTTCCGCTTTCATCGTAGCGTTTTACGTTTCTTCTGTTTTGTGTAGAATGTATATCGTAGTTTTTCCATTACTGTCCCAGGCGTGAACGGCGGCTATTGCGTCTATTCCGAGTTTTCCGCAGTATATAATACACTCCAATCTCAATCTATTGGGTTTTGTCCGCCACCATTCGCTATACTTTGTCTACTTCGTTTTATCCAACGAGATTCCGCGATTGTGTAGGCTGTGGCTACCTCTGACACGAAATTATTTTGTATAGTTGGATGCCATTATAGCTAATGCAATACATAAATACTAACAGTTTCTTACGTCGTCATTTTGTCTCGACCATGCATATAAATACCTAACCATATTTCGCAGGCCTGCATAGAATAACGGACGGTTCTTCCACGTCGCGGGAATTTTCGTCCTAGTCTAGTTTATGTCATTTTGTTTACCTCTTTTTTTTAAGCCAGTGTGACATTTAATTTTAAAAAAAGAAAATAAACTAGACTATGTTTATAGAGTATACTAGGTAGTATCAATCATAAAAATACTACCCTGAAGTCAGCGTGATATTTAATTAAACATCCAAGGATATTTGAAATGAATGGATAAATTGGAATATAACAGGGCACTGTCTGACAGAAAGGGCATCATTTAAAACGAATGGATAAGAGCGGAACATATACACTATGTGTCCGACCGTGTTATTTAGAATGCGAAAAGTGTTTCTCTTTTCGAAGATACCTAGGAAAAAAACACACATATGTCTTGAAAATGAGGAAAATTCCCGCGACGTGGTAGAACCATCCGTTATTCTATGCAGAGCCTGCAACATCTGGTTAGATAATTATGCGCATGGGCGAGAAAATATGACGAGGTAAGAAACTGTTAGTAATAATGTATTGCAATAGCTATAATGCATCCAGCTCTAGAATTAATTTCATGTCAGAGGTAACCACAGCTTACATAATCGCGGAATCTCGTTGGAAAAACGAAGTAGACAAATCCGTCAGAGTGTATAGCGTATGGAGGCGGGTAAAACCTTATGGACTGAGATTGGCAGTGGATTATATACTGCGGAAAACTCAGAATCGACGCAATAGCCGCCGATCACGTCTAAGGCAATAATATAAAACCCAACTACGATGTACCTACTATAAAAACAGAAACGTACAAAGCTACGACGAAGCGGATATTACATTATCTAGACTTAAAAAAAATCAGAAGTGACAAAGTACGAAAAAAGTAGTAGATTCCTATCAAGACGAATTCCTATAAAAATACTATCGGCCTCGCCTCAGGACCCATTATGCCTCTAAAAGACGGCTACAGTTAACGCAGGACACGCGTGAAACCATCTGGACGGACGGGGAACAAAACACAACCCTCGATGGAACAGAACGATGCAGAATATTCTCTGCGCATCAACTATAATTAAGTAATATCATGTATGCAAACACTCACTGGACAATATTTGTCTATACAATATGTCGCTATACATTATACAATCGTATATTAAAAGTGTGGCATATACTCACCTATATCGTCGAAGTAACCTCCAAATTACAAGATATCGGAAGCATTTCCGAAAACTAATTTTTCCGCTCTTACTCGAACTTTCGGTTCCTTATATAGCGGGCAGTTTCATTAAAAGTTTTAATACCGAAAAAATGATAATTCTTTAGTATTCGCGCCATCCCTCTATTTTGTCCTTTGGAGAATATTATATTGCGTAACTAATTGGACATGTAGTTGAATATATAAGGTAAAAAAGTATGATAATGGACCTTTTGAAACGGCCGAACATGATATATACAAAATATTGCAGTCTAGGTTTGATTGAGACTGTTCATGAACGTTAGTGAAATATGCTAGCTACCGCTCACGCCCTCTAGCCCCGGGTTGAGCAGAACTCAATATTCATAAAATCAATAGTACATAATTTTAACCATCCCGAAGATGGCATGCATATGGCGGTGGACATAGCTATTAACCTCCCCCATGTCCAGCGGCGTATGGTCCCAGTATCTAACAAAATACTATGCCCCGAAGAGCGAAATAAACAAAATGGAATTTAGTTGGGAAAATCGGTTATGAAGCCGGCATATCACAAGTAACAGCCAAAAGACTAAATTAAACAGCAGACAGCATATCCTATGAGTGGTTAAACAATACCCATAGCCTTTTATCGGCCGGAGTAGTGGAACCACCGAATCAAAAATTAAGTAAGGAAACAAAAGAAATTGAAAACGTACCACCGATAACTAATTATAAGTATCGGGCTCAGCGATCTCCAAAGATCGAATGAATAACACTCCTGATTGCAATGGCTGGGAGACGTTTTACTGCCGCCACACTGCACAAGCAACGCCACTGTGCTATATAAAATAGTATGATAATGGACCTTTAGAAACGGCCGAACACGACACATACAAAATATTGCAGTCTCGGTTTGATTGAGACTGTTCATGAACGGTAGTGAAATATGCTAACTAACGCTCACGTCCTCTAGCCCCGGGTTGAGCAGAACTCAATATTCATAAAATCAATAGTACATAATTTTAACCATCCCGACGATGGCATGCATATGGCGGTGGACATAGAGATTTACCTCCCCCATGTTCAGCGGCGTATGGTCCCAGTATCTAACAAAATACTATGCCCCGAAGAGCAAAATAAACAAAATGGAATTTAGTTGTGAGCAGCGGTTATGAAGCCTGCATATCACAAGTAACGACCAAAAGACTAAATTAAAAAACATACAACATATCCTATGAGTTTTCTCAACCGAATATGTGCTGTTTTTATAAAGAATGCGAAGATTAAATGTTAATATATAATTTAAAATATGGATTAATCCCTTCTCGCTGCTTGTCCTTAAAAAAGGGGAACAAATAAATATTCCGATTTCTTTTAAAGTCGTCAGTAGCCCTCAACATTTCTTTTTTCAAACAGTTATCACCCCTCTTCATAGTATAGAGTAAATAAATACTAAAATGTATACAGCTTGACACCGATATTGAAACTCGAATACTTTTCAATAGTGGTGTTCACCCATTGTACACGATAGGCTATTGACATTGACAACGTTAATAGTTTGACACCGATAGTGTCACTCAAATACAATTCTGAAGATCCCGCGAACAAACGCTTTTTTGATCTTTTGAAACGTAAACACACTTTGGATCGCTTACCTATCACGTGACATCAAAAGGACGGGGTTGACCTGGTGACGTCATTATTACATCAATAGCAGCAGGGCAGCAGCTCGTGGCTCACTTTTTTTTATAAGAATTGTTCAAATAAATTTATTTCTGTGTGGCATTGATACAAATGTATTTTACTTCAGTACATTGATAACAATTAACTAAATGATCCAAACCCACCAAAAGAATTTACGCTGTCCCTAATAACGATATAGTATCTATAATTAAGCGTCGTGGTTATTTGTTTTTAAAATTGGTGGTAAAGTCAGTGATTTAAGATGTAGTGATTGGTCGCTTACTCAAATCTGCCATAATCTAGTATGACACAAGGCAAAATTACCAAATATCGGTCTTTAATTTCTCTTCTTATAATTAAGGCACATTAGCACCAGGTTTTAAACCCCAGCGACCATTTTGCCACTGATAGTTCAACGATTTTAACCTCTATAAAAACTAAAATGTTACACAATATTGTAACAACATCAAACTAGACTAAAGTATGCAAAGAAATTCATCAGTAAGTATGTAAAACAAAACTGTAAATATGTCTAAACCCAAACTGTGAACATGAACTTTTATGCTGTTTGACAGTATTCTAGCAAATAACTAAAAACATTTCATCACTGGATTATTAATCAGTATGATGTAAGATAATATTGACATGTGGTTGCATAAACTTAATTATCTTAGGTTATCGGTCATGATAAGCTAACATGTGTTAAATAAATACCGCTGTGCTTAAATTCGATGTGCGTGAAGCACAAGCACTTGAATCAATACATATGTGAGGGTTGATCCAGAAATTCGAAGATTTTTCTGACATTTCTTTCTCCAAAAAAATAAACCTGATGAGAATTGTATTTGTTATATAGTGTTATACGGTAAATGCGTTGATATATTAAAGGAAATTCTTGTTAAAATCGTTGTTATGGTAATGTACGTAGCCTTTTTATGGAGCAAAGTCAAATTTCAACAAAATTGTTCGAAGTATACTTTAAATATGTATTTAGGAAACTTGCCGTGTTGCCACTAATTATTCTAATGCGATAGCCCTATTGTCAACCCGTTCGTGTTTGTGATGTCACATGCCTTGCTTATTAACACTGTAATTCTTGTTTGTTTTCCTTCGTGTTTTGGTTGAATGAGTTCTGCAAAAGCTACCTTTCCTGTTCGACTTCCATACCTACTTGTACATATCATCCAGTACATGTGCTAGCGGTATCAATGGGGACAGTTGTTACTCTGAGATGTGAGAATGATATCATATATAATTATGGTTTCGTGCCATATTATCAATAATAAACATGAAAGCGAAACAGAAAGTGCTTTGTTTCCCCGATTACACGTTCTGCAATGCATATTTTGAACTAATGGATGGACAACCTTTTTACTCGCAACGGCTTAAAGGCTCTTACTTCAACACTGTACTAATAATTAGCGTGATCAGCATGTATTACTTCGACAATTTACTAATTAATATCGTGATTAATTGAATTTAGTTGAATTTACCATGGATGTGAAATAAAGTCGGGCTACAAATACTTATATAGTATCTCCATCAACGACTAGCGATTTAGCTAATCACATCCGGTTGAATTAGTATTACATTATAATCACGAATTACCAGTTTGTGTCATTAGCGACAATATATATGAATGTCTTGAACATCGTGCGATACAAATAATGCTTTATAAGTGAAGAGATTCCTACGCAGAGGTAACTCAAGGCCACATCATACCAAAATCGTGCATGTATATTTGTTTTTGAAAGGTCAATGCAGTTAGTGTATATACTGATGTATAATAAACTGGCATAATAAACTTGCTCTGGCATCTGCCAAGTCATTGAGTACCTTCATTGTGGCTTTCTAGGCTATTGTTTTTTTTTGTATTATATTTTCACGAGCATAATTGTGTTTTACTTATATTGCCTATTGATGCTGCCTTGTTGGTTAGAGATTAGATCATGGCGGGGATGTATTTATTTACACTGTCCTGTTGTTTTAATGGGATGACAGTAGGGTAAATGTGAGGTTTGGTGACCCTAGAACAGGTTTAAACCCCAAGTGGCCTACTTTGCCACTGACCGTTCCAAGGCGGTAGCCCTATTGTCAACCCTTTTGTGTTTGTGATGTCGTTTGCATTTAATATTACTTTTGCCTTCTTGTTTGTCTGTTTGCCTGTTTGTTTCTGTGTTTTGTGGTTGACTGTCCTCCTTGAATGCTACTTTCCCTGTCCGATATTTTATATTTCCTTAAGGCTTAAATATAGTTTCTATGATCGCTATGAGGTATTGTGGGTAACAGTTAAAATGTTGATGTGTTACTACTTGCATTTAAGACTCTAACAAACAATAAATATTAGTTTCTTATATATGTCAAAAATGTAACTATATAGCCTAACTATGTTGATATATATCAATATTATATATTCTGTATTGAATTATAGAAATTTCCCAGTTTGCGAAAATCTATAACATATCCCTTCCTCTACTGTGCTATCTCGCCTAGCGTGCAATATAGCACAGTAGCCAAATGTTATGAACTAAACGATAGACGTCACGATATTACGTCACGAATTGACGTCATGATATTACTTCGCGCTGTCGCCAAAGGAGTGACATAAGAAGGAATACTTGTGTCAAAAGACGATTGGAAAGAAATTCATCACATAATATATATTATATAGTTTAATTAACATTTTTGTCGTGATACGGAAAATAATTCACTCGTGAGAAATATTCTTGCGATATAGAAACTCGTGCGAAAACGCACTCGTTTCTATATCGCAAGAAAACGCACTCGTTTCTATATCGCAAGAATCTTTCTCACTCGGGAATTATTTTCCGCATCACTTCCACAATGTTAATTAAACTCTATATTTTAGATGTGCTATTTTACTGTGTTACCGATTTGTTCGAAATTGATGTCGTTATTTTGTCCATCGAAACACTAGAGTTGATACATTCACAGGTGAGAACAGTCCTTATATACACGCAACTTTGAAATATAAATTCATTTCTTGCTCTGCGCAACGACTTACTGATTACGTAACGCATTGAACAATAATGTACATAATGTTATACTAGGGGCTTTCAATAATGTATGTCACTGTATGGGGAAATGGAATTATGGCAGTAAATATAGCATGTCCATCGCCATATGCATGCCGTCTTCGGGATGGTTAAAATTATGTACTCTTGATTTTATGAATATTGAGTTCTGCTCAACCCGGGGCTAGGGGGCGTGAATGATAACAAGCATATATCACTAACGTTCATTAACAGTCTCAATCAAACCGAGACTGCAATATTTCGTATTTATCGTGGTCGGCCGTTTCTAAAGGTCAACTCTCATACTCTCTTTTAACAATATATTAGTCATTACGTCGGAGTATGCTTGTAGCAATAAACTCAATGCTCAACGTTATCGTGTTTCCACCATGGAATACCGCGTCGTAGACACTTGACATAAAACCCTGTCACATTATACTAACACCGGGTTGAACAGTCCTGAAACAACCATTTTTTATGCTGTGTAATAGTCTTACTCCGGAAATGGTCCCTCATGGGGATTTACCGGTCAAAGTAGGTTAAAAACAACGTACACTGCTACAATGTTCAATTTGAACATTGTTCAATTTGAACATTGAAACTCATTGTCCCGGAACCTTAGTTTCCAATAGGAAATTGACCTGCGATGTTTTTACCTACAGTGAAAGCCCATTCAGACCATTGCTTAGGCTGCCGGCTTTTAGCCATATATTACCTCAAAAAACACGTATTGTATATGAGGATAGAGCTCGGTTGGGGAACAAATCCGTTGAAATTTATAGATTGTAATATTGGACAATGTTCTTTGACACATTTTTTCGAAGAAACTACCCAAGTAATATTGTACAATGTCATTTGAATTATCTGCGCAGTTCTAAAAAAGGTGTCCATACACATGTGTTTGCGGGTAAAATACACGAAAGAAGGAGAAATACCATCTCATTTACTCATTTGAACGGAAAAGTAGAAAACTATATCCGGAAATTATATGAAGTGTCAGCATGGAATTTATTTCTAACGTCTACATATATCCGATATCCATACAAAATATGCTTAGAAATTCTTGTGGGCACCTTGAGATTAACAGAACATTTCCGATTTTCAGTCTAAAACAAGAATCTATTTAACTGAAATGTCGGAAAGGATTTGAAAATTTCGAAAAGAAATCGCGATTTATTTTGCAAATGGCCATACCAAAATGCCTTGCATATATCGTTTAGATGTTCTGAGATTTGGTCTAATTACAGTTATTGCTATTATCACAGGTTACTCAATTAAAGCGTTAACTTATACGTATAAAAGACAGATCAGTTCAGCTTGTTTTTTAATTATCCGCATTATCTGAATGATGTTGTCATTCGGTTTATGAATACTGTTAGTTGATAACGACTACTGATATTATTCTTGGCCTATCTAGGTTATCTTCAATTAATGATAAAAAGTCGTATCAATAATAAGATAATGTTGGCACGTTGTTGTGTAAGTCGTAAAGTCGAATATACCAAGTATGTGGAATGGAATCGAGCTACAAATACCTAAATTATCCCCGGTACGGAAATAATACGGGCTATTACTCCAATAATAGCCAGAATTATTGGAAGGCAGCACCCACGGTTTTGTTAGCTTGCTCTGCAAGCGCAATCTTTTTTCTGCCGTTCCCGGCCAAAACTTAATGACAGCGATATGTAGTTTTGTTCATGTTATGTAAAATAATGATTTTTTCATGCCTAGCTCGGTCGTGCACATTATTGTAATCTTTAGGAAAGAAATAACTTTCAAGTGATTAAATGAAGAAATAATTTACTTTAGAATTAGAGTTTTGAATAAACATTTTATTTAAGCCTTTAGGGGCCTTACTAAGGGTATAACCATGCCCTCTTTTGTTTAAGCCTATCGGGGCTTCATATTTTTTTTAAGCCTACTGGGGCTTCATTAAGGGTATCAGGCTTATGGGCCATGCCACTTTTGTGAAACATGTTAAGGGCTGCCATTATATATATGTATGTGTTGCCGGCAGCCCACTATTTGGAGCCGCGCCAAATATTTGCCAAAACTATTTAATATACGATCGAACGATCTTGTGTGTTTGTCAAGTTGGTGCCTTCCTAATAATAACAGAAACTATGACTGTGCAAAATCAATTTCTTTGTAAATACGAGGTGATGTTTATGCTCATTCATTATTATGTGTATGTCATTATGTTTTTCTTGTGTGTTTGTCAAGTTGGTGCCTTCCTAATAATGACAGAAACTATGACTGTGCAAAATCAATTTCTTTGTTAATACGAGGTGATGTTTATGCTCATTCATTATTATGTGTATGTCATTATGTGTATGTCATTTAGAAAGACCAATAGCTTTTATTTTTTCAATTTTCAAAGGTCAGACCCATAGATCCTCACAAAAAACTTGATGATCCACATTTTAAAACAAAAAAAATGTATTCATGTTTTAAAATATTGTTATCTATACTTTAACATATAGCTTTGTCGGTATAACGGCTACCAACTGTTAGTCGCGCATAATCAGTAGTATTTACCACGCTGCTTAGAGGGGATTTGAGAGGTACAAGTTTAGGTTAATGTGAAGACATCAAATATAATGTAATCAGATAAAAGTGTAGGTTACTGTGAAGATTGAACAAACAATGGTAAGCATATACAATTGTAGGTTACTGTGAGGACTGAACATACATTGTAATCAGCTAACATTTGTAAGTTATTGTGCACATAAAGTGTAATCAGATCCAATCTTAGGTTACTGTGGATATTGCACATAAAGTGTATTCAGGTGCTATTAGCGAGCACATCTCGCGTCGCAAAGCGACGCAAACGCAAGCGGGCTCCTATGGTATCACATGAAAGAATCAAACAAAAATGAATAAATCAATATATTTAATTCAATAGGTTGACGAAAAAAATACTAATGCGATTACAAACGAAGTAGTCTATTGTCGTAAAAAAGAAAACCGTAAAACAGTATTGCCGTAAAGAATTAAAAATAGAAGCTTTGCAAAGAAATATCGATCAAGACAGCGATCTGATTGAATGATTTTTATTCTATTCAATTTAATGGGATATTTCAATTCAAATCATCCAATCAGATCATTGCGTATAACAGTTACAACAACAACCGGATGTTTTTAGTGAGGCAGATTTACTTGTTACAGGGAGAAAGCGAAAAATCACGAATTTGGTGTTGACAAGGTAGTCTCTGAACTTTATTAATAGGTAAGCTTAAATACCAATTGTAGCATCATTGAACGCCGCCAGTGTTCGCCCAGAGCTTTGTCCGTGGTAAAAAATACGAGCGTTGAAAGTGGGTCACCCTGCTACCCGTTAAACACCATGTGAATGATAGTGTACATGGTATATAGTGGGTTGAAGACAATTTCAGAAATCGTTTTATTTTGTTGATTTTCTTATAGATATTCATCAAATGGATAGTAATAGTGTGTTAAAACAGACTGATATGTGTTCATGACTCTGGTGCCAGTGGTCACACATGATGACGTATGCCTGTTTGTAAACAATTAATGAGTATATGCGTTAATAACTGATTCTTTCTTTGTTGTACACACACTTTCGATTATCACGACAGCTTCGTTTCTGAGAACCTGTCTACCTGTAGGCTTTTTGTGAAGTTCAACGAGATATTTAACGCGCATAAGGCATGTCTCTTCTCTCCCTGCACAGGGGACCAACGGATTTACATCCCTAGGAAGGATGGCACATGTCCACAGTAACATCAACTATCTTGCCCGTATACGATATATACATGTAAGGGAGTGCGTTTTCAATTCCTGAAAAGTAACCCCAGCGGGAGTCGAACCGGGACTTCTGTATCGAGAGACATGTAAGCTCACCACTCGGCCATCGCATATTTTTACCACCAGAGGCACAGCGACGTTATGGTCACTTATGAAAAAAGTTATTTAACCAGTAGCTAAGTGAATATTATACAATTATGGACTTTTCAGCTGTTATACACGATGTGATATGCACCAAAAAAATCATTATTGACCGAGGCGATAGCCGAGGTCAATAATGATTTTTTGGTACATATCAACATCATGTATAACAGCTGAAAAGTCCATAACTGTTTTATTATATAACCCTCAATTTACAATTATATAAAACAGGTCAATATCAAAAAAACAATTATATAAAACAGGTCAATATCAAAAAAACAGGTCAATATCAAAAAAACAGGTCAATATCGCTAGATATTTTTTCTAAAAAATTACTTTTTAGCCAATGAAAACGCTATTTATAGGTTATATAATAAAATTATTTATACTGTCTATAAGATGGTAAGGCCCCAAGATGTTACTCACACGGGTAGGAACAGCCTCCTTCCCCAGCTCTCAATAATTTGACTGGCGTGTGGAGTGGGGGATTATCAGGTTCTGGTTTAAAACGTATTTTTACCCTATGTTGTATGGTTTAGTCATCAATTATGTGTAATAGAGTGGTTGGGTGGGTGGGTGTCGGGGGATGGGCTTTTTTTAGGGGCGCTTGTTTCAGCCAAAGGTTTGTTGGACCTTTCAGACAAAATTCAACTGTTGAGACTGTCAACCCTTTTGTGTTTGTGATGTCGTTTGCTTTTATTATTACTTTTGCCTTCTTGTTTGTCTGTTTGCATGTTTGTTTCTGTGTTTTGTGGTTGACTGTCCTCCTTGAATGCTACTTTCCCTGTCCGATCTTTTTATATTTCTTTTTCTTAGTTTTCTGCTGTCCCACAAGGATTTTGCATAGAAAAAGTTCCGCCTAAGCTCAGTGTGGCTGTAAAATATTTATTTCTCAACCGAATTTCGAAACTAAGGTATTTTTTATTTACCACTGAAAATGCCAGTTCTAATGATATATAATGTATTTACGTTTTTCAAAATTACTCATGGTATTGCTGAAAAACCTTTGGCTTATATAAACTCCCCGGCTTATTCAAGCGCCCCGAAAAATAGCTGTTGGTCGGATTTAGACCACCAGAATGCACTGTTTTTTTTTCTTTCTTTCCTTTTTAGCCGGATTGCGTAGCGAATCCAGGCTTATAGTTTGGCCCTTTCCGTGTTTTCTGTCCGTTGAATTCGCAATCCGATATTCGCAGCACTAGTGGTGCTTCACTTTTGTTTTATGTTTAATAAAATTTGAATTTGCCACTCACCACATATAAATGAAATGTTCCCATGGCACTGTAAATGTAACTAGGCGTCCTAGGCTGTGCCGGTCATCCGGTTGATTCTGCACCTACAGAGTGGTTCAGATTTGAAGCAGAGAAACAAAGTTTGGGAAACTTTACTTTTCTTCTGCCTTCACTCGTAAATAAATGAATGAATAAATGAATGATTGAATGAATGAATGAATAAATTAATCAATCAATCAATCAATCAATCAATCAATCAATCAATCAACCAATCAATCAATCAATCAATATATAATTTGGCGACTGCAACTGCATGACTGAATGAATGAAAATGCATGAATACATGAATTATTGAATGCATAAATGAATTAATGAGCGAATGAATGAAAGAATGAACAAACTACATGTGTGTTCCCTTATTTAGGTGGTGGATGCCATGAATTGGAAAAAGTGCAGCGTTTACTTAATTAAATAATGTAACAACAACTACTAGCACGTACTAATAATTAAACAGCTGTTGTTAAACTACTGAGGGATGAGGTTATGGAATATTAACTTGTGTATTACGAAAAGTAAACTATTGTTGGTGACGCGTGTATCTCAGCATGTACATAAACAGTTTTTAATAAAAATTATAACATAATTTAATATATATCTTAGTTTTGAAAATAGATCTAAAAGTAAATAGTTTGCAGGCAACATACTGATTGAGATGACTTTGCTCTAGTAAATATATTGTTTTGGAGAAAGCGGACAATCTGAAAATCTCAAATAAATGTAGATAACTTTAACAACGATTTGTGCACCCCTTGTCGCAGATTTGTTTTGAATTGCTATGAAAGAGATTTCATGTTGAGGTTTTCACCAGATATCCAGGCAGATGTTATTGATGCCTTTAAAGACACCTCTTGGTATCTGGATGACGTAATAAACATTGACAACCCTTTCTTTTCTACATTGGTTAATAATATATACCTAAGGAACTTCAACCTAACAAAGCTAATATTTCTGATACTAACACTTCGATTTACATCTCCCCATTGAAAATGGTGAACTAATTAGCAAAATATATGAAAAGAGAGATGATTTTAATTTTAATATTGTTAATTATTCCCATTTTGATGCGGATGTTCCCTGAGCAATTTTTTATGGGATCTATGTGTCTCAACTTACTCTTTTTTCTAGAGCTTGTACTCGATTTTAATTTTAATATTGTTAATTATCCTCATTTAGAGGCGGATGTTCCCTGAGCAAATTCTTATGGTGTCTATGTGTCTCAGCATACTCTTTTTTCTAGAGCTTGTACTCTAGTTGAGGACTTTAATATTCGTAATCTTTGTATAACTAAAAGG
Source organism: Cyrtodaria siliqua (assembly GCA_037043455.1). Lineage (NCBI taxonomy): Eukaryota > Metazoa > Mollusca > Bivalvia > Adapedonta > Hiatellidae > Cyrtodaria > Cyrtodaria siliqua. The sequence goes on from JAWPHD010000001.1 coordinate 716,046, forward strand.
CTACTCCATCAGGGCTACCTCGTAAAACCTTTGCAACATTTTATTATCATAACCCTGATTTTCTTTCCAAATATAAAAGTAATTTAAGAACTCTTCCACGACAAGAACTATCACAGCCTGCCTTCTATGGTGTCGTGATTTACAAACTTCTTAAGATACTTGGTCATGATCACTTTCATACTATATTGTTTGTCAAATGAGGTTATGACCCTATCTTAGGCTTTCCTCTTTAATTGTGCGATGACCGGATAGGATGTGGACTCTATGGTGACGTCTACCTAAAGCCCGAAAGGACGGTTATGTTTGATATTTGTCTACAATCGTGTCTTGTCGTACCCTCAATGGTTTGTTCTCTTGTTGCTCAGGCTTATGCCAAGTCATTGAGTACCTTCTTTATCGCTTTCTAGGCTATTGTTTTTTGTATTTATATATACACGAGCATCGTTGTGTTTTACTTATACTGCCTATTAATGCTGCCTTGTTGGTTAGAGAATAGTTCATGGCGGGGATTTCTTTATTTACACTGTCCCGTTTTATTGGTATGGCAGTAGGGTAAGTATGAGGTTTGGTGCATCCTAGAAGCTGGTTTAAACCGCCAACGGCCTTTTTTGCCACTGACCGTTCCAAGGCTGTAGCCTATTGTCAACCATTTTGTGCTTGTGATATCTTATTTGGCATATTATTCATCTTTAAAAATAAGAATAAAAGTTGAACAGGAAATGCAGATTTCACAAAACACAGTAAACCCACAAACGATCAAAACGACAAACATGAATGACAATGTTAATAAAGAATAAAGGCATATGACGTTACAAACAGAAACAGGGTTGACAATAGGGCTACCGACTCATTCAGTCAGGACTACACAAATCTTAAACATGCTGAATGTGTGTTTATCAAATAAGTGTGGACGTTTAAACTGGGCAATTGTAAGTACTTAGAATTCCGTCATTTTGTGGTAGCAAATTGATTACATTTGTTAATTATAAACACTTCCTAGTGAAGTGTGCCGTCAATGTCGAAGGATCCATATCCATGCTTGTAAGTTATTTGTAGAAGATTAATGTTAGTTACTGAAAATAAAAGCTTGGGGTCAAACCGATTTCTTTTGACCGGTCACGTTCAGGCAAACATAATTTAAAGTATGGCCTCATTAATTTATTATTTGTATTGTACCTTAAGTACGTCATACTCAGATAGTTAATTTCATTATCAGTAAGTTGCGTGATGTAATGTAAAATAAATTACAGCTGTTGTATAATAGATCGTTTGATTTACCCCCAGGAGATGTACAAGTGTTCCAAATATGTAGTGCTAACAGACGCTGGTTGTCCCCAAAGGGTATCAATCATCGTTTGTATTAATTAGTGTGTTTACAAACATTACAATAGCGTTTTAAACTTGCAACTCCATGGTAAACAAACATAAAACAACATCTCAAGGCTGATGCATTTGCAATGTAAGTGATAGCAAAGTTAGGTTTAAAAGTCAACCAGGAAATGTAGCATCCACATAATACAGTCAACCAAAAACTCGCATAGAAAACAAACCACACTCCAACACAAAAACGACAGAAATACGAATAGCCGGCAAATAAGAGTGTGTTTAACAGCTGAGCAGGACATGTAGCTTTCATAGAACACAGTCAATCAAACAAACGCAAAAATAAACAAAAACAACCATCAGGAAAAATAAAAGCAAATCACTGTATTTGACACCATAATAATACAAAAGGTTAACCATGGAGGTACCGCCTTGGATCGGTCAGTGCCAGCTAGACCGTATCATGCATATGTCTTACTCGCAGATATCGGTCTGGGCAGATTAGGCCAATTAAAGCGCCCACTAACGATTAGCACAATTTATTCGCGCGTCGTGTTGTAATTAAACGTATAACGTCAATTATTGATGCATCAGTTTAACTTTTTAACGTCACTTACTGCTTCTCATAAGTTAAAAATAAGAAATTATTATTAAATTAACTTAAAAATATGCTTTTTGAAAGTCTCGTTGAATCTTCCAAAATCTCGCCAGAGTCGCCCAAAACGTTGGGGCGATTTCAAACGTCCTGTTTTCCTCAGACTCTGATTCTAGAACCGTGTAGCACAGCGTATCGAAGACATCAGAAGCGGGCCGGCTGACAAAGGCTAGGCCAAAGTATGTGTTTTGATATACATGATATAAAACGTATACATATAGAGGATCTTACAGGAGTACTAATTCAATAATGAATGAGAAATAGATTCTGTTTATCACATAATTTAGTGCATTTTGCCTGTCGCTTTAACACGCGAAACCGACATAAACCGTGGGAACTGGATCATAGTCAATTTCGATTGCGCGTACTAGGCTTATTCGCATAGTTATATAACTAGTGGTATATCGAAAAAATAGAATGGTGATATTCCACTCCAACACCGTAAGTTATGTGATAAAGCATATTATAACTGGCGATCAATACTGAAAAGAGGATCCTTTGGAAGCAACACGCACAAACAAGAGAGAAAAGTAGCAGAATCAGGTGTAATGAGTCCGTTCATGAGAATAAATTTAAGGCGAGTTTAATACAAGTGTGACAGGCTCTTGAGAGCAAATTGAATGACTGTTAAATACGTATGTGTAATGTATTGTAAGGTGTACGATGGAATATTCCCCTTCTAAATAAACGAGTGCTGTCATAAATTTCCTGTCAATTTGTCTAAAGCCTAGACAACATCCAATAACAAAGCCAGCTATTCCGTTCCGAAACCTTCCATGGACGAGGAAAATCTGATTAATATATATTGGGTGTTCTGATCGTGTTCTGTATCTGTTTATTTGTATCCAATTACTTTCATATTGGTTCTTCCATGTGAATATATTTAAATATCAGTTTTGTTTCTAACGCATTCGCATAATCAAGTTGCTTTTTGTTTGCAGCGTTATATGGCCTATGCATTGTTAAAGGGTATCAAACATTAATACTCGATTTCTAGAATGTATACTATATAACAGTTATAGGATAAATGACATGTAAAATATAGATTAGTTGAGTAATTCGCTGAACACGAACTACTGTCCAATTGTATGGACACGTAGGCCATGTGACATTTATGAATATATGATTTCTAAATTAAAATACATTTATAAAGTAATTGTTTGTACATGAGCAGTAATTCAGCGATCGTCCTTCACATGTTATTGGTGAGCTATATACATGTTCATACCACTATATGTTCTGATTGTGTCACATCTTTATGTTTTATCTATTCAAGTGAATGATAGTTTGAGTTCGATGATCTGTCTACGTGCGAACATTGTCTGCAATAAGTGTCTGCAGGCCATTTAATAACACTTACGTTTTTCTTTTAAATGCAACGTTCTAAGCTGGGATTGATCGCGCCAGCCCTGGATCACGAATGGGTCATTTATTACGATTGTCATTAAAATATCGCACAGGAAACACAATGAGTTATGAGGGTCGACAATTTCCTGGTCTGACCTCTTAAAGTCTCAGCGATTTTTCAATAATTGACACGATTATAAAAAATTGATTATATGTTTTGTTCTTGAAACTGTACAAAATTACCACGCAGAAATATCGAAATATCGAATTCAGTCTTTATGTTTACATTAAGAATTTGTTGTTGTTTTTTTTTACTTTCTGACTTTAACAATTCAACCACATTGTATTTGTGTTAAAAAAAAAGAACAGCGACGTTGACATCCGTGCATTTTCATAGAAGCTTTAGACCATTTCCACGAGAACGTCAATACTACGTTACGTCATACAACAAAACAATTAACTGCACCTTGTTTGTTTTTTAGCTCCAACCCAAAAGTAAATGTTTTTCATGTTTCATTTTAGGGCAATTCAAGATATATAAAAAGATCGGACAGGGAAAGTAATGTAAATATTATTTCCCATCTTACAGCTTTACAACGTATTCAACAATCTGAAAGCGCACAAACATAAAAACAATGTAACCAAGTTGCATTATATTCGCAAAACTGTTTCTGAGAGATAACATGTATGTTTTGTATTTTCACACCCCTACATAAACTTATGAAATACAAATTCCCGATGTATGGTGGTCATTTCCAAATAATAACACTAACTCACATACTGGATAGACTTAGGTCCATGCATACTACGGTTAGATTTCGTGCGTATGTTTCATTTTCTTATTTACATGTATTCTATAATAAGAGGTACATTATTGATTTCAACATTGGTTGTAAAGAAAGCTCTCTGAACTTATTGTGAATGCAGATAAAATGTCTTGCTCAGAGACACAACGCATAAGACCATAGAGGTGATCGAACACACATATCACCGAATTCAGAGAAGATGTCCTTATTTGTGAAATTGCTAACGGAAGATGGATAGAGATAGTCTACTATCATATATCTACTATCATATATCTACTATCTTACAAACTCTTTTACGGTAGAGCTAAATAATTTCATTTTGCTGATGCTCCGATAATTGGAATTCACCGACCTACATAAATTGAAATACGTTAATCAGATCCGTGTTGCCGTCAGGTGTTAGATATTAGATACACTGTGTGTGAAGTGAACAGCTTCACAAAAAACTGATACTCTGTTTGTATTAATAATTAAAGGAAACATGGTTGGCTGAACCAGCCTTTTTATCGTGTTTTTAGACTATAACTTAATTATATTTCAAAATGTTATATATAATGGGACACGCGGCTGTCTTTAATTAGGTATTATATAAATATCACATTCAGGAGTGGGTGTTAGTAAAACTGTTCACTCTAAAGAAGGGTGAACATTTTTACTATCATCCTCTCGTGAATGTGATATTTATTTTAGTATACCGAAATACCATCGGACCAAAATAAACTTTATTTTCATACATATTTCACCATTGTGTGTTTACTTTTTTCAAAATATTGCTATGAAAGTTATATCATGGGATTAGAATAACTTAACTTAAAGAATAAGTGGTAGTTTATTGAAATCGGTAAAGTACTTTTGAAGCTACGATGAGTTAAAAGTAACAATTTCATCATAATGAGCCGATGGCGTCACCGAGACAGCGCCAACGGGATGTAATCTCTCCAGTCTTTCTCTATTTCTTCAAGACTTAGAGTTGTTTTTGCATCAATATTTAAATTCTGGTTTAAAGACAAGTGATATTGTATTAATGTTACTATGTTTTGCTGATGATATGGTTTTCCTTGGAAATTCGCCAGAAAAAGTACAGAGTAGCCTTGCTTTGTTAAATTGTTATTGTAAAAAGATGGAGTCTTGAAGTAAATATGCTTAAAACTAAAGTTTAGGTCCTTAGGAAAAGATGACTATAACTAAATGAATAATGAAATAAGTCTTACAATAATAGTAGTAGACGATTTTAATTATTTGGGTACCGTGTTTAATTATAATAGTAATTTTTCACTTTACCAAGAACAATAAGTTGGTAAGCTCTTAATGTTTAATACAAACTCAAAACCGTAATTACTTTTCAAATGTTTGATGCATTTGGTGTTTCAATCGTCTACTGATAAGATCAACTGAAAAGAAATGACTTTTTTGGTCTATATTGTAATCTCAAGATGTTGACGATATTGAAGATGAGTTTCATTTCATTCTGAAGTGTCCATGTTACTCGAATATAAGGAAGAAATACATAGCACATATTATCGTAATAGACCAAATATGTTTAAATTCATCGAATTATTGCTAACTGCAAACAAAATTATTATTTTTAAGTTGGATACATATCTTAAATGTGCGATGTCACATATATAACGCATGTTTGAACACTTATAGTTCATCCTCTTTAGAGTTAATATATGTCTGCATAATAATCATATATTTTCTAGGCTCGCGTTAACCATTCGCCAAATCTATGGAACGCCAAATCTACATAAACCTAAATAATTGTTGATATCTACAATTATTTGAAGATATCTCTAATTCAATTAGATATATCTCTAATTATTTGTAGATATCTCTAATTCAATTAGAGATATCTACAATTCAATTAGAGATATCTCTAATTATTTGTAGATATCTTTAATTCAATTAGAGATATCTCTAATTCATTTGAAGATATCTACAATTCAATTGGAGATATCTCTAATTGAATTGTAGATATCTCTAATTACAATCAAACTCAACATATCCATAATTGAATTACTGATATCTACAATTGAATTAGAGATATCTACAATTCTATTAGAGATATCTCTAAATGTTTATAATATAAACTTTAAATTACGAAAATAATAATCGCTCCCAAAAGCAAACCAAACTACGCATGCGCGCGCGCGCGTTCTTCAAAAACAGTGGTTATAATACAAGGGCCAATTTACATTGGTCTTATATTCATGTGACAAACATAGTTTGTCTCAATGTCTCGCATAACTAAGCTCTGAAACTACCTTCTATCTCCATCTAAAAGTTCAATACTCCACGATGGAAATAAACTCTGTCTCTGTCGAATCTATCGTCATGTGTCTATCTTATGTATAGTTTGTCGCAGTCATACAATGGGACATTATAATACCATTTGACAAAATATGTATTGTAACTATTGTATAGTTGGCTATTTTCGACATCTAAGACATGTTATGTACACATTAAATATTTTATTTACACAGTTTATATTTTGTTTCCACATTATATGTATCATGGTTACATTAATGCATTAGTATATACAATATTGATATAAATAAATATACAAGTAAGAGCGCTCTAACTAATTATAATTGTACTACATGTGTCGGTTCAGTTTGCTAATGATTTATGTCAAAGCTGTTTTTGAAAATTTATATAGAAGAGAGTGCCTCACTCCTATTGTAGAATCAAAAGGCTAACATATATACCCTTGGAAGGTATAATTGGCAGTTTAAAGCTTATATATGACGTCATAATCCTCACTGCTAATGGTAGCCAATACTTATGGATAGGGAGAAATAATTATTATTTATTTATTCGCCATGGAGACGTCAACACTACAATTAGAGATATCTCTAATTCATTTGAACATATCCATAATTCAATTGGAGATATCTCTAATTGATTTGAAGATATCTCTAATACATCTGATATATTGATATCTCTAATTCAATTAGGGATATCTCTAATTGAATTATGGATATGTTCAAATGAATTAGAGATATCTCTAATTGAATTGTAGATATCTTCAAATAATTGTAGATATCAACAAATAATTAGGTTTATGTAGATATGGCGTTCCATACAAATCGCCATAGGCAAAAAAGCAACCCGAACTGTCGAATGAAAATCGTAAGAGATACATAGCAAATTCGCCAGACATCGGCGGTCTGGCGAATCCAAATTTCCGACCTATTTTGTCCATGTTGTCTTAGAAATCTCGAAACATCCCGAATTCTAATATAAGACGTCTTTGACTGTTTATAAGCCAATATCCCGCTGGCTGTTGTTAGCTATTTAGCGGCAATCAATTTGGATCGATAACTAATTATCGCAGTGTTTATAGAAAACCGCTGTCAAATGTGTTGTGTGTGTGCAACAGAAACCGCCCACCACTGTTCCGCCTCTCCCTGTCAATCAACTAGTTTGTGTCCCCGCGCTCAATATTATCCATATATTTAATTGCGTTATCGAGCCGGGTAAAACATCAAATAATGTGGCGCCCTCTTACGGCCAAAATGGCTGATCAAAATAGAAAGTGCATGAAGTGTGACATTGTTTGTTTAAGAATTAATCACCCAGAGATGATCTGTTTAAAGGCCGACGGTCTTTTTGAACTTCAAGATCACTGGTAAATGCGAAATGCCCACTAATTAGTTGTACACACAGTTGCGTAAACTGGAACAATGGCAAGTGTGAAAGTGTTTGATCGGCTGCCAGTAAATTGTGACAATTGTATGTTTGATTGTTCAGTCAAGATGAAACAATAGTCAATACAAAAGGTACGATTACTCAAAATATTGGTACAGTTTTAGAATGAAGTGGCTTTTATTACTTATTCTATGCATGATAATCGTGGTGTATGTAGCATTTCCGAATTTTGTCTCACAATGCATCGCGATCTTTCTAACTTCTTTGGAACCCCTGTTAACAGGAAACAGCCAGAGACTGAGTCACAGACTCCAATATGCATTAACTTACATTAAATTAAATACAATTTTTAAAAAAGTTTTGAATATTGTGCAAGTCAACTTTTAATTATAAGCACTAAATAAGCAGAATGCAGCATGCATATGATATGAAAATATTGATACCCTACAGGAAGCATACTCTTTTAACTTACTTTTGATGTGTACGCAAACGCGAGGTTTTAGCGCCTTCAATTAAAGTTCCAAAATATATCGGCAAAAGTCTGTCTAAAGACATTCTAATCTGGCTAAATAAATGTTTAGGGCTTTAATCAGATTTGGTTAAAGGGTTTAAAATCATAGCGCTAGCCTATATTTTGTACGTTAAAAGTGACATATATGTTATGATGATGTACTTAATGTACAAGTCAATATAAGTATGTTCTATTCTACAAACAAAAGCTTTGGCTTTGCATATTCAGATAATTATTAACAATTATCGATATTAAGCTAATTGCGTAGAAACGTTAAAGGGTTGCCGCGAGTTTCAAAGAAACTTCAAGAGTGCCGTGTGTCCGTTAAAATGTTTATTTTCATGTTTTAGATGTCAGTATAGAAAACAAAGCTTTAATAACCATAAAGGCAATCGAATGAGGAAACGAGGTAACACGAAACAATAAAAGTTAATGATATATAAGACTCATACGCGATGGATGAGTTTACTTGTGAATATCCTCAATAATTCTACACTATTAAAAGTATATATACATGTCGAACAGGAAATGTAGTAAACACTAGTGTCAAATCAAGCGTTATAGGTTTAAATATGTAACTAGTACCAAACTTAAACAATATATTTTTAATAACTGCAATAAGTTATTACAGAAAACACGTATTGTGCAATAACTATTTTAAATATACAAAGACAAAATATAAATGCATTATATGAACGTCAACGGTAATTGCTCATATTCCTGTTTACCCTGTTTTCTATTAAATACAGATTAGTTTTAATATATAAAAGATGTATGTTATGTTGGAATGAACAATATGTATTTTCATCCAGTGCGTCAATAATATGTGTTATTCACCACAAAACAACATGTTTTCTTTAATCATAGATTTTGCCCGATAACCAAAATTGTGTGCAAACAAATGAATTGTTCAGTACGTCAGCGTCACAACATGATGAACCTAAAATTGTCATTGTTATGTGAAACAATCTTCGACATAATAAGCGGATTTCAATAAACGTTGACTTATTGTGTTGTTCATCCAATACAACTTTCATAATTATCAATTTTCAGAAAAAGAAAAAAGAAAAAAAACATCTCACTATACACATTTTGTCTGAGTAAACTCGTATCTCTAACTATCTACAATGCTGAACCGGTTTTCACAAAAACATGGATTTGTTTTCTTAGTAAAATCATGTCATAGCCAGTTATGTAATTTACAAAAAAATTAAAAAAAGACATTGCATTAAATAGCTTTTGAAATTTCAACAGAAGCAATTTTTTCATCCTACTGTTATAAAATAAAAGTAGGTATGTAAATCGAGTAGGAAAAGCATTTACAAAACACTGTTAATACAATTACGAATATAAAAAAAAAATTACACGAACAAAAGCAAAGTTTTCGACACCAAAAACATAAAAAGAATTTCCCATTATGCAAAATTAGTTTACTATTACTAATATAACGTAAATGATTCTGAGTATATTCATAATAATGTCATCATCGTCAAATGCTTTTTCTAAATAATAAACTTCATTATAAAATACTGAAAATAACCTACCTTTTTCTCCAAACATACACGATTCCCTCGACTTTAACGGAACACGGTACTATGTCTCGTTTTTAAATTATTCAGATATTCAATGTGGATCTTAAATAATTTTCTAGTGAACAACACAATTTATTCAGCCCTGCTCAGACGTTGATTTACTAAGAGCTAAACTTATTTAGACAGAATGCGAACGTAATAGTTTACTCATATTTTTCTGATTTATCTACCAATAATTTGTTATGCTTGTCCATCAGTAACACTGTCACCCCGACTGACACTCGTAAAATATTTGACGCCGTTCAATATGAGATGTTCAATATCGTATTTGCTTCCAAACATGTGTCTCGCGAGCACGCTTTCTACTGGCTTACAATCACACTACTTATAATTCGAAGAGCGCTCACAAACTGACCAAGGCTACTGATAAATGATGTGTATTTCTTTTCTCTTGAAATAAGTTTGCGCTTCACATACAATGTATTAATTCCAACATTTAGCATTGTCATTAAAACGCAACTATTATCTAATCAACAAATATCACTTCTATGTTGGTTATTGTTATTTTAAGATGATAACGTTCACTGTTCACATACGTTTATAACTTTACTCCCACAGTGTTCCAAAAGCAAGTATTCTCTTTTCATTCATCCAGCGTAATTTATTTTTTGTCGTTTAGTTATTAGTTGTTTGCACGGATGTAAAGATGAAACGATATTAGTATGTATTTTGTTATACCTGATTCATTAATAATGCAGTGCTGCCAATCGTCCAATGCACGATCAACAGCAATAACCGACTCTCCGATATGCCAGCGGCTACGATACTGCGCAAGCTGTTCCATTATTTAGAAACAGTTTCTATCTAGCATCTGCAGTGGGCAATGTAATTGAATATTATATATGTTTTTAAATAATATTGATTGATAGTTGGGTGTGTGCGTGTGTGCGAACGTGCGTACGTGTGTGCGTGCGCGCGTGCGTGTTTAATTTGTATATAACTTCGAACTCATTATGTTTATGCCGACACTCTACCGATAAAACTGAACAGTGTTAATTAAGAAATTCCCGTTAAGATTTACATGTATAATCTAAAGTAAGGTACACACAAAAATAAGCATGTATATATGAATATAAACACAACAGCATAGACGGTCACCAAGAATGTTTCTCAACAACTTGGCAGTAGACATAGCAACACAAAGATGAACCGCTAAGGATATGACAAGACACTATTAAACAGTCAATGTTTGTTAGTAAAATACGTGCTTGTCATTATTAGTTATTTGGATTATTGACAGGAGTACGGGCTCACATACATAAATTATATCCAACCACTGAAGGCGTTAGTCGAGGGGAATTTGCATTCAATGCACGAAATGTGAGCCATGTCCACTTTTAATTCTACAGATAACGAATAGGTCATACTGAATTGTTTACAATGAATTCATATTAAAAAACGAAATTCAACCGATTTCCTTATATCGGACCCGCTTTACATTCCAAAAAGAAAAAGCATGCGACTAGCAGAATTTATACAACAAATCAAGCTGGAGAAAGATATAATCCGTTTGTGAAGCAGGTCTATAGCGAACTGTATTATATCTTCACATGGCATTGACAAAGTATTATTAAACATCGCCACTTATTCACACATTTACTAATTAGACCTGTGCGAAATTTGGACACCTCACATTCGGTTTGACAAATATGCTATACCGCTGAATTATGTTGATCTAAATTTGGTGATCAAAAGATATGTTTATCGATACAGTGTTGGAATTGTGGACGAAAAACACCAAAAAGGTAAAATTGCAAGCATGTTAATGCATTTCCAACATTATAATGATATAAGTAAATTGAACATATACTGTGTATATTTTGGGGAAATATCATTAAGAAATAACCGCAAGTCCATTAGCAGACGAATATGTTGGTGTTGCTACATCGAACGACGGATTAAAATAATTTTATTTTATGTAAAGAACGTTAACTGTTTTATAAACATTGTACTGTTATTTAAATATGCCAACCAATCATTTATTGGTAAGTCACTAATTAATTGGTTTGCATTATGCATACGAATGTGTTGTCCTCATTCAGTGTTCGCATACCTTCCTCGTCATTTATACGGAACAAGTGTTGACAATTATGTTACTACTTTAAAGCGATCAGTGGCAAAAAAAGCCTCACGCTTACCCTTTTGCCATTGCAATGAAACCGGACTGTGCAAATAAAGAAATATTTAATTGCAACTACCACGTGATTTGGATATGCATCACGTTGTAAGTACCCTATGAGACATTTAGTACAAGCATACGTGTTTGGTATGTGTAGAAATGTATCAAAACAACTTTATATGTAACCAAATTCCTGGTGCAAAGGGTATTCCACTTTAAGCTATAAAGCTAGTGACATGTGTAAAATACATAAATAATCACTGTCATTAACCTCAACAACTTTATGCACCATTATCGTCAGTTCTAATGTCGAAATGATTCATTTTGCGAGAAGCCATGTCAAGCAACAATCAGGGGCGGATGCGGGAGTTGAGATTAATGAGTCGCAGCTTTAAAAAACACTCTTGACGATCACACAAAAAACGTCTTTTTACACCATTTTAACTTCTCTGATTTTAATGGGCAAATCAGAATCTGTCAATTAGTTAAGCACTTTGAAAGCAGAATTTGGTTTAATCGAATTTTGAATATTGTCATGGGAATGTTTAACTAAACTGTGTTACTCTGAAAGGTTTTCAGCCCTTCTAGTCAACCGTCACATTCTTCTTTGTTTAAAATTAAACAAATTCCACAACTACTTTTTCTTCCTGAACACGTTCAGTGACAGAGGAAAATTGATATACGTATGGAAGGCGTCGTTGTCTATTAGTACTAAACTTGGAGCGTAGTCCAATATTGCTATGAACATTGAACCATTTACTCCCCAAATGCATCGAGCGTTAGAAGAAAAGGTTTTAATGACACACACCAATCCTGATTAATTTTGAAACTCTAAGCCTATCGTTAGTTTGTCCATATTCATGATAATAATTGCATATTTTTAATATCGTTATTTATAAATATTTCAATATTTGAAGCCAGTTTGTTTTGCTTATTATTAATTGGTGATTATATTGCACTAAGAAATTGAAACTTCATTTGTATCACGTGTTAGTTAATTATATGTAATCACTTTTTAAAGTCAAAATTAAATATTACGTTAATACATTTACGCTAATTGTAATTTGTGATAAATATCTAAAAGCGCTGTTTAGTGATATGATGTGTTTGAAACCCTCTCGTCTAAGTGGATGTCTGCTTCCATCACTATAAATCGATCGTCATATTTAACCTAAAACATTACGTGGTTTTAGTATTAATTTCCATACCCCATCCAACCCCTTCTCCAAGAATCGAACACGAGGTTGGCTGGGCTATGAAATAAAACCATAATTTCGGCCTAAACAGTTTGCATATTATAGAAATAAAACATTTAATATGTAATTTTAAACAGGTTATCGCATGTTTTCAGTAACAAATATGTTTAAACGTGTTTCATTGTCGAAATATCCCTTAAATCTAAACAGTTGTTCTATTAATAAAACGTAAAGTGACAGGTGTCGCCGTGGTGTAATGGTTAATCCCTCGGATTATTGTTTGGGGCGCTTGTTTCAGCCAAAGGTTTTTCTGCACTAACTCGAGCAATTTAAATAAAACGTACATCAGTCATATATCATTAGAACTGGCATTTTTGGTGGTAAATAAAACCACTTTACTTTTGAAAATCAGTTGAGAAATAAATATTTTACAGCCAAAATGATTTTTTGATGGGGCTTTTCCTATGTAAATTCCTTGTTGGTGGGACAGCAGAAAATTACAAAATGTCAAATAACTTCAGTAAAACTTGATATTTTGTTATAAAACTTTCAGGGTTTCTTAATGTACTAATATCCAACAATTTAAAACTATTTTTGAATAAAAAATCTAAAAAATATATTTTTCGAATTTTTCATGCAGCAGAATTTTGCATTGAAAATGACCCATCAAAATCAACTTTCGCACATGCAATTTTTATTTCTCAACCGATTTTGAAAAGTAAGGTATTTTTATTTACCACTAAAAATGTCTCTTCCACTGATAAATAACTTATATAGGTAGTAGATTAATTTTATCTTAAAAGTCAAAAAAACCTTTGGCTGAAACAAGCGCCCCAAACAATAGGACAGAATTTGGCTTAATTTCTTGAATAACATGAAGAAAGATTTCACACTTGAGCAGTCCTTAAAATCGCGAAAGTGTAATACAGCGAGGATAAATAAACGCTTATGCGCACAAGCTTGTGGAGGTGGTACACATGTTAGGTGCAACGCATACAACTATATTCACAAAGACAGGTGTAAGGTCCAACACCATGAATATATAGAGGATATTTGTTGTTTTGAAAAGAATAAAGATTTTGTTTCATCATGTAGTGTGAAAACTTTATATTTTCACGAATGCGAAACATGAGTTGAAATATTGGAGTTTGATCACTTCAAGATGAAATAAAATCTGTTATTCACAAATTTTCTTTTTATTAGTGCTTTATAAGCAAGTGTACTGCATACTGCAGTATGCAGAAGAATAAATAAATCATTGACGACGTCTGTTAGACGTCATTGGCTTAATATGCTGCAATTCCCTATATCTTCTAAACTACATAACAGATTTCAATAATCTACGACTCATTGTCTTGCTTAAGTTATTTCCAATCCAATGATCTACTTTTATAGCAACTTTCGTAAAAAAGTAGTTTTTCAAAAAAAATACCAACTGACGTTTTACACTCTAGATGACAACAATTCTGAAATACTTGAACACTTTTAAAAACTATAGATCGTTTTCTTAGTTAGACATTTACAGTCGAATGATATATTTTAAACAATTATTTTCTAAACAAATAAAAAAACAAATTTTTGATATTGAAAAACAAACTAGTTCCGGCAATGAAAAAAATAAAACTATATTTCACACGTATGAAATATTACTTTTATTTTATTGCTAAAATCCACTATTTCACTGCTAAGCATAAAATAAAACATTTTAGTAGGACACTTCTTTGATGGTTATAATGGGAGTGCATGTGGTGGTAAGAAAAACGTTCGGGCGTTTACCTAAAAATATGTTTATATCTCCGTGACAAATATTGTTCTCAAATTGTTTAAGAGTCTGCGACTTAATCATTTATTTAAACTTTGTTTTCATTCATATCAAGATATAATGATATTTTCTCTATGCAGCTACTTTATGCTGGTGCAAATCATTATTTGTAACCAACTTTAATGTATTTAGTTTGTCGAACAACACTCATATCCAACGGAGAATCGTACACAGCTTTGTATGTAACGTGTGGTTTAATTTCTGTTGGCGCCTTGAGCTGCGTGCATCCTGTGTGCAAACATGATTTGTTTCTGGTTAGATTTGATAACAGATATTGAATCTAATCAGAACATAGTAGATTGTGTAGGCTTAGTTTAAATATTTTAACATTACAATGTCTGTAAAGTGTTCACATTGATTGACACTATGAATCTCCATGCATTCGAATCTTGTTTTGGAACAACTTTTTTTGACAGTTATGTAATACGTATAAGATATATGAAATGAAACAATTTCCCATTTCATATACGACTGATGAAAAGAGTTATGAAAGATGTTCAATCGTTTAATTGATTTTAAGATGATTTTAAAATAAAACTGCCAAAATGACAGGCAAATGCTGAAGCCAAAACGTCGTGTGATGTCATATAATCATTTCTGTTAGCGCCAAAACGTCATGTGGTTTACAACGTCAGATATCATAAAGTTCGTGTTTTATTTCTTTTAAAAAAGGGTGTTTAATGCAGATGTTAACACATTACAAACAATTTTGTATAATGTCAATTATATGTTATGATATGTTGATAAATAGTAGGTGTATGAATTTCTGATCAGTAAAATAGTTTCAATTAACTTAATTTGCGAAGTGTTGCCAATCACAATAATTTCAGGTTGTATTACACATGTGTACATGAAGTAGCATATGAAATACGTGTTCGACATGGTAAACAAGGGATATTATATGATGCATTCTACATTTGCATTGATAAAGCGTTTGCTGATACTTTATACGGGGATCAAACACTTTCTGTGTTGCTGATGTTTTCAAAATTATGTCGATATCAATAGAATGCTATAAACTGTAACAAGGGTACCTTGGACAATATCTATATGTTAATCTGCGCTTCGAAATGGAGAACATTATCTTATAGACACCAAAACACACAAACGCAGTGACACCGCATGTCCGCACCGCACCAAAACCTAATTCGAATAACCATGTTACACAGTTGATAAATATGGCCATACATAACATAAAGAGTGGTGGACAAGGTATCGACTTGAAACGGTAAATGGACAATAAGGCTAACTGGTTAACAGGTTGGTATTAATAAAGAAATATAAAAAGATCGGAAATGAAAAGTAGCTTTTCAGTGGTAAATAAGAAATACCTTAGTTTCGAAATTCGGTTGAGAAATAAATATTTTACAGCCACATTGAGCTAAGGCGGAACTTTTCCTATGCAAAATCCTTGTGGGACAGCAGAAAATTAAGAAAAAGAAATGTAAAAACATATCGGACAGGGAAAGTAGCATTCAAGGAGGACAGTCAACCACAAAACAAAATGTAATATAAATGCAAACGACATCACAAACACAAAATGGTTGACAATAGGGCTACCGCCTTGGAAAGGTCAGTGGCAAAGTAGGCCACTGTGGGTTTAAACCGGTTCTAGGGTGCACCAAACCTCACACTTACCCTACTGTCATCCCATTAAAACAGGACAGTGTAAATAAAGAAATCCCCGCCATGATCTAATCTCTAACCAACAAGGCAGCATCAATAGGCAATATAAGTAAAACACAAATATGCTCCTGTAAATATTATATAAAAAACAATAGCCTAGAAAGCCACAATGAAGGTATTCAATGACTTGGAAGAAGCCAGGGCAGCAAGAGAATAAACCATTAAGGGCACGACAAGAAAGATCATAGACAAACATCAAACGCCACCGTCCCAATGGGCTTTAGGTAGGCGTCATCATAAGGTCCAAAGCCTGTCCGGTCATCGTACAATTAAAGAGGAAAGCATAGTGGCGAATTGTAAAAGGGTCTACCACCAAGCATGCAGTACGTTGAAAAATGATAGGGTCATAACCTCTTTTGATATTTTTTTAACAAGTTTAACAAAGATACTATGCAAGTGACCATGACAAAGAATCTTACGAAGTTTAAAAATCACATCACCATAGAAGTCATGTTGTGATAGTCCTTGTCGCAGAAGAGTCCTAAAATTACTTTTATATTTGGAAAGATGATCAGGGTTACGATAATAAAATTGTGCAAATGTTTTACGAAGATTATGGTAACGGTAACCCTGATTGAATAGCTTTTTAGTTATACAAAGACTACGAATATTTAAGTCCTCAACTCGAGTACAAGCTCTTGAAAATCGAATAAGTTGAGACACATGCACCCCATAAGAAGTTGCTCGGGGAACATCCCAATCCAAGTATACAATATCAGTAAAACACAAATATGCTCGTGTAAATATTATACAAAAAACAATAGCCTAGAAAGCCACACTGAAGGTACTCAATGACTTGGCAGAAGCCAGAGCAACAAGAGAATAAACCGTTAAGGACGCCTTGTCATTTTCTTAGATTACAAGTAAAATACGGAAACAGAAATCTACTGTTGTTTAAATTAAGAAAGCAATGATATTCTTAAATCTGTTTATATTTTCATAAACACATACAAGCATGTTGACTACTACAAGACGAGACGATTTAAGAATACAGAAAGTATAAAATTGTGTGCATGTTTTATGTTTAGTGTTTCAGTAACAAGCACAATCTGCCGTTTGCACATATAAACTTAGTTTAAAAATGAGATTTAGGGTCCTATAGAAACCACAGCGTCCGAACGCAGTGGCATCGTAGGTCCGCACTGTACTGCAATCAAGGACTTGATAATACAATGAAAGAGACAAAAAACAACAGAAAAGGTGGTGAAGACAGGGTTACCGACTTGGAACGGTCAGTAGGCAATAAGGCCTACTGATTAGCTTGAATCTATTTTATATGCGCACAATCCTCGCTATTATCCTGTCTTCAGCGCCCAAATAGACAAGACAGTGTAAACTAAACAACATCCTATCAAAAGGAATTCTCTAATAATAATGTCCACATCCAGAGAAACTAACTAAAGAAACACATACAAAATAATAAACATCTTAGGATAAAACCCCAGAGGCATGTTTTGCCACTGACCGTTCCAAGGCGGTAGCCCTATTGTCAACCGTTTACGTTTGTGTAAAAAAATACCAATGAATAGAACAAGACTTAACATAAATAGTAGTGAAGACATGGTTATCGTGCTTTTTATTCATCGTCGTAATTATGGTTTGTTTCTACGCGTGTTTTTGTTGATTGTTGTCCTTAAATGCTACATTAGCTGTTTGACATTTTTTATATCCACTTTTAGTATTGGTTTAAAGAAATCGTAAACCTAATAATGGTTGAGTAAAAATATGTTTTGCTTATGTACTGTTACATTCCGAGACCGTTTTCAAAACAAATGCAGTACTGAAATGGTGTACTACTAGATGCATACATGAAATTTATTTAAAAAGGCTGGGTGCTGATGCTTGCTCATGTTCTATATTATATCAGAAGGGTGTAATAACATTGTAAATTGCGTAAGGGTGGGGATATCTGTTTTAATTAACTATTAATTTGTAAAGGTTTCTTTGTGGCTTTCTAGGCTATTGTTTTTTTGTATTATATTTACAAGAGCATATTTGTGTTTTACTTATATTGCCTATTGATGCTGCCTTGTTGGTTAGAGTTTAGATCATGGCGGGGATTTCTTTATTTCCACTGTCCTGTTTCAATGGGATGACAGTAGGGTAAGTGTGAGGTTTGGTGCACCCTAGAACCGGTTTAAACCCCCAGTGGCCTACTTTGCCACTGACCGTTCCAAACGGTAGCCCTATTGTCAACCCGTTTGTGTTTGTGATGTCGTTTGCATTTTTTATTACTTTTGCCTTTTCGTTTGTCTGTTTGCGTGTTTGTTTTTGTCTTTTGTGGTTGACTGTCGTCCTTGAATGCTGCTTTCCCTGTCCGATATTTTTATCCTTCTTTACTGGCATATTCTGATACGCTGAGCTATGCGTGCGTTTCTGAAGCTAGCAAAACAGGTTAAAGAATCCATGAAAATTATTCCGCGAGATTCTGATGAATTCTAGTTTGTTATTATATTTGATTGATTAGTTTCATATAATTGATAATTCTTAATGTTTACTTTATTATTAAAAGTGTAAACATTTCCTGCATAATGACATGTCGGAAGTGCTTAATGTAAAATGTAATTTTGGAGATATTAGAATCAATGACAGCAATATTTTTTGACACAATATAGGCATCTCAAACCCACTCCTAAACTGATGTTCATTAACATATATTTAAAAACAGCAACGGTTTAGATATCATTATAGAAAAGTGTTCAACAAATTTAGTATGTTTTAAAATAAGACGCCTGTGTAAATAATATACTTTGATTTAATTATGACAAATTATTTCATTATTAAGAATTTTCTGCGATGACAGTTAATGCTTATCAACTGTTAAGAAGCCAATTTCTAGACATCTGGAGAGAATACGGGTCTTCAAACATATGGTTGATGTAAATATATCAACCTTAAGTCTTATTTGTGTTTCTCTCCATGCAATGCGTGCATTATAAGGGTACAGTCAACTACTCGCGCTTGGTGCAGACAATCTTGTTTGGTAGTTTTATGATCAATGATAATTAAGAGTTAAAGTAAAATCGTTGCTGTTCTTTTCCCTTTCTTTATATTGTCTGAAATGCAAAAATGACCACAGCAATCAAGCGCAATGGCGCCGTAGGTTCATACTGCACCACAATCCGAAATATGAGCATATAAAAAAATATCAATAAACAGAACAATACGTAACATAAATAGTAGTGAAGACATGGTTACCGACTTCGAAAGGTCAGTAAGCAATAAGGCCTACAGATTAACTTAAATCGATTTTCTGTGACGATATACCCTTAATACGGAATGTACGTTAGAAACACTTTAACACAAGCTTACAGTACACCGAAATTTTACTTTACTTGTAAACTATACGTAGCATCATGGAATATTTGCGTTATAATACGATCTCTTCACCTTATTTTCCCCTTGGGTCTAACGTGATTGTCACAAATGACAACCGCGTACGACACTGATCAAGGCAGATGGATCAAGCAAACAGCAAATTGACAGATCAGGAATGAGTTCAGATGATGATTCGGGAAAAGCAAAGAAATTTGGAAGTGATGGTAATCAAATATTAGTCATTAGCATTCTCAGTTAATGAAGATAATGATGCTATGGAATACGAAAAAGCTACAGATTTAAATTGCATCAAAGGTCTTTTAACATAACTAGAAACAGCATCGACACATCGATAATTGCCATAACGCGTGTATTTTACGGAGAATAACAAACCATTGCAGTTTTATAACGTCTGCTACATCCTGTCTCTTGATGTCGTAGAATGGTAATGAAAAAAAAAACACTATAATTTTGGGAAGTTAGATATCGACTTTTAAATGTAATTCATTCTTGGACACATAGTTAAATACAGGAAACGAACAATCGAAGCACATGTGGAGAATCACAACTAAAAGTAGATATAAACGTCAACAAACAAACAAACATCGACATAAGGTTACAGTTGTTACAAGGATAAATAAGAGGCAAGGTGTGTGACATCACAAACATTGTCCATACAAAATATACGCATCTTCAACGATATATAGAGGCTCGTAAAAATTAAAATCGTTTCATAAATCTTATATGAAATGGGAACTCGTTTAAGATCTTTTTTATCACATAACATTGCAATCAAATTAGTAAAAATTAATTCAGATAAACATAAAACCGCCATGACGTCAGACACACTTTAGCGCCAAAACGTCATAAAATATGTGACGTCGTAACGTCGCGTCTCACACATGACGTTGTGTATAAAAGAGTTCGTGTTTTACCTCTTTACAAAATATCAGTTTACGCCAACTTTTTAACAAACCAACAACAATGTTTTGTATAACGTGCATTATTTTTATAAGCTGTCACAATTAATAAGTTTATGACTCAGATCTGGGTGAATTTGTAATAAATAAAAAAGTTTCAGTTAATAAACTTGCGTAGTGTTACAGGTTTAACTCAACCAATCAAAATCGTTCCAGGTTGTATTACACGTGTGTCATACAATAGAATATTAAATGAGTGTTCGACACTGTTAACAAGGGACATTATGTGATAAAAAGCTGTATGGAGATGAAAATAAGATATATCAAGGCAGGGCAAGGTAATGTGAGAATATTTTTCTTTTAATCCAATCTAACACCAAACAATTACATTCACACATTTTGCAAACGAACTGGTATCTGAAATCAATACGCATATATTATGTTTTTCAAAGTGACACATGGCAATCTTGAAGTGTTCATCAAACACTGAAATTAACGTCTCCGTTTATTTATTTATTATTTTTGTTTTATTTATACCTACTTGCATATATTTAAATAACATTCTAAATTTCCTTTTTCATCTGACCATATGTTTAAGCTATATTAATGGAGCAATCTAAGCATTAGTTAATAATATGCAAACATAATTTGTTTTGAACTATTCTTATAATTAATATTTATGATTGAACAAACACACGTAATACAGACAAACTGAACGAGACGACGCGAGTTTCTGAAAAGGCAATATTGCCGTCTGTCCCTTTAATATAACACATGTTACTCAGAGTATGTTATTAATATGCATACTTGGACGTTTGTTCTTTAAATCGTTCTCAGTTTGGTGTTAAAAAAGAGTATGCTAATGGACCTTTGGAAACGGCCGAGCACGACACATACGAAATATTGCAGTCTCGGTTTGATTGAGACTCAGTTTGGTGTTAAGGTCAGTTTATGAGGGTGTTCCGGATATTATTTAAGAAATGATTGTGATTAGGATATTAGCAGTAGCAAATCTTGGATTGGTATAGCTACATCATTGTAGGAATACAATTATTGAAATTAGATATAAAAGTCGAACAGGACATGTAGCAGTCAATGACCATTCAAACAAAGACACTCATAGAAAAGACAATTATAAAGATTAATAAAATGAAGATATGACATCACAAACATAAAAGTGTTGCAGATAGGGCTATCGCCGTGGAACGGTCAGTGACAAAAAAATAGGCCGGTTGAGGTTTTAGCCAGGTTCTAGCGTGCACCAAACTCCACTTTTACCCTATTTTCAACCCAATAAAACGGGATAGTACAAATACAGATATACCCATCAGGTTATATTCTCTAACAAACAAAGCGGTATTTATAGGCGATGAAAAACTTTTGTCCACATACTATAAGTTTAAAAAAATATCCCTTTGGTTTCCGAATTTGGCCAAGTATATGAGAGTCAAGCATATAAAACGGAAAAGCAGAAGCTACTTCCGCTGATATGCATGGTAATTTGTCTTCGGGCCTAATCGGCGATATCCGTTGTCCGCTGCCATTCGCAGCATTTCCGCAATTGGAGAGGATGAATCAATACTGGCCAATTGTCTCGCAAGTTACCAGTAATCGATCAATACGACTAAACAGACTAATTTCAGTTGATTTTGGTTTTTAAAAGCACTTATTAATATATATACACAACTCAGGTTTGGCGGTAAGTTTCACGATTCGTGGAAAAAGACTAACGCATTAAATTATATAATAGTTAATCATGACGTCACGTAATTGTGACTGTGGCCTAGTGGTAAGCACGCTCACCTGTCACGCATGATATCCGAGTTCTAATCTCCAAATATTATATTATTTTGTTAATAATTAAAAACTTTTTTTTAGGGAATAAAATAAAAAAAAGAAAATTAATTGAAGGAATCATCAGCATTTTCATGAATAATTTCGACAATACATGTACATTATATGGGTCTGTTTCCCCCTCTTTTAAAACGCAGTATTCAGGGCAAATTTAAAGAGTATTCAGTACCCGCGGACCGGGTTAAAATGTTGTGATGGGGGTGGGGGTAATAAGAATTAAAAACGCAGTTTATCTTTAGCAAATTAGAAAAATATATATTTTACAACCGAAAAACTTTTATGATTAGTATTTTCACATGCAAACCTGGCAAACAAGTTTAACCGATGATCGATTATAGGCTTTATTAATCGATCATAATCGGATTCCTAACAAACCGATGATGGGTTTAAAACAATCGATTAATCGGTACATCACTAGCGTTAACATTAAATATTTCAAAAATGTCTTTTGCATAAGCATTTGTGGTGATAGTAAAATATGATGCCGAAATAATTTTAGCTGGCATATTTTAGAATTAGGAACATTTTAGAAATAGGAACACCGAAAGTTGCAATAATTCAAAGTTCTATAGTACTTAAAAAAATCCCAGCAAGTTCTTAGAAATTCTATATAATGCATCATTGTACGACGTCAACTAATCTTTCCCATTCATGCGCGTATACTTATTGATTTTGATCTTAATCTGACAATTGCATCCGATTACCTACGTGCATGCACCTTCGCAACATTCATTGATTCCGAACTTATCAGAAATCAGGAACTTTTATTTCAATTATTTTATTTGAATTTTCATCCCATAACACGTGCATGTGAATCTCTGTCCCTTTTTTACGTAAAAAGGAAGATGAGTGCAATATCCTCAATTATACAGTTTTATATTTTAAAGAAAAAGATATATAAAAGTAGATACTGAGCTAACTTTATATTCGATATCTGTGTCATCAAAATTGTGAAATTGTTTTACAGTATTTTTACAGCGAAAATGTCAAACTATATGTAACTGCAACATATATGTAATTTATAGAAATTGTAATAAAGAAATGACTAGAACCTAGATCTATATATATTTACTTGTTTTGAAAGAAATGTCATAGGACCTTGTCATATACAAGTTTTAACAAGGGCTGAGTGATATAACATACTTTTTTTTTATCTTGAATTTTTTTATGGTAAAGAAAAAGGTGGGTACGGTCCATATTGTTTGCTTTTTAAAGTTAAAAGATGAATGAGGTTTACAATTGTTTGTGTATGTTTTCAAAGATGTGTTTATATAGGTAATCGAAAATAAATCTTTGTTTTTCAATAAATGTACTTTTTTGAAAAAAATGGTGAACATGTTTTTCCTCTTTTTAGTGACATTTTGGAGTTAGAAATATATGTCATCCTCAACGACGCCTAGTGGAAACAAAATACCAAAGGAACTTTAAGTATCAATGCAATACAAATCTCAGCAGTTCGTCCTGTCCAAGCCAACCCCACAATTGAAAAACAAAATAAAATGTTATTTTTAAATCAAAGGGATACATTCTACTCAGAGCTACACACATATATTTTGTTGACAACAAAACTGATCCCACATGATGAAACAAATATGAAGAAAATAAAATGCTTAAAATTTGATATGTTACCATCTTAAATCCTACATTATATCCATATGTATTAGAATTTATACTTGAAACAATTATGTTGTCAATTTAATTGATTTAAAAAATAAATTCTTAAACTCAAAAATGTCAAAACTTGCCAAGCCAACATCCTTATGTTTATTACTGAAGCTGGATAAATCCCCGTTTAGGCTGTGCCTTTTTCATATTAGGCTACATAAATATAACACATTGATATTCATGTATGTATGAATATAGAAACAAAAGTCTAGAAACCTTGCAACAAACTAACAGTTCGACACGGCGCACATTTCGCTAGTGCATATTGTATAATATCAAACAGCTGCGCTTAAACGTCATATTATTACATAAACATGATAAACATGACAAATGTAATAGACGTTGTGCAGAAACAATGATGACAACGAGGATTATCCAAATTATTTTAGTTACCTGTTTTGATTTACTAACCCAGAAACACTTCCGAGCATGATGTCAAAGTTGTAAACAATAACAGGGCTGTCGAAACGGTTTAAATACATCTCTGATATTGTAAATTGTTGAGATTTAAAACATGCAAAGAAGTTATTTAAATATAAATTCCAGCTATCAACCTAATGTTTGTACTCAAACTGTTTAAATATAGATACAAAAATCGAACAGGAAAAGCAGATTCAAGGACGACAGTCAACCACAAACACACCCAGAAACAAAGAACACATGTAAAGATAAATAAAAGGCTAAATAAGACATCACAAACACAAAAGGGTTGTCAATAGGGCTACCGCCTTGGAACGGTCAGTTGCAAAAAAGACCGCTGGAGGTTTAAACCAGATTCTACGGTGCACCAAACCTCACTAAGTGTTGTTAATTAAGAAGGTAACGTGTAACAATAATATGTTAAAGCAGAGTTGAACAAAAATATTGATATAAACTATATTATTTCTTTACCTGGCATTGACAAAGTAATATTAAACATGGAAACTTATTCACACAATTACTATTTAGACCTGTGCGAAATTTGAACCCCTAACATTCGGTTTGACAAATCCATATGCTATACCGCTGAATTATGTTGATCTAAATTTGGTGATCAAAAGATATGGTTATCGATATAGTGTTAGAATCGTGGACGAAAAGCCCCAAAAAGGTAAAATTGCAAGCATGTTAATGCATTTCCAACATTATAATGATATAAGTAAATCGAACATATACTGTGTATATTTCGAGAAAATATCATTAGGAAATAACCGCAAGTCCATTAGCAGACGAATATGTTGATGTTGCTACATCGAACGACGGATTAAAATAATTTAATTTTGTATAAAGAACGTTAACTGTTATATAAACATTGTACTGTTATTTAAATGTGCTAACCAATCATTTATTGGTAAGTCACTAATGAATTGGTTGGCATTATGCATACGAATGTGTTGTCCTCATTCAATGTTCGCATACCGTCCTCGTCTTTTATACGGAACAAGTGAGGTATACAACTAAGGGAGGTGGGTGCATGAGCTTTCGTCCCTCGGGTTTTCTGGTCGTACCCTAGATTGGTCTTCTCTTTAGCTGCAACTACGATGGTTGTTTAGTACGATTCTGGATACATCCTGAGATGTTTATTATTTTGTATGTATATCTTTAGTTAGTTTCTCTGGATGTGGACTTTATTGTTAGAGATTTCCTTTTGATGGGATTTAGTTTTGTTTACACTGTCTTGTCTATCTGGGCGCTGAAGACAGGATAATAGCGAGAATTGTGCGCATATAAAATCGATTCAAGCTAACCAGTAGGTCTTATTGCCTACTGACCGTTCCAAGTCGGTAACCCTGTCTTCACCACCTTTTCTGTTGTTTTTTTTGTCTCTTTCATTGTAGTTTCAAGTCCGTGTTTGCAGTACAGTGCGGACCTACGATGCCATTGCGTTCGGACGCTGTGGTTTCTATAGGACCCTATATATCATTTTGACAATTATCTTACTAATTTAAAGCGAGCGATCAGTGGCAAAAAAGCCTCACTCTTACCCTTTTTCCACTGCAATAAAACCGGACTGTGCAAATAAAGAAATCTTTAATTGCAACTACCACGTGATTTGAATATGCATCACGTTTTAAATATCCTATGCGACATTTAGTATAAGCATACGTGTTTTGTATGTGTAGAAATGTATCAAAACAACTTTATATGTAACCAAATTCCTGGTGCAAAGGGTATTACACTTTAAGCTATAAAGCTAGTGACATGTGTAAAATACATAACAAATCACTGTCATTAACCTCAACAACTTTATGCACCATTATCGTCAGTTCTACTGTCGAAATGATTCATTTTGCGAGAAGCCATGTCAAGCAACAATCAGGGGCGGATGCGGTATTTGAGATTAATGAGTCGCAGGTTTAAAAAACACTGTTGACGATCACATAAAAAACGTCTTTTTACACTATTTTAACTTCTCCGATTTTAGTGGGCAAATCAGCATCTGTCAATTATTTAAGCACTTTGAAAGCAGAATTTGGTTTAATCGACTTTTAAATATTGTCAGGGGAATGTTTAACTAAATTGTGTTACTCTGAAAGGTTTTCAGCCCTTCTAGTCAACCGTCACATTCTTCTTTGTTTAAAATTAAACAAATTCCGCAACTACTTTTTCTTCCTGAACACGTTCAGTGACAGAGGAAAATTGATGTACGTATGGAAGGCGTCGTGGTCTATTAGTACTAAACTTGGAGTGTAGTCCAGTTGCTATGAACATTGAACCATTTACTCCCCAAATGCATTGAGCGTTAGAAGAAAAGGTTTTAATGACACACACCAAGCCTGATTAATTTTGAAACTCCAAGCCTCTCGTTATTTGTTCCATATTACTTGCATACTTTTAATATCGTTATTTATAAATATTTCAATATTTGAAGGCAATTTGTTTTGCTTATTATTAATTGGTGATTATATTGCACTAAGAACTGGAAATTCATTTGTATCACCTGTTATTTAATTATATGTAATAACTTTTTAAGGTCAAAATTAAATATAACGTTAAAACATTTACGCTAATTGTAATTTGTGATAAATATCTAAAAGCGCCACTTAGTGACACGATGTGTTTGAAACCCTATCGTCTAAGTGGATGTCTGCTTCCATCACTACAATTCGATCGTCATATTTAGCCTAAATCATTACGTGGTCCTAGTA
The DNA here is from genome assembly GCA_037043455.1 of Cyrtodaria siliqua. Lineage (NCBI taxonomy): Eukaryota > Metazoa > Mollusca > Bivalvia > Adapedonta > Hiatellidae > Cyrtodaria > Cyrtodaria siliqua. The sequence goes on from JAWPHD010000001.1 coordinate 743,639, forward strand.
TTAACTTTCGTATCCCATCCAACCCCTACTCCAAGAATCGAATACGAGATTGGATGGGGTATGAAATAAAACTTAATTTCAGCTTAAACAGTTTGCATATTATACATGTTATATAAATAAAACATTTAATATGTAATTTTAAACAGGTTATCGCATGTTTTCAGTAACAAATATTTTTAAACGTGTTTCCTTGTCGAAATATCCCTTAAATCTAAACAATTGTTCTATTAATAAAACGTAAAGTGACAGGTGTCGCCGTGGTGTAATGGTTAACCCCTCGGATTAGTATCGATCCGAACCAGGACAGAATTTGGATTGATTTCTTGTATAACATGAAGAAAAAATTCACACCTGACCAATCCTTTGGATGCGACTTAAAATCGCGAAAGTGCCCAGTGTAATACAGCGAGGATAAATAAACGCTTATACGCACAAGCTTGTGGAGGTGGTACACATGTAAGGTGCAAGGCATAAAACTCTATTCACAAAGACAGGTGTAAGGTCCAACGCCATGAATATATAGAGGACATTTGTTGTTTTGAAATGAATAACATATTTTGTTTTATCGCGTAGTCTAAACACTTTATATTTTCACGAATGCAAAGCATGAGTGGAAATACTGAAGTTTGATCACTTCGAGATGAAAAAAAATCTGTTATTCACAACAACTTTTCTTTTTATTTATGCTTTATAATCAAGTGTACTGAAATAAAAATTTGACGACGTCATTGGCTTCGTATGCTACAATTGCTGTTTTTAATTCCCTATAACTTCTACACTTCTTAACAGATTTCAATAATCTACGACTCATTGTCTTGATTAAGTTATTTCCAATCCAATTATCTACTTTTATAGCAACTTTCATGAGCTTTCGTAAGGTGGGTGCATGAGCTTTCGCCCTCGGGTTTTCTGGTCGTACCCTAGATTAGTTTTCATTTTAGCTGCAACTACTATGATTGTTCAGTACGATTCTGGATACATCCTGAGATGTTTATTATTTTGTATGTGTTTCTTTAGTTAGTTTCTCTGGATGTGGACTTTATTGTTAGAGATTTCCTTTTGATGGGATTTAGTTTTGTTTACACTGTCTTGTCTATCTGGGCGCTGAAGACAGGATAATAGCGAGGATTGTGCGCATATAAAATCGATTCAAGCTAACCAGTAGGTCTTATTGCCTACTGACCGTTCCAAGTCGGTAACCCTGTCTTCACCACCTTTTCTGTTGTTTTTTTGTCTCTTTCATTGTAGTTTCAAGTCCGTGTTTGCAGTACAGTGCGGACCTACGATGCCATTGCGTTCGGACGCTGTGGTTTCTATAGGACCCTATATATCATTTTGACAATTATCTTACTAATTTAAAGCGAGCGATCAGTGGCAAAAAAGCCTCACTCTTACCCTTTTTCCACTGCAATAAAACCGGACTGTGCAAATAAAGAAATCTTTAATTGCAACTACCACGTGATTTGAATATGCATCACGTTTTAAATACCCTATGCGACATTTAGTATAAGCATACGTGTTTTGTATGTGTAGAAATGTATCAAAACAACTTTATATGTAACCAAATTCCTGGTGCAAAGGGTATTACACTTTAAGCTATAAAGCTAGTGACATGTGTAAAATACATAACAAATCACTGTCATTAACCTCAACAACTTTATGCACCATTATCGTCAGTTCTACTGTCGAAATTATTCATTTTGCGAGAAGCCATGTCAAGCAACAATCAGGGGCGGATGCGGTATTTGAGATTAATGAGTCGCAGGTTTAAAAAACACTGTTGACGATCACATAAAAAACGTCTTTTTACACTATTTTAACTTCTCCGATTTTAGTGGGCAAATCAGCATCTGTCAATTATTTAAGCACTTTGAAAGCAGAATTTGGTTTAATCGACTTTTAAATATTGTCAGGGGAATGTTTAACTAAATTGTGTTACTCTGAAAGGTTTTCAGCCCTTCTAGTCAACCGTCACATTCTTCTTTGTTTAAAATTAAACAAATTCCGCAACTACTTTTTCTTCCTGAACACGTTCAGTGACAGAGGAAAATTGATGTACGTATGGAAGGCGTCGTGGTCTATTAGTACTAAACTTGGAGTGTAGTCCAGTTGCTATGAACATTGAACCATTTACTCCCCAAATGCATTGAGCGTTAGAAGAAAAGGTTTTAATGACACACACCAAGCCTGATTAATTTTGAAACTCCAAGCCTCTCGTTATTTGTTCCATATTACTTGCATACTTTTAATATCGTTATTTATAAATATTTCAATATTTGAAGGCAATTTGTTTTGCTTATTATTAATTGGTGATTATATTGCACTAAGAACTGGAAATTCATTTGTATCACCTGTTATTTAATTATATGTAATAACTTTTTAAGGTCAAAATTAAATATTACGTTAAAACATTTACGCTAATTGTAATTTGTGATAAATATCTAAAAGCGCCACTTAGTGACACGATGTGTTTGAAACCCTATCGTCTAAGTGGATGTCTGCTTCCATCACTACAATTCGATCGTCACATTTAGCCTAAATCATTACGTGGTCCTAGTATTAACTTTCGTATCCCATCCAACCCCTTCTCCAAGAATCGAATACGAGATTGGATGGGGTATGAAATAAACTTAATTTCAGCTTAAACAGTTTGCATATTATACATGTTATATAAATAAAACATTTAATATGTAATTTTAAACAGGTTATCGCATGTTTTCAGTAACAAATATTTTTAAACGTGTTTCCTTGTCGAAATATCCCTTAAATCTAAACAATTGTTCTATTAATAAAACGTAAAGTGACAGGTGTCGCCGTGGTGTAATGGTTAACCCCTCGGATTAGTATCGATCCGAACCAGGACAGAATTTGGATTGATTTCTTGTATAACATGAAGAAAAAATTCACACCTGACCAATCCTTTGGATGCGACTTAAAATCGCGAAAGTGCCCAGTGTAATACAGCGAGGATAAATAAACGCTTATACGCACAAGCTTGTGGAGGTGGTACACATGTAAGGTGCAAGGCATAAAACTCTATTCACAAAGACAGGTGTAAGGTCCAACGCCATGAATATATAGAGGACATTTGTTGTTTTGAAATGAATAACATATTTTGTTTTATCGCGTAGTCTAAACACTTTATATTTTCACGAATGCAAAGCATGAGTGGAAATACTGAAGTTTGATCACTTCGAGATGAAATAAAATCTGTTATTCACAACAACTTTTCTTTTTATTTATGCTTTATAATCAAGTGTACTGAAATAAATATTTGACGACGTCAGTGGCTTCGTATGCTACAATTGCTGTTTTTAATTCCCTATAACTTCTACACTTCTTAACAGATTTCAATAATCTACGACTCATTGTCTTGATTAAGTTATTTCCAATCCAATTATCTACTTTTATAGCAACTTTCATGAGCTTTCGTAAGGTGGGTGCATGAGCTTTCGCCCTCGGGTTTTCTGGTCGTACCCTAGATTAGTTTTCATTTTAGCTGCAACTACTATGATTGTTCAGTACGATTCTGGATACATCCTGAGATGTTTATTATTTTGTATGTGTTTCTTTAGTTAGTTTCTCTGGATGTGGACTTTATTGTTAGATAATTCCTTTTGATGGGATGTAGTTTTGTTAACACTGTCTTGTCTATTTGGGCGCTAAGACAGGATAATAGTGCGGATTGTGCGCATATACAATCGATTCAAGCTAACCAGTAGGCCTTATTGCCTACTGACCGTTCCAAGTCGGTAACCCTGTCTTCACCACACTTTCTGTTGTTTTTTGTCTCTTTCATTGTATTATCAAGTCCTTGTTTGCAGTATAGTGCGGACCTACGATGCCATTGCGTTCGGACGTTTTGGTTTGTATAGGACCCTATATCTCATTTTTCGTAAAAAGGTAGTTTTTGAAAAAGATTACCAACTAACGTTTTCACTCTAGATGACAACAATTCTGAAATACTTGAACAGTTTTAAAAACTATAGCTCGTTTACTTAGATAGACCATGTACTGTCGAACAATATATTTTAAGCAATTATTTTCTAAGCAAATAAAAACAAATAATAACAAATAAAAAAATGTTTTTGATATTGAAAAAACAAACTAGTTCCGGTAATAAAAAATAAAACTCTAAATTTCACACGTATGAAAAACTACTTTTATTTCATTGCTAAAATCCACTATTTCACTGCTAAGCATAAAATAAAACATTTTAGTAGGAAACGTTGACGGTTATAATGGGAGTGCATGTGGTTGTAAGAAAAACGTTTGGGCGTTTACTTACAAATATCTTTATATCTCCGTGACAAATATTGGTCTCAAATTGTTTAAGACTCTGCGACAATCAGTTATTTAAACTTTGTTTGTTGATCTTTTCTTTATGCAGCTTCTTTATGCTGGTGCAAATCATTATTTGTAACCAACTTTAATGTATTTAGTTTGTCGAACAACACTCATATCCAACGGAGAATCGTACACAGCTTTGTATGTAACGTGTGGTTTAATTTCTGTTGGCGCCTTGAGCTGCGAGCATCCTGTGTGCAAACATGATTTGTTTCTGGTTAGATTTGTTATCAGATATTGAATCTAATCAGAACATAGTAGATTGTGTAGGCTTAGTTTAATAATGTAACATGTCTGTAAAGTGTTCACATTGATTGACACTATGAATCTCAAGGCATTCGAATTCTGTTTTGGAACAATATTTTTTGACAGATATGTATTACGTATGAGATATATGAAATTAATTAATTTCGAATTTCATATACGACTGATGAAAAGAGTTATGAAAGATGTTCAATCATTTAACTGAGTTTAAGATGATTTTAACATAAAACCGCAAAAAAAATACAGGCAAACGCTAGAGCCAAAATGTCGTGTGACGTCATATAATCATTTTCGTTAGCGCCAAAACGTCATGTGGTTAACAACGTCAGATATCAAAAAGTTCGTGTTCTATTTCTTTAAAATAAGGGTGCCAATGTTTACAAAATTACAAACAACTTTGTATACGTCAATTATATGTTATGATCTGTTGATAAATAGTAAGTGTATAAATTTCTGATCAGTAAAATGGTTTCAGTTAACACAATTTGCGTTGTGTTATAAATTGAATGCATTGCGTGCCCAACCAATCACAATAATTTCAGGTTGTACTACACAAGTGTACATACAGTAGCATATGAAATAAGTGTTCGAGACGGTAAACAATGATGTTATGTGATACATACTACATTTGCATTGATCAAGCGTTTGCTGATAATTTATACGGGGATCAAACACTTTCCGTGTTGCTGTTGTTTTCATAATTATGTCGATATCAATATAATGCTATAAACTGTAACAAATGTACCTTGGACAATATCCATATGTTTATCTGCGCTTCGAAATGGAGAACATTATCTTATAGACACCAAAACACACAAACGCAGTGACACCGCATGTCCGCACCGCACCAAAACCTAAATCGAATAACCATGTTACACGATAAATAGGGCCATACATAACATAAAGAGTGGACAGAGTATCGACTTGAAACGGTAAATGGACAATACGGCTAACCGGTTTAATGTTGGTGTTAATAACATTATCTATCAGTATATCATCAACTTTGACAATACTTTGACGATTCTAACATACTAGCAAATGTAGTAAAATGTCTGAGGGAACATACACAACAAACAACGACTCGAAAAGCTTATGATTTGAAAGCGTATGCGAGAATTGTTTAATTGGGTACATTTAAAATGTTATATTTACAAACAATACTAATCTTGAACTAGAGCCAATTCGACGACACGCCATCGCAAATTCCCTCGCGGTTTTCAAACATGTCAATATGGTAAATTATTTTACACCCTGTTGAATTAATATCCAACTCTAGGGGTTACACAGTTTGTGTCGACTGTTCTTTAATGCTCCGAACACAAGTAGTACTATATATATCATTCTCTATGAATAACACTGTAAATTAATACATTACAATAATGTGGACAAGTGTGCATGATATGTCCTTTTCTTTTATTTAGACATCAACTTGCAATATGTCTACCATTTTATCGCAGCTCGCTATGTAATCCCATGTAAATGACAAGAGAGAAAAGTAGCAGATTCAGTTATAATGAGACAGGAGAGACACTATGATGTGCAACACCTCTGATGCCCAAAAGCACCGACTTAAACGGTTCTACTTTAAAGTTACACATATTGCGATTTATTTGGCTTTGCTGCTAAGAATGTGTTGTTTTGCTTAAGGTGGAGCCAAACAGGTGTACATTGTCACAACGGTTTTCTTAATTGTCTATACATACCCTTAACATATATTGACTCTGGATATGGACGCTAGATGGAATATGTTGACATGTACATGAACAACCCATCTCTCTTCACGTATCTTCAAAGCATCTTGTCATTTTCTTAGATTACAAGTAAAATAAGGAAACAGAAATCTACTGTTGTTTAAATCAAGTAAGCAATTATATTCTTAAATCTGTTTACATGTTCATCAATACGTACGAGCATGGTGACTACTACAAGACGAGACGATTTACGAATACAGAAAGTGTAGTTTATTGTGTGCATGTTTTATGTTTAGTGTTTCAGTAACAAGCACAATCTGTCGTTTGCACATATAAACTTAGTTTAAAACCCCAGAGGCATATTTTGCCACTGACCGTTCCAAGGCGGTAGCCCTATTGTCAACCCGTTTATGTCTGTGATGTCGTATCGTGCTTTTTATTCATCGTCGTCATTATAGTTTCTTTCTACACGTGTTTTTGTTGATTGTTGTCCTTAAATGCTACATTTGATGTTCGGCTTTTATATCTACTTTTAGTATTGGTTTAAAGAAATCGTTAACCTATTAATGGTTGAGTAAAGATATGTTTTGCTTATGTACTGTTACTTTCCGAGACCGTTTTCAAAACAAATGCAGTACTGAAATGGTGTACTACTAGGTGTACTTCCAATATGGAAACCTGCCAATCGTGAACGCTCGGCCTATCCCGTCATTCTTCGGGATCCCGCCTCGTGTGTATCACGGCGCTTCGGTATGTTCAAAATATTGACATTCTGTTAGCCGGAAGGCAACGGCACAGAAAATAGTGCACTGTTGCAATGTAAACAATGGCCGCTAGCCACACGTGTTGAACTATTGATGGAGCAATCGGCTGAATAAACATTGCAACATTTGGATGATTACTTTGATTTTGAATGCATATTTGTTTTGGCGGTTTTGGCGGGAATCTAAGGCGCGAGGACATAACTAATATGGATACCTGTGTATTACATCCGAGTACTGCTGCAAAGCAGAGTACGAGATGTTGCGAATGGGAAACCTGCGTATTACATTCGAGTCTAGACTGGTCCCCGGTCGTCCTTGACACTTCACGTTTTACTGTTCGTCGCCAAATAGTTACGATTGGGCACCAGTCTAATTCGAGTCATGCTGCGAAGCTGTGTACGAGATGTTGGGAATGGGCTATATTCGTTCCAAACGCAGTTAACTCACATCTCTGTTTGGTATCCGGCCTATCTCTATTAACGTTGGATCTAGTCCATCCGGTTGGCCGGTTACCAGATTTCATAGTGTGATGTCATTAGGTAAACAACCGTCTGGCAATTTATAAAATAATGTTGATTATTACCAGTTGAGAGTCATGGTAACAGTATTTCTACCTAAACTTTAAAAGCTACTGCAGTATCGATAATCTAAAATACAATGTTTAAATGAAAACGCATCGCACTTTAGTGATATAGAATATTATTCTCTTTATTTCCTCTTTGCAGAGATAAATTGAAGCAACAAGGCCTGAAACACAGATTAAAATGCACATGTTATACTTCATATTGACTAACCGATTATAACTGATGATTGATCGGTTACATCCAATCAATGGTAACCAATTATCCATTGTAAGTTTCAACCGATTGCCCATCACTAATAACTGGCAGATGAATGATATCATTTGGATCTTGATACCTCATTTTTGCAGCTTATAAGCACAATTTTGAAAAATAAATATACGCGTCTAATTTCGAATACTTTTCAGTATACGGAGCTAATTGCTTAATCTGGTGTGCCTGAATAGAAAATGGCTATTCTGTGGTCTAAACTGAATACACTGATGATATTTTATCTTTCTTTCACTATTTATGATTTTATCATTACCAAACTCTCAAGGCACATTATTATTGATACTTTAATAACAGGTAAATAATGTGTATTTAAGAATTGATTCACTAATTTTCGGTATTCCTGGCGTTTTAAAGACGGTAGTGGTTGGCAAATTTACCACAATCGCAAAGTGAATGGAAAATTTACCATGAAGCTATATATAGTAAAGTTGCCATTCACTACCACCGTTCAAACCGCGATATTTACATTTTTATTGCATTGACCTTAAATGAAACACATGTATGTGCTCCATTTAAATTCCCAATGAAATAACACTTTTACATTTTGGGCAGAGCTAAAGCAAACAAGGTATAGTTTATTCGTTTGATTAACTTGAGAACTGTCACCAAAGTACATAAAAGGATTAAATTCAATATTTCGATATTTTTACGGGTTATGAAAAACATAAGCTAGTTTAAATTTAGTGAGATGTGTTTCGGACTTCACACTATTTAAACTAGCCTAATATTTTGCATAGCCTGTCGAAAGATCTCAATATTGAAATAAATCCTTAAAACATCAATTCTTCAATGGATTGATCTAGTTTTTCATTTCCCTGACTCCAGTACATGCTTGTTAACATCGCTCTGCCAGGAAATGTTTTCCTTTTTGCAGTGTTAAACAGTAGCTTCTTCAACATATATTTTTAATGGCGTATCAACACGTTATCTAAGGTTAATTAGAGCCGCCCCAGATAGAGGAGAAGGATATATAGGAATCATATAACCTCAATACACAGGACTGCTCACTTTATGCCGGGATAGTAAAGAGGCTTCTTCTAAAACTTTGTCGTCTCTCACAGCTACGGGTTTGAATCCCACTGTAAGCCTGACTTGTCAAGTGAAAAAGTGTCGATAATCACGCACGGCTTGAGGTATATACAGTACTCAGGTTCTACCCGAGAAAAAATGGGTCGGCTTCTACCACAAAAAAATAGACCGTCATATATAGCCTAACATGTGCTAAAATGACATAAACGTAACACAACATTCAAACAGTTCATGTCCACATCAAAAAAGACAAAGCTAAGAAATTAAACGCTTTTCCATGGGCACATTGAAACACTCAGTGGTGCAAGTAAGATCTCTAGATTCAAAGTCTACCATGCTGTGTCACAACCGTTTCAGAAATAAAGACATTTATACAAATGCTATCAATATCAATGCAATCGGTTATAAAACTGTGTTTGAAATATGTGGGTTTTTTGTTGTTGTTTTTAATATCTTTTATATTTTTCAGTGCATTTCTGCCTTAAGATGCACCCTTAGATGTCCTGAATGTTCAAGAATGTCCAAGAAAAGAATATTGTATGCGTCAGTCTTCCATTGTTTGTGGTTGTTTATTTCAGTTCTGCTTTATGTAGGACTCAGCATTAATAACCTGCAATGGATGGCTTGAACTTGCAACCGAACTAAAAAGGACTGGATGTACATGTACCATTAATGAGTCGCAGTTATCTGTGGTTGATGAATACAATAGTGGGAATAAGTGATGTATCAAACAATCAATTGTGGCCAACGATCAGTTATTTAGTAATTGATATTAAAATATTACATTCCACAAGAGATCATTGCAAAAAATAGAATTCTATTATCGCTAAAAACAAAAACAAAACATACAAGCTACTTAGTCAAGCATCAGTCGGATTACCACTATCTCAAAATAGTACAAAATAAACTCCTTTTTTATATACAAAGAAAGTTACATTTGTTCGCGTACAATGCAGAGACGGGGAAGCGAACCCGAGCTGCATTCGTCTAGTGACATGGTGAGAAGTGAGTGAGTTCAAGTACGCTACCCAGACATGATTTGATATTTTGTAGTGTATCCGTGGTTGAGAGGGTAAAGACGCTGCATTGGAAACCATCTCAACGCTGCGGGTTCGAATCCCACTTGGAGCTCGACTTGTAAGTGTGGATTCTTATGGACGATGGGAAGTACATGTTCTAGCAAGGAATAAGTGAGTTTTCTGCTTCCACCACTAAAAAATGTTGACCGTCATTCATAGCCTAAAATGATGTTACACGCCAAACAAACAAAAACGAGTTTTATTTCAATTGCCCTTAAGAAAAATGTTCTTGTCCAGTCCATGTGGTAAGTAGCATACACATCTATGGGTCCTTTATTCGAGGTCATGCAGTTTTCATGTCGTCATACTCCTAAACCCCTTCTTCTTCTTCCGAGTAAAGAGCTAGGATCTTCATAGATCATAATTAGCTCTTAAAATAATGAGACGCAACCTAATTTGCCTATGTGTTTTTAATTGACCGTGTGTTCCACATTAAAGTAATGTCAGTGTGAATACTGATGTACTTTTGGTTTCATTCCAATAAGCTATCCAACAATTTCAGATAATGAGATGAAACTGTTACCCTGTCATTAATATACTGGGCGTGAACATCACTTAATTTCAAGGTCAATCATCTTGTGCAAGACATTTTCCTTAGCTTTGTCCGTCTGACAGTAAGAGTAGGGCAGGTTTTCATGATTATTTTTATTCTTCACCTCTCATTGAGGTGGCCCTAATAACCAGAATGTGCTGATGGTTGTTTTCATTTGCATTCCAGTGTTTTTTTAATGAGTTGAGCTCGCTATGCCTTATTCATATTATCAGAAAGGTGTACTTGATATATTAAAATTAATATATACAACATTGTAAATTGAGTAAGGGTGGGGATATCGGTTTTAATTAACTATTAATTTGTAAAGGTTTACTGGCATATTCTGATACTTTGAGCTATGCGTGCGTTGCTGAAGCTTGCAAAACAGGTTAAAGAATCCATGAAAATTATTCCGCGAGATTCTGATGAATTCTAGTTTGTTATTATATTTGATTGATTAGTTTCATATAATTGATAATTCTTAATGTTTACTTTATTAGCAAAAGTGTAAACCATGCCTGCATAATGACATGTCGGAGGTGCTTAATGTAAAATATCATTTTTGAGATATTAGCAAAAAGCTTATAGATGGTCTTAAATAGCACACAGAATCAATGACAGCAACATTTTTTTGACATAATATAGTCATCTCAAACCCACTCCTAAACTTATGTTCATTAACATATATTTAAAAACAGCAACGGTTAGATAACATTATAGAAATGTGTTCAACAAATTGAGTATGTTTTAAAATAAGACGCCTGTGTAAATAATATACTTTGATTTAATTATGACAAATTATTTCACGGTGTAGTTACTTTTCCCCGATGATAGTTAATGCATATTACCTAGTTGTTAGCCACTTGCTAGACATCTGAAGAGAATACGGGTCTTCAAACATGTGGCTGATGTAAATATATCAACCTTAAGTCTTATTTATGTTTCTCCTAAGGCATGCGTGCATTAGGGTACAGTCAACGACTCGCGCTTGGTGCAGACAATTTTGTTTTGTAGTTTTACGATCAATGGTATTTAAGAGTTAAAGTAAAATCGTTGCTGTTTTCCCTTTCTTTATATCGTCTGACCACAGCAATCAAACGCAATGGCGCCGTAGGTTCACACTGCACCACAATCCGAAATATGAGCATATACAATAATATCAATGAATAGAACAATACGTAACATAAATATTAGTGAAGACATGGTTACCTACTTCGAACGGTCAGTAAGCAATAAGGCCTACAGGTTTACTTAAATCGATTTTCTGTGACGATATACCCTTAATACGGCATGTACGTTAGAAACACTTTAACACAAGCTTACAGTACACCGAAATTTTACTTTACTTGTAAACTATACGTAGCATCATGGAATATTTGCGTTATAATACGATCTCTCCACCTTATTTTCCCCTTGGGTCTAACGTGATTGTCACAAATGACAACCGCGTACGACACTGATCAAGGCAGAAAGCAAATTGACAGATCAGGAATGGGTTCAGATGATGATTCGGGAAAAGCAAAGACATTTGGAAGTGATATTAATCAAATATTAGTCATTAGCATTTTCAGTTAATGAAGATAATGATGCTACGGGAAACGAAAAAGCGACAGATTTAAATTGCATCAAAGGTTTTTTAACATAACTGGAAACAGCATCGACACATCGATAATTGCAATATTGCGTGTATTTTATATAGAATAACAAACCATTGCAGTTTGATAACGTCTGCTACATCCTGTCTCTTGAAGTCGTAGAATGGTAATGAAAAAAACACTATCATTTTGGGAAGTTAGATATCGACTTTTTTAAATGTAATTCATTCTTGGTCACATAGTTAAAGACAGGAAACGAGCGATCGAAGCACACTTGAAGAATCACAAATAAAAGGAGATATACAAATCAACCAAAAACTAGCATCGACATAAGGTTACAGTTGTGACAAGGATAAATAAGAGGCAAGTGTGTGACATCACTAACATAGCTGTGTCCATACAAAATATACGCATTGTCAACGATATAAAGCTGTATGGAGATGCCAATAAGATATATCAAGGAAGGGCAAGGTAATGTGAGAATATTTTTCTTTTCATTCAATCTAACATCTAAACAATTATATTCACACATTTTGCAAACGAAATGGTATCTAAAATAAATATGCATATATTATGTTTTTCAAAGTGGCACATGGCAATCTTGAAGTGTTCAGCAAACACTGTAATTAACGTCTCAATTTATTTATTTAGTAGTTTTGTTTTATTTAAACCTACTTGCATATATTTAAAAAAAAAAATCATCTTACCATATGTTTAAGCTATATTATTGGAGCAATACAAGCATTAGTTAAGAATATGCAAACATAACTTGTTATCAACTATTCTTATAATTAATATTTATGATTGAACAAACACACGTAATACAGACAAACTGAACGAGACGCCGCGAGTTTCTGAAAAGGCAGAATTGCCGTCTGTTCCTTTAATATAACACATGTTACTGAGAGTATGTTATTAATATGCATAATTGGACGTTTATTCTTTAAATCGTTCTCAGTTTGGTGTTAAAAAAGAGTATGATAATAGACCTTTGGAAACGGCCGAGCACGACACATACGAACTATGCAGTCTCGGTTTGATTGAGACTCAGTTTGGTGTTAAGGTCAGTTTATGAGGGTGTTCCGGACTTTATTTAAAACATGATTGTGATTAGGAAATTAGCAGTAGCAAATCTTGGATTTGATATATAGAGTTTAATTAACATTGTTGAAGTGATACGGGAAATATTTCCCGAGTGAGAAAGATGCTTGCGATATAAAAACGAGTGCGTTGTCGCACGAGTTTCCGTATCGCAAGAATATTTCTCACGAGTGAATTTTTTTCCGTATCACGACAAAAATGTTAATTAAACTATATAATATATATTCTGTGATGAATTTCTTTCCAATCGTCTTTTGACAAAGGTATTCCTCCTTCTGTCACTCCTTTGTCGACAGCGCGGAGTAATATCATGACGTCAATTCGTGACGATATATCGTGACATCTATCGTTTAGTTCATAACATTTGGCTACTGTGCTATCTTGCACACTAGGCGAGATAGCGCAGTAGAGGAAGAAATATGTTATAGATTTTCTCAAACTGGGAAATTTCTATAATATATAATATAGATATAAAAATCAAACATGACATGTAGCTTTCAAGGAATACATTCAAACAAAGACACTCATAGAATTTTTGTTTTATAAAGATGAATAAAATGCAAGATATGACATCACAAACATAAAATGATTGCAGATAGGGATATCGCCGTAGAACGGTCAGTGACAAAAACAGGCCACTTGGGTTTTAAGCCAGGTTCTAGCGTTATATTTCCTAACAAACAAGGCGGTATTAATAGGCGATGAAAAACGTTTGTCAACATACCATACGTTGGTATGGTTGTATTAGAATTGTTGAAAACAATAAACATGATAAAGTTTAAAAAAAGAAAACTAAAACCATAAAACCTTGGGCTTTTCCTCCTGACTGTTATCAATGTTAAAACTGTCAATAGGCATTACTTAGTTCACTTTGTATGTTGCGACATCGTTAATAATCAATTGCATCCGATTACCTTCGCAACATATCGATTGATTCCGAATTATCTGAAATCAGGAACTTGTATTTCAATTATTTTATTTCATTTTTCATCCCATAACACGTGCATGTGAATCACTGTACTGTTTTTACGTAAAAGGGAAGATGAGTGCAATATCCCCAATTATACAGTTTCATATTTTAAGGAAACAGATATATAAAAGTAGATACTGGGCTAACTTTATATTCGATATCTGTGTCATCAAAATTGTGTTTACAGTATTTTTACAGCGAACATGTCAAACTGCATGTAACGGCGAAATATGTGTAATTTATAGAAATTATAATAAAAAAATGATTTGAACATAGATCTATATATATTTACTTGTTTTGAAAGAAATGTCACAGGACCTTGTCATATACAAGTTTTAACAAAAGTTGAGCATTATAACATATTTACTCTTTTTTTTATCTTGAATTTATTATTTTTATGGTAAAGAAAAAGCTGGGTACGGTCCATATATGTTTGCTTTTTAAAGTAAAAAGACGAATGAGGATTACAATTGTTTGTGTATTTCAAAGATGTGTATATATCGAGGTAATCGGAAATTAATCTTTGTTTTTCAATAAATGTAATGTTATGCAAAAAAACGGTGAAAATGTTCAGTGACTCCATTTTTCCTCTTTTTATTGAAATGTTGGAGTTAGAAATACGTCTAGTGGAAAAAAGTGTAATGTCCTACCTTTTTTGATAGTTTTGGATCTAAATGATACCAAAGAAACTTTTAGTATCAATACAATACACATCTCAGCACTGCGTCCTTTCCAAGCCAAACCCATAATTGAAAAACAAAATAAAATGTTATTTTTAAATCGAAGGGATAAATTCTACTCAGAGCTACACATATATATTTTGTTGACAATAAAAATGATCCTTCATGACGCAACAAATATGAAGAAAATAAAATGCTTAAAATTGTATGTGTTACCATCTTAAATCCTACATTATGTCCATATCTATTAGAATGTAAAAATTGAAACAATTCTGTTGTCAATTTAATTGATTTGAAAAAAAATCTTAAACTTGAACATGTCAAAACTTGCCAAGCCAACATCCTTAATTTTATGACTGAAGCTGGATAAATCCCCGTTTAGGCTGTGCCTTTTTCATATTAGGCTACATAAATATAACACATTTTTGATCATGTATATATGGATATAGATATAAACAATCGAACAGGAAGAGTAGCATACAAGGACCCCAGTCAACCACAAACACACACACACATAAACAAACTGTAACTACAAAAATAAATAACAGACAAGATATGACATCACGCATCTTAGGTTATCACACACCATATATAATAAGCAAGCTGAATACTTATTAAGCAGAACTATACACAACTTAAGAGTGGTGGGTTATTAATCATTTTTTATAAATGAATCATATATATGACACAATATGTTGGTTTCAATTTATTTATCATAGTTAAGTAAAAGTGAATTCTCTACTTTCAAACTGCGCAAATGGTTCTAAAAACACAACAAAAATGTTGTTGCTATATGTGTTATAGCATTCCCACATCACTAGATCTTTCTATCCGTCAATCAAATTAATGAGACTACTTAACGGTATCAGAAATCAAAAACCAGAGATCATTTGCAAATTAGTCAGGGAAGCAAACAAATCATTCCCTTTAACGTGAGAAAATATCAGGCAGCAAGTGTCCCTAATTGCTTATTCTGTCAGTTATCTTTGACACTTATAACACCAACAAGGGCAAGATGCGGATGACTAATGAACTCCGGAAATTGAGTGACCTATAAAGATAGATTGATATTTCATTTACATATTGAGCGTTAGTCGGTAAAACAATTAGGATTGACACATTGCCAACGGCATTTTAGAATTTTCCAGGATAAAGACGTTTGTATTTAAATCCAAGCATCGTCGACAATCAAGACGAAGAGATAGCATTGACATCGTTTGTGCGTGATATCATATAAGGCAATAGCCACAAGGTAACGGTCCTATATTAGCCACAGCACCCACACATAATGGCACCGGAAGACCGCAATGTACCACAAACTCAATTAAATGGTCAACGAACATAACGATTAGTGAAGTTAGTGTTACTAATTTGGAACGGTTAGTAGGAAATACGGCCAGTTGGTTAGGTTAGCTTAAATCAATTTTATTTGTACACAACTTCGCAATTATCCTGTTTTCATTGCCAATATTGGCAAGTCAGTGTAAATATAAGTGCATCTCGGCAAAAATTATGAACAATAAAGCCAACATCCAAAGAAATCAGCATAGATACAATTAATAAAATGCTGTAGTAAAGATATATATATCAAACCAAAACTACAGCAGTTGCTAACAAACAGAAAAAATAATCTAGGGTAAAATAAAAAATATATAAAAAGGAGGAAAATTCATGCACCAATATATTTTGATACAGGATGATTGTTTTTATGTTTAGTATTCTATTAATACCCTTGTAAAGAAATATAACAAGATCGGACAGGGAAAGTAGCATTCAAGGAGGATAGTCAACCACAAAACGCAGAAACGAACACGCAAACAGACAAGCAAGAAGGCAAAAGTAATAATAAAAGCAAACGACATCACAAACACAAAAGGGTTGACAATAGGGTTACCGCCTTGGAACGGTCAGTGACAAAGTAGGCCACTGGGGGTTTAAACCGGTTCTAGTGTGCATCAAACCTCACACTTACCCTACTTCATTCCATTAAAACAGGACAGTGAAAAATAAAGAAATCCCCGCCATGATATAATCTCTAACCAACAAGGCAGCATCAATAGGCAATATAAGTAGAACACAAACATGCTCGTGTAAATATAATACAAAAGAACAATAGCCTAGAAAGCCACAATGAAGGTACTCAATGATTTGGCAGAAACCAGAGCAACAAGAGAATAAACCATTAAGGGCACGACAAGAAAGATCAGAGACAAACATCAAATACAACCGTCCCAATGGTCTTTAGGTAGGCTTCATCATAGGGTCCACAGGCTGTCCGGTCATCGTACAATTAAAGAGGAAAGCATAGTGGCAAACTGTAAAAGGGTCCACCACCAAGCATGCAGTACGTTGCAAAATGACAGGCTCATAACCTCTTTTGATAAACTTTTTAACAAGTTTAACAAAGATAGTATGAAAATGATCATGACCAAGAATCTTACGAAGTTTATAAATCACATCACCATAGAAGTCAAGTTGTGATAGTCCTTGTCGCAGAAGAGTCCTTTAATTACTTTTATATTTGGTAAGAAGATCAGGATTACGATAATAAAATTTTGCAAAGGTTTTACGAAGTTTATGGTAACGGTAACCCTGATTGAGTAGCTTTTTAGTTATACAAAGATTACGAATATTTAAGTCCTCAACTCGAGTATAAGCTCTTGAAAAACGAATAAGACACATACAACCCATAAGAAGTCCAAGTTGGTGTAATTAACAATGTCAAAATTAAAATCATCTCTCTTGTCATAGATTTTGCTAATTATTTCACCATTTTCAATCGAGAGATCTAAGTCAAGAAAAGAATCGTTATTATCAAATATATAAGCTATATTTAGCTAATTTAAAAGTTCTTTAGGATAATTATGTTCAACCATATTTGGAAAGAAAGGGTTGTCAATGTTCAGTATGTCAACCAGATACCAAGAGGTGTCATTAAAAGCTCCAATAACATCTGCCTGGGTATCTGGTGAAAGACTCAACATGAAATCTCTTTCATAGCAAAATAAAAACAAATCTGCGACAAGTGGTGCACAGTTCGTACCCATAGGGATACCAACAATTTGTCTATAAACGGTGGTACCATACCTGAACAAAATATTATCTAATAGGAAGATGAGTGCTCCACAAACTTCATAGCAAGTCCACATAGTATAATTGTCTAAACTGCCGTTAGTAAAAAACGGTTTAATATTATTACATGCCAAAATGGTAGTATTTTCTCTAGCGAATGTTTTTTGAATAAGAAAAATTAGCTTGTCCTTTATAAGGTGATGTGGTAAGGTTGTATATAGTTTAGAGAAGTCATAAGTGCTTATTGATGAAACTTGACCTTTATTGAAAATGTTATCAAGAACGTCTCCTGAATTTTTTATAGACCAAAACAAATTAATCCCAGAGTTTTCATAAGTTTTATCACAATATAGTTTAACGTGATCTTTAAATGCAGTAAGACAAGGAGTTAAAGTTTGGAGATGCTTGTTGCGGTGCAGGCACTATAATTCGAAATAAACCGAGCCTTATACGGATGTTTATGTAATTTAGGATCCAGTACATGGAAGGCTGTTTATTTTGCTTCAGTAAACGTTAGATAAGGAGTTTGGTATTTTTTTAATGCAAATAGTGACAGAACATTCTGCTATCTGTGCCGACGTGTTCACATTGAATATGTGTACAAAGTGTTAGGTTATTTACTGTAACACCATCACCAACGCACTCTTACACGCTAATTGAATAAAGACTACAGCACAGTTGAGTGTGAATTGTTACAATGTACCCTTATGTATAGAATGCTATTTAAGTGTACAGGTTTATTGATCTGTCTGTCCAGGTATCTCTATTAATAGCACACATATACATAGCTGATGCTAGTAATTTATAAAGTATCGTTTACATAATGAGATGTGTAGATTGTTACAGAACATTCTGCTATCTGTGCCGACGTGTTCACATTGAATATGTGTACCAAGTGTTAGGTGATTTACTGTAACACCAGCACCAACGCACTCATATATGCTAATTGAATAAAGACTTCAGCATAGTAGAGTGTGAATTGTTACAATGTACCCTCATGTGTATAATGCTATTTAAATGTACAGGTTTATTGATCTGTCTGTCCAGATGTCTCTATTAATAGCACACATATACATAGCTGATTCTAGTAATTTCTAAAGTATCGTTTACATAATGAGATGTATAGATTGTTACAGAACATTCGTTAATCTAGCAAGTTCCATGTTGGTATATAAAGCTTACGTAGTAAAACTAGTGGGGTTTCAGTATTAATATTCGAAATGGAGTATCTGGTTCATTATTTAAATTGAACATTTATAAAATACTGGATGTTGTGAATTAAATATATTGTTAGAGGATAAATAATATGTTGCTCATCTATTGATATTGGATTTAAGTTATTGGATTATTGGGACATTTGGACTATTTATGAATTAATACACCAGGAAAGACTAAAAGTGAAATTGGATTAAAGGGACACTTGACTAATTGTAGTAAATGGACTCTTGACCATTCAGATTAAAGGAACACTTACCAATAGTATTTGGATCGATTCGTATATCGGACTTTAAAGAAATGCTGGATCCATTTCATGTATTTTATGTAAGTGAATATTTTTTACATTTTGATATTTGAATAAACTTGTTGATTATATTACAAAAATAAAATGGCTGCTGTTTTTTCTTCTTACATTTTACCCGTAACAGAAGTCTGTGTGAGAACAAATGTATTATTATATTGTTCAATCTAAATTGTAAAAATACTGTGTTGTTTACTGATATTTAATGTTCAGCTAGGATCAATCCATCCCATTTGCATACCAGTTTTATCCATTAAGTACAATATAGTTCTATGCTGCATACGATGACATACGATTATGTGTTTTATTTCTCATGAAATCATTTTCTTGCATTATTTGTATTGCTAGTCACACCGACCTTGTTACACACAGTCATTAGTAGACAACTGGGCTGCATTGGCCTTGGTTATTTTGTTTGGGGTCGCTGTTGTTATAAAAGATTATTTTGAATGATCAATATTGCTTGTTTATTGCATCATAAGAATAATCCCACTTTACAGTAAAAAAAATACAAACAAACGGGATGATAATTGTGATAACAGCTTTCTGAAATCAACAACTACACCCATACCGTCTTTAACCAGTGTATGTTAGTATATACAAGATGGAAACAATACTTCATTATAAACAGGATGATAATAAAAGTGAAGTTGATGAACAATTTCTCATTTGGAATTATAAATCTTTAGCACCGTACGTAACGATGCTGGTATGTACGGTTCATTTAGCTAGGTTTTAATTCAAGTGTGCTATTACGTGTGACTCTCTCAAGCTAAACTGTATAATGTATCATATCCTAATGTAAGCGATTCACTGCCACAATCTTTTGAAAACTAAAAGTAGATAAACAAATCGAACAGGAAATGTAGCATTCAAGGACGACAGTCACCCACAAAGACACAAAGAAATAAAGAACAGCTATATATAGATGAATAAAAGGCAAGATAAAACATCACAGGTGTTGACAATAGGGCTACCGCCTTGGAACGGTCAGTGGCAAAAAAGGTCGCTGGGGGTTTAGTGTTTGGGTTACCCTACTATCATCCGATTAAAACGGGACAGTGTAAATAAAGAAATCCCCGCCATACATTATTCTCTAACCAACATCAGCATTTATAGGCAATTCAAGAAAACAGTGATACAAAGTATCACAAGCAAGTCTGAACAGTTACATAAGAAAACAGTAATGGGAATGAATATGATTAGTATATAGATGTTAGTTAGAATTTTTTTATGTGTAATTGTCAACAATCAAAACACATTTATCATGAAATATTGGAGCACTAGATAAACTATTCATCATGAGACAAAATGAACATGTTTATAGTTTTGGCATCTGTGTAGTATTATGTTATAAAATAAATATGATAGACGTCTAATGGATCACTACATAGACTGTTATTTCATGATTAGAATGTGAGGAATTGGGAAAATATCATGGTTAGAATATAAAGAATTAGTAATTTATCATAGTTGTATACAAAAAGACTAACATAATGAGAATGTAATAGCAATTGGGTTGAAACATTTAGCGTCTGTGAAGGTAATCCCAGTTTTTAGCAATGAACATTTACATTAGAAATCTCTTTCATAGCAATATCAGTACAACTCTATACTATAGGTGCACAGTTCGTACTCATAGAGCTACCAACAATTTGTCTATAAACAGTAGTTCCATACCTGACGAAAATATTCTCTAATAGGAAAATGTGTGCTTCACAAACTTATCGGCAAAAATGAGATTTAGGGTCCTATAGAAACCACAGCGTCCGAACGCAATAGCATCGTAGGTCCGCATATGTACTGCAAACAAGGACTTGATAATACAATGAAAGAGACAAAAAATTACAGAAAGGGTGGTGAAGACAGGGTAACTGTCTATACCCAATAGCTCATGCACCTACTTCCCTTAGTTGGGGTTTCAGTAGGTACAATCATAGAGTCCCAAGAGGTAGTCCAGTCATCGCACAAGTGAAAAGTGTGAAGCTTTAAAACCAAAGGGTTATATCCTTTTCTGACGAACTTCCTGATTCAATTTGTAAAGCGATCAGGAAACCCGTAAGCCCCTTTAACTTTCGAAGTTTATAGACCACATCTCCATAAAATGAGGGCTGTGATATGCTTAGTCGCAGAAGTGTTTTAGGTTGGTGTTGTACTTTTCCAGCAGGCCCTCGTTACGACGGTAGAATTTAGAGAAAGATCTACGTAGTTTGTGATAACGAAAAGCCTTCTAAAGAAGTTTGACTTGATTTTGATCATTGGAGTCTATAACATTATTACACGCTCTAGCAAATCGAATGAGCTGGGAGATATATACCCCGAATGAGGTAGCACGAGGTACATCTCCATCCAGGTGTGGATAGTTAACGATGTTAAAATTGAAATCATCTCTCTTATCATAGATTTTAGTATGACTACAATCATTTGAAATCGAGAGATGAAGATCGAGAAATGCTGCTACTGTATCCGAACTGTTGGCTTTATTCAACTTAAACTCTGGTGGATAAATGTTAGTAACCATATGAACAAAGAACGGATTATCAATATTGAGTATGCCATCAAGTTACCGAGAAGTATTATGAAAGGCATCAATACTTTCACCCTGGCTAACAGGTGACAAACTCCAACATAAAATCTCTTTCATAGCAGTACAAAACCAAATATGCAATAAAGATGTTATCCAGAAGAAAAGATAAGGCTCTACAAACATCAGTACATGTCCACAAATTATACTTATCAATGGGGGCGTTAGTAAAGAAAGCCGTGACATTATTACAATCTAGAAAAGCTGTACCTTCTCTAGGAAATGTCTTCTGAATAAGCTGAAGCAATTTTTCTTTGAAAATATTATGTGGTAGTGTAGTATACAGTGTAGAAAATTCGTAGGTGCTTAGAGAAGAGGCCTGAAAATACTTACACCGTAGTTTGTCAAGAACTTCTCCAGAGTTTTTGATAGACCAAAATAGATCGATTCCTGAGTTCTCGAAGGTCTTTCCGCAATATGTTACATGTACTTGTCTAAACTGCCGTTGTTTGAATAAGAGCAATTAGCCGAGTGATATGTGTGGAAACAACATCATCCTCAGTAGATTGAACTTGAGTATACAAATTAGTGCTGCTGAGTTCCAGAGATAAACAATAAATATAGTATTAGCTGCTTCTTCAACAGGAACTAAAACAAAGTTATTATGGAATTTATGAATTACCGATTTTAAATTACGAAACGAAACTTTAGGTCTCGGAGGAAATAAAGAGGCATTCGCATTGTAATAGTTAATACGTGCATTTATAATCTTAAAAATTGACTTTTTCCAAGTAGAAAGAGAGTTTGGATCCGAATGACCCTCAGATGAATTGTTCTTCACTGTAGAACACTAGCTACGGTAGAATAGTAGTATATAATAATGTACCTTCAAGTTGCTAGATTTTTATACTATTAGATATAACAGCCGAACAGGAAATGTAGCATTCAATGTCCACACTCAACCAAAACACGAACAGAAACAACACAATACTCACACAGACGAAAATAAATGCAAAATGTGACATCACAAACATAAAAGCCTTGACAATAGGGTTATCGCCGTTGTAGGGTGACAGACGGATTGGACGACATTTGTGCGACGATAAATAACACACATGATAAACGTCTGATTCTATGTTAAACTCCGACTGATCGATATAGACAATTAAATTTCAAGACAAAATCAGCAGACGCCTTTACGTATTATGATTATCTTATCTTTAGAACCTAGTATTAACCCCCAGCGAACATTTTGTCTACTGAACATTCCAAGGAGGTAGCCCTATTGTCAACCTGTTATGTTTGTGATGTTATATCGTGCCTTTAGCAACAAGAGAACAAACCGTTAAGAGTGCGACATGACCATATTTAAGACAAACATCAAACGTCACCGTCATTTAAGGATTTAGGTAGACGTCATCATAGAGTCCACATTCTGTCCGGTCATCGTAAAGTTAAAAAGGAAAGCATAGTGTCGATCTGTAAATGGGTCAACCACTAAACATGCAGTAAGTTGCAAAATGATAGCGTCAAAACCTCTTTTGAATTGTTTTAACAAGTTTAATAAAGATTGTACTGGAGTGATTATGTCCAAGGATCTTACGAAGTTTGTAAATTACATCACTATAGAAGACAGGTTGTGATAGTACCGTTGTGTTTTAAAAGTAGATCAGGGTTACGATAATACAATTTGGCAAACGTTTCTTGAATTTTATGGTAACGGTAGCCCTACTGCTGGAGTAGCATTTTAGTTATACAAATATTACAAATATGAAAGTCCTCAACACGACTACAAACTCTAGAAAAAGGAATAAGTTGAGAAACATAGACTCCATAAGAATTCGCTCATGGAACCCACCCATTTAAGGGGGGATAATTAACAATATCAAAATTAAAATCATGTCTCTTGTCATAGGTCTATTGTACCCATTACTTCACCATTTTTAATAGAGAGATGGAAAACTTGATAAAAATCGGTATAGTGTCACAAATAGTGTATGATGTTTCGGATCATATGCACGTTGTATGGACCGGTCGGTCATTCAGACCAGGATACGCATATAGCTTCGATGTGTGATGGCCCATATAGCTTTTTCTGGTCTGATATGTCCATCACCACTTGAAAATATACTCCTCAAAATAAGCTAAGGACTGCAATAATATTTCTCCATATGCTTACCAGCGAAATTGACTACATACTATTTGCAAACGGTTACACAGAATGTATAAGCAAGGTTGCATTAAACAGGGCATTGTCAGGGCTTCTGTATTAGATGAAATAACGAAATGTTGATATACATTGTTCTGTTAATTAAAAAGAGTCCGAGACTTTTGATAAATACTAAAATCATTAATTTGCCCTTAAACAACCATACTAAAAATGTTAATATGTTTCGTCAATTTATGCTTTACTTTAATCACTACCAATGAAACTATGGACGCGAAATTTTAATTTTCCCGAAACTGACTAACCTTTGACAGTTTAAATGCATACACCGAACAGTTTTGAAAAACGCTGATTTTTTATTCCATCAAAATGAAGTAAATTTTCAAGACCTAGTTGCACATTTGGCACTGCACGCTTATCTTAGTTATTCTAAAGAAAATGGTGACAGGTGTTTGTTTAGGAATCAACAGTCATGGTGAAAAAAATGCATTATAAAATTATTGAAATTTCAAAATTTGAATTTTCAAAAAATATGTTTTGTGTAAAGTGATCCTAAAGAATGCAGATACACAAAACAGTTTCCATTTTTAAAATGCAATGTGTATTTAAACTTGAGCGATGATGCAAACTGTTATTGAAATAAACAAGAGATGGTCCTTTACTTATATTGAGGAGTATATTTGGTAAATAGTCAATATTATTTTTGGGATATAAAAGTGCACAGATAAATGATAGTAGTATAGTTATAATCTGGGTCATTCGTCGTCCGTCTCGGTTTGTCTTGACGCATTTATTCCAATATTAGTAATCGAGGATATTACAAATAGATTTCTGGTGAGTGTATATTAACATCTGTTGTCAAAAGAGTATGAAAGACGGTTTCAATATATTTTTAAATCAATCACGTTCGTTTGTATTTATTCTGAATTTTTCGCTGTATTGAATCCAGTCATGTATTCAATGATCATATATCGACGCTGCCTAGTGATACCTTTCTTGTAGATCGATCCTACTATATTGTGGAAAGACAACACACTGCTGTCTCAGTAAACCCGAATCCATGACTTTGTGCCATGTGGCGACCGTAGAAAGTCTCCCCGTACATCCAATCAATATTGTTATCTTTTCATCCCACAGGGATTGTATTATATGCATAGGTTTTCCGAACTCATATTGACTAGGAGTCTGATCACGTATGTCATTTTCTAAAATTCTATCTGTTATTGTCACAATAGTGTTGTTTGTGCCGTGTAGAGACACTGTAGAAAGTCTCCCGTACATCCTATAATTATCTTTTCATCCCACTTGGATTGTATGACGTTCATTGGTCTCCCACCCCATATTGACAAGGAGTCGGATCACGCCAGTTATTTTCTAAAATTTTGCTTTTACTGTCACAATAGTGTTGTTTGAGCCGTGTGGCGACCGTAGAAAGTCTCCCCGTACATCCAATCAATATTGTTATCTTTTCATCCCACTTGGATTGTATGACATTTATTGGTTCTCCGACCCCATATTGACAAGGAGTCTGATCACGTCAGGCATTTTCTAAAATTCTACTTTTAATGCCACAATAGTGTTGTTTGAGCCGTGTGGTGCCGACCGCAGAATGTCTCCCCGTATATACAATTTATATGTGTATATGTTCATCCCACAGGGATTGTATGGCATTCACTGGTTCTCCGACCCCAAATTGACAACGAGTTTGAGCACGTTAGGTATAGCCTAAAATTCTACCTTTACTGTCACAATAGTGTTGTTTGTGCTGTGTGGCGACCGTAGAAAGTCTCGCCGTACAATCAATCAAGGTTTCTGATCACATTAGGTATTTTCTACAATAAAATTATTACTATATCTTAATAAGGTGTATTTTCTATTCCTAAATATTTCAAAAATTCAGGAAGTCCTGTAATTTGTTATAAGTATGAAAAACCTATTAAAAATATTATTTTCATCTACAACAAAATAGTTTCTGACCATGATATAATAAATAACACTACTAAGAAATGTGAGGGTAATACATCAACATTTTCTATACTACAGCAGGTCGTGTCATCACTGGTAATTTTGATATTTTTGATAAACGTATTCGGCAACTGTTTTCTAAAGGTTCTAATTATAGATTACCTTCAGCTATTGATTGTAATGCATGTCGTGTATAAAATGGTGTCGTAGAGAACATGCAGACCCAATCTCTCTTTCTTCTTGGACAGTCAATTTTTAAAATTACAGATACACGTATTAACTTTTATAATGCTAACCATCTTAAACCCCTTTTTATTTCCTATTTAAAATCAGGAATTCACGAATTTCCTAATAAATTTGTTTTAGATCCTACTGATAAAGCAGCAAATAATGTAATTATTGTCTGACGCCTACAGTACGTCAATGTGCATGCCATCTTCGGATGGTTAAAATTTTATACTATTTATTTTATGAATATTGAGTTCTGCTCAACCCGGGGCTAGAGGGCGTGAGCGGTAGCTAGCATATTTCACTACCGCTCATGAACAGTCTCAGTCAGACCGAGACTGAAATATTTCGTATGTGTCGTGCTCGGCCGTTTCCAAAGGTCCATTATCATACGCTTTTTTATCTCTGGTAGCATTAACTCGTATACTCCAGTTCAATCTACTGAGGATGATGTTGTTTCCACACATATCACTCGATGAAATACTTTCAAGGCTGGGGTAGACGAAAAACAAAACAAACTTCCAACTACGAATGGATTCCTAAATTGCATAACAAATCTGTATAAATAGATTTAAAAAACGAACAGGAAAAGTAGCATCCAAGGACGACATTAAACCACAAACACACAAAGAAAAAAAAGCAACTATATATAAAGACGAATAAAAGGCAATATAAGACATCACAAACTCACAAGGGTTGAAAATAGGCTACCACCTTGGAATGACAAAAGGAGTTTTGGAAAAAACAAAGGAGGTTTAAACCTGGTTCTAGGGTGCACCAAATCTCACTCTTAGCATATTCTCATCTGAATAAACGGGCCAGTGTATAAACCCGTCAGGTTATAATCTCTAAACAAACAAGGCAACGTTAATCTATATAGGCAATATAAGTAAAACAGATAAATGATCATATATATATATAATATAAAAACTAAAAGCCTAGAAAGCCACAAAGTAAGTACTAAATGACTTGGCAGAACCCCAGGCCAATAATAGAAAAAAACGTTAAAGGTACGACAAGACACGATTATAGACAAACATTAAACGCTACCATCCCGATTTATTTCGAATTCTAGTGCCTGCACGACCAAACACATCTTTAAACTTTTAACTTCTTGTCTTAATGGCGTTAAAGATCAAGTTAAACAATATTATTCTAAAACTTTTGAAAACTCTGGGATTAATTTATTTTGGTCTATTCATGAGACGTTCTTGACAAATTTTGATAAATGTTTCAATAAACGTCAAGTTTCATCTATAAGTACTCATGAATTATCTACTCTATATAAAACCTTACCATATCAAAGACAACCGTTTTGCCTTTTTTTTAAAAAAAAATCGCTATAGAACAAAATAAATTTTGGTCTGTAATAATATTAAAGCGTTTTTTACTAACGGCAGTTTAGACAATTACACTATGTGAAATGGCCAAGAAGTTTGCGAAGCACTCATTTTTCTATTAGATAATATTTTTGTCAGGTATGCAACTACCGTGTATAGACAAATTGTTGGTATTCCTATGGGTACGAACTGTGCAACTCAAGCCTTTAATTACACCTCTCGGTATTTGGATTACATACTGAACATTGACAATCCTTTCCTTTCTACTACGGTTAATAATATCTATCCTAAGTAACTTCAACTCAACAAAGCTAACATTTCTGATACTCTCGCTTCTTTTTTTGATTTACATCTCTCTATTGAAAATTACGAAATAACTAGAAAAATAGCCTGTTATAATATTAAAGCGTTTTTCACTAACGGCAGTTTAGACAATTACACCATGTGAATTTGCCAAAAAGTTTGCGTAGCACTCATTTTTCTATTAGTTAATATTTTTGTCCGGTATGCAACTACCGTGTATAGACAAATTGTTGGTATTCTTAGGGGTACGAACTGTGCAACTCTCGTCGCAGATTTGTCCTTGTATTGATATGAAAGAGATTTCATATTGTCTTTCTTCCGATACTCTGGCAGATGTAATTGAAGCCTTTAATTACAGCTGTCGGTATTTGGATGACATAATGAACATTGACAATCCTTTCCTTTCTACTACGGTTAATAATATCTATCCTAGGGAAGTTCAACTCAACAAAGCTAACATTTCTGATAATGTCGCTTTTTTTCTTGATTTACATCTCCCTATTGCAAATTACGAAATAACTAGTAAAATCTACGACAAAAGAGATACTATTATTTTTTTTATTGTTAATTATTCCCATTTAGAAGGGGATTTTCCCCAAACTACGTCTTATGGGGTCTATGTTTCCCAACTTATTCGTTTCTCTAGAACTTGCAGTCGTGTTGAGGACTTTAATATTCGTAAGATTTGTATAAATAAAAATTTACTCCAGTAGGGCTACCGTTACCTGAAAATTCGAGAAACCTTTGCAAGTTAATGTCATAACCCCGATCTAATTTTAAAATTTCGTCAGATCCTTGATCATACTCATTTGCATACAATATTTAGTAAACTTGTTATCAAAAGAGGCTATGAGCCTATCATTTTACAAGATCCTGCATGTTGACCCATTTTCAGTTCGTCAATATATACGCTTTCCTCTTTGATTGTTCGATGACCGTACCGATTGTGGACATTATGATGACGTCTATCTAAATCATTATAGGACGGTAGCGTTTGATATTTGTCTTTAATCTTAAAATTATTCGTACCCTTAACAGTTTGTTATCTTGTTAATCTGGCTTCTGCCAAGTCATTGAGTACTTACTTTGTGACTTTCTAGGCTGTTTTTTTATATTATATACATGATCATGTATGTGTTTTTCTTAGGTTGCCTTTTAATGTTGCCTTGTTTGTTAGAGATTATAAACTGGCGAGGATATTTTTATTTACTGTCCCGTTTATGAGGTTTGGTGCACACTATAACCTGGATTAAACCCCCAGTGGCTTTTTTGCACTGACCGTCCCAAGGCGGTAGCCCTATTGTCGACCATTTTGTGTTTGTTATGTCATATATTGCCTTTTATTCATCTTTAGAATTCTTCTTTGCTTCAGTGTGTTGACTGTCGTCCTTGAATGCTACCTTTACCGTTCGATTGTTATATCTACTTTGGTGTGAAAGCCATATATATATAATGAACTGAAATTGTAAAACTGTTTGAACATTGCAAAGCTTCTTGTTTCTTCATAACATTTAATCACTTCACGTTAGTCTATGGCATTATCTCTTTATAAATTTCTCCGTGGTATTATTAAATGCAGACACAATTCGTTGTTATTGTATCTTGTTTAAAAGCCATACATCTCACCAGTAATAGTAATCAGTAACCATGTGACAAAGTGTCAAACACGAGATCACGCAATTTTGTCTAGACTAATATGTTTTAATTCTCATAATTCATATGAGAGAACAAGTTTATGATATTCTGCTACAGATCAGGATGCACTCACTCGTTTGACCAGTTAGTATGGTTTAGCAAATTATCGACGACGGGTATATATATAC
The DNA here is from genome assembly GCA_037043455.1 of Cyrtodaria siliqua. NCBI lineage: Eukaryota > Metazoa > Mollusca > Bivalvia > Adapedonta > Hiatellidae > Cyrtodaria > Cyrtodaria siliqua. The sequence continues at coordinate 773,486 of JAWPHD010000001.1, forward strand.
ATCAAGAACCATTTCATTCACACAATACGGGGTATTCCTATACTAAAAGTAGATATAAAAGTGGAAAAGGAAATATATCATTCAAGAACCACAGTCAACCACAAACACAAACTTTAAATAACAACTACAAAGATGAATAAAAGGCATCATGACATCACAAACATAAAAGGTTTGAAAATATGGATACCTCCTTGGCACGGCCTATGATAAAAATGTCTGTGGGTTCAAAACAGTGTCTAGGGTGCATTAAGCTTCCCTCTTACCCTATTTTCATCCCAAGAAAACGGGACAGTGTAAAGAAAGATATCCGCGCCAGATTTTATTCTCTAAAAAACAAGGCAGCATTATTAGGCAATATAAATATAACACTTACATGATCATGTATTTATACAGTATAAAAAAACATTAGAAAGGGGGCGTCCGTGACCAAGTGGTTAACGTCTCTGACTTGAAATCACTTGCCCCTCACCGCTGTAGGTTCGATCCCTCAGAGGCCTAGGAATCTTTATGTGAGGAAGCTATCCAGCTGGCTTGCGGAACGTCGGTGGTTCTACCCAGGTGCCCGCCCGTGCACGAAAATTGCCCGGAGGGGCACCTGGGGTCTTCCTCCATCAATGGAAGCTGTAAAGTCGCCATATGACCTTAGCTGTTGGTGGGACTATAAAATCCAATTCAATCAACATTAGAAAGGCACAACACAAGTACTTAATGACTTGGCAGAGCCTAAGTCTTTCTATCTGCTGTATAAACTGTCGAACGCCCACAAAAATACAACATACACAAGTATGTGATAACTTATGACACGGTCTAACCGTTTTTGACAATGGACGCCATACACTCACCGTACATCTAGTTTACATTATCAGTGTTTTCTAATAATGCAATAACTGCGTCAAGAAAAATCCTAGGCGGACGACGAATGACACAGCTTTTAGTACGTAGTAAAAATTGGATAGTAATTATACTGTCATATAATTATATAAATAAACTCAAATGCTAAATGGTCCATCTGTTGAAATAATGCAAGTTCATGTACATGATGTATGAACAACGTCGTTAGCGGAGGGCTATTCAGATGTCCGTATATACGGTTATGATATATTGCACCCTACGTAGCCAAGTAGATAATACAAATTGAACAGGAAAAATAGCATTCATCACAAACACTCAAAGGTTGACAATAGGGATACCGCCTTTGAACAGTCATTGGCAAAAAAAGGCCGCTGTGGGTTTAAACCACGTTCTTGGGTACACCAAACTTCACTCGTACCCTATTGTCATCCCAATAAACGGGAGCGTGTAAATAAAGATATCCCGTTTCATTGTTATGACTGAGGGTAAGAGTGAGGTCTGGCTTCTGGCTTTCACTACCGCTCACGAACAGACTAATCAAACCGAGACTGCAATATTTCGTATGCGTCGTGCTCGGCCGTTTCCAAAGGTCCATTATAATACTCTTTTCAAGATAAATATTACTTCATAAAGAGAAAGGGTTGTCAATGCTCAGTATATCACATACATGTACCGTGAGGTCTTATTAAATGCTTCATATACACATATTGAGTATTTGGTGAATGAATCAACATGCCGTCTACGAAAACAATCTTTAACGATAGCGGCAGCAGCAGTAGTAGTAGTTTTTAAAGAAAACATGGAACTTAACATTTCTAATGCTACATGGTATACTGTTTTCACCTGGACTTCTTTTCTAACTCAAAGTTTTCGTCTGCCATTTCTTTCAGATATTTTTTCTTTTTGGAGGCATACGACACCCCTTTGTATCGTCTCTTTTCATGATTCATGATTGTGTTTGCTAGTTATGTATTTTAACAAAAACACCTAACCTTGTATTTAATGATCGTGATTTAAATGCTCTCATATTTGTTTTAAAGATCATTTGCCCTATTGATCAATGCTTGTGTTAATATTGTTTTAGTCAGCTTGATATTTGGTCATATATTTGGAAACGAACTGAATATTTGCAAACGAATAGGATTTTTTGGCAATTTAGCTAACAGCTGTGTCATATAGCATGTCTCGGAAGCAGCTTAAGTACTATCAGTGTCATTTAGTTAATTATTGTCAGTAGGTAATAATTATATCTTGCAAAAGTCCTACAAAATTAACTTGTCTGAGGCTAAAATCTTAAAAAGTATTCAAAGGAGACAATCAACTTGATGTCATTTGTAAAGAAAGGCTGAAAACCTTTAATAAGCGAAAATGGACTTTACGTTTTAATGTAGTTTTGACCCTAAATTACATTTCATATTAGCTGAAAACCTTTCAAAGAGTGATGATGAAGTTTACGTTTGAATGTAGTAATGACGCTTGCACCCTAATCATATATTCCATTTTTGAGGTTGATACAGAGAGGGAAATAGGGTAAAGACTGCGTTTGAAAACAATACATCAAACATTTCAATAATTATGGCCATTTTCCGAGTCTGGTTTAATGCAGTCTTAGCATTCTGGATTCATATTTAGGAGAAGAATTCTTTGAATGCATATATTTAACCGAAAATTCAAAAGGGCTTCTGGAACGCATCTGTAATTCAGTAACCTAATGTATTCGTAATAGTCTCTCTTTATTGCGTTATTTGTTCACTTATTTTATGAAGTTTTCAATCTTACTATTGCCAATCTTGTTTGTCTTTTTGCGTGTTTTGGAGTTTACTGTGTTCTGTGAAAGCTGCATTTCCTGTTCGATTTTTATACTTACTTTTACCCATTACAGAGTATGAGAGTGGACCTTTTGAAACGGCCGAACACGACACATACGAAATATTGCAGTCTCGGTTTGATTGAGTCTGTTCATCAACGGTAGTGAAATACGGTAGCTACGGCTCACGCCCTCTAGCCCCGTGTTGAGCAGAACTCAATATTCAAAAAATCAATAGTACATAATTTTAACCATCCAGAAGATGGCATGCATATGTCCGGCGGCGTATGGTCCCAGTATCTACTATGCCCCAAGAGCGAAGTAAGCAAAGTGGAATTCAGCTGGAATTCAGCTGGGAGCAGCGGTTATGAAGCCCTGCGTATCACAAGTAAAAGCCAAAGGACTAAATTAAAAAGCAGACAACACATCCTATGAGTGGTTAAACAATAACCAGAGCCTTTTATCGGCCGGAGTAGTGGAACCACCGAATCGAAAATTCAGTAAGGAAACAAAAGCAATTGAAAATGAACCACCGATAACTAAATATAATTATCGGGCTCAGCGATCTCCAAAGATCGAATGAATAACAGTCCTGATTGCAAGCGCGGGGAGACGTTTTACTGCCGTCACACTGCACAAGCAACGCCACTGTGCTATAAAAAAAGAGTATGAGAGAGAACCTTTCGAAACGGCCGAACACGACACATACGACATATTGTAGTCTCTGTTTGATTGAGACTGTTCATGAACGGTAGTGAAATATGTTAGCTACCGCTGAAACGATGTGTTGTTTAACGACTCGTTAACATCTTGTTTTATGTAATTTATGGCTGACCCAGATATACAGGTAGGATACATAGCAATCAAGAAACCGCACCACCACACTTACTTTCGAATACATTTATATGGCTCTTGTGTCTGCTAAGAGGATAGACCCAGATCAAAGGGACTGCCATGCTTACATCTTCTGAAAGAAATGGCAGAAGAATACATTGCGTCTGTATCAGAAGTGAGTGCTAAACAAGTGGTAAATGTGTATGGTATACAGGTGAAATGGACATATTACAAAGCAAATATGTATGGTCTCATCGCGTTGGTAAATTTAAACACCCCGATGCGCTACTCCCATGTCGATGTTGAAATAACCAACTCGATGAGACCGTACCTATTATCTATTACATCAATGTTAAAAAAAAATTCCGTCACTATAATACCAGCACTAACATGCCTTGGGAGAATGATAATGGTACAAAGGCAATGAAGACAACCAAAGTGAATGTATTGTCATTCAGATAGCTACGCGTTCCTCTTTAACTGTGCGATGACCGGACAGGATGTGGACCCTATGATGACGTCTACCTAAAGCCCAAAGCCCAAAAGGACGGTGACTTTTGATGTTTGTCTGCAATATTGTCTTGTCGTGCCCTCAATGGTTTGTTCTCTTGTTGCTCTGGCTTCTGTCAAGTCATTGAGTACCTTCTGTGTGGCTTTCCATGCTATTGTTTATTTTGTATTTATATATAATCGAGCATCTTTGTGTTTGCCTTATATGTACACTGTCCCATTTTATTGGGATGACAGTAGGGTAAGTGTTAGATTTGGTGCACCCTTGAACCTGGTTTAAACCCCCAGCGGTCTTTTTTTGCCACTGACCGTTCCAAGGCGATAGCCCTATTGTCAACCATTTTATGTTTGTGATGCCTTATTTGACCTTTTATTCATCTTTGAAGTTGTTCTTTGTTTCTCTGTGTGTGTGTGTGTGTGTGTGTGTGTGTGTGTGTGTGTGTGTGTGTGTGTGGTTGACTGTCGTCCTTGAATGCTACTTTTCCTGTTCGATTCTTATATCTATATTTCTGCACCGACCCCCTATTCATATATGCCAATGAAATATGTTTAAATCATTCCGTAGAAAACTCGTTTGCTATTCGCTTTTGGCATACGTTGGATGTCAGAATCAACTTGCAAAGTGAAATTTATTTAAAATTAGACACAGTTTTGTTTGCAGCAGTAAGTATCAAGTGAATATATTGATTAAATATACTGATAGCAATATGATAAAATAGCAACTGTACTAAGGCAAATAAGGAAGGCATTTAAAGATAACTTAACTAACGAACCTTGCATTGTGTTTCATGTTTTCCAATATTCAAAAATACATCTTAAAGCATGATCCGTAGATATCTGTATATAAATGTACCGATACAAATATAATACTACAGCAGTATTTCAAACACTAGATTAGATAGAACAACATGAAATACAATATATGATCACGCTAAAAATACGGGCAATTACTCGTTAATAGCTAGAGTTATTTGGAGGCACCCACTGTTATGTAAGCTAGCGCTGCTATTGTAATATTCTTTACATTATCTTCCTGCCAAATTAAAGAGTACGGTATGTACTTTCTCATGTTGAGTAAAAAACTGATTTTTTATCCCTTTCCTTTAAAAATGAGATATAGGGTCCTATAGAAACCACAGCTTCCGAACGCAATGTCATCGTAGGTCCGCACTGTACTGCAAACAAGGACTTGATAATACAACGAAAGAGACAAAAAAACAACAGAAAGGGTGTTGAAGACAGGGTTACCGACTTGGAACGGTCAGTAGGCAATAAGACCTATTGGTTAGCTTGAATCGATTTTATATGCGCAAAATCCTCGCTATTATCCTGTCTTCAGCGCCCAAATAGACAAGACAGTGTAAACAAAACTACATCCCATGAAAAGGAATTCTCTAACAATAAAGTCCAAATCCAGAGAAACTAACTAAAGAAACACGTACAAAATAATAAACATCTCAGGATGTATCCAGAATCGTACTGAACAACCATAGTAGTTGCAGCTAAAGAGAAAACCAATCTAGGGTACGACCAGAAAACCCGAGGAACGAAAGCTCATGCACCCTTCTCCCTTATTTGGGGTTTCAGTCATCTTCTTTATTAGTTTGCAATTGCATAATGCTCAGATGTTAAGGTGTACTCCGCCATAGTTTAAATTCACGATGCTTTGAAATTAATCAGATTTTTGAAGATATAAGTTTTGTCTGAATGGAAATTCTTTGTCTCGTAACGTAAGCATATTCAGCTTTATATTGTCGTTATTTATTATCTTTTCTGCACTAAGAATATCCTGATAATACTTTCGAACTCATATCGGGTGTAGAGTTTTGTAATGCATATTTTAACTTTGTTATTTAATTTGGTTAACCATTTCTTTGCTTGCAAGTAAGCGCATAACTACACCTGGCCCCAGTATTTATCACGCTGCTCAGCTACATGGCCTGCATTGATGATCAAATTACAAACATTTAAAAAGTACACATGAACCCAGCACTGGCGTTATTAGAAACGTGCCATAACACCGTTTAACACTCTTATTGCGAGATAATGGCATGCGTAGGTACTTTCTCATGTTGTGTAAAAAACTGTTTTATCCCCACCCACCTCACCCTATATTTTTCTATTGATATAGTTCTATTGTCATACTCGATAAATAAGTTGACCCATTTCTATTCAACTTATTTCTTCTGTTTCGTTTTTGTTGTAGGCCAAAATTGTTAATCCGCCGTTAAGAAAAAGGTCCTGCTGCTGTCTGCATAACATTTCAGGAACATACAAGTTACAGAACAATATGCCGACGAACCAGACACTCGGTGCGGCTTCGGAAGCAGAACAATATACCAGAGAATCCGTTATCGGAAACAGAAACAGAACGAATGGGCTTATTGTTGGTGCATCATGCCTAGTTTAATTTTAAACTTTAGAAAATAAATAACTTTCAAGTGATTAAATGATTGATTGAATTGGATTTTATAGTCGCACCAACAGCTAAGGTCATATGGCGACTTTCCAGCTTCCATTGGTGGAGAAAGACCCCAGGTGCCCCTCCGGGCAATTTTCGTGCACGGACGGGCACTTGGGTAGAACCCCCGACGTTCCGCAAGCCAGCTGGATAGCTTCCTCACATAAAGATTCCTAGGCCCCTGAGGGATCGAACCTACAGCAAGTGATTAAATGAAGAAACATTTTGCTTTATAATTAGAGTTGTGAATAAACACTTTATTTATGCCTGTTGGGTCTTCAATAAGGGTATCAGGCTTTTGGGCCATGCCCTCTTTTGTGAAACATGTTAAGGGCTGCCATGATACGAGTATATGTATGTGTTGCCGGCAACCCGCTATTTGGAGCCGCGCCAGATATTTTCCAAACAATTAAATAAATGAGAATATATTCGTATGTGTTAGTCACGTTTGTGCCTTCCTAATAATTGAACTCTTAATACAAAGTAGTGTATAACGATTGTAATATCAAATATGACCAAGCACGTCTCTATACATGAAAGTACTTGTTCGTTTTGCCATTTTCTTACGGCGTTTAAAATGCATTCTGTTAGCCAGTTCGTGTTTTTCTTGGCTAGTATACCAGTCATGTGAATTACAGTCAATTATATGTAATACCTGTATAATATAATGAATTCCAGTCTAGTATAATGAATGCCAGTATAATATAACGAATAACAGTCAAGTATAATATAATATGAGTTTTAAAAGTACCATTATGATACATATCAGTCTAGTATAGTAAAATATGAATCTAGTATAATGAATACGAGCCTTGTATAATCCATACCAGGCAAGTATAATGGATACCATTAAAGTATAATGAATACCAGGCAAGTATAGTGGATACCATTAAAGTATAATGAATACCGATCTATCATAATGAATACCAGTCTAGTGTAATGAAACTTTTTTATATTTCTACGCATCAGTTGTTATTTAAGGATTGTTTTCATTTTTTGCGATGTTATGGAAGTATAACACGCCAGTGATGGGTCACAAATAGATCTTAGTGGTGTGAATGAGAGTTACGCCTGAGTCCCCCCTGGCATATTTCATTAGTTTTTCTCGTGCCCCGTGATGGGAAATTTTGCTGGTACCCCTCGTTTCTATACTACTTGAAGCCCCAAAACAGTGCATTGCCAAACACACTAACACTAAATTAAAAGCAATTTGGACAACGCACCATTTTTAGTGAATTTGTTAAGCTGTAATACCTGTATTTAAACGTTTAGCCTGGTAAGGTCTCATTCAGAATTTAAAGGTGAAATTGATTCATAAGCCAATAGAACAAAATCGATGTGTGTCTTGAGACCTATATTTTGATTAACGTTGGTAAGAAAGGTGTGTTCTACTATGCAATTCAACATATGTGATAAATCATCTTCATGGGTAACGACCAACAGTCAAAGTTGATCTTCACAACTAATTGGAATATGTTGTTATATAAGCTTCGCCAGAAAGTAATATTCTTTACTTAAGGATTGTTTTTCATTTTTTGCGATGTTATGGAAGTATAATACGCCAATGATGGGTCACAAATTGTATAAAACCACGTTGTTAATTACAAACCCCAACAAATATATCGAGGGATAAACACAGTCCACAAGCCCCTGTGGGCAATTGCGCACTGAGAACTTCCAATCGATTTTAATCGGGCAAATTTCACCTTTCCAATATGTAACACTACGCTGTTTAAAGTATACACTATTGTTTCATTTGAGACAGTCTTTAACAAATATTTGTAAGTTTATTGCTACAGAAGACATGTGGTAAGAACCAATAGATGAACAACATAAAATTAACTAAATTTTAACACTAAACTCTGGACTATTTCTTGTGAATTTTGTCCTCCTCAACACGGTCAAGTCAATGGAATGTTTACATATCGTGGCCGACATTAAACGTGAAATTGCACGAATTAAAGGTTGAATCAGCAAGGAAACCACGAGATTGGAAGATCATTGACGACAACATGACTGACTTCATGCTGGAATCATTATTTGTGCGTGACAAATTAGCTAAATCTGACATTCCGGGTGAAACATCAGAGTGGGTGGGGTATGCTTCAATTTGCCCGAAGTCATCGATTTGCGGACGTTCAAGGCATGTGGTCTGTCTTCCACTAAAGGACTGTTGCCGATCACATAAACTTCATTACTTTGGTTGTTGACCCACGGATGTGTTACCTGAAGACACTGGGACTGAGGCATTTTGATGACCTTTAGCCGACAGAGTCGTGCTAATTTGCCTCTTTTGGAAGGATGTGCAGTCACGGCTGTAACTTCTCACAGAAGCTTCGTTTCTGTGGCCAGACATCAACAGTATGTGACGTAACTCAACACCAGCATCACTTAACGCGCTTATAGCGGTTGCTCAAAGACTATGTGCTGTGTACATGACACTGCAACCAGAATTTTCACATATTTTTTTCATGAAATCGGAAAACATTCTTTGTGATACTGGCTTACAGGTATACCAGCACTGGGCAAGGGTGTTTGACTTTGGGCGGCAAAATAAAACTTGTGCATCCTTGTCGATCAAGAAACAATTTAAGTGCTTTAATCGGACAACCATTATCGTTTGTTGCATACATACGCTTGTCAGATGGAGCTTCTGGATCACCCAACCCACCCTGGAGGTTCTTTTGTTGTGTTTCATGTTGAATGGAAACATACTCAATACCCTCATCATCAACATTGAAGTTAAAAGAATGGACACTGAGCTGATGATGAAATTCTAAGCCTCGACTGACAAAATGGAATGCTAGACAGAACCATATCTTGTACATGAGAATTTGCGGATCAGCGTTGGACGAATTAAGGTGAGTTACAATTTTGCACAGATCATTATTTGATATGATTTTTTTTGTGCTGAGTGGGCCTTGAAGCTCCTGACTTTACCATGTATTTTAACTTAGCATTTAACAGGTCGTTTGACTTCCGAAAACACTTGTCGCGAACAATATCAGTTTCTCTTCCCAAGTCTTTCATATGCCTATTTAAAGCTGCTCTTATGTTTTTCAGGGAATTTCGGTGGTATTCCTTGGCTTGGTTTTCCGGAAGTGACTTTTTGCGGCTGTCGATGCTCTTTGGGGCTGCAGACACATAAAATTCGCGCAGCAAACTGCCAGATATTCGGATGGAACACTGTTCAAATCCACAACAGGATGACCACTCTCGATGCACCACTCTGGAAAATAAATCCACTATAGGCATAAATGTACAGTATGCTTGCGAAAAAACAACAATAAAGGTTTTGCAGTGTTAATGACATATTATATTCCATTGTATGACGTTATGGAAGTATAACATTTCACGGACAGTACAATTGAAGTATAACATTTCGCGAACAGTTTTATAGAAGCATTCCAACATTTCACAGACAGTTCAATGGAAGAATAACATTTCACGGACAGTTCAATGGAAGTATAACATTTCACGGACAGTTCAATGGAACATTTCACGGACAAACCAAAAATTGCGTAAAAACATGACTATGGTTACACTTGACTTTACATTAATATTTCTAACATTTTATTTTTTTAAAAATGGGGACAATATATGATTGTTTACTTAGAATGGATTATAAATATTTTACTAAGTGTTTTTATCGTTTGATTTTTTTATAAATTGTCATTTTATTGCGCCATAATTTGTACAAGGATCAATTTTCATTTTTTTGGATGTTAAATTATTATAACGATAACATATCATTTTTTGCGACATTATCAAAGTATAACATGTCATACATAATATTTCGAAAATATGGCCACTCTCGATGTTACTATTTGGATATTTTTAGGATCAGTTTTCATTTTCTGTGACATTATTGAACAATAACATTTCTTTTTTTGCGATGTTTCCAAGTATAATTACAAACTGCGAACAATACACATATTTTCTGGATTCTGATTGGTTAGTCATTCTTAAAAGTGTCGTGTTATTTCTCAATAACACGTCAAAATAAAAAAAGTTCCAATTATGCAGTCGCAGACTAAACTGGAAGCGCAACATTTTATTTAAGTGGCGAAAGGGGTCCGGAGTATGCTCGGGCTTCCAAACACTATATTAGGGGGAAAATGGAACGGTACCAGCTTCCGACCGTCCACCTGCCTACGCCCCAGGTTTTCTTTAATATTTATGACGACGTAACGAACGTTACATGACGTCACGTTTTTAAACCATAATGTCACAACGAATGTAAATAAACAGCGGACTTAAGCAGATAATCAGTGAAGGTAAACACTTTGTCTTAATATTACAATCGTAACGCTTGATTATGTGTACAGTATGTCATGTTATTTTAAAAAGCTTAACAAGAATAACCGATATTTTAAACCTTTTTCCGCTGGTAAAATGGTGCACTCTGGTGAGTTTTGGGAGACAACTTTGGGGATGAAAAGAGCATAGCCTATCAGGGAAAAGGTTTGCGATTGGAGTTTGCAGTGCCTAAAGGCAGCTATATGACACTAGAAACATTTTTTTTTTTAGGAAACGTAATTTATTTGGAAATGTGTGATTTGGCTATTCGGTTCAACTGAACTTAATTTAATTCAGAGCTTTCTGGGGCATGTGAAATACAAATCGACTGTCAGCAAAGATAATCATTGATATCCTATATAAGTTTGGAATTATAAGGATTGTTTTTCATTATTTGCGATGTTATCGAAGAATAACACGTCGATGATGGGTCACACATTTTGTATAAAACCGCTTCGCTGCGCTACGCGGTTTTTAACAATTTGTGACCCATCATTGTAGTGTTATACTTTAATAACATCGCAAACAATGAAAAACAATCCTTAAATAACACATCGGATCACATATTACATTTAATAAATATTTCTGACATCTTTTTAAAAATGTGAATAGTATTCAAAGACCGAATGTGATATGGAGGATTGCAAATATTCTGGATTATAAATCTTAAAGTGTTTCCCTTCTTCCAAATATAATACATGATTGTGTTTATTGTTGCATTGTTGGAAACAAATTGGCTGGAATGTCGGCTTTTTATGTTTTGCTTTTATTTTACTTTTCATACCGTGAAGACTTTAAGTTCGAGAACAATTAGATAGCGATACATTTGAGTGATAGACGTCATTTTATCTTGGTGGTACAGAAAAGATGCAGTCACTTTTTTGGCTCACTTTTTGCGAGTGTGCTTAACAAACTGAACAATAATTATTGTCGGAATAATTAGATTTTTTTATTCTCGGTAAAAAAAAAAAAAGGACTCGGTCAGGTTACAGTAAACAGATATTATTTTATTTGGCCTTTGCATTATAGATAGTTGCACAGATTGCGCCATAATTTGTTTATTTTAGGGTCAGTTCCCATTATGCGACATTATCAAAGCGTAACTTTTAATATTTTAGTGACGTCAAGGGACTTGTAACACGTAAATTCAGAGGTGTCATGAAGAGGAGGTACTTTGACTGGTCTACCCGGATACTATCATACCTTTACAGTATACTTATTCTATACCATTATCAATCAAAATACCCGGCTACTCTATTCTGTGAGCCGCATACTTGAAAGGTTTATTACAACCTTGGGTAAATGACAGATCACAAATTGTGTAAAACCATGGCCATGTTATATTTAATGAATATTTCTGGCATATTGTATATGATAATATGTGTATATTTTATTAACCTTCAAACAGATTAACACCCCATTTAGTGTTCCTCTTTGTGGCTTCACTTTGCTTGTGTAACTCTAAGTCGTGTAGGTCCTCCTCAGACAGCTTCTTAAATCTGCGGGGAGCCTGTCGCTGTTCGGCATCGTCCTTTATATCTGTATTGAATTTTAAAAATATGTTACCGAAATAAATTTTAATAAAATTTGTTTCAGTTTGATTAATTACTTTTTTCTAGCTGTTACGCATGTGTATATTATGTTGAATTATGGACAAATTCAAAATAAAATGTTCACGACTGTTCATTCTGTGTGTGCTTTGACATTCTTTAAACAGAAAAATCGTCTAATATTAAAGTTGGAGAAAGAAATAATCCAGGTCTTCATGATGCACTTGTTTTCTAAAATTGTTTATTAAATACACAATTTCACATATTTAACGTTAGTGAATAATTAAATGTAGCAGTTGGTATAATAAGTCAGTGGCTAAATATCATGATGCACTAGTTTAATAAATATGCAAATATAGGCCGAATGATCCCTTGGTACACCGTAACCGTATAAAATGCTGGGTAACGGAAATAAACAAGGCAGTTCAGTAGTTTTTTGTCGTGCTTTGGATAACTTGAGCACAATCCGAGTGATGAGAAAGTACATTAACATCGATAAAGCAGAAAAAACATGTGATACGCTTTTAATTACTGAAAAGGAAAAAAATCATTATGTGTGGATAAAAGTTTTTAACAGTTTGATGTATAATCAAACAGCACGCAAGGAAAGAAAATGGTTTTGTAAAACATGCTTGCAGTGCTTTACATTAGAAAGAGTTCTGGAAAACATAAGCCTGTTTGTCTTTCACTCAATGGAAAACAAGCAATAGAGATGCCAAACAAAGATCGAACAGTTAAGTTTAAAAACTATGACAGACAGCTAATGGTTCCGTTTGTTATATACGCTGATTTTGAAGCAGTAACCGAAAGTATTTCTTCAGTATCAAACAATCCTAGAAAATCACATACAGAAGCATATCAAATGCATACTGATTACAGTTATGGACATAAGGTTGTTTGTTGCTATGATGATCAGTATTCAAAACCAGTTGTAACGTATAGAGGACCAAACGCTGTTTACAAGTTTTTAGAAAAAATGATAGAAGAAGAAAAGTGGTGCAAGAAAACTATGAAAAGTGGTGCAAGAAAACTATGAATTAAAAAAGATCTAGTAATGTCACAGGAAGAAGAAGCTGGATTCCAAAAATCTAAATCATGTCATATTTGTGGTAATGGTTTTGCAACAACTCCCAAAAAAGGTGACGCGGGTTATACAGTGGCATACAAAAACTCGATCAGAACAGTCAGGGATCATAAGCATATAACTGGAAAGTTTAGGGGAAGCACTCATGACATATGTAATATTAATTTTAGGTTGACCATAAAAATACCTGTTGTGTTTCATAACTTAAAAGGATATGATTCTCACTTTATAATGCAACACATCGGAAAGTTTAAACAAAACATAAATGTTATACCAAATAACATGGAAAAGTACATGGCTTTTATGTTAGGACAAAGTTTGGTATTTATTGAAAGTTTTCAGTTTATGTCTCAATCATTAGAAAATTTAGTAAAAAACATCCCTTCGTTTCAATACACCTCTCAGGAATACTTTGATGATAAGCTAGAATTAATAAAACGAAAAGGTGTTTATCCTTATGATTACATGAACAGTTTTGAACGCTTCAAGGATACTAAGTTACCCGGCAAAGACAGCTTTTATTCTCAATTAAATGATGAGCACATTTCAGATGCAGATTATGAACACCCTAAAAAAATATGGAAAACATTTAAGATTAAAAATATGGGAGAATATCATGATCTGTATCTTAAGACTGATGTGCTGTTGCTGACAGATGTTTTTGAAAACTTTAGAAGAATGTGCATTGAGTATTACAAATTAGATCCTTGTAATTTCTTCAGTTTAACCTGGGATGCATGCCTCAAGATGACTGGTATCCAACTTGATTTAATAACTGATATTGATCAATATTTGTTTGTGGAAAAAAGATTAAGAGGCGATACGAGTTATATTGCAAACAGATATTCACAGGCTAACAATAAATATATGAAAAACTATGACAAGGAAAAAGAAAGCAAGTAAATAATATATATTGATGCTAATAACTTGTACGGGTGGGCTATGTGCCAACCGTTACCTACTGGTAACTTCAAGTGGGTTAATAAGTTTGAAAATGAAAAATCAAAGTACATTGTTGAGTGCGATATCGAGTATCCCGGAAAACTACATGACTTGCATAATGATTATCCTCTCTCCCCAGAAAGTTTAAAAATAAAAGATGAGTGGTTGTCAGACTATTGTAAAAATTTAAAACAAAAGTTTAATTTAGGACATTGTAATGTTAATAAACTTGTTACGACGTTAAAAAATAAAGAAAAGTATGTCGTGCATTTTAGAAACTTAGAATTGTATAAAAAGCTTGGATTGAAGGTAACAAAAATACACCGAATACTACAGTTTGACGAATCAAAGTGGTTGAAAACATACATAGACTTTAATACTGCCAAGAGAACAGCTGGTAAAAATGCTTTTGAAAAGGATTTCTTCAAACTGATGAACAATTCAGTTTTTGGTAAAATTATGGAAAATTTGAGAAAAATAATTAATGTTAAATTGACTCACGACGAGGAGGTTCTCTTAAAATATGCAGCAAGACCTTCATTTATTTCTTGTAAAATGTTTAATGAAAATTTATTTGCCATAAACAGAATAAAAGAACGATTAGTTTTAAATCGTCCTTGTTATGTTAGCATGTGTATTGTAGACTTGTCAAAATATTTGATGTATGATTTCCATTACAACTATATCAAAAACAAATATTATAGAAAAGCTAAGTTATTATTTACTGATACCGATTCCTTGTGTTATGAAATAAAAACAAAAGATGCGTATGCAGATTTTTACAAGGATAAAGAACTGTTTGATAATTGTGATTATGATCCAAAAAGTCAGTTTCATTTTAATGATAATAAAAAGGTTATTGTCAAGATGAAAGATGAAACGTGCGGTATGCCTATTGTTGAATTTGTTGGTTTGCGAAGTAAACTATATTCGTATGTGCTAGATAATGAGCTTAGTACAAAGAAATGTAAGGGTTTTAAAAAGTGTGTTGTTAAAAAACAGATAGAACATGATGATTACAAAAAGATTTTGTTTACGGTAACAGAAGCTCACCATGAGATGAAAGTCATTAGATCACAAAAGCATAACATAAGCAGCTATGCAATAAATAAAAGAAGTTTATCAGCTTATGATGATGATAAACGGTACATACTAGATAACGGACAAGATACGTTAGCATACAAGTAAAAAATGATATGCAAAGCGATGATGAAGACTACTGTCCAGTTCCGTCTGACTTTGCTTAATGAGTTGCAAATGTTATGTTATAAAATGACAAACCGGATTGATTAGTAGTATAGAAACGAGGGGTATCAGCGAAGTTTTCCAGAGCGGGGGTGCTTGAGAAAACTGTTGAAATCTGTTGGTGTTGATTTAGGCGTGACTTACATTTAGATCTTAGTAGTGTGCGAATGAGAGTTACGCCTGAGTCCCCACTGGCATATTTCATTAGTTTTTCTCGTTCCCCGTGATGGGAAACTGCGCTGGTACCCCTCGTTTCTATACTACTGTTTCACTCTAGGGTGTGTATCTGTATTCGTTCTCCTCATCAACACCCATAAAGGTGTCATATTTTTTCTGCCAGTGTGGTCTTATCAATGTCAGCCTGTCCTACACTTTGTTTACACCTTCAGTAGACAAAAATATGCAAAAGCAATTATTATTTATATCTAAAAGTAGATATAAATTTCGGACAGAAATTATAGCATTCAAGGATCACAGTCAACCACAAACACGCACAGAAACAAATAACAAAAACGGTTGACAATAGGGCTTCCGCCTTAGAACGGTCAGTGGCAACAAAAAGCACCCGGGGGTTTAAACCAGGTTATAGGGTGCACCAAACCGCAATCTTGGGATATGCATCGGAAATATGGGGCTTTAGCAAGTCTAAAGAAATTAAAAGGATACACTTGTGTAAGAAAATATTAAATGTACTTGTACAGCTGCTGTTTACAGTGAACTGGGACGTTATTCTTCGTATATTTCATGATATGCTAAAATTAAGTATTTGTTTAAGTTGTTAAATACTGACAATATTATATTGAAACATGTTTATAAAGTAGCCTATGATGACTGTGGTAATGGCAACTGATTATCTAATGTTAAAACAATAATGTATGAACATGATTTTAATTGGGTTTCGGATAACCCTGATACAGTTGTTTGTCATTCATTTGTATTAGTATTCAAACAAACAAAGAATATTCTATTGCTTTTTACAAAAGTGCTATGCTGATAAACAAAATGCTGGTGTCTTAGATTTGTATAACAGTATGAAAATCATTTTCAATATAAAATATATTTAAGAAGTTTAGTAAGTAGAATAAGGTTATTGTCACATTCTCAATAATATTGAAAGAAATGAACGTTTACGTCAATATTGTAATACTCAAGATATCGAAAATGAGTTTCATTTCATTCTAAAAGGTCCATGTTACTCCGATATAAGGAGAAAATACATAGCACAATATTAAACTGAAAACAAAATGATTCTTTTTAAATTGGCTACATATCTCAAATGTGCGACGTCACATATAATATATATAACGCATGTTTGAACACTTTATAGTTCATCCTCTTTAGAGCTGATATATGTCTGTATATTTATCATATACTTTGTATGTTAAACGTGATTTAAATATGTATTTTGTAGTTGTTGTATATGTTATGATGATGTACTTAACGTATAAATCAATAAAAGAATGTTATGTTCTGTTCGTTTTGTTCGTAAGCTAATGTCATCCCAATAAAACGCGACAGTGTAAGTAAAGATATCACCGCCAGTCTAATTCAGCATATTGTGAGGTGCATATGTTGTATACAAAAAGAGTATGAACGGAGACATTTGGAAATCGCCGAACACGATTCATATAATATTAATACATATTGCTGTCTCGGTTTGATTGGTAGCTAACCGTTCACGTCTTCTAGCCCCGAGTTGAGCAGACCTCCAGATCTTTAAAATGCTAATAGTTCAAAATGTAGAGCCATCCCGAAGATGGCATGCATATGACGGTGAACATGGAACCTTCAAAGCAAAACATGCTGCGCATCTTTCAAAATATGTTTTTCTGTTATTATTCCATGATTGCTGCAATAAAATAATGAGGAGTTTTGTGCTTAATCAAACTCGGATAAAATAAATCAGTATACACAACACATCTAAATCCTAAATTGACACCGACGCTCTTAACCTATCGCTCCTCTCATCTTAGTTTCAAACAAAGAGATAGCGGAAGCATTATATTGATTAGGCCAGAAATGTTTGATAAAATTGAGTCCAGTGTACTGGTGATCTAAAAACTCCATTAGTAAATTGTAAACTTATTTTGAGTCACTGAAATGAGAAAGAATGGTCCTGTAGAATACAGCAATAGCAGCTTAGATCCGTACTGCACCACAAACAGTATTGGCATATTCTCTGTATTAGGCATGAATTAGATATATATTGGCATATTCTCTGCATTAGGCAGGAATTAGATATATCTCTGACGGTAATTATTGATTCATAAGTGCTGACCCCACATTACGTGGTCCAGCCTTAATTCCGTTAAGCGATGGGAAAGCTTATATTAGCAGGATTTTATAACGGATATTTCGACAATACAAAACGTTTAAAAACATTTTTACTGAAAGAAATGCGATAACCTGTTTAAAATTATATATTAAATGTTTAAGTTTACAATATGCAAACTTTTATGCTGGAAGTAAGGTTTTATTTCATACCCCAGCCAACCCCGTTTTCGCTTCTTGGAGAAGGGGTTGGTTGGGGTATGAAAGTTAATACTCGGACCACGTAATGCGAGTTCCCATGTGTTATTTAATATATATTATATATATATATATATATATATATTCATATGTATCTATATATATACTGAACCAAACAGCTAACACACCAGTAGAAAATACCTTTAATATCTCAATAATAACAATCAATAAATCAAAACAAATTTCATTCCGAACGAGACAAATTTCATGCAAATCACCTGTCTCCAACGGTACCAGTCGGCATATAATAAGTTCATACATTAAAATGATTGTCTACTGGTGCGTTAGCTGTTTGGTTCAGTATATATATATAGTTCATATTATTTACTTCTTTACGATATGATGCTTGCGTAGCGGTCTGTGATTGCCTTGCATTGTGTGTTGGCAATATTCGGCTAAAGGGAGAGTTGTGTTCAAAATAACATCCGATCTCGTAATTCCAAAAGTTAGAATGAATGTTTCTAACGCTAACGTTATGGTTAGATTATAAATTCCAGAACAGATGCTGGATAATTACAAGAATTGTTTAACGCATTGTCAAGAACAAATTTATCAGTGTACCCAATAGTCTGTGTTTAATTCTAAACTGACGTCAACATATCATGGGCTCTTATAGACTTTGAACGGAAAAAATGTCAACTTTTCATAGACTAAGAGGGTGGTAAAACATAGTTTTTCTTTTCATACTTCCATTAGTCTGCAAACGGTTATTCTTCAAAAAAATAAATTAATGACGATTGCAACAAAAGCATTTTACCGAAAATGTGACAATTTAATATATGTAATAGTATGTAAACGTAAATTTTAGAAGAGTGATTTTTATGCACTCTACTAAAACAGCATGTATTGTTGCCGTTTTCAGGACATCTTTCTTTTTTACGAATCCACCTTGAAGATTTCTTAATTAATCAGTTAACCTTACTTAACCTTATTGTCAACACTTTTGCGTTTGTGATGTCGTTTGTATTTTTTATTACTTTTGCCTTCATGTTTGTCTGTTTGCGTGTTTGTTTCTTTGTTTTGTGGTTGACTGTCCTTCTTGAATGCTACTTTCCCTGTCCGATCTTTTTATATTTCTTTAAGTCTACAGTTATGAAACAATAACAAACGATACGACTGAGTTCTTGTGAAATAAAATGTCGTTTTGTTTTATTTTGGACATCTTGATGACAACAAATGAAGCATAATGGAGGTAAAATCGTCCGTACTAATTTGGTCTATATTTCTGACCAACCTAAAGCTTTTATTTTCTGATGAATACTTAAGTGCAAGTATTAAATAATATTTTCAATTTAAACGTATGTGTTAGTGTGTCGTTTTTTCCGTTTTTTACCATTTTGATACGAATGTACTTTGCAGTAAGCAAAGCAATGCGAAATATTTCAACTGTTTGCACTATTTTCGCAATTTAGGGTATTAGAATTAAGAAATAAAACATCGTTTACGGTAAATCATTGTGTAATATATCACGGTTTGGGCTCGTGAAAGTATTGTTTACAATTGAACTCCAAACCGTGATGTATTATACGATAGTTCATCGTAAACGATGTTCTATTTCTATTCTAATACCCTAAAATGCGAAAATAGTGCAAACAGTTGAAATATTTCGCATTGCTTTGCTTACTCTCCTAACGTTGCAAACATTAGTGATATATCGTTAAATATAACGTGATATTTTAAACTAGGCTATATAGTGTGGGTGTCTTAGAATAAACAATCTATGCCAAGTTGAATTGTACCACGCTAATCAGAATACATTATAATAGCATGATTTCTAAATGTAACACATGTGCAATATTAAAAATAGTTAATAAGCTTATAAAACAACAAACAAACATTTGATCAAATTTAGCTTATACAATAATTAATAGGGATATAATTTTCATCAACGTATACAACTCTTGAGTTTTACTTATGTTCTGCGAAGTACTTTATTACTAAATGGGTAGTACTAAATCACTTTTGGGATTGAACTAACGTCTTTCGTAAAGCCAAATCTACACTTAAAGTATATCATCCAAAATAGAAACTTTTCATTCATTATCAGAAAGTATAGCTTCACGTGTGCCTAGCGTGCCTTTGGGATTGGTATTGTTGTTTGATAAAAGTTTGCAAGGTTATACATGCAATTTATTTCATGCTAAGTAGATATACTGTAATTTCAATGTAGCAGTAAAATCCATTTGATATTCTACATTGTAAGAACATTAAGAGTTGAGATATTATTACCAGTGTTTTCAGGCGCATTTATTTTATTTATTTATTTTATTATTTTTGAAATATCGGAAATGAAAAATAAATACAATAACTAAACAACTTAACTAAGATTGACCGAACTGACTGTGAAACCTACGATGACGTCTACCTAAATACTAAAAGGACGGTAACGTTTGATGTTTGATGTTTGATTCCAATCTTGTCTTTTAGTGCCCAGAATTGTTAATTCTCTCGTTGTTCTGGCTTCTGCCAAGTGATTGAATACTTACTTTATAGCTTTGTAGACTTTTGTATTTTTATATTCACATAATTAAACGTTATCTTCTTAATGTCATGCTTATATTGCTTATTAATGCTGCCTACTCTGTAAGAAGATACAGCCTGACGACGATTTCTTTATTTCTTCATTTGAACATCCCCGTTTTATTGGGATGACAATAGAGTATATTAGTGAGGTTTGGTGCACATTGGAGTCTGGTTTAAACCCATTCTGTCCATTTTGCCACTGACAGTTCCAAAGGTCGTAGCCCTTTTGTCAATCATTTTATATTCAAATTTGGTTTTGTCACATAATTTACCATTTATGTGTCCAAGTAATCGTTGTTTGTTTCGATGTTGTTGTTGTTTGTTGTTGTTTTTGGTTGGCTGTCGTACTTGAATGCTACGTTTACTGTTCGACTGTTATATAAACTCTAATGTTATTCCCACACACAAAAAATCAACTTTCTTTTATTTATTTACAGTATATTCTAAGTACGTGCTGTGATTGTGGTGAAGCAATAAATGAGAGATAAAGTACAACGATCTATAGTCTGGTAAGAAGAACACATTTATATTAATAAAGATGTCGTAAAGACTATTGTTTATTTGAAGAATCTGTCGTAAACATTATCATGAAGGAACACATAAACTATTGTTTTTATCTCACACGTATTATTTCTGTCACTGTTTGATTTTGTTCGATGAAATGTGAATCTCCACGCGAATTCAGCTTGATATATAGTATTACATAGTATTATATTGTTATATATGGTCATTAAACGTCTCCATATACTATGGCTTTAGAACAACATGTTTGGCAATTGAGCAAACAGCTGTGACATTAAGCCTGTGATTTTTCAGTACCTCAGAAGTATCATAAGTATTTCAAGTGTCTTTTAGTTGATTATCGTCAGTAGGTAATAGATCTGACAATATTCTTACCATAAATGTTGTCACTTCAAGGTACCTTAACCTAAACCTGTAAAAATGGGATGTTCTGCTTGATTGAGTACGGTGCTAGAGGGCGTGAACGGCCGTTAGCATTTACCACTACCGTTCATTCTCAATCAAACCGAGACTACAATATTATTCATATTGATAGTGTTCGGTGATTTCCAAATTTCTTCTTTCATACTTTTTTTTATATATCACAGTAGCGTTGTCTGGGTTGTGTGGCGGCGGTAAAACGTCTCCCCGTGCTTGCAATCAAAACTGTTATTCATTCCGATATTTGGAGATCATTCAGTCCGATATTTCTATACATATATTGGTGGCACGTTCACAAATACTTTGTGTTCTTACTTTAATTTCAAAGAGGTGGTTCCACTACTCCAGAATTTAAAGGCTCTGAGTATTGCAAATGACCCTTAGGACATGTAGGATATGCTATTTTTTTATTGTAGTGTTTTAGCTGTTACATGTGATACGCAAGGTTCATAACGTCTGCTCCAACTCAATTCCATTTTGTTTATTTTACCCATTGTTTTTTGGTGTAGGGCAAAGCATTTTGTTAAAAACTGGGACCATACGACGCTGGCCATGGAATGGTATGAAAATACCACACTGAAGGTTCCGTGTTCACCGTGATATGCTTCGCCCGACTTCAAATCAGTAGTGGTATTATTTACTGGTGCTTTGGGATCAGCAGGCCCATTCTGTGTTGCTTTAAAGTAGAATATCCTTTAAGCTTGGTCTAGGAGGCGTGAGAGGTGTTGCATCTTATAGTTACCTCTCATGAACAGACTCAATAAAACCGACTCTGCTACTTTCCTCTCTTGTTTGTGTATGTTGCTTCCAATGGATCACATTTTCAGTATTTATTTATTATCATCATCGGCATCATTATAATCATCCATCATCATTAGCAGAAGCAGCAATAAGTATGAATGCCATAAACAGAAGCCTAAGCATCTTCAGCAGCAGCAAAAGTAGCATCGACGTAAATATAGAATGCAGTTGTGTCATGTTTTAACTTATTGTTTTGAAAACAATGCATATTTCAATCCCGTAAAATTTAACACGAAACAATGTCAAATAAAAAAATAAGGCATACGAATATCATCAAACTATAACAAACGAATGTGTTCGTGTGGAATAAAGTGTAAACAAGTCTACGCTTAACGTATATCATCCGAAATAGAAACTTGTCATTCATTATCAGAAAGTATAGCTTCACGTGTGCCCCCTAGTGCCTTTTGGATTGACATAGTTGTTTGTAAATACAGTCTATAAATGCAAATATATGCTACGTAATGTTATACTGAATATTTTCAAGAGCTTTTTTGTATTTGTTTTGTATATCAGAAATGTATAAATCAATGGAAAATGAATAAAATAACAAAACAACCGAACTAATATTGATCTAATATTGATCTTTGATTTGCGTAGATCGAACAAACGGTGAAACCTTTTTGCGAAGATCATGAATATCGAACAGACTGTGAAACCTAGGACGGCGTCTACCAAAATCCTAGCAGGATGGTAACGTTTGATGTTTGATTATAATCTTGTATTTAAGTGCCTTTAATGTTTATTCTCTTGTTGTTCTTGTAGTTCGTCAAAAAAGAATATAACCATTTGGTGTTACAGTGCACTGCATGTTTAGTAATTGACCCTTCTACAGTCAGTCATTACGCTTCACTTTTGACTTGTGCGATGACTGGACTACCTCTTGGGACTCTATGATTGTACCTTATTGTTAGAGAATTCCTTTTGAAGGGATGTAGTTTTGTTTACACTGTCGTGTCTATTTGGGCGCTGAAGACGGGATAATAGCGAGGAATGTGCGCATATAAAATCGATTCAAGCTAACCAGTGGCCTTATTGCCTACTGACCGTTTCAAGTCGGTAACCCTGTCTTCACCACCCTTTCTGTTGTTTTTTGTCTCTTTCGTTGTGTTATCAACTCCTTGTTTGCAGTACAGTGCGGACCTACGATGTCATTGCGTTCGGACGCTGTGGTTGCTATAGAACCCTATATCTGATTCCGGCTTCTGCCATGTCTTTGAATACTTACTTTATGGCTTTCTAGACTAATGTACTTTTATGAACACATACATATTATCATCTTTGTATTATACTTATACTGGTTATTAATTCTGTCTACTATGTTAGAAGATACAGCCTGGCGGTGATTTATTTATTTCTTTATTTGCACTTCCCCGTTTTATCGGGATGACAATAAGGGTAATGTTGAGGTTTGGTGCACCCTGGAACTTAGGAAAACCCCTCGCGTCCCTGTTTGCCACTGACCGTGCTAGGGCGGCAGCCCTATTGTCAACCATGTTATGTTTGTTTTGTCACACACTTCGCCATTTTTTTGTCCCAGTTATTGTTGTTTGTTTTGACGATCTTTTTTTTGTGTTGGTTGACTGTGTTCCTGCAATGCTCAATTACTGTTTTAAATCAACTCTGATGTTATTCACACCAAAACAACCACTTTTTTCTATTCATTTAAGCCATGCTATATATTCTTATTGTACCATAGCTCTAGTGGTTTTGCGAAGTTCTTGCTTATGATATAATTTTCATAAACCTGAAGGTCAGCGCCTAAATCGTGCTATAAATAACGGTATATTTCAGCCGTGCTATAAATGACAGATTCGGCAGTTATATGGTCTACTCAATTTTACGCTCGCGCAGTTGTAATGTTTACACACTACCTGTCAATCAAAACGACTAAACCAATACCAAAACATCACTCCTTGACATTTTGACATTGCATTTGCCCAATAATATACAAAGGCGATTGGCTGCAATAATCAAAACATGTGTCATGCTCATGCCGTGTGATAATGCTATTTCTTGATTGGATCGAGCTGTTATATTTACTGAACACTGCAACGCCCTAAAACTTCTTGCACGCGCGTACTTGGATAAATGGCTATGGTACAAAACATTTATAGCATGTTTTCTCGTATGTGATTTATACTGCACTCTCAGCGGTATAAATCACATATACTCGAAATAGTTATGCTATAAATATTACTTGCATGCTGTGATTGTTGTGAAGCAATAGTATGAGATAAATACGAATTACTGTCTGGTAACAACAATACATTTATGTTAATAACGACGTTGCAAAGACTAATGTTTATTTGAAGAATCTATCATACACATTTACCCGACAGAAATCATCTATAATGTTAGTTTTATTTCACATGTTGTCTGTTTTTGATTTGTTCGAGGAAATGTCAAACTCCCTGGGAATTAGCTTCACATATAGTATAACATCTGTGACATTTAGCCTGTGATGTTTCAGTACCACAGAAATAGCATATGTACTATGTTGATTATTGTCAGTAGGTAATAGAGCAAGCAATATTTCTACAATAATTGTTGGGGTTTTAAGGTACCTTAACCTAAACGTGTCAAAACGGGATGTTTTGCTTGATTTAAAGCCAAAGGTTGGTACACCTTTCAGTAGGTTTTACGCTTTAATGTAAGTTTAACGTTTGAACTCTCAGTTAGATATTATACTTGATTTGATACAGATACTATTATGTATGAAAACTTTGATTTTAAGTTTGATAAAGTTAATTATCCCCATTTAGATGGAGATGTTCCGCGAGCTACTTCGTATGTGGTGTATGTTTCTCAACTTATTCGTTTCTCTAGAGCTTGTAGTCGTATTGAGGACTTTAATATTCGTAATATATTTGAATAACTAAAAAGATAATCCAGCAGGAAAAGTCTTTGCAAAATTGTAGAAAATTAATTTAAAAACTCCTCTGCGACAATCACTTTCGCAAACTGACTTCTATAGTATGCTACTTTCCCTGTCCGATCTTTTTATATTTTTTTCTGTAGTGATGTGAGTTACAAACGTCGCAAGATACTTGGTCATAATCACTTTCATACACTCTTTATTAAACGTGTTAAAAAGTTTATCAAAATACGTTATAACACTATAATTTTGCAACGTACTGCATGTTTAATGGTTGCTCCATTTACAGTTCGCCACTATGCTTTCCTCTTTGATTATGCGATGACCGTACAGATTGTGTACTCTATGATGACGGCTACCTAAATACTTATAGGACGGTAGCGTTAGATGTTTGTCTTTAATCTTGCATTGTCGTGCCCTTAACGGTTTGTTCTCTTGTTGCTCTGGCTTCTGGCTTTTTTTATATATTATATGTACACGATCATTTATGTGTTTTACTTATATTGCCTATTAACGTTGCCTTGTTTGTTAGATATTGTAACCTGGTGGGAATATCTTTATTTACGCTGTCCGTTTAGTGGGGTGACAGTAGCGTAAGAGTGAGGTTTGGTGCACCCTAGAAACGGGGTTAAACCCCCAGTGGCATTTTTTGCAACTGTCCGTTCCTAGGCGGTAGTCCTATTGTCAACCCTTGTGTGTTTGTAATGTCTTATCTTGCCTTTTATTCATTTTATACACTGAACAAAATTGCTAAGTATCAACTTTTGTATCTTAACTAATTTTCTTATTTTAAATATATTTTAGAATAGATATATGATAAGTATTTTATTTTGACCTATAGTTTGTAAAACATTTATTTTTTGTTTAATTGTTACATCTTTTGAGAGTTACCCTCCCTTTATATGAAAACATGGAATGTACTGATAAAACACATAACATGAGTCAAAGATCGCTGAAAGATATAAAATTCTTAAAATTGGTATGAAATAACAGAAAAAAACATAAAAAATTGACCCATTTATCGCAGATTTTCCGTCTATAAAAAAATGAAATATGGATAATCTTTAATTACCTGCCTTTACATTGAATATTGTTTGAAATTGTAATTCAGCGTTATCATTAATTTTTTCGAAAATGTCTTTTGCAAACGCATTTGTAGCGGTAATGCTAGTAAAACATGATGTCAAAATAATTCTAACTGGCATATGTTAGAATTAGGAACATCGAAAGCTTCACTAATTCGAAGTACTTAATAATATCCTATATACCCAGTTGTATAGGTGTTATAACTTATTTCTAAAAAACACATTGACTTAAACGTTTTAAAATATGTTCATGCAATCAGAGCAGACGACTTACACTCGTTATTTTCCAGTTTAACCGTATCTCTAATCAAGCTCAAAATACACAAAACAATGACAATATTATTGACATATTCTTAGGTTGATACTTAGCAATTTGGTTTAGTATATATAGTTTTTTTTTGTTTATTTGTGTGTTTGTGATTTAAAATCGTCCTTGAATGCTACTTTTCTTGTTCAACTTTTATATCTACTTTTAGAGTGAAGATAATAAACTAAACACTTCACAATTTATGGAACCTTTTCCAGTCTGCAATAATACAGTCTAAACATCCTATCTTTAAGATATAAAATATTTGCAGCAGGTTTATTTTGTTCCAGATCAATATCTGGTGGGCGGGACTTTCAGATCATCGATACCAAGGGCCGTCCCAAAGACCAGGTTTTTACCCCGCACAATAAATATGGAAATATGTTTATTTCCAATAAAACGTCTCCAGATGCTAGCAGTCAGAACTGTTATTAAATCCGATCTTTTGAGATCGCTGAGTGCGATATTTATTTACAGATATCCTTGGTAAATTCTCAAATACCCGGGTATAGAGGGCATGAACGGTAGCAAGCATTTTTCACTACCGTTCATGAACAGTCTCAGTCAAGCCGAGACTGCAATATGTTGAGTATCTATCCTGCGATTTCCAAATTTCTCCTTTTTATACTATTTTTATCTGAAATGGATTGTTATTTAAGTAATACCCATACTTTCGAGACGTAATAAAAACACATTCTCACAATTTGCATTGTTTACCAATGCATCAACACCAAACGAAGGAAATATGCAGGTTTATCCTGCTTTATCAGGTATTTCTATACAAATGCCCCTATTGATACTTTGTTGTAGTGACAATATGCGAAAAAGTCGCTTAGTTAAGGAGTTAGCTGGGACCAGCTAGAAAATGGGCTTATTATATATCAAATGAAAGATAATTATGTGTACTAAACGATCCCACCAAAATTACTTGCACAAAGTGGTACACTTTTTTTAAAATGGCGCCTGAACACCACAACCCATAAATAACAAATTTCAGCAAAATATTAGTACCGACTAAAATTATAAGTTTCTGAGAAACGATAGCTCATTTTTCGTTAACAAATGTATATAAACATCTTCCTACGTACGTAAAATAACTGTGTATGCTATATTTCATGTTTAACTAAAAAATATTTCTTAAATATAAGGAATAAGACTATACTTAAAAATATCGATTTTTTTTTTAAAATAGGACAATTATATTTTGTTTAATACATGTTCACGTGAAATTAAATAATCAATTCATTTTAGTTCAGTAAAAAATGTAATAAAATATGTAAGAACAGATTTACTACAAAAGAAATAATATAAAACGCATAAACTTTCTCAAATTATGAAGAAACATTCCTACTCCGATTTTATAATTTAATGCTTAAACATGTATGCTACTAATCATATGAAAGTCTTATGCTGTTGTTGTTGCGTTAAAGTTACTGTTATACTGTTATATTATGCAATATATTGATACTATACATGATTTCAAATATCACACACATATTTTAAAATATGTTTGGTTATTCAAAATGATTTTAAACTGTATATAAAGGGAGATAATTAATCAATGGCGTTGTACTAATCTTATTAGTTTCTTAATGGAAATATAAATTATTCACTTTTTAATTAGCTGTACTCAATATTCTGTACAATACATACATGAACCACTCTGATTTTAATGTTGGAAAGATACTTTACTACTCCTTTTTTGCTGCGATCAAGACGGTTGTATAATTATATAAGTTTAAGAATGTACTATGCACAGCCGATCACTTGCGATGTTCACAACGCAAACCTTTTTTCCCGCAATTCAAAGAATTAATTGATTTTGTATTGTTCTTACCTTATACCTGCGTGTAAAATAGTTTACGAAAGTGTGTCCATTACCAATGATGGATTCTTCTTCACTACTGAGAATCCATTTCACTTGCGAAGACAAATATAGTTTTTGCAAGGTTGCTTTTCTTCGACAGGATACAGGCTACCACCGAAAATTAGGTATATGACTTTGGCTCAAAGAAGCTAGTCAATCTTCTGAATTAATTCCGTTTCTGTGCCTGTTATGGCAAACAGTAGATGACAAGAATACATTTCACACGTTATCAAGTGTGTGCTTTCAAACGAAAGATGGCAAACGACAGTACCTCTATTTTAATTCCAAGAAATAAGGAACAGTCAAGTAAAGTTTCGCATGAAAATAAGCTATACATGTATTAATAACTACAATTAACTTTTAAAAGTCTACTACAAGACCAGTCTCACCAAGATACTTTTCGCTTTCGTAATTAATTTTGGAATTAATATCAAATACTTCACATGAGATTTCCTGAGATCTATGCCTTGCCGAAACATGTCCAACACTGCAGTTATTGATATGACATCTGATCAAAATATATATTGTTGGCCTTTTTCCAGTTCATGAGCCTAATACGATTGCGTTGTATACTCCCATCATATATGTATACATGTCCACCATATACACGTCTATCTCTATCAAGTATTGTCAGGCAAAGACAAACATATTCAGACGATGGACCAGCAATTGATGCAGTTGCACAGCAAGTGAACTCAGGTCTAAGTCCACAGAACTCAATTCACGTTGTGTTCGACTAGCAGATAGGAAGAGTATAAGGTGACGCTTGTCTAATAGATTTGCTTACATACTCTAATGTATATGCTTCTTCTACAGTTGAGAGTATGGAAAGGCTGGAAAGAGTACCACATAAGTGTTCTTGGGCTAACACCAACATATGAAGTGCTAATGTGACGTTCTTTTGTTTTTTTTTGTTTTTTGACACGTTTTGACAGATTAGAGAGGTTCAGATAAAGCATCCATTGATTCAGCAGATGACGCAACGCAATTGAAATTGCCATATCAGGTAATATCGCCCAGGAAATCTCAAAACTTGGTGCTTACGGTTTTTTAAAGTCTGCAACATTCAAGTTCTGATTTATGTTTCTGGAAACAGTTGATGTTCACCAACATTTGGGCGGAAAGATCTGGTGATTGGATATTACATCTCGCAACGCAGGCATGTATGCTGCCTTATTTCTTCAGCACTACGCAAGACAGTTACCTGTATACCTTTTGGAAATGCTCGTAGATATACTAGAAGACATGCAAAAC
This sequence comes from Cyrtodaria siliqua, assembly GCA_037043455.1. Lineage (NCBI taxonomy): Eukaryota > Metazoa > Mollusca > Bivalvia > Adapedonta > Hiatellidae > Cyrtodaria > Cyrtodaria siliqua. Next base: position 803,256 of record JAWPHD010000001.1, read on the forward strand.
ATTATGTTTTACAAGACTAGTTTACCTATCGACACTGCGAAAATGGAACATTTATCGGTATCTGGAGCAACAAACGACTATTTGTGACTCTAAACGTACATTTCTTCTTGCAGTTCTTGACTGATCGGTTGCGACTCTGTTTGATCATTTTATGTAATTGGAAATAAAACAATTATCAAGGTGATGAAGGTAAATAGTGCTTCTAGCTTCAAAAATAGAGTAGCAATTAAAGATGGCTCAGGCTATGACAGGGCTTTTGAAACAGGTCTTTAGCAGCCATTTTCTTAAGACCCAAAGGGACATTGTGCAGTGTTTCACCATATCAAACTATGAATGAAGTTGTCGGATTAATATTTATCTGTTTAGCAAAGCTTCCACCATGATGTGAAGGCAGTTTTAAGCTCCATATAAGACATGCATCGACTCCAGCAACACTAAGGATGAATGCCGATAATTCAAAACAAGAGCCTGAGTTCCTTGTTAGACATGGATGGGCAATTAGTGATAACGGATTGAAACAGACGTATTTTTGGGAGAAATGGCATCAGATCTTCTCGTAACACATCCAACAACATAGTTGCAGCTGTAAACGGTCATGTTCCACAGCATCATACGTTTGCATAAGAAACAACATGTCATTCATGATCATAACCGCATTTTTTGGAAGAAATCGGATATATTGTTTTTGAAGCAGTCCGTCCGTCACTGTGGACCTTGTGGACGGAACTACTCCTGAACGGTTCGAGATATTAAAAATCCGTTATTACAGAAATTTTGATTAGGTCAAAAGGTTTTCATTTAAGATAAGTCTGATACTTTTGTCTCTTGATTATGAGTCTTGCTTCCAAGAGATCCCCTGTTCAGTATTTATTGACATTCACACTGGCATTTATTTAGTACTGTGTGGCGGCCGTAAAAAGACTAAAAATTAGTAGTGTTATTACTTAATGATCCTTTGGGATCATCAAGTCCAATCTTTGTGGCTTTAAAGTAGAATATCGCTTAAACCAGTGTTAGGAGGCTTGAGATGTGTTGCACTTTGCATTACCTCTCATGAACAGAATCAATAAAACCGAGTCTACTACTTGTATCTCTTGTTTGTGCTTGTTGCTTCCATCAGTAGTTATTGACCTTGACCGTCTAAGTTCACAACTCATTTTTTTCTTCAAAAAAATACTTTTGGACAGAACTCCTTTCAGACCATTCAAGGTAAGAAGCTGAAAAGTTATGGGAAGCTTGTTGAAGATGAGGTTGTCACTAAAGGTCTGAAGTTTGATCTTCATCATCAAGGTCAAGGTCAGGACTTAGTGTTTTGCCTGAAAATGGCTTGTGCACGGAAATCCTTTTAGACCGCTCAAGGTAATAAGCTAAAACTGAGTATGAAGCGTGTTGAGGATGAGAGGATGTCAATGCAGTTCTGAAATGTGACCTTCACCATCAAGGTCAAGGACTGGACTTGAGGTATCATTGATATATCGAAAATACGGATGTTTTGTGATGGCTTCCATCGACTAGCTCTAGTTGAGCGGTGTAAGTGTAAATCAGACGAACACCTTTGTAACAAAGCTAACCCAAGCCCAGTACAATGATGCTATCGTAGTAGAAAAATATCAAGGAGAACTTAACATTGTCATGCATAGTGAAGTGGAAATGTAACTTAAGAACAAAACATAACACTTTAGCAATGCAAAAGATTAAAATCACAATGGAAGATGTAATATGTATTCCTGTATACTGTAAAAAAGTTGCCATTGGTGAAAACATATGGACAAAGATATAGTTCACACATCATAAGTATAAAAAGTGAACTTAACCTCAAAAGAAGGTAAACAAGTCGAAAAGGAAATTCACAAATTTGAAACAAACAACAATTACAAGGATATATAGAAGAAAAGTATGTGACACTATACATATAAAAGGGTTGACACCTTGGTATCGCATTGGAACAGTTTAGGAAACTTACTATCGAATATATTCCTATGGTTATTCAAAGTGCTTGAAGGATAGACTCCGATACAAGGACAGCCCGGTTAACACTCACGTCCGACGGACGAAGCTAGAGTCTTGCCTAAGGACACCGAAGTATCGCGTGGCACCAGTGAGTCTCAGACCCGTGATATCCGGATTCAGAGTTGAACGTGTTTATTCATCACATTCGACAATACAGTGTTAAGTAGATGTTAACGAAAGGAATGGATACATTGTAACATATGCACAAGTCATGGATATACGTGGAACTTCATTTAACAAAATGGCAAATAGCAGTGGTTGTTTTCTTGACAACCATGTTGGATATAATGAAGATATAGATTACAGATGAGATAATAATTAAAAGTGTTTTTTATTTGGATTTAATAGAAGATAAGTGAGTATAAAGCAAACTAAAACACATCAACAAATGTCACACGTGTTGGTATATAAACGGTATATGCAAAAAAAAACAAATTAATACAGAGTGTATCAAATATGGATTATACTATGCGTAATATGATACATAGATATATTTTAAGTGAAGCCTTAAACATGCTAATACAATCGAATTGTAACTAATACTATATCTTTATGTATCTCGTTTGCTTTAAAATAAAAATGTGTTAATACGTTGTTTTTTTAAAAGTGTTTGATTTTTCTTACAATACGTATTCAAAATCATACTTATATTTGTGTGTGAGTTAACAAATTAAATAGTTTAATACACTGATATCCATCTTAAAGCTTAAAGTAGGCAATTCATAACGCATATAATAAAACATAGTTGAATTTAAACTTGTTAAACGCAAACAACAAATATTAAATTTAGAAACATAATAAATCTTCATAAAACTGATTTCCAGGTGTGTTTTGGTTTCACCATAACTCGTTTTAGAAACGTTTTCTTTAAATTAATGTATTTTAAAACACATGTTAGATGCAGATTGTAATCAGTAAGGCTTAATACTTCATTTGATATCAATCCACCTGTGGTTTACGATAAAAGCGAAGCTGCATATGTTTGATCATTTTTAAAATATATTATCTCCCTTTATGCATCCATTTATCGCGTCTGTTTCCAAAAATAAGTGACATATATGGAATATTTTTTCTATTGAAAGTTGAAAACAAAATACCTAACACACTTGTTTGCAAAAGATTGCTTTAGAGTTTGTTCATTCATCTCTTTGGTGATTTATGTTTAAAAACATATTTACTTTGTTTTATGAGGGTCATGTATTTTAACCGTTGATTGCCAAAAATCGTACCAATTTGCGCAAGTAATTTCAACTGATCCTTGTTGGAGAGGGTTTATACTTTCCAATGATATCATAGTTATCCATTTTCTAGGTGGTCCCAACAATTTTTAAAAAAAACGTCTATTGTCACTACAACACTTATAATGTGTGGACTTGTGCTGATGTTTGTAGATCGCTATATTTCCTTCTCGATAACATCTGTATAAGATACGGTAAAACAGGTCACCGCCAGGTTGTTAGTATTCCTATGGATACTAACTGTGAGCCACTTGTCGCAGATTTGTTTTTGTACTGCTTTGAAAGAAATTTTATGTTGAGTTTTTCACCTGCTAGCCAGCGTGAAGTTATTGATGCGTTTAAAAAAATTCTCGGAATCTAGATGACATACTCAATATTGATAATCCGTTGTTTGCTCATATGGTTACTAACATGTATCCACCAGAGCTCACGTTGAATAATGCCAACCGTTCGGATACTGAAACGGCATTCCTCGATCTTCATCCCTCAATTTCTAATGATTTCATACATACTAAAAGCTATGATAAGAGAGACGACTTCAACTTTAACATCGTTAACTATCCACACCTGGATGAGGATGTACCTCGTGCTACATTATACGGGGTTTTTATCTCCCAGCTCATTCGTTTTGCTAGAGCTTGTGATGATGTTACAGATTTCAATGATCGAAATCAAGTTATAACAAGTAAACCTCTTCAGCAGTGTTTTCGTTATTACAAACTTCGAACTACGCCAATACGAGTTTTAAATGAAGTCATTCACGATACGTGACGTCATTCATATAAAGTGACATGATTCACGCTCGCTACTGTACATGAATGCATATAATATCAAATTATACTGATGTGGAAGTTAATTAATGGCATTTAATTAATGGCATTGTCATTAATTCCTTGTTTTGCAACGCACTGCACATTACTGTTTGACCAATTTATATTTAGTCACTATGCTTTCCTATTTGGTTGTGTGATGACCGGACAGATTGTGGTCTCGATGCTGATGTCTACAAACATCCTCAAACTACGGTAGCGTTTGATGTTTGCCTTAAATCTATCTTTTCTAGTCGTCTCCATAATGGTTTGTTCTATTGTAACTCTGGCTTCAGGCAAGTCATTAAGTACTTGCTTTGTGGCTTTCTAAGCTATTGTTTTTATATTCGTTTATAAATGATCATCTATGGGTTATATTTATACTGCCATTTAATGCTACCTTGTTTGCTAGAAAATTTAGCCTGGCGGGGATATCTCTATTTGAACTGTTCTGTTATACAGGGATGACAATATGGTAATATAGAATTCAACTATGTCATGTCCTAATTTATTTGTTTAAAACAATACATACTGTAATCCCGTTCGTGGTTTGAAATCCTAAAAAAAACACGAAACACTATCCCATCAAACATATGGCAAACGAATACAGTCATTAAACAATAGCAAACGATACGACTGGGTTCTTGTGGAATACATTGTCGGTCTGTGTTCATACTAGACATCATGATGACAATAAATGAAGCATAATGAAGGTAAAATTGGCTGTGATTTTCTGAGCAACCGACAATTTTAATTTTCTTACAATAATCAATATTTAAACAAACAACAGTGTTAAATAAGATTTTCAAATTTAAAGTATTAATTTTGTTATTAATAACCGCGTATAAAATTATCTTTGACTAAATAGTATAAGCTGCCATGTTAAAGGTGTTAAAGGTGTTTGATTTGATTAAATGGTGGATGTACTGTACCATACTCATCCGGATATATTATCGTTGACCATATCATGACTTCTGGATGTGACACGTGTACAATATTACAAATATTTCATGAGCTTTTAAAACGGTAAATAAGCGAATAGATTTTATTAACATATATAGGTAGCTTATACAAATATTATAGTGTCATACTTTTCATATAATATACAAATTTATTTGGGTAGTACTAAATCACTTTCGGGATTGAAATATCGTCTTTCGTAAAAAAAATATCTAAGTTCAACGTATATAATCCGAAAGAGAAATTTGCCATTCATTATCAGAAATATAGCTTCCCACGTGCCTCGCTAGTCTCTTCGGACTGGGCTTATTATGCAAGGCTATAATGACAATTTATTTTATGATAAGTACCGCTATACAGAAAGTTCAATGCAGCAGTAAAATATATATATTACATATTTGTCTAGGAAATACTGGGAATAGAAAAGCTATATATCTACTCGTGGGAGATAATTCCCAGTACGGAACATTGCTCGGCCTTTTCCGTCAGCGGCGGAAATGCCGAATGACGTTCCGATTGTTTTACGGACGTCTTCGTCAGATTCCGCCACTAGGAAATAACGATTACGGAAATTATCGAAGAGTTCCGGTTCCACTTATTTTGTTTGTATGAGGTAACGTCGTCTTGGATGACGTAACGTCGTCTTGGCGTTCTCGTGCAAACTGGTGTAAAAAGCGTGAATCATTAGAAATATTAATAAAATATCATTTTAAATTATGTAATATATAGTTTAATAACCAGTGTTTTTGAGATACTCAAAATATCTCCCTCGGTAGAGAAATGGCCCCGATATAAGAACTCGTGCTCCGCACTCGGTCTTATATCGGGGCCATTTCTCTACCTCGGGAGATATTTCCCGTTTCTCAAAAAACCTGGTTATTAAACTCTATTTAATATTCTAGGAACATTTAATACAAAACATTATACAAGGATTACGAATATTAAAGTCCTCAACTCGAGTACACGCTCTGGAAAAACAAATATGTTGGGACACATAGACCAAATAAGAAGTTGCTCGAGGAACATCCCCATCTAAATGGGGATAATTAACAATATCAAAATTTAAATCATTTCTCTTGTCATTTATTTTGCTAATTATTTCACCATTTTCAATAGAGAGATGTAAATCAAGAAAAGAAACGCTAGCAAAAGAAATATTAGCTTTGTTAAGTTGAAGTTCTTTAGGGAATATATTTTTAACCATAGTATAAAATAAAGGCTTGTAAATATGCAATATGTCATCAAGATACTGATAGTTGTCATTAAAGGCTTCAACATCTGCCTGTGTATCTGGTGAAAGACTCAACATGAAATCTCATTCATAGCAATATAAAAACAAATCTGCGACAATGGGTGCACAATTCGCACCCATAATGATACCCACAATTTGCCTATAAACGGTAGTTCCATACCTGACGAACATAATATCTAACAAGAAGATAAGTGATTCACAAACTTGTTGGAAAGTCCACATTGTGTAACTGCCTAAACTGCCGTTAGTAAAAAACGCTTTAATATTATTACAGGCCAAAATTAGAGTTTGTTCTCTAGCGAAACGTTTTTGTATACGAGCATTAAACTTGTCTTTGATAAGGTGAGTGTGATAAGGTTATATATAGTATAGCAAAGTCATAAGTGCTTATAGATTGAACTTGACTTTTATTGCAAATGTTATCAAGAACGTCTCCTGAATGTTTAGTAGACCAAAATCAATTAATCCCAGAGTTTTCATATGTTTTAGCTCAATATTGTTTAACGTGATCTTTAACGGCAGTAAGACAAGAAGTTAAACGTTTGGAGATGTTTGTGTTGGTGCAGGCACCAGAATTCGACATAATGCGGGCCTTATACGGATTTTTATGAAACTTAGAAATCCAGTACATAGGTGGCAGTTTGTTCTATATATATATATGTGTGTCGTATATAGTGAGTTTTTATTCTGAATTAGAGGACGTGAACAGCAGCAAGCATTTTTCACTACCTTTCATGAACAGTGTCAAACCGAGACTATAATATATTTTTTATTCATCGGTCGTTTGGCAATTTTCAATTTTTTTCCTTTTATACTCCTTGTGTTAGAGTTATCACAAAGAGGACCATCTTTGAAAACCTGAATTTGAAGAAGATAATAACCAAATACTTCATTTTTTATGGTGCTTTGCAAACAATACTAACATGAAACAATGAAGAAAAAATAAAAATGTTGGCTAAATTATTTGTCTTTGCAGAACGACTGAAGAAACATGTTATGTATATTGTTCTTTGATAAGATTGAATCAGATCAGGACATCTTTTAATGTGGAATGTATCTGTCAGGGGGCCATGCAGATCCAGACAAAACATGTGCACTTCTGACTGGCACTTTATTAAGGATAATTATAAAAACACAATCAATCATCTCCAACTGGAGTCTGTGAATTGTTTGACAAAAGTGTTAACATTTTGTTCAACTAATGTTTCCATCCGCATACATTTTTTTTATCAAATTAGCAGGTGCAGTATTTGACAGATGTGTACAAATAGTACCAAGTGCTTCCTTGGCCGTGTGGCTAGCGTCTCTGACTTGAAATCACTTGCCTCTCGCCGCTTTGTGTTCGTGCTCTAATGTGACAAAGAATCTTCTTGTGAGGAAGCTATCCAGCTGGCTTGCGAATTGCAAAACCTCGATGTTTCTACCCATTTGCTTGCCCGTGCACCAAAATTAAGGGGCACCTTGGATCTTCCTCCACCAATAGATCCTGGAAAGGCGCCATATGACCTTAGCTATTGGACTATAAAATCCAATCCAACCTGATATTATCTAAATGTGGAAAACAGTTTATGTCAATATGCTTGCTTACACTAGACAAAGATGCGTAAATCGATGATAGCATTTGTTTACAGATGAATGTTGACGCACACTTAAGGACCTAGCATAATATGATGTTATGGTCCAAGAACCTATTGCATTGGGAACAAGGGAAGCATTTATATTAGGTAAACTGTAAATCACAGCTAGACATGTAATTGTTTGAGGAAATTGTGGAATTCAATGTGGTTCAGATGATGAGCCCCCTAATGCAGCTTTTGTATGAAACCACGTGTTTTGGCGTGTTTTTTCTCTACAAAGAATGATTTATCAACAATGTTTTGTGTTAAGTACAGCTAACTCGCTAATTTGTTATTTTTTATTCATGAAAGTAAAGTTTTTATTATTATGATTATACTGCTATACCCTAGATACTGTTCAGTATACCAACGCTTTTCAAGGAGAACTTTGTGTTTGTTGTGTTTTTGTTTGTGTTTGTTGCTTCCAAGGGATCCCTTTTCAATATTTATTTACCCGGGCCTCAGTTTATATACCTAAGCGAATCGGCCATGTAGGATGTTAGCAGTACATAAGCAAGATTTCCATGCATGTTCAATGATTTTAGCGTTGGGAAATAGACCCTTAAAGAAATATAAAAAGATCGGACAGGGAAAGTAGCATTCAAGGAGGACAGTCAACCACAAAACACAGAAACAAACACGCAAACAGACAAACAAGAAGGCAAAATACTATATACAAACGACATCACAAACACAAAACGGTTGACAATAGGGCTACCGCCTTGGAACGGTCAGTGGCAAAGTAGGCCACTGGGGGTTTAAACCGGTTCTAGGGTGCACCAAACCTCACACTTACCCTACTGTCATCCCATTAAAACAGGAAAAGTCGAACAGTAAATGTAGCTTTCACAGAAAAAAGTCATTCAGAATCACACATTGAAATCTTTGTAAACTACGTTTGTAACATCAATAGAGTATATAACTCTAAATGAATGTGTCCATCCTCTGGTTTAGGTCTCAATACTCTGTAAAGTAAGTAACATGCAGTTTAAGTGTTTTTTTCTTAATCTTACTCATAGGGTTTATTGAATTGAATTGTTGATTAACGACTCATTAACCCATTGTTTTATGTAATGTATAGGTGACCCAGATACATGTATATATATGTAGGATATATATGAATCCAGAAACCTCACCAATACACTTATTTTCCAATATAATCCTATAGTTCTGATGCTTCTCGAATGATAGACTCCGAGACGCCGAACTGCCCAGTTTACGTTTTTTATTGTATTGTAATTAATTAGCGCTTTGTGGTAAATTTGACATTAACTAACGGTCAACAGCATTAGAACCGAACATGTGCGAATCAACTCTTATATTTACATATATTCCAGTCAATATAGCACCGACAATAATATCAATTAGGAGAATGATAATACTGCAAAATGCAAGAGAGACAGCTGCTGTTAAATATTTTCAAACAGTGGAATAGCAATTTTCTATTTAGACAAATTGGCTGCTTGTGCAATAGCCCCGCCTGTCCATTGATATACATTAATTTAAACAGAGTGTTATTTAAAGAAAAATCAGTTGTTCACATTGGTGAACCACGTAAAGAGAAATATAAAAAGATCGGACAGGGAAAGTAGCATTCAAGGAGGACAGTACACCACAAAACACAGAAACAAACACGCAAACAGACAAACAAGAAGGCAAAAGCAATAATAAATGCAAACGACATCACAAACACAAAAAGGGTTGACAATAGGGCTACCGCTTTGGAACGGTCAGTGGCAAATTAGGCCACTGGGGGGTTTAAACCGGTTCTAGGTCGCACCAAACCTCACACTTACCCTACTGTCATCCCATTAAAACAGGACAGTGTAAATAAAGAATCCCCGCCATGATCTAATCTCTAACCAACAAGGCAGCATCAATAGGCAATATAAGTAAAACACAAATATGCTCGTGTAAATATAATACAAAAAAACAATAGCCTAGAAAGCCACAATGAAGGTACTCAATGACTTTGCAGAAGCCAGAGCAGTAAGAGAATAAACCATTAAGGGCACGACAAGAAAGATCATGGACAAATATCAAACGCCACCGTCCTAATGGGCTTTAGGTAGGCGTCATCATAGGGTCCACAGCCTGTCCGGTCATCGTACAATTAAAGAGGAAAGCATAGTGGCGAACTGTAAAAGGGTCCACCACCAAGCATGCAGTACGTTGCAAAATGATAGGGTCATAACCTCTTTTGATAAACTTGTTAACAAATTTAACAAAGATAGTATGAAAGTGATCATGACCTAGAATCTTACGAAGTTTATAAATCACATCACCATAGAAGTCAGGTTGTGATAGTCCTTGTCGCAGAAGAGTCCTTAAATTACTTTTATATTTGGAAAGAAGATCAGGGTTACGATAATAAAATTTTGCAAAGGTTTTACGAAGTTTATGGTAACGGTAACCCTGATTGAGTAACTTTTTAGTTATACAAAGATTACGAATATTAAAGTCCTCAACTCGAGTACAAGCTCTAGAAAAACGAATAAGTTGAGACACATATACCCCATAAAGCAATTATCAAATGTGTGCATAAATAATGTATTGATTGTTTGTAATGATTGTTATTCAATCTTAGAGATACATCTTGGAAAATGACACTTAAATATAGAATTAAAAATGCATCTGTAGATAGATTTGCCAATAAGTCTATAAACACTTGTTAAACACTCCAAAAATGTATGCCATAAATATACAACCAATGCAATTAATTTAAACCTTAATAAAGAGTCGTAATTTCAACTATGATCAAACACATCTCTATACATCGACGAAGGAATATATTTGTTCCTTCCGTTAAGCAGTTCGTGTCTGTAAAGGTTATATTATGAGCTTTATAAATCCATCATCATTGTGGGTCGTGATTTTGAAAAAACTTATTTTATGACTTTTAATTTCAGATATGATCTTGTTTGTTGTTCTATAATCACTGCATATTGTTAACCGGTTCGATTTTGTGGTTGTTGTTTTCAGTTTAGCGCCGTGTTGTAATAGTTCACATAGCGGCTCAGTAACCCAGGGATAGCACGTTTAATCTCAGATAGGACCAAATTTGCATTAATTATCTTACCTGACCTTGTCAGTACGTTGGATGAGACTTCGGGATAATTGTTTTGTTAATTCTATTCCTAAATATTTAAATGCTCCGGCCGGTCATATCAGTAATGTTAATTTTGATATTATAGATAAACGTATTCGGCATTTCTTTTTTTTAAAGGTCCGAAGTATAGATTGCCTTTTGTGATTGATTTTAATGCATGTCGTGATCCATTGCCGATTTTAGTATTAAATGGTGTCGTAGAGAACATGCTGACCCCAACTCCCTTTCTACTTGGAAAAATACTGTTTTTAACAGCATAGATACCCGTATTAACTTCTATACAGCTAACCCCTTTCTACTAATCTGCGACAAGTGTTGCACAGTTTGTACACTCATACGATGTTATTGAAGCCTTGAATGACACCTCTCGGTATCTGGATGAAATATTGAACATCGACAACCATTTCTTTCCAGCTATGGTTAATAATATTTATCCTAAAGAACTTCAGATTAAGTTAATATATCTGATAATAACGCTTCTTTTCTTGATTTAAATCTCTCGATTGAAAATGGTGAAATAATTAGCAAAATCTATGACAAGAGAGATGATTTTAATTTTGACATTGTTAATTATCCCCACTTGGATGTGGATGTTCCTCGAGCAACTTCTTATGGTGTGTATGTGTCTCAACTTATTCGTTTTTCAAAAGCTTGTACTCGAGTTGAGGACTTTAATATTCGTAATCTTTGCATAACTAATAAGCTACTCAGTCAGGGTCACCGTTACCATCAACTTCGTAAAACCTTTGAAAATTTTATTATCGTAACTCTGATCTTTATTCCAAATATAAAAGTAATTTAAAGACTCTTCTGCGACAAGGACTATCACAACCTGACTTCTATCATGGTGATGAGACTTATAAACTTCGTAAGATTCTTGGTCATGATCATTTTCATACTATCTTTGTTAAACTTGTCAAACAGTTTATCAAAAGAGGTTATAACCCTATTATTTTGCAACGTACTGCATGCTTGGTGGTGGACCCTTTTACAGTTCGCCACTATGCTTTCCTCTTTATTTGTACGATGACCGGACAGGACAGGTTATGGACCCTATGATGACTCTTATCTAAAGCCCATTGGGACGGTGGCGTTTGATGTTTTACTATGATCTTTCTTGTCGTGCCCTTAATGGTTAAATCTCTTGTTGCTATGGCTTTTGCCAAGTCATTGAGTACCTTCATTGTGGCTCTATTGTTTTTTTGTATTATATTTACACGAGCATATTTGTGTTTTACTTATATTGCCTATTGATGTTGCCTTGTTGGTTAGAGATTAGATCATGGCGGGGATTTCTTTATTCACACTGTCCTGTTTTAATGGGATGACAGTAGGGTAAATGTGAGGTTCGGTGCGACCTATAACCGGTTACAACCCCCAGTGGCCTACATTGCCACTGACCTTTCCAAGGCGGTAGCCCTATTGTCAACCCTTTTGTGTTTGTGATGTCGTTTGCATTTATTATTACTTAGTATGGTGACGTTTACCTAAATCCTTATAGGACGGTAGTGTTTATGGTTTGTCTTTAATCTTGTCTTGTCGTACCCTTAACGGTTTGTTCTCGTGTTGCTCTGGCCTCTGCCAAATCATTGAGTACATACTTTGGGGCTTTCTAGGCTTTTTTATATTATATATACATGAGCATGTATGTGTTTTACTTACCAATCAATATTACTTAGTACTGGTCCTTTGGTATTATCAAGGCAATATATGCGACTTTAAAGTAGAATATCGCTTAAATCGGTGCTAGGAGGTAGGCGAGGTGTGGCACTCCACATTACCACTCATGAACAGACTCAATAAAACCGAGTCTGCTACTTTCTCTTGTTTGTGTTTCTTGTTCCAGGGGATCCCCTTTTCGGTATTTATTAACCGGAATCATTGTTCGTTTAATAATTTGTTACTAATGAAAACTGTGTGCTATTTACAAACACTAAATACATATCAATTAAGCAAATTAATGAAGTGCCTATGTAATAAACAAGACATGGTGTGCATCTGACAAAACCTGCTTTTCTGTTAATGTTCTATGAGTGTGTTTTTTTTAAACGCTATTTTATTCACAATTTATACAGTTTGTATTATATAGACATACAATTATTTAATAGTTTACAGCGAACTAGGATCCAGATGAAAGCAAAACGCTTGTATATATCTGTCTCCTTTATCATGGCACACAAAAAGTTTACATTATTCGTGATAGCATAGTACATGAAATCAAATGGCTAGTTAAGTGTTTAATACATAATTACAAGAAATATAGAAATGTAAGTTGAGAGAGAGAGAAAGAGAGAGAGAGAGGGGGGAGAGAGCCTGTGTGTGTGCGACGTTCCTCAGCAAACATATAGGCCCTTATCCCCATGCTAATGTATTGTTATAGCAGCAGATTCAGCTTGTAGGGAGCATGATAGCAATTTTTCAGATTGGCATACTGTTTAGCAAATAATTTAATAGTTGAGTTAATGTTTTCAACAATGCCATTACAATAAACAAGAAATAACAGTCGTCCAAGTATAAGTGTTATAAGTTTAAATTAGCTATCACGCCAATAACAACAAAATTGTTAACATATTTACACACCGTTTCAAAACCTACTGACAACGAGGTCGTATACAACTTACATGTTTTCAGAATCCAAACCCTATATATAGACACACTATAAATGGCTTTAATCAGCCAGGCCAACCCCCAAACCTGGATCCTGGAATCAGGAGTCACCAACTCATAATTCATTTTACGCATATTGAAGTACGGTATTTTAAGAACTAATCTGCACATATAAATTATAATGTGACCTTAACACTTGGATAGAGTTTTGATAAACGTGTTTCTAATGTAATTTTGCCGTTATTTTGTGGGATAATTTATTCAATCAAACTCGGATAAGACGCAACAATGTACAGAACATACGGTTATCCTACACCTATACCGATGACCTGAACCTATAGTTATGACATAGATAGCGGAGGCATTGAATTGATAAGTCTGGTAATGTTTGGTAAAATTGTGTCCAGCGTACGAGTGATCGATAAACTCCATTAGCAAATTGTTTTCTATAATTGTTGTTGAGCCACCATACACATTATCGGCATGTACTCTCCGTTAAGTAATTATGACTTTCGTTACTATGCCTCTTGGTGCATAAGGACTTTCACAATTCTCTAACTGGTGTCAAATCTTTATTTATTATTTTATATATAATTCGTGTTCTTCATCTTTCTAAAATATGATAATGCCTTTTTAAACGTAGTCTGTGTTGTGTTTGCATTGAGCATTAACAATGTTCGGCTAACGGGAGAATTGTGTTCAAAATAACATTAAATCTCATAATTCCAAATAGAATGATTGTCGTTAACACAAATTGTTTAGACGATCAATTCCAGAACATATTTTGGATAGTTAATATGAACTATTACAAGAACTGAGTAATATAAGGAGCAACGCCTCTAACGACTTAAGCGGTCTTCCACTTTAAAGACACAACGATTGAGCTCAAACATCACAAAGGGCCATATAATATCACTTGGTAGTGTAATTAAACCATGATATATGTGTCATGTTGCACTAGTATAATACATATGCAAATGCCAAATCATCGTTCAGTCTTTTCCGTTCAGCTCTGTGTGCATCGGGATTACTTCCTCGATTTCCTTAACGGCTTAAAATATAGGATTACTGAAATTGACAAGGTAATTCCGTTGTACGGTGTCGTACGGAGAAGACCGGGTCAACATACGACATCATTATACAAACATACGACGTCATCATACAACTACGTTATGCAGGCAGCGCTAGTAAAGAATGTCCCTTAAATGTTCCTTATTAGGCTTTTCTTGGAGTTATGTGACAAATAGAATCTCATATTCGTGCCTATTTAAAATTGAATTTAGTAAACTCGCTGAATAAAATTGATGCTCACCACAAGCTGGCATCATATAAATTTATCAAACTTGTTCAATACTGTCAAATTGAATATAAAACATGCACTCACAAAGGATCCACTGAAAGGCTTAAACCGGTTCAAGTGCACCTAGCTTACACTTGTCGTACCGTATTGTAATTGACATCAAATTGGAGACTGAGGGTAAACACAGGAAACCCTGCAAATAATTTACCTAACAGACTTGGCAGCATTAATAGCCATGTGGATAAAACGGGATATAAACCCATTCTGTGAAAACAGTATGGCTAATTGGTAACTTTTAGAGATACCATATAACTACTTATAAATCACTGCCAAAAGTCAGTCTACACAGCTTTATAATGCGGGCAAGTGCTTCTATACACTTGAATAAACGCAGTACAAAAACAAGATTATGACACCATCCTGTTTTCTTGCATTCTTTCGATACAATTAATGTACGAGTATGCATGTATTTGTTCAACAAATCATCAACAGTATCATCATCATCAATATAGTAGTCATTCCCGTCATTATCTTGATTTTCATTACCGTCATCACCTTCATTATCATCACCATCGTCATCATCATCATAATCATCGTTACATTCATACTTATCACAATCATACATTCGCCGTTATCCATCATCATTATCAGTATTATCAGTGGCAGATGTATGTACCATCGTCATCAGCAGTAGAACAAACAGCACCAGCAATAATAGCGGCATAATCCATATAGAATGTACCCATAAGTTGTGTTTTTTCAAGTTACTTTTGAAACAATATATACTTCAATCGCTCACCTGGGTGGAAATGCTAAAGCCAACCCAGACGACTATCCATTCAAAGCAAAATACTATATGTCGTTCTCAATATTCAATAATTTATTAGTGATACAGGCCACCGGCCAAAACACATAACATGTATACAATATATTTATCATAAATTTACACGTGGTTTGGTTGTTATGCATAAATGTACAATTAACTTACAATACTATCAATACAATACTATTAGTATTATATAACAGTACACACTAATCATGAATAAATTCACTTCGTTTAACGAAAGCATAGTAAAGAAACATAGCTATATGTTTTATAACACTTTCATTTTTACATCTACGCTTATATAAGAAGAAAGATAAAAATATCGGACAGGGAAAGCAGCATTCAAGGACGACAGTCAACCACAAAACACAAAAACAAACATGCAAACAGACAAACGAGAAGGCAAAAGTAATTTAAAAAATGCAAACGACATCACAAACACAAAAGGGTTGACAATAGGGCTACCGCCTTGGAACGGTCAGTGGCAAAGTAGGCCACTGGGGGTTTAAACCGTTTCTAGGGTGCACCAAACCTCACACTTACCCTACTGTCATCCCATTAAAACAGGACAGTGTAAATAAAGAAATCCCCGCCATGATCTAACCCTGATCTAATTGTAAAATATAGAAGTAGATTAAGAACACTTCTGCGACAAAGAGTGTCATAACCTGACTTCTATGGAGATGTAATGTATAAGCTTCGTAAGATACTTGGTCATAATAACTTTCATGCAACCTTCTTTAAAATGTTTATCAAAAGAGGTTATGACCCTATCATTTTGTATCGTACTGCATGTTTAGTTGTTGCCCTATTTACAGTTTGCCACTATGCTTTCATTTTTGATTGTGCGATGACGCGACAGATTGTGGACCCTATGATGACGTTTACCTAAATCCTTATAGGACGGTAGCGTTTGTGGTTTGTCTTTAATCGTGTCTTGTCGTACCCTAAACAGTTTGTTCTCGTGTTGCTCTGGCTTCTGCCAAGTCATTGAGTACATACTTTGGGGCTTTCTAGGCTTTTTTATATTATATATACATGAGCATGTATGTGTTTTACTTACCAATCAGTATTACTTAGTACTGGTCCTTTGATATTATCAAGGCCAATATATGCGACTTTAAAGTAGAATATCGCTAAAGTCGATGCTAGGAGATAGGCGAGGTGTGGCACTCCACATTACCACGCATGAACAGACTCAATAAAATCGAGTCTGCTACTTTCTCTTGTTTGTGTTTCTTGTTCCAGGGGATCCCCTTTTCGGTATTTATTAACCGGAATCAATGTTCGTTTAATAATTTGTTACTAATGAAAACTGTGTGCTATTTACAAACACTAAATACATATTAACTTGCTTAAAGTAAAAAGTAATTTAAAAAATGCAAACGACATCACAAACACAAAAGGGTTGACAATAGGGCTACCGCCTTGGAACGGTCAGTGGCAACAAAGGCCACTATGGGTTTAAACCGGTTCTAGGGTGCACCAAACCTCACACTTACCCTACTGTAATCCCATTAAAGCAGGACAGTGTAAATAAAGAAATCCCCGCCAAGTCACGATGGCAAACAATGATACATATTCAAAGTCAAATTGTCTGTAATATGTTGGTCTATATTACTAACTAACCAGAAGCTGTAGCACCGTCTTAAGCGATATTCTACTTTATAGCCACAAAGATTGGGCTTAGTGATCCAAAAGGACCAGTAAGTAATAACACTACTGATTTTAGTAGGGGCGACTTCTCACGGCCATCACACAGCATTAAACAAACGCTAGTGTAAATGTCAATAAATACTGAAAAGGGGATCACTTGGAAGCAACAAACACAAACAAGAGATAAAGTAGCAGACTCGATTTTACTGAGTCTGTTCATGAGAGGAAATGTAAAGTGCAACACCTCTCGCGCCACTGGTTTAAGCGATATTCTATTTTAAAGCCACAAAGATTGGGCTTGATGATCCCAAAGGACCAGTAAGTAATAACACTACTGATGTGCAGTCGGCGTGACATTTTTTGGCCGCCACACAGCACTAAATAAATGCTAGTGTGAATGTCAATAACTACTTAACAGGGGATCCAGTTTTTATTGTAAGACATGACATAAAATGAAATAAAACATGTGTTCATGAATAGTTTATTACGTCTCAAAGCATGATGACATCATATCAAACAGTTATGACAATAGGGCCAAGCATAAAAGTCCAATATGGCCACCAAATTCAAATAGGCCACCAAAAGTCCTGAAAATTCATCTACTGACTTTAGAGATGTATAATAAAACTAAATATCAATAAATATTGTCCAATTTAATGTAACCATCTTCACTATAATAGTTAAATTCAATATGTATACACTTGATGCTCAAAATGTAAATATAGATATAAAAATCGAACACGAAAAGCAGCATTTAAGGACGACAGTTAACCACAAACACACACAGAAATAAGGAACAAATTTAAAGATGAATAAAATGCCAACTAAGACATCACAAACACAACAGTAAGTCTGATAGTAAAACATTACAAACAATGTGATAAAAAGTATAATTCTTGATACCCCTTAGATTTTCCACATAAATTGCATATTAAATTTTGCAATCATTAATATTAATACTAGAATAGGTCAAAGCAAATTGTTTTACATATTACTAACTGATGGATACATTGCACCGATAATATAATTAAACATACGGTATAATAACAAAGAAAATGTACAACTCAACATTTTATTTAATTATATTCAAGCAGGTTTAAAGTCAAAATAACAAATTGAGCTGTAATTTTCATATTTGATACAAACTTTAAGATTGGCGTGGGCCTCTTTTCATAAATCTGGAGATGTCGTATGATGAAGTCATTATCAATTACTCTGTTTTTGTTGTGTACTGTATTGTGTGTTGGTGGTGATACTAATATCAACATTTCAAAAGAAGCTAACAATAAAACAACTTCTGTATCAAATGGACAATCACAGCATTTTATTGACTCAGACAAATGTGTTCTGTGTCAGCAGGACACAAACGAGCGCCTGCAATGAAGAGATCATACATAGATACTGGGAGGGGATATGAAATTATGGCAGATAACTTAATTAAATTTAATGAACTCGGGCAGTCACCCATCCCATCAGTGAGACACATTTGCAAGAGGGGTATGATTTGAAAGAGACATTCAACACTCGGAAAGCAAAGTGGCACACAAAATGCCAGGATAATTCAACATAACTAAACTTCAACGTGTAGAAATAAGAAAGCATGAAAAGGCTGAATCATTTGAAAAATAAGGTAATCCCTAGAAAAGAAGTGAGGCCTCTATAGCCCAGTGGTAGAGCACTGGGCCCACAAGCGTAAGGTCGTGGGTTCAAACCCCGCCGGATGCTGGTCTCTCCATTATCATCTTTCATTTATTCATTGCTTATCATTCATTACCATTCGGCATAAATCCACCTTCTCGGCCCTCAAATTTGATTCATGAGTAGTTAGTACCTCACTGCTGTCTTGTGACGATGTTAGGCCGACGTTCACTGAAAGAAGGGAAGCTGTAGACAGAAATTCGTTGGTTCTTCGTATGGCGCGTCTAAAGTATGCAGTGGCCAGTAGCCTAGTAGTGGCATAGTAGCTTGAATGGATTACCATGGAGTACTAGGGGGAGGCTGTTTCACAGCAATAGACAATAACAGAAGACATATCAGCAATGTCCCAGAAACAGTACAATCCGAAGGAAAAAAGAGAAAAATCAGGTGAACTGCGGGTGAACAGCGAGAGTCGTCGCAGAAACGGAATACACAGCGAGGCTTCAGCAGAAAGTATGTCAGAACAGATCACCGTCTAGTAGGAGGGACAACAGCAGAGCTGGCGGAAGACGGAGTGAGGGGAGGCGAAAGAAAGGAGCAGATATAAGGGGTTGAGAAGGTGGGCCAAAAAAAAAAAAAAAAAAAAACAGGTACAAGAAGAAGTTTTGGTGAGAAAACAGTTGCATTTCATGACAAATGCTTTTTTTGTAATGAAGCTACCAGGGACCTGTATTAATACTTAACGTTTGGAATGGGAAACTGTGCTCAAATACTACAAGATAAACTATTACTCACAAAATTAAGTGCAAGAGATCTAATGTCTCAATAATCTGTCTATCATGCAAAATGCCTTGCATCATTATATAAAAATGATAGTCCAAAGTTAAGAAAGCAGGGAAAACGCTGTAGTCTCTGTTTTAAGCTCTCTGACCTTGCTAGGCTATACACAGAGCGACTGCAGCAGATTGAGCCGATATGCCAACACGTATACACTCTATTAGGTTAAAAAATAGAATCCCTGCATATTTCGAAAACATAAGAGTAGGGAGGGATGTTCTATTAGCTTTCAGTGAAGATATTGGGCGAGCATTAAAGCACTGATTATGACAGTGAAGCAATTATACTTGCAAAAGCTGCTAACATTATTCGAAGAGACGTGTTCAAAATTCCTAAAACAACCTTCATTGGGACTTTTGATAAGGATTGCCAACAGGAATTTGTTCCCCAGTCTCTGAAAGAGTTTAACAAAGGCAATTTTGTGATGCAGAAAACCCAGAGGGACTTTTCATCAATTGCAATCAATTGCAATTGACCATGAGCAGAACAACAAATGTGTCAACGATGAGGGAGAGCAGTGGGCCTAATAGAAAATACAACTCAGTTGTTTCGGTGGATGGTTTCCGGACCAGAAGTTTCAAGGGTTATAAGTACATTTGAATTGTCACAGGATCGTATTAAGAATATTCAATGTACGGAACCAAATAAACATCGCCACGAACATCAGAAAGGATTTCAATCTACTTTTGCAAAGTTAAATGTCTATGTGCAGTTGTAGAGGAAATGGACAATCCTTTTAACATGCTGGTATTAGTCACTAGACACTAGGCTTAAAGAGAAAACTGTTTCGTTATATGAGTTAATAAAGAAGAACAAGTTTCCTTTCTTTAGTTGTCCAGTGAGCCAACGAAAAGCAGGCATTCAATTCGCTAAAGAAGAACTATTCATTATTTCCCCAAATCACCCTAGAACCGGTTTAAACCCCCAGTGGCCTACTTTGCCACAGACCGTTCCAAAATGATATATAGGGTCCTATAGAAACCACAGCGTCCGAACGCAATGGCATCGTAGGCACTTGAAACTACAATGACAGAGACAAAAGACAACAGAAAGGGTGGTGAAGACGGGGTTACCGAATTGGAACGGTCAGTAGGCAATAAGGCCTACTGGTTAGCTTGAATCGATTTTATATGCGCACAATCCTCGCTATTATCCTGTCTTCAGCGCCCAATAAGACAAGACAGTGTAAACAAAACTACATCCCATCAAACGGAAATCTCTAACAATAAAGTCCACATCCAGGGAAACCAACTAAAGATATACATACAAAATAATAAACATCTCAGGATGGATTATTACTTTTGCCTTCTTCTTTGTCTGTTTGCGTGTTTGTTTCTGTGTTGTGTGGTTGACTGTCCTCCTTGAATGCTACTTTACCTGTCCGATCTTTTTATATTTCTATGTTTCCTGTCAAGTTCGTGATGGTGATATTGATGAACTTTATCGCCATGAAAACCGAAACTACTCCACGTCTCTCTCTATCTTTGGAAAGTTGCGATCTGGAACAAAATCAGAGTTGGTAACATGACTTGAGAACCACTTCGATGCACCGTATGAGGCCCCTGATATTCATACTGTTCTTTTACATGGTGCAGCTATAGTTAACATGTTGACATCCGGAGCAGCCAAGACATTTGCCAAAAAAAAATGTATGATAATGGACCTTTGGAAACGGCCGAGCAGACTACTCCAAGCAGGTATTTACTCCCTTAATCTAAAAACAACTACAACATACAGGCAGAGTAGATATTGTCTGGGATCGTATATCACGGATAGCCTTAAAGCAATGACACATAGTAAACGTGGTAACGGTGTACCTAGAAGAGTACAGCCAGATTCAAATGGAAATCATTCCTTTGAGTTGATGAAAATAAGGTCGAACTGTTTAGCTACCTAGCTACTGAATCTGTGGCAATTGATAGACAAATAGTGTCAATCAAGGACAAAGATGTAACCTCAATCCACCGAGAGAATGTATAAGTGATCTTTCGGCACGCACACATGAAAAGGGAGATACTAGTTTACTGTTGAAAGACATTGGTAAACAAAACTACACACGAATGATGATCTAAACGAACTTTTGTTACTGATGTCCATGTGTTGTCAATTGCTCTCTAACGTGAGTTTTATGGTAATGAATTGTGGATTGTATTTGACACTGGAAAGCATTTGAGTTTCATGGCTGCACATGGCATATCCGAATCCCTAGGTACAGACGAATCGAAATCATTTTCAGGTATGCATTCTTTTACAGGATTTGATCAAATTTTTGTGGGAAAGGAAAACGTCTGCATGGGAAGTAAGCAACAGTTATCAAGATGGCTCTGGACCTTTTCATGTATTGGACTGTACTCCTTCACTGAAAGAGTCGGAAGAGAAGATGCCGATTCTGGAACGCTTTATATTGCGTTTGTACGACAGGACAAGCACGCGTGAAACATCAGATGAGGTACGAAAAGATCTCTTCACAAAGAAAGGAAGATCAATCGATGTATTACCACCAACATCTGCTGCTTTATTTCAAAACACTAAGAGAGTACCATACCAGGCTGAAACAGGATATTGTTGGGGTCAGTCCTTAGAATCAAGTACTGTTTTATCATGCCCAAGTCTTTGGGCTGGCAGAGAACCCAAGACCAGATCTGGGAACCATTGTGAACAGTACTTCCTGAAGATACTAAAACTTGCCAAGAACTACTAAGATGAGGGTGTCCAACATAAAAAGGATGCAGAGGCGGCAATAAGACACTATGTACAGCACTATGTAGGTGTGATGGTGATTGTGAGAGAGACAACGATTAGCTTTTCATGAACACAGACAAGATATCGTGAAACAATTTACACATTTTTTAAGTAGATTACATGTATTATCGAACGTACGATGATAATCATCCTAGTTACATGTTCTGTAAAGCTGTAACAAGACCACTTCTGACTATTCAAATAAGTTATAATTGCATGGAATTATTTGAATATTAGTTCTCATAAGGTGTTTAACTTTGAAAAGTAGAATATGTGCAGATTTGTTTTGAAACATTATGTAATGAAGAAATACTTTCTTTTTCTAGTCGTTGTTTTAACACTTTAAATCAATACATTATGGACCCTCATACTATATAAATGGTGAGACTTTGACCTTTCCTTTCTGATTGTAAAGGCCAATAGAACTTGCATTGAAATAAAGCTTTTGTCAAATTTTAAAACTTTAAACTGTGTTTCACTGGTTTTTGTGCTTTTGACACCTTAATAATATTACTTTGCGAAATCTTACACCTCACTCCACTAAAACATGAACATTTGAGTTACAATTACAATACTAATCTTGGATTTGGCGGTCATCTTGGATTTATTTCGTTTTGCCCTATAGCCAAAACATTTTAGTATGTAAAACTCTACCAGTGAGTCACGTTTCATGCTTTTAGGTCAGATACCACTATTGATTTGGGGCTTCTGATTGGTTGAAAAAAGTATAGGGTCTATTAGGGCATATAGTCAGATTGTAAGGTAGATTCTGATTGGATTAAATTTCCCAAATCATAACAAATCCCCATAAAACATCAAAATATTATGTTTCCATCATAAAACATGTTGATTTAAGATATTTTGACTGAAATTTGCATTTTTATGGATACAATTTTACTGAGAGTATATTTGCAAAAAGTAAAATTTCTTTACTGCCATTCTGGGGGTGGCCACCTTCAGTGAACTATTAGAGGCTGAAAGCATCAGATTATCCCCAATTTGCTGGTCATGTTTGAGTGTCTCTAAGATAGTTCTTTAAAAAACGTTAGGTTTTATTATCCATTCCGATATAGGAATAGGGGTTGTAGGCCAAAAGGCTATAATGGAGGCCTATGGGAAATGCAATAGTGGTATATGTCCTTTAATCCAAAGTGCACAATGTTTTCACGAAGGAGCTGTACTATTAATGTTCCGCACTCGCGAAAACAATTTAAATACAATATTATTTTACTGACTTCTCAGTGAAATGAAATATACTATTCACACAGAAACCACTACGGTCGACTAATGATCTACAACCATGACTAGTACGTGCTGTTGTTGTTAAGAAGCAATATGTGAGATAGAATACAGCGATTTACTGACAGAGCTCATCAATGCTATTTTCATCGCAATCTTATCATGTCTGTCATTGTATGAAGTTTCGACGAAATGTCAATCTTCTAGGGGATTCAGCTGCATATATGATTACAATTTTTTCAGTTGTGTTGGTGAATGTTTGTTTAGTGCAGTGAGGCGGCAGTAAAATGTCCCCAAGCGCTTCAAATCAGTAAAGTTTCTATTTACGGATCCTTTGGGATCAACGAGTCCAATCATTATGAATACTGCGTAAGCCGGTGCTATGTGCAGGAAGAGGTTTTTCATGTTAAATGTTGCCTTGTTTGCTAGAGATATATAACCTGGCGGGTATATCGTTATTTACCTGTACTGTTTATAAGGATGATAGTAGGGTAAGAGTGAGGTTTGGTGCACACTAGAACCTGGTTTAAACACCCAGAGGCGTTATTGCCGCTGACCGTTCCAAGGCGGTAGCCCTATTGTCCACCCTTTGTGTTTGTGATGTCTTATCTTGCCTTTTATTCATCTGTAATAAAGTTGTTCTTTGTTTCTCTGTGTGTTGTGGTTGAACGCTACTTTAACTGTTCGATTTTATATCAGTTTTTATATTACCTCTCATGAACAGACTCAATCAAACCGAGACTGCAATATATCGTATGCATCGTGTTCGGCCGTTTCCAAAAGTCCACTCTCATACTCATTCAGAAGGACCTCCTTTTTGTATTGAAGGACATTCTTCATACTACCGTGCAGTGTGGGGTTACATACAGGTTCTCCCCGCACTAGCAATCAGTAGTTTGTGGTTATTAACTGAACCCTTTGGATCATCGAGCAACATCACTATATCTATAAAGCAGAATAATGCATAAGTCGATGCTAGAGGCTTAGAAGTGTTGCATTTACATTAACTCTCATTAACAGACTCAAAACAAAAGATACCACTATTTTATTTACTTGTTTGTGTTCGTTTATTTCATTTACTGTCATCCATTTGTTCGTTCACTTAGTGCAGTGCGGCAGTCGTAATATGTCATCAGTATCGTTGTTTATTGATCATTTAGGATCATCGAGCCCATTCACAATGGCTTTAAAGTCGAATGCCGCTTAAGCTAGGGATCGTGATAGTTGTTGCATCTTTTGTTACATCTCATAAACAGTAGGAATGCATTATGCTATTTTCTTTAATTGTCTATGTGTGTTTCGTTCGTAGTATTACCTTAACTGTAGTTATTTAAATTCGACTTATGGTTTATTCTCTTGTTGCTCTGGCTTCTGCCAAGTCATTAAGTACCTTTATTGTGGCTTTCTAGGCTATTGTTTTTTGTATTATATTTACACGAGCATATTTGTATTTTACTTATATTGCCTATTGATGCTGCCTTGTTGGTTAGAGATTAGATCATGGCGGGGATTTCTTTATTTAGACTGTCCTGTTTTAATGGGATGACAGTAGGGTCAGTGAGAGGTTTGGTGCACCCTAGAACCGGTTTAAACCCCCAGTGGCCTTTGTTGCCAGTGACCGTTCCAAGGCGGTAGCCCTATTGTCAACCCTTTTGTGTTTGTGATGTCGTTTGCATTTGTTATTACTTTTGCCTTCTCGTTTGTCTGTTTGCGTGTTTGTTTTTGTGTTTTGTGGTTGACTGTCGTCCTTGAATGCTGCTTTCCTTGTCCGATATCTTTATCTTTCTTAGTGCGTCAAAAAAAATAATCGTTATGTGATCGGAAACGTTTTGTCTTTTGAGATATAACTGCATTATTTTCAACTATATGTCTATAGTACACACCCATCAGGTTTTAAAAATTAACCTTAATAAAATGCCTAACTCTACAACAGAGAGTTAGAAATTGAGACAACGGATGGACCAGAATACAAACTGTTTGGTATATGATTGTTTGTTATTAAAATGTTCATGATCTATCTGTTCCTGGCATAACGTATAGCTCGACAGTTTATTTCAAACACTTTTCCCAAAACTCAGACAGTAAATATAGTGTAACTGTCATGCAAATTTCATCAAGATGGTGTTGCACCGTATTGGATTTAATCCTGACGTGTTTAGTTATTATGTGTGCATATATCTCTGGTGCCATTATTTCATTTTATCATGCTGATATGCACTTTTCTGCCTATTAAAGGGGTGACCTATTAAATTTTGCTTTATTAGGCAAATTGACAAATAGAGAAAATCAATGCGAAATCCCTCGGAGTTTATTGTAGGTAACGTTATCTGACGTCATGCACGTAAAGTTGCCTGACGTCATAAAAAAAACAAAAAACAACAACATGGCGGCGTCCTCGATAAGCGTAACATTCTGAGAAATAGGTAATAATAGTAATTCATACAAAAAATGTGGATAATCTACATGATGAATAGAATGTTATGTCAGTGCCTTTTACTATCAAGTTTATTAGGCTCTGCACGAAAACGAAGAATGGCTCGGCAGAGCCTCGCCATTCTTCGTTTTCTAAGCCTCGCCTAATAAACTTGATAGTAAAAGGCACTGACATAATATTCTCTATGTCATTGTCTTTCATTTTTCGTAAATCACCCGCTAATACATTATCCTCGTATGTACAAAAGATGTTTTAACTATCTTTTGATATGTTTAGGTGTCATTGTTTGATTTACCTTTAAACACCTTTCTATAGTGAAAAGTTGTATATAGTTGTGTATATCCGTTGTTATGTGTATTTGGTTAACTGTCCATGCGACTGTCTTCATATTGACTCGTTGCGTTATTGACTACATGTATAAAATCGCAAAACCAAACTTAATCAAAGTACTGAAAGTACTGAGAATGCAGTGTTTGATAGGAAATTTAAAGACTGTATGAATATTTGCACAATTGCTGGACATTTAAAATGTCATAAATTCGACATAGTTTTAGCCAAATTGGCGATCTTGGGTGACCTACAAAAATCTTAGAGAGTCGATCCATTCCAAATATATAATATTGTGATCAGTTGTCATTAAACTGTTTCAAAGCTAGACTAGAATATTATTTTATGAACTTGCTGATGGATAGACAGTGTGTATGGCCAAGATGTCACTCAAGATGACCTCTATGTCTAAAGTTATGTCATTTACAGAGTGGCGTGTATTAAGTAATCTTCCGGGAACTTTACTGGCTTGAATAGTCTAAGGCCTACTGGTAAAGAACTTTTTAAAAAATCAAAGGCTATATAACTCTGATGTGTCTAGTCTGATGCTACTGGTTTTAAACTATCCCTATGACTGTCCCACACATTGAAACTAAACTTTACTGTAGTATTTACTAAAAAATAAAAATACAAATGTATAGGTGGAAGAAAGAATTGAAATTGACTATAAGTAAATACAAGGGTAAAAGTGGCCATAATTTGATAAAACAACAACACGAAACAGAACAGAACCTAGCTGGACGAAGTACGTTAAAATGCCACAGCCATGTGCAGTTTCATGATTTAATCGATTTCGAAATACATGTTAACAAACAAAACATTAAATCTTTGTGTAAGTACATTGCCCGAATTCACCAAACGTTACTGAGAAAATGAATAGACTCCATAATATATTTTTGAAAATGGACATAAAAACATCTTTTAAAATATGCATGCAAATAAAAATAAACATCAAACAAAATGCAACCCGGTTTAAACATTTGTCATTATGAATACAGACTCAGGTAATCTGGAGCTTGAGACTTGTTATTAATGAATAATGATAATCTGGAGCTTGATACATGTTATTAATGAATAATGATAATCTGGAGCTTGAGACTTGTTATTAATGAATAATGATAATCTGGAGCTTGAGACTTGTTATTAATGAATAATGATAATCTGGAGCTTGAGACTTGTTATTAATGAATAATGATAATCTGGAGCTTGATACATGTTATTAATGAATAATGATAATCTGGAGCTTGAGACTTGTTATTAATGAATAATGATAATCTGGAGCTTGAGACTTGTTATTAATGAATAATGATAATCTGGAGCTTGATACATGTTATGAATGAAAATTCAGATAATCTGGAGCTTGATACATGTTATGAATGAAAATTCAGATAATCTGGAGCTTGATACATGTTATGAATGAAAATTCAGATAATCTGGAGCTTGATACATGTTATGAATGAAAATTCAGATAATCTGGAGCTTGACATTTGTTATGAATGAATAGATTTTGATCATAACCTGATCAAAGACGGGCTATACAAAAAGTTGACGTCACAATGGTCAGTGATGTGGCCATTTTGGATGGCGTCATGTTGTTAAAACTGTCAGCGTATACCTGAGATAGACACTGATTGATTTTATAGTAAAACAACTTAACAAAAGCGATCAGTGAAAAATGTTTTTTAATAACATTGTGACGTCATTGATGTCTAGACGGCATTACGTAGAGACACGTGTTAACGGTCTTGCACAACTAGACTCTGAACTCTACAATCTACGAAAGCTTTGATCAAATCAAATATTAAATACAAAATATATAACAATAACAAAATGTCTATGTATACTATATTCCAACAGAATAATAATCCAGTTGTGTCTAATGTCTATTAGTAAACATGTTTCTTTATTTCATCATATCATTAATAATAACTGACATCGTGAATCACTAAAACCCTTTTGAATTAGTTGCTATATACAAGTATACGTAATATATATATTGAAACAACTCAAAATATATTGAAACAACTCTTCCCCCGGAAATCTCGTTTATGATGAGAAAACACCTTGCAAAACTCGCTTTAAAAACAAATCGCCCACAACTCATACATAATGAGATTTTCGTAGAGTTTCTCACCTGTTTATTTGCATTTTAGTTGTTTTCAGCATCTAATACGTTCGTCTAGCATAGATCAGCCTGCATACTCGATTTATGAGAAAATGCAGGTTATCCGCCAGATGGCGATGAGGAGTCGCCTAAAGCAATGACTGTGAATGCAAGTTGATAAATCAACCTAGCATTCAAAAACGGGTGATCACATTATATTTCAAACATGTATTATATTCTCAGCCATATTGTACCTTGGAGAAAAAGGTGTTAACGATGGTATTGTATTATGTCTGCGAAAAACGAATGAAAGAGAGAACGGCTATATCAATATAAATTATCTTTAAAACAACCCTAAAAGCATTTAAAATCTCCAGAAAGTAATGGTAATTGTTACTACTGTATGTGGGTTGTACGGGACCGTATTGCGTTTTGTGTTAATCGCTTGACGTCTACTTTTGACAGAGGATGGGATTTTCAATGGAGAATGTGGCATCTACTAATTGATTACTTCTCACTTTCTGAAATCACATTTATTAACGATGTGATAGAAATGGAAGTATTCACACTTTATACGGCAATATCTCTTAGTGATTAGCCATATAAATATTGCAAACACACGCTTACATTTCAAGGATTGCGTGCAGGGATACTATATTGATAACATGAATAATTAAAATGTATGCACTAATGATATACTACAACCCTAAGGAAGGATGTGACGCAAATCCATCAGTGCGACATTTTATGCTTGTACATAACAGCGCCGTTGGGTAGTACGGCTTGTCTTCTAATTGTTTATGAATTATTTCTGACAGTGTAATAAAACAAGACCATATGTGCTCGAAATTCGTGTACGATGTAACATAGCAAAAGTAGATGTACAAATTGAACAGAAAAATAGCATTCAAGGACGACAGTCAACCACAAACATACCAAGAAACAAAGAACGAATGAAAAGCAAGATAAGACATCACAAACACTGACAATAGGGCTACCGCCTTGAAACGGTCAGTGTCAAAAACGCCTCTGGGGGTTTAAACCAGGTTCTAGGTTGCACAAAACCTCATTCTTAGCCTATTTTCATCCCAAAAAAGGGACAGTGTAAATAATGATATCCCCGCCAGGTTATGATCTCTAACAAGCATTAGTAGGCAATAAAGGTAAAACACATAAATGATCATGAATATATAACATAAACAAACAAAAGCCTAGAAATAAGTACAAACATCGAACAGAAGATGCAGCTTTCACAGTTAACTCAAAAACAGGCAAAAAGACATGAATGACAATGTTAAGAAGGAAAAAAGGCATATGACTTCACAAACACAAAAAGGGCTGACAATAGGGCTACCGCCTTTGAACGGTCAGTGGCAAAAAAGGCCGCTGGGGGTTTTAAACCATGTTCTAGTGTGAACCAAACCTCACACTTACCCTACTGATAACCTAATAAAACGGGATATGTTGTGCCTCTAGCTTGAATTCTCCAAATATGTTCATCAGTATTTATTTACATATAACTTGTCGTCAGTAGATTTAGAATGGTGTACATATTTTGTAAAATTTGGTTGTTGTTGGCGGGATAGGACTTTAAATACAACATTATTGGACTCACTTCTAAATGTGTTATTCACAAAAATAACCAATGTCTTTATTTGTCACTGCCATGGTGTATATTCCGATTGCGTGCTGTGTTTGTTGTGACAATACATGCGATATATTACAACGATTTACTGTCTGGTAATAACAGTACAATACAGCACTTTTATGTGAATAATGATGATGGAAAGATTCATCCGTTTTTTGAAAACACTTCAAGTATTACATTAACATTAACACTGCGGTGTATATATATATAAATGATACGTATATTGCCTATAAATGCTGCGTTGTTTGTTAGAGAATATAGCATCTCTCCCATTGTTTTGGGATTTAAACCTCACACTTACCCTATTGTCAAAATGGCTTTGTAAATATGATCTCCACTCTTTTTATAAAGTAATGTTTCTAGGTATCTGGGTATTAAAGTTGTAGGAGCACATCTGGTGCCCATGATGCTGCCTTTAACCTGTTTGTATTGAGACCCTTTAAAATAAAATGTGTTGTTGTTACGGGATATCTGTGTTTACACCGTATTGTTTCATTGGGATGAACAGCTGTAAGAGTGATGTTTGGTGCACCCTTGAAGCGAAATTATTTTGTCATTGACCGTAACAAGGCGGTAGTCCTAATGTGTGTTTGTGATGTCTTACCTTGCTTTTTATTATAAACTTTACAGTGAAATAGTGTAAAATAAACTATTATGATTAATAGTGATGAAAATAAAATCACTATTGAAGATAAATCGGATTCAATTTTCATTACCAAAATAATGTGAAAGAGGAACTCAGTAATTTATAATACTATCTGACATGTAGGTGATGCCATCAAGTATAGTGCCATTACATGCTGATCACTTTTAGTATATATCATTGCACTGAAGATTAACATTTTCTGGGAGCATGTACCGCATTGAGTTAATGATGTTTGGCTTCTTATACTTGGGTAATATTAACAATCACAGAACAAGAGGATACCGTCTGGCGGAAATTTCCTTATTTACACATCCCGTTTAAAGATGAATGGCCACCCTTTCTGTAGTATTATCTATTAGAAAAACATACGAACATTTCTCAGGGAGATCTTCTATTGAAAACCCCTACTATGTTGTATGCAAATGTAAGTATTATTTGCATGACGTATATACTACTTTTACCACTGCGTGACTGCACGGGGGAAATGAGGTAAATCTGAATTGTATAGCTGCACAACTATTGCCAGATAATCTGATAATTAATAAATACATTTACTTGAGGATTAATTTTCCTGTTCAAAGTTGTCTACGTCATCAAATAAAATCTTATTCTCGCTTTTCACAGATATTGCAATGTGTGAATTGTAAATATCGATTGTTGTGTATTGATTTCGATTTAAATAAACATAAACTTGTTCATGAAATAAAACATGGCCGGAAAACGTTAATATAGGTGACGGACCGTAGGTAATGATTGGTGTTTGGTACACCAGTTTGTCACTGACCGTTCCAAGGCGGTTCACCTACCATGCCTATTGTCAGTTTGTGTGTAGTGTCACGTACTTTCACGTATGTACGTACGTGCCTGTAATTTGTTCTAACTGCGTGTTTGTCATTGTCTACACTACTGTTCGACTATTGTATCTATTTTCATTACACATATACATGTATAAATGAGTGATTCATAACCCAAGGAATTGGATAAATAAAAACGCCCAATCACTGTCAAGCGAGTTGATCTTATTCAAACTAGATCGACCTAACAAAGCTAACCAGTCCGTTTATGTTGCCTTTTTCCTTATCTAAATCTCATTATTGAACAGAAAAATAATAAGCAAATCTAGTAAATTATATCTCTCTCTATGATAATTGGAGGGATTTATCCAACACTTAGGCGTGGATGTAACAACATACTTGTGCTAAATATTTTAACTCATTCGTTTGTCCACAGTAGACACAGTTTGTAGACAATTTGAGAGAAGGATTTGTGTAACCTTTACCATAATCTTCGCCAGATCTTTCTTTGTCAAACAGTATTATCGTAACTATCATTTACGGTTAAAGTAATTAGTAATTATTCTGCGACAAGGAAAGTAGGTATACCAGTCGAACAGGAAACAGGTCGAACAGGAATTGTGGCTTTCACAGTCAACCAAAATCATGCATTAAAACAAACATTAAATACAATGTTGATAAGCAAAGAATGTGACATCACAAACACAAATGGGTTACCAATAGGGCTACCGCTTTTGAACGGTCTGTGGCTAAAATGCCGCTGGAGATTTAACTAGGTTCTAGGGTGCACGAAATATCACTCATATTAAAATTGGCCAAAATGTCGATGAATACAAAACCTTCAACATGGTATAAGTAACATTTGTGTTTAAGGATGAAACTGGATCAGATTCTATGAAATTCATACAATCCCTGTGAAATGTAAAGATAACAATATCGATTGGATGCACGGGGAGAATTGTTACGGTGCAAACTACGATATTGCGAAATTAAAAAATTAAAAGTAGGTATAAAAATCGAACGTGAACCTGACCTCTTTGGTGATTTGATTTATCACCTTTATACGATCCTTGGTCATGTATATACACTATGTATATAAAATCTCTGACGAACTTTATCAAATTTAAAAAGGTTAAGACCGCATTAATTTCCAACGCATTGCACTTTTAGTAGCTGATCTAATATTAGGTTGCCGCTACGCTTCCCTCTATGTTTGTATCATGGCCAGATGGATTGAAAACCCTATAATGACGTCTACACAAATTCATGAAAGAATATAAAGTTTCATTTTTGTATTTAACCTTATCTTGTCTTGCCTTACCATATCACTTCATTATATTGTTGCTCTGGTCCTGCAAAGTTTTTGAGTACATTCATGCTGACAGTTTTAGTTTTTGTTTTAATATTCATATTTTAAATTACATGATAATTTCTGTGTTTTATTATATCGCCTACTAATGCTGCATAATTTGAGTATAAAACTTGGTGAGGATTCTTTATTTATGCTTTCCTGTTATAAAGTATGTGTATTACAATAGTGTAAGTGTAATGTGTAGCATCGAATCGAATTTTAAAACTAAACCGCTACCAACAGCCGTTTTCGCCAATGGCCATTCTAAACCGATTCCTCTAGTTCCAATCCCTTATGTATGTGAGGTTTACCAGTTAACTCTTCCATACATATATCTTTTATGAATGCATTTCTGTTGAAAACTACTATTTGTATTCGGCTTCAGAGTCCACATGTGAACATGTGTCAGCAAGACTTAACGAATAAGGTAAGTTGAGAATATGTGTATATATGGCAAGTGTGTAAACTTCATAGTGTAGTTAAAGATAATATAGCTGTACACAAAGCTAGTGGGTGTATACCTAATCCATCAGTAGGAGTTTTACGTTTGGTTTACTACCAAATTCAAGCTTGTGAAACATGGCTGTAAGCCCTTAACTAAGTGAAGAAACCTATACCAGGAGATCATCTAATGCGTCGTTCGTTGTAGCAACATCGTTATAAAAAGACATCCCTGTCTTAATCATTGCCAAATAGTTCGCTCAACACGGAATTCGAGCTTGAAACCTCCGAACTGACAAGGCGGATATCTTACCAATAGGCCACAGAGTCAACTCATAACCAACTTTTCATTTTAACTATATATACGTTTTATAACCGACTTGGTTATTTCTCAATGTTATTTCAACTAAACATATATAGTGTTTGTTATTAAAATTGTGTGGAGATATGTTTCGAATGTATTTGGGCGTACGTAGAAACTTAGAAAGCCATTTAATCACACTCACACACACAATTAATAAAAGATAACATCTACAGTGCTAACACCACACCGATAACACATAACGCTATTGATCAACTAAATGGATTAGCCCAGTGTTCTAGCATAATGATTGTCAATCCTAAAGTTATTGGTTCAAAACTCGCATCAGCTATAATAGTTTTCATTGAATGAGTGTGTATTTTTGATGTTGCTTAACCGATCGCAGGTAAAGATATACGGGTTTTCAGCCGTGTTTCACGAGCTTGAATTTGCTAGTAAACCTGCTCCCATTCACTTTAGGTACGCTAGCCTTATATACAGCTCTAGTACCTTGAAGCAGCTGGATAAAAACGTATGATATTATTTTATACAAATGTATAGTATGATTTCTGCTGCAATATTTATATGATCCAATGCATATATAGGTCATATACAAATACGAGATTTTTCTAGAAGCTACAGTTGACTATCCATAATTTGGTTTATTCAAAACAATCGGTTTATTTGAATTGCAGTCTCGGTCGCACAGTTGTTGCTCATGTTTTCAATTAAATTTAATATACTAATTTAACTCCTGTTTACTTGAATTCCTTTCAATTGAACTTTCAGTTTGCTGGATCCTGAACTCAGTATTGGTAAACAGAAAATCGAACCTAAAATGTAGCATTCAAGGACAACATTCAACCACAAACATACAAACAAACATTAATAAAAGACGAGATATGGCATCACAAATATAAAAGGGTTGACAATAGGGCTATCGCTTTCGAACGGTCAGGGTCACACATGGCCGCAGAGGTTCGAACCAGGTTCTATGGTGCTCTTACCCTATTGTTATCCCAATAAACGGGAGAGAGTAAATAAAGATATCCCAGACCAGTTATGATCTCTAGCATCACAAGAAAGCATTAATAGGCAATATAAGTAAAACACATAAATGATCATGTAAATGTAATATAAAAATAAAAACGTATAGAAAGCCACACGATTAGTAGTCATTGAACCGGCAGGAGCCAAAGTAACAAAAGAAAAAAAACGTTAAGGGTACGACAATACAAGATTAAAGTCAAACATCAAACGCTAACGTCCTTTAAGGACTTAGGTAGATGTCATCATAGCGTCCACACTATGTCCTGCCATCGCACAATTAAAAAAAGGATAGCATAGTGGCAAACTGTAAATGCGTAAACCACTAAGCATGCAGTGCGTTGCAAAATGATAGGGTCATAACCTCTTATGATAAACTGTGTAAAACGTTTAACAAAGATTGTATGGAAGTGATTATGACCAAGGATCTTACAAAGTTTATAAATCACATCACCATAGAAGTTAGGTTCTGATAGACTTTGTCGCAGAAGAGTTCTTAAATTACATTTATATTTTAAAAGTAGATCAGAGTTACCATTATACAATTTTTAAAAGGATTCCCTGCTGGAGTGATTTAATAGTGATACAATTATTACGAATATTGCAGTCCTCAACACGACTACATGCTCTAAAAAAGAATAAACTGAGAAACATAGACGCCATAAGAAGTAGCTCGGGGAATATCTCCATCTAAATGGGGATAATTAACAACATCAAAATTAAATCATCTCTCTTGTCATATATTTTACTAATTAATTAGTAGAGAGATGTAAAATCAAAAAAGAAGCGACAGTTTCATAAATGTTAGCTTTCTAGAGTTTAGGTTCCTTAGGATAGATACTATTAACCATAGTAGAAAAGAAAGGATGACTTTTAATGTTCAGTATGTCATACAGATACCGAGTGGTGTCATTAAAGGCTTCAATTACACCTTCCTGAGTATCGGATGAAAGATTCAACATGAAATCTCTTTCATAGCAATACGAGAACAAATCTGCGACAGTGAGGTGCACATTTCGTATATATATATACGCTATACTTAAACTCATACTAACTCATGAATATGATAAAGTCACGTGTGAAGTAGTTTCAATTCGACGAATGGCAAAAACGTCGGTATGATGATATGAAATCAATGCGTAAATTATCTCATTTTACTTAGCCTTCGTCCAGGTAACATGGATAATATACGGCTTCCAAATATATTTCATAAAAAAAGATTTGCCCGGAATGGGAATTGAACCAGGTACCTTGTATGGTTTTATTTGTAACATGAAACATTTACCACAGAACCACGACATCTTGTTGGTATATAGTAGCATGTGTAACACTAAATAGTCACACACCCGCACAATCTTATCAAAATAAAGAAGTGAGACTAAAGTTTGGACCGAATCTTAGTTATATATATTTATTTATTTTTAACCATAATCTATGGCCCTTTAATTAATATATATATATAAAACAAAAACAAAATGTACATGATCATAAAGTATATCAAATGAGTCTTTACATGCTTCATTTTAAACCACATACGTAATATAAACAAAAACATTAACATACGTTTATTTTGTTATCATTTCTTTTTGCCATAGTCAATGACCCCCTTATTTTATTTTCATTCATTCATTCATTCGTTCGTTCGTTCGTTCGTTCGTTCGTTCGTTCGTTCGTTCGTTCGTTCATTCATTCTTTCATTCTTTCATTATTTCATTCATTGATAAACACATACACACACACACACACACACACACACACACATATATATATACATATACAAACGTTTACATACACACATACATATATACATATAAATTATATGTGTATATACATATAATCCGTATATACATATACATATGTCTGATTAATTCATTGATTATTATAATCACTCAACTAAAATTCATTCTCAACATATTACATTAATAAATTGTAATTATCCAGCTGTTGTCGATTTTCTTTCCCTTGACAATTCGAAATTCAAGGAATAGAACAGCAAGTGCTTTCATACAATAAAAAGAAATATAAAAAGATCGGACGTTTCAATTCATTGTGTAACGCTTTGTCTCTCAACGAGAAAAGCAGCTGAATAAAAAGAATGGATTTTTTCATTCTTTAAAATCAATTCGGAAAGAAGGAAAACAAAAAACCTACAGCAAGTGCATATATTCAATTGATGCATTATTTTATTTTTCTTCAATTTTGCCATCTAATTTGATCCACAGGAACTGGTCACTTTTAATTTTTGCCTTCTATTATTATAATTGTCTATACAGGACTTTAATGGGAAATTTTGGAAAATGCTGGTGTTCTTTTTCAGAGGTCAAGCAGACGTTCGAAACAATCTCAGTTACATGCACACTATATACTAACATGTGCAGAAATAAATTTCCTATCCAACAATACCTTTCTTCCTACGATCCCTTGTAAATTCGCTGAGATATCTGAGTTCAAAGTCACCAAAGTGCAATTTCAAGCTGCACGTCGTTTGTCTATGTCCCCTATGTAAACAAATGAAATTTACCGAAAATCAGGTGTCCGTTAATTCCGTTAATTTCGGCGCAGTTTTCCAGCTTCAAATCACAACCAATTCACTAAAGTAAAGCATCGATACGTAAATAAATCCATATTTTATCAGTTTGCATAGCCCGTATCACGAGAAAGTCACACAACAACGAGTATTTCGCCACTTGTTATCGGCACTAGCAGACTTTACAAATGAAACCGCCATTTTCAAATGAATTACGGGGCCGAATGACGTCATAATGCGAACCTAACAGCTATGGTAAAAAAAAAAACTTTTTAAAATTATTCTTGAATATATTATTAAATACGCTTGTGCTTATCCATAACACTATTATTGATTATAATAGTGTTATGGATAAGCACAAACGTATTTTCTAATATATTCAAGAATAATATTAAAAAGTAAAAATACTTACCATAGCTGTTAGATTCGCATTATGACGTCAATCGGCCCCGTAATTCATTTGAAAATGGCGGTTTCATTTGTAAAGTCTGCTAGTGCCGATAACAAGTGGCGAAATACTCGTTGTTGTGTGATTTTCTCGTGATACGGACTATGCAAACTGATAAAATATGGATTTATTTACGTATCGGTGCTTTACTTTAGTGAATTGGTTGTGATTTGAAGCTGGAATACTGCGCCGAAATTAACGGAATTAACGGACACCTGATTTTCGGTAAATTTCATTTGTTTACATAGGGGACATAGACAAACGACGTGCAGCTTGAAATTGCACTTTGGTGACTTTGAACTCGGATATCTCAGCGAATTTACAAGGGATCGTAGGAAGAAAGGTATTGTTGGATAGGAAATTTATTTCTGCACATGTTAGTATATAGTGTGCATGTAACTGAGATTGTTTCGAACGACTGCTTGACCTCTGCAAAAGAACACCAGCATTTTCCAAAATTTCCCATTAAAGTCCTTTATAGACAATTATAATAATAGAAGGCAAAAATTAAAAGTGACCAGTTCCTGTGATTTGATCCTTTACAGAATGTATTATATTTGAAAAAAAGAATGTCAGTGGATATGACGTTTTCGTCGTATTTCTAAATTTCCAGATTTTCTACTTGGTTTCATATATTATACTATGTTATACTTAATCGGAACGTGATAGAGTCCAAGAGCTAAGAATCTTAGTTATATAGATAATAAAAAGCATTACACCACGTACTGATATTTACATGTGCGAGGTGATGGAGTATATACCGATATATCTTGAGATTCGAACTGGTGAACATGAAGTTACAAATAAAGACACGAAGATCGGTAAATCAACGACTGGCACAGTTACACGCGATTTACGTTTGATGTTACCATTACGCTTACCTTACTTGTGCAATATGTCTAGCTTTTATGTTGAAGCTTTTAGTAGCATTATAATCATCAATTTTATGGTCGACCATTATTGAAGAATTGAACAGTAACGTTACTGAAAGTGTGACCTGACTGACGAAAATGTTGGTACATGCATGTGTGTACTGTTTAGGATTATCTGCATTATATGTATGTTCACGATATCGAACTTTTAAAGATCGACCTGTTTGTACAACATTGTATAGAACAACGTTTTTTTATTTCAAGTCTAAACATAAATGACTTGAGATGTACGCCAATCAACATTTAAACTTAGACATGCATTAAACGTCTTTGTCCGAATTCTATTACAAACGGTTAAACAATAAATATATATATATATTATCAAGTGGGGTTTGCGTGATCCTTTTTAATTCAAAATTAGTAATTGTATAATTTGTTGTATGCATAATAACTCTCTCATGTTGTAACTCATATTGCTTGAGATTGTACATAATTAAATATTTTCCTGTTCTGTTCTGTTCTGTTCTGTTCCGTAACGAAACCAATGTCTGGATCAATGATGAGAAGTAAATAAATAAAAGGTGATAATCGATTGTGAAGTCATTACTACGGCTCCTGCATTAACAGGCTGTTTGTATGTGTTTAAACCTATCTGTTGTTGTCTCGTTGTAGACAACCAAATGGAAAGCAACACATTGTGGAATAACAATAACAATAAAAAAACAATTATTGAAACAATGTTAATGGTATGTGAGAATAATAGACTTCTGCGTGCATGTTTTTTACGTCGTCGTCGTCTCTGCGTCCTTAAAGGACGACGTGAAAAACAGGCAAAATATAGATATAAAAGTCGAACAGGAAACCACACACAAAACCAAAGAACAACTTTAAAGATGAATAGAAGGCCAAATAAGACATCACAAACACAAATAGGTTGACAATAGGGCTACCGCCATGGAACGGTCAGTGGCAAAAGAGACCACTGGGGGTGTAAACCAAGTTCCAGTTAAACCAAACCTCACACTTACCCTACTTCATCCCAATAATACGGGACATTGTGAAAGCTCATTTTTAAAAGCTCATTTTTAAAAGCTCATTTTTAAAAGCTCATAAATAATTACCATTGAGCCGCATACACGCTATCCGTCTGGGATACATTTTAATGTTCTCTACATGATCATTTAATGATATGTATTTATTTTTACTTATCTTCTAATTCCTCTTTCTTCTCTTTTGTATTCTTTCTTTTTATAATTCTATCACTTGTTCCGATTCTTTACTTTATACATTTAAAGTTTTAATTTATAATATCATATTGTTGGGAAATCTTTGTGCTCATGTTGTTTACTCTAACCGATAACGGAATTAAGTTTTCTGAAATCAGCTACTGTTGTTTAAACTTAATAAGAACTTAATAACTGTTATTCATTCGATCTTTGGAGATCGCTGAGCCCGATACTTATATTTAGTTATCGGTGGTACATTTTCAATTGCTTTTGTTTTCTTACTTATTTTCGATTCGGTGGTTCCACTACTGCGTCGATAAAAGGCTCTGGGTATTGTTTAACCACTCATAGGATATGTTGTCTGCTTTTTAATTTAGTATTTTGGCTGTAACTTGTGTTACGCAGGCTTCATAACCGCTGCTCCCAACTAAATTCCATTTTGTTTATTTCGCTCTTCGCAACACATAGTATTTTGTTAGATACTGGGACCATACGCCGCTGGACATGGTGGAAGCAAAGATCTCTATGTCTACCGCCATATGCTTGCCATCTTCGGTATGATTAAAATTGTGTACTTAGTCTATTGCTTTTATGAATATTGAGTTCTGCTCAACTCGGGGCTAGAGGGCGTGAGCGGTAGCTAGAATATTTCAGTTCCGTTCATGAACAGTCTCAGTCAAACCGAGACTGCAATATTACGTAAGTGTCGTGTTCGGCCGTTTCCAAAGGTCCATTCTCATACTCTTTTAACAAACCATTTTATCAAAATGAAAAATAAATAATGTACCCATACTGCCTTCTAGGAAATGCAATGATATTGTCAGATGAGTCATGTGAGTGACGTTCACACTAAATAGTATACAGAGTAAAACAATGTGCTAGTGCATTATGGTTCCAATCGGTAGTCTGTCCTTGAATATGGATTTGTGTGTTATTGTGTATACATGGAGCATTAATAAAACAACGTGACTTTCAACGACTTGTTTTAGATAATCACAATATCAGTAGTTTTAAATGAGCCTTGTTTAAAGACATTTCTGTGAAGTGATTATGTTAAACGGTGTTGCACAATGAGGGTACTGATAAATACTGAAAAGGGGTCTGAAAAGGGGTCCCTTGGAAGCAACAAGCAAGAGAGAAAAGAAGCAAATGCGGTTTTATTTAGTATGTGCACGCGAGGTAATTAAATGTGCAACACCTCTCACACCCCATACTATCTGTTTTGGCGTTATTCTTATTTAAAGTCACACACACTGGTCGTCGAATGCTACATTTCCTGTTCATCTTTAATATCTACTTCTTTTTCTAGGCTATTGCCTTTTTGTATTTATATATACACGAGTATCTATGTGTTTTACTTATATTGCCTATTAATGCTGCCGTGTTGGTTAGAGAATAGTTCACGGCGGGGATTTGTTTATTTACACTGTCCCGTTTTATTGGGATGACAGTAGTGTAAGTGTGAATTTGGTGCACCCTAGAACCTGATTTAAACCCCCAGCGGCTATCTTTTGCCATTGACCGTTCCAAGGCGGTAGCCCTATTGTCAACCGTTTTTGTGTTTGTGACATCATATGCCTTTAGATTTTGTTAACATTGTGATTCTTGTTTGTCCTTTTGCGTGTTGTTGGGGTTTACTGTGTTCTGTGAAAACTGCATTTTCTGTTTGACTTTTAGACTTATTTGTATACTTGTTTCTTTATCCATTTACTTTTATATTTTATATTTCGACTTTTATATCTACTGTTGATGACAATAAAGGCAAGTAAATAATATTATAATCTAATATTATAATAAACATATATATAGTAATGATTCTGTGAGATTGTAATAACTGAAGGTTTGTAATGTTTTACGACCATATGAAACCCGTACTTTATAAAAACAAAGTGTATACTCGTAGCAGTAAACATAGTAAACACAAGAAAATGTGTCCACGGCACACTGATGCCCGCTTTAGTGCTGGCCTGTATATACAATTGTTATTATATTTTAAAACTGTATGGCTTGTCGGTACTTGAAAATTGGACTTGATAAAACAAGCGATTATAACGTGTTAAAGAATTTGAATGCACTTTACCTCAATGCAAAAGAACAGATGAAGTTTATTCACATTGACCTACTGTTGTTTCAAACATAGTGCTGTCATATGTGAAACTTGAATGCTTTACAGCTTTTGGTGTCCGAAAAATAATTTAACACACAATTTGGATATATACAGTGAAATTTAAACTTTAATGTAACTTAAATATGTGCAACACGTAGGTGAATATCATTTAGCCATTTCTATTTGTTGTTCTCTAGATGTAAACATGTGTGAATTGTTAAAGCTCAATGGCTTGTGTTGTATAAGGAATGGATTTTACACATATGTAAACTTGAAATTTTGTACTATTGATTTTATTAATATTGAGTTCTGCTCAACCCGGGGCTAGAGGGCGTGAGCGGTAGCTAGCATATTTCACTACCGCTCATGAACAGTCTCAATCAAACCGAGATTTCAATATTTCGTATATATCGTTTTCGTTTTTTTGAATGCAACTTCTCAAGTTCAATTAATTGCGAAAATAAGGTAATTTCATTGACCATCCTTTACTAGGAATATACTGTTGTCTAGTAGATGTAAACACGTCTGAGGATTAAGACCTCCATGGCACTTGTGACAGAGAAATGGATTTAAAAAATACTTAAATCAAAACACTGTCTGTACTTGTGGACGGACGGATCGACGTCCGAACGAACGGATGAATGGATGAAATGATTTCTCCACGTTCGTGGCGGAGCATAACAGTACCCG
Source organism: Cyrtodaria siliqua (assembly GCA_037043455.1). Classification (NCBI taxonomy): domain Eukaryota; kingdom Metazoa; phylum Mollusca; class Bivalvia; order Adapedonta; family Hiatellidae; genus Cyrtodaria; species Cyrtodaria siliqua. Next base: position 846,058 of record JAWPHD010000001.1, read on the forward strand.
TTTTCTTTGATAATGTCTAAGTAATACATTCTAGTTTATGTTGCTAACTTGTTTAAGGGCATGTGAGGGCGTATGTGTGTACAGGCTATCCACTTTACAAACGGAGACTTTCTCCGTTGTGCAAAATTACCTGCAGACATATCAAGTCTAGTTTCTTAATTATGATCTGATATATAACATCAAATTGATTTTTATAATTATGCATAACGTTAGCACCATTTGAACAAATTTAGAAGGGGCCCCAGGGTCACCATTTGAACAAACTTAGTAGAGGACCATCAGCTGATGTTACTTGTAGTACATGAGAGCTCTGTGCCTTGTGGTTTCAGAGACGAAGATTTTTTTCCCCTATATGTCTATATGAAAAACATGCACAATCTCAATATACAAACTTTGGACCCACGCGGCACGACTATGTTTGATTTTCCAGGTCCTTTATGTGAACAAAATTCGCAATCATTTTTTAAAAGAAAAACGGTTGAAATCTTTCCAGAGGTATTAAACCTGGCTCTTGTAGTTCGAGAGAAGATGTTTTTAATGTTTTCCTATATGTCTATGTTAAACTGTGACCGTGGGGCGGGATCATCACGGTCACATTTTAATATGGACTCTTCTGCGACAAGGACTATCACAACCTGACTTCTATGGTGATGTGATTTATAAACTTCGTAAGATTCTTGGTCATGATAACTTTCATACTATCTTTGTTAAACTAGTTAAAAAGTTTATCAAAAGAGGTTATGACCCTATCATTTTGCAACGTACTGCATGCTTGGTGGTGGACCCTTTTACAGTTCGCCACTATGCTTTCCTCTTTAGTTGTACGATGACCGGACAGGCTGTGGACCCTATGATGACGCCTACCTAAAGCCCATTGGGACATTGGCGTTTGATGTTTGTCTATGATATTTCCTGTCGTGCCCTTAATGGTTTATTCTCTTACTGCTCTGGCTTCTGCCAAGTCATTGAGTACCTTCATTGTGGCTTTCTAGGCTATTGTTTTGTGTAATATTTTACACGAGCATATTTGTGTTTTACTTATATTGCCTATTGATGCTGCCTTGTTGGTTAGAGATTAGATCATGGCGGGGATTTCTTTATTTACACTGTCCTGTTTTAATGGGATGACAGTAGGGTACGTGTGAGGTTTGGTGCACCCTAAAACCGGTTTAAACCCCCTGTGACCTACGTTGCCACTGTCCGTTCCAAGGCGGTAGCCCTATTGTCAACCCTTTTGTGCTTGTGATGTCGTTTGCATTTATTATTGCTTTTGCCTTCTTGTTTGTCTGTTTGCGTGTTTGTTTCTGTGTTTAGTGGTTGACTGTCCTCCTTGAATGCTACTTTCCCTGTCCGATCTTTTTATATTTCTTTTTTATATAGGAAAAAAAATCTTCTTCTCTGAAACTACAAGAACCATAGGTTTAATATTTTGCATTCACTATAAGATTATGGTCCTGTACCAAGTTTGTTCAAATAGTAACCCTCGGGTTACATTTGGCTCCACTGCAGGTGTCACGTTTTACATAGGCTTGTATAGGTAAAAACATAAAAACAACTTCTTCTCTGGAACTGCAAGAGCCAGATGTTTAATATTTTGAATTTACTATAAGCTTATGGTCCTTTACCAAGTTTGATCAAATGGTGACCCTGTTGTCAAATTTGGCACTGCCCCGGGGGTCACAGTTTTACATAGACTTATATAGGAAAACATTTTTAAGAATCTGCTCTGAAACTACAAGAGCTAGAGGTTTCATATTTTGCATTTACTATAGGATTATGGTCCTTTACCACGTTTGTTCAAATGGTGACTCTGGGATCACGTTTGGCCCCGCCCAGTTGGTCACAGTTTTACATATGCTTGCATCGGGAAAAACATAAAAAGTATTCTTCTCTGGAACTCAGTGCAAGAGCCAGAGGTTTAATATTTTGCAATTGCTGAAAGCGTATGGTCCTCTACCAAATTTTTTCAAATGGTGACCTTCGGGTCAATTTGGCCCCGCCCCGGGGTCAATTTGGACCCGCCCCACGGTCACAGTTTAACATAGACTTATATAGGAAACATTGAAAAACATCTTATCTCAAACTACAAGAGACAGAGGTTTAATACTTTGCAGTTACTAAACTCTTATGGTCCTTTACCCTGGGGTCACATGTTGTACATAGACTTGTACAGGAAAAAGCTTAAAACATCTTCTCTAAAACCACAAGGCACACAGCTCTCATATATTACATGTAGCCCTGGGGTCACATTTGGCCCTGCCCCAGACGAAATGCTACTTTTCATTGTAACTGTCTGTTCGCTTAATAATGTACTTCGGGTTATTGCTCAATGTTATTTCAACAAAACATACACAGTATATATTCAACGTATATTGTTCTAATGTTGGAATTGGTGCCTTATATTTTCTGGGGAGTTATATTTACCATGCTCACAACTTATCGATATAAATAACATTGCTGACCAACTGATTGTATCAGCAAAAATGTTAATTCGTAGTTATTGTCAATCCAGATTCGATGAGCCCAATTTTAAACCGTAGTGATTGTTAATCTGAAAGTCATGCAGAAGCTCTCATATTTGACACTGAATGAGTGTGTATTTGTTGACATTGGTAGTCAACCAAGCGTTAAACCGTTCAAATTTGATATACTTACACGACCACTATACAGCTATAATATCTTTAAATCGGTGCTAGAGGACAGCAGATGAAAGTGAATACTGTCAGGACACCTTAGCAGTTCAATGCTATTTGAACGCAAACGTGAATTTAGGAAAATTTTCAAAATTGATTACGAAGAATTATATAAGCACATGGGTAACGTAAGAAAAATGTAGAAATTTGACAACATAGTTGTTTGACGAAAAATAAAGCTTCACAAGTATCATCCTACCATCATTAATTCGAATATACCAGCTTTTACCTCGACCCCAAATGCCTGAAAGCAAATCAGATTTCATTTAAAATGTGGAAAAAGACAACATGCGACACAACGTGTAACTATTTATAGACAAGGCGACCATTATCTAAAATAAAGAAATAATAGAGAAAACAGATGCACTAATTTACACTGTCTGGGTCAATTTGGAGTTTGGGGTATACAGCATCGGTACTATATTGGTTTCAATAATAGCATGGTATAACCATATTGAAACAATGTATTTATCTGTAAATATTAGGAAATATGCATAATTATACGAAAATAAATTATGCCACGATACTATAGTGCAGTAAATCAAATGTTGGTGAGGAACGAATAAATTACATTTATATAAGATAAATAAATGAAAAAAGTTATAACTTCAGATGAAAACGTTACAATGAACACTTAATCTCATGAAAAGCGTCACAAAATATCTAGAACAGGACAAGAGGGAGACGTAAATAAAAACTGTGAAACCACCAATACACACCTCACATGTCTTCCAAAATAAATGAAACACAAATGTAACATTTTACGAAATTGTAAGCAAGCAAGCGACTATAAATTTCTACACACGTCCACTTTACATTGCATCGAATACAAACCATGTCAAAAGCTAGAATATCAGAGGTTAACATGTCAATTGTTTGGGGAGAACAGTGTTGGTAGACTTGAAATATGGCTAAATTCAGCCCAAAACAAGTAAGCATACAAATTGCAAGCATTTAATTCAGACGTTAATGAACCTAAATTGTGCACGGACCGGACTAGTGCAAATTAGTCAAACACATGTTAAGTCTAATCTCGGTTTGGCACTAACCGTTCTAATGCGGTACACTTCTTGTCAACAAGTTTATGTTTGTGATGTCGCGCGTTTTGCTTCCTGTTTTCCTTGAAATGTTAATGGTGTTAATGCATGTTTTGGTAGACGTCATTGTGTTAATGCTACACATTTCCTGTTAGACGTGTTATCTACTTGTAGTTATGGTGGTGTATATAAACAACTTCAAACACTGACTGTCAACAAAGCTAATGCCCAATTTGCACTAGTCTTAATGGTCTGAAATGCCACACTTGCACTAGTTATATAAAGGTATCGGAGAGTGATAGCCAGCAAGTTTATGTGATGAAACAGCACTCCAATAAATACCATAAACGTATCTTTCAAAATCACTACGGTTTATATATATATAAAGCAACAATGTGTACATCAGCTGGCCCACGTAATTACTCGTCTCGCCATTTGTTTATGCGTATGCTTCAGGTGCACACTGCAGTACGTTTACATTATGATTTTAATATAGATATATTCATTCTGGATACACTCTGAAGTGTTTCTAATTATGTTTTTTGTATATATCTTTACAACGAGTGTATTGTTGCTAATACAATAAGTGTATTGTTGCTAATTCCTCTGGATTGTTAGATATTTCCTTTTGATGGGATGTAATTTTGATTTAGACGGTTTTGTCTATTTGTGCATTGAAGGTTGGATAATAAAGAGGTTGTGTACACATAAACTCGAGTTAAGCTAACATGTAGGCCTTTTTGCCTACTGACCGTTCCAAGTCGGTAACCCTGACTTCCCCACTCTTTATGTTTTGTATTGTCCATTTCATTGACATTTTAAGTATGCTCCTATTTGAGTTTATAGTGCGGTGCGGAGATATGGTTTTACTGCATTTTATTGCTGTGGTGTCTGTTGTCATTTGTGTGCATTTAATAAAACATGTGTTTGTTCTTAAATGAATCAAATCATAGTCACTTTGTTTGTATAACTTTCTTTAAGTTTACAAGCAATCTTTCAATTATTTTAAATTGTATAGAATCAATTTTGAGAATCACGTATACTTCGATTCACATTTCCATTTCAGAATGAGGCCCAAACATGTATCTTTCCGTTTAAATGTGTATGTTCATGATAAATGTAAGGGTTAAATTTAGACCTTGTGTTTTTTTCATAACTCTTGAATAATTTGTTGATATGCCATCGACGTGTATGTTTCTGCCATCGACGTGTATCTTTCCCCTGTCAGAATAAATTTAATAGTCGATACAGCAACAATCCAGAAAAATGTTTCGTGTTACCGCTTACTTTTGAAATGACCTTAGATAATTACAATACATTTACATGACCAAAGGGACGTTACAAATTGCCATATTTCAATGTTTCATCTTCATATACATATGTTCCTCACACACACACGCACACACGCACACACACACACATACACACATACAAACACACGCCCTCGCACGCGCACACTCCAAGCTCAATTCCAACCCACTTTCCCAATAAATAAAGTATTGAAGTTGTATACGTATGATGTGGCATTGACTTTAATATGAAAACCTATATAGGATGTTGCATTTACAGTAACACTATCTCAGTATATGATTATGTATGACATTGACTTTAATATGAGAACCTACATAGGATGTTGCAATCAATGCAAACACTATCTCATGCATGATGTAACATGTATTATAAACACAATCTGAAAATGTGAATATGTTTGATATAAGTTTTAGGAAGTATGTCCCTTTTGTGGAATCTCGTTGAAATGAGATAGAGGGTCCTATAGAAACCATAGCGTCCGAGCGCAATGGCAACGTAGGTCCACACTGTATTGCAAACAAGGACTTGAAAATACAATAAAAGAGTCAAAAATCATCAGAAAGGGTGGTGAAGACAGGGTTACCGACTTGTAACGTTCAGTAGGCAATAAGGCCTACTGGTTAGCTTGAATCGATTTTATATGCGCACAATCCTCGCTATTATCCTGTCTTCAATGCCCATATAGACAAGACAGTGTAAACAAAACTACATCCCATCAAAAGGAATTCTCTAACAATAAAGTCCACATCCTGAGAAACTAACTAAAGAAACATATACAAAATAATAAACATCTCCGGATGTATCAAGAATCGTACTGAACAACAATAGTAGTTGCAGCTAAAGAAAAAACCAATCTAGGGTACGACCAGAAAACCCGAGGGACGAAAGCTCATGCACCCACCTCCCTTAGTTATTGTTTCAGTAGGTACAATCATAGAGTCCCAAGAGGTAGTCCAGTCATCGCACAAGTGAAAATTGAAGCGTAATGACTGACTGTAGAGGGGTTAATCACTAAACATGCAGTGCGCTGTAAAACCAAAGGGTTATATCCTTTTCTGACGAACTTCCTGATTAAATTTGTAAAGCGGTCAGGAAACCCGTCAGACCCCTTTAATTTTCGAAGTTTATAGACCACATCTCCATAAAATGAGGGTTGTGATATGCCTGGTCGCAGAAGTGTCTTAAGGTTGGTGTTGTTCATTTCCAGCAGGCCCTCGTTACGGCGGTAGAACTTAGAGAAAGTTCTAAGTAGTTTGTGATAACGAAAACCCTGCGGAAGAAGTTTACTTGTAATAACTTAATTTCGATCATTGAAGTATATAACATCATTACACGCTCTAGCAAATCGAATGAGCTGGGAGATATACACCCCGTATGAGGTAGCACGAGGTACATCTCCATCCAGGTGTGGATAGTTAACGATGTTAAAATTAAAATCATCTCTCTTATCACAGATTTTAGTATGAATACAATCATTTGAAATCGAGAGATAAAGATCAAGAAATGCTGCTACTGTATCCGAACTGTTGGCTTTATTCAACGTGAGCTCTGGTGGATAAATGTTAGTAACCATACGAGCAAAGAACGGATTATCAATACTGAGTATGTCATCAAGATACCGAGAAGTATAATTAAGGGCATCAATAATTTCACCCTGGCTAGCAGGTGACAAACTCAACATAAAATCTCTTTCATAGCAGTACAAAAACAAATCTGCAACAAGTGGCGCACAGTTAGAACCCATAGGAATACCAACAACCTGGCGGTAAATAGTCTTACCGTATCTTATAAAGATGTTATCCAGAAGAAAAGATAAGGCTCTGCAAACATCAGTACAAGTCCACAAATTATACTTATCAATGGGGGCGTTAAAATGCATTAACAGAGGTAAACTTATTTATTTAGGCAGTGCTATACTCGAATATTAAAAGCTAACTTGAAAAGTGTGTAGTGAACCAATGTCATACTCAATGTCATGTTTTTGTTGACTAATTCACATTTCGTGTTCGGCGTTTTCCAAAGGTCCACTCTCAATCTGTTTTATCAAGTATGTATTATAATTCGAGCGAGGGTAGTACTACCTAGATAAATATGTAACCATATTAAGGTTCTAGGGTGCACCAAACCTCACACTTACCCTACTGTCATCCCAATAGAGCGGGACAGTGTAAATAAAGCAATCCCAGCCATGAACTATTCTCTAACCAAAAAGGCAGCAATATAAGTAATACACATAGATGCTCGTGTATATATAAATACAAAACACAATAGCCTAGAAAGCCCCAAAGAAGGTACTTATTGCTCAATACAATTCTGGATAGATACATCCTGAGATGTTTCTTATTTTGTATTTTATATAGCTTAACATGCTTAACAATAACATCTTAGTATTTAAAAGAAACGCTAAGATGTTGTTGTAAAGCTTTATAAAACACAAAATCATTTAGCTTCTCTAGATGTGGAATTTATTGTTAGAGAATTCCTGTTGATGGGATGTAGTTTTGTTTACACTGTCTTGTCTTTTTGGGCCCTGAATACAGGATACTAGCGAGGATTGTGTACACATGCATGCACCATCTATTCAAGCTAACCTGTAGGCATTATTGCCTACAGACCGTTCCAAGTCGATAACCCTGTCTACACCACCCTTTATGTTGTATTTTGTATTTTTCATTGTATAAAGAATTAAATATTGCTCCTTGTTTGTTGTGCAGTGCGGGCCTACGATGTCACTGCGTTTGGAAGCTGTGGTTTCTATAGGACCCTACATCTCATATTTGTGAAAAGCCAGAGCAACAAGAGAATAAACATTGAGGGCATGACAAGACAAGATTGTAGACAAACATCAAACATCACCGTCCTTTTTGGCTTTAGTTAGAGGTCATCTTAGGGTCCACACCATGTCCCGTCAACGTACAACTAAAGAGGAAAGCATAATGGCGATCTGTAAAAGGGTACACCACCAAACATGCAGTGCGTTGCAAAATGATAGGGTCATAACCTTTTTGGATCAACCTTTTAACAAGTTTAACAAAGATATTAAGAAAATGAGCATGACCAAGGATATTATATATGTACTGACGTTCTAATGTCATTGTTATTACATTCACCCTTCTCCCGTTGCGTACAAATGAACTCCCAACCGTAATCTATTAGAAGATAAATTACTGTACATAATACTCAATAATTTGTCAAATAAAATGCCATATAATATGTTATAAACTCTGATTATAGCATGCTCTAATGAATACGATATTGGTTACGGAGTGACTGATTTGAGACAACATGTATTTGAAGTTATAGGAACGTGCGCTGTTTTCATTGGTGCTTTAGGCTATAGTTTATGTACAATATTTGCAGTAGTTCCCTGTATATGTCTTGAAATTCCGCAAGAATGGGTTCCAATATAACATTTGTTTCTATCAATTATAACGTCAATTCCTCTAGACAGTAAAATGAATCACTCTTACCCTAACTACTTCTGCAGCCGTTCCTTTTAGTTAATATCCCATACAGCCATGTGTGTAATTGTGCTCTGACACCACTAAGCAACAGTATCAGTAATGTTAGCTTTGTTGAATGTTCCTCATGATAAATAGTATTAACCATAGTAAAACAGAAAATCTAGATACCGAGAACGGTCATTAATGGCTTTAATTACATCTACCTGTGTTTCGGATGAAAGATTCAGGATGAATCTTTTTCAAAGCTTCGGATGAATCTTTTTCAAAGCAATACAAGAACACATCTGTGACAAGAGGTTCTGCATACTTAGTACCCATAGGGATACTAACAAATTGTCTGTAAACGGTAGTTACATACCTGATGAAACTAGTGTCTAATAGGAAAAGGAGTTCTTTAAGATCTTGGCAAGCGAAAGTTTGTTTAAATGGGAACAATAAGCTTGTCTTTGATAATATGATGTGGTAAGATTGTATATTGTGTTGATAAGTCACAGGTGCTTATAGAAAACTGACGTTTATTGCAAACATTATCAAGAACGTCTCCTGAATTTTTAATTGACCAAAACGAATTAATCACAGAGTTTTCATAAGCTTTAGCACAATATTATTTAACGTGAGCATTAACGGCAATAAAAGTAGATATAAAAATCGAACAGGAAAAGTAGCAAGAAGTTAAAATTTTGCAGATATTTGTAGTGGTGCAGGCATGAGAATCTGAAGGAAAACTTGTTAAAACTTTTTATTTAATTGAACAATCCATAACATAGTTGGCAGTTTGTTTTTCTTTTCGTCTATCCCATCCTTGAAAGTAGTACAACGAGAGATATGTGTTGAAACAACAGAGATAAAACATTGACGTAAAGTATGCGGCAAGCAATAATTACATTACTAGCTGCTTTATCAGCAGGAACTAATTATGAAATGCTTGGATTTCCCATTTTAAATTACGAAACGAAAATATAGGTCTCGGAAGGGGTAGCACTATACGAAAAGCAAGTTAATACGTCTTTCTATACGTTGAATACTTGCCTTTTTTTCCAGCAGAAAGAGAGTTTGGGTGGGCATAATCTCTACGACATCATTTTTTACTGAATTCCTCAATGGATTGGACGATCTGAGCACAACATAAAATCAATAGCTGAAGGTCATCTATACTTAGAACCTTTTGAAAACAAATGCCGAATGCATTTATCTACAATATCAAATTACCAATGATGACATGACCTGCTGGAGCATAGCACAATTTTGATGTTTAAAATCACATTCCTTAAGTATTATTTACTATGTCAAGGTCAGAAACTATTTTGCTTTAGTTGAAAATAATATTTGTAATTTGTTTTATACTTCTAATAAACTATAGGAATTTCTGAAGTTTTGAAATATTTAAGAATAGAATAGACAACATGATTATCGGAGGTCGAAGAAAATTGTGGGTGTAACTTTCAATTATAGAAGCAGTGTTATACAAAGGATCTGTACTAAGGAAAACTGTATCTGCTTCGTCTTTAATCAACTTAAGAGAAGACACTTACAAAGAGATAAGTTGTGAACCCATAGAGTGCTTTCCAGACTGGTATAGTTACACGCGATTTACGTTTGATATTACCATTACGCCTACGACCATGATACCTGCAGTTACGCTTTCGAATAGACAATACAGAAAACATGTCACTATAAGGATCTTTTGAAATATTTCCTTTTTCATACATTTTAACATTAAATCACATTGGATATGGTGTCCGAAAGGTTTTCATCCACTTTTGTTTTGCAGTTTGTCTAGCTTTTATATTAATGCTTTCACTAGCATTATTATCATACATTATAAATTCGACCGTTTAGACCGTAACGTTACTGAAAGTGTGACCTGAATGACGAAAGTGTTGGGACAAGTATTTTTGATTTTACTTTTTAGGGTTACCCGCATTTTATTATATTTTCCAGTAAAATAGTGGATTTTATGATTAAAATAAAACCTTCTATTTTTATTGTTTTCATTTCACATATAAAATATATAACATATTTTCACTCAAAATGACGTCATGCAACAGTTGACGTTGTTTACGTTGTTGGCGTTATTGACGTCATTGTTTTGGCGCATTATATGTTTTCTGCATAACTTTTCAGGCTGTGAGTATATAATAAATATAATATTTGTTGGTTTGTCGAGAATATAGGATTTATTGTAATCTGGAAGTGAGAAAAGACTCGTGCTAAAGCACTCCTGAAAATATAAGTGCTCTCACTTCTCGATGAAAATAAATCCTATACTCAAAGCAAACATATATCCTCTATATCTTTATGTTCACGAAAGAGAACTTTTAAAGATTGACATGTTTGTCCAACATTGTATACCACAATAAGTTGTATTTCAAGTCAAAACATAAATGATGTGAGATGTACGGCAATAAACATTTGAAGCTAGACATACATTAAACATTCCTCCATTAATAGCAGATTCAACGGTAGACTTGCAAGATAAATAATTGCAAAAACTGCACCTCTTAGCCTTGCTCGTACTAATAAAGGAACCACTCAGTGTCTTGAATAAACTAAACGATTTCTGTGAGGAGACTTTATATATTGTTTCCTCAAAAGCTCATATTTTCCATTTTGTATTCGATTTGTGAACAATATAAATCATTATCAGTAACGCAAACAATGTCTGGGCCAATGATGAGACGCAAATAAACAAAACGTGATAATCGATTGTGAAGTCATTACCACGACTCCTGAATTAAAAGACTATCTGTTGTTGTCTCTTGTAGACAATCAAATTGAAAGCGATACATTTTGGCATGTTAACAACAATAAAAACAATGACTGTAACAATGCAAATAATATGTGAGAATAATAAACTTCTGCGACCTTAAAGGACGAAGTGAACAACGTGCAAAAGCTCATGTTTGCTTTAAAATGAAATCATAAATAATAACCATTTAGACGTTTACAAGCTACCCGTATAGGATACATTTTAATTTTCTGTTCATAACCATTTAATAATATGTATTTATTTTTCCTTTTTTTATCTTCAAATTCCCCTTTTTCGTCTTCTTCTTCTCTTTTGTTTTCTTTCTTTTTAAAATTCAATCACTTATTCCAACTCTTTACTTAAAAAACTGCATTTTAAAGTTTAATTTATAATATCATATTGTAGCATGGTCGGTGACATTTTCTTTGATGAATGCAGAGCATTAAATCGTTTAATTTAGGGTAACTAAAGGGGCGTGGCTAAGCCGTACTACAACTACCGGATATTGTAATTTAGAGTACAGTCACTATTACGTCACAGTGTTACTAAGTATACCATGCTACAAAAAAGATAGAGTCTGTCTCAGCACGTTGGTTATTTAAACACCTCGATGGGCTACGCCCATCTCGGTGTTTAAATAAGCCAACACGCTGAGACCAGACTCTATCTATTACTTGTAGGGAAATCTTTCTGCTCATGTTGTTTATTCTAACCGATAATGGAATTAAGTTTTCTGAACAGTTATAATCTACTGTTGTTAGTAGTCTTCTCTGTAAACAATGTTCTAGTGCATTATGGAACCAATCGGTATTCTGTCCTTGAATATGGATGTGTGTGTTATTGTTTATACTTAGGAGCATTATTAAAACAACGTGACTTTCAACTACTTGTTTTAAGTAATCACAATATCAGTTGTTTTAAATGAACTATGTTTAGAGACATTGATTTTGTTAAACGGGGTGTTTCACAAACAGTGAGGATATCAATACATAAGGATAATGGGATCCCTATAAACACGAAAGTAAAAAGTCAGGCTCGGCTTTATTGAGTATTTTAATGAGAAGTAATTAAATGTGCAACACCTCTCACACCTCGTACCACTGGTTTATGCGGTATTCTTATTTTAAAAAAAAAGTATGAAAGGCGAAATTTGAATGCGACATTTCCTGTTCGACTTTTATGTCTTTATGTCTAATTTTGATGAAGGGTAAGTAAGTCGTCTAATGTATAAAAACATAAACTCAGTAATGATACTATGACCTGGTTTGTACTGTTTTAAGGTTCATAATAAATAGTAGTAAACATTGTAAAACAGTAATGATCCCACGACCTTGTAATAACTGAAGGTTTGTACTGTTTTAAGGTTCATAATAGATAGTAGTAAACATTGTAAAACAGCAATAATCCCATGACCTTGTAATAACTGAAGGTTTGTACTGTTTTAAGGTTCATAATAGATAGTAGTAAACATTGTAAAACAGCAATGATCCCATGACCTTGTAATAACTGAAGGTTGGTAGCGGTTTAAGGTTCGTAATAGATAGTAAACATTGTTATACAGAAATGATCCCATGACCTTGTAATAACTGAAGGTTGGTACAGTTTTAAGGTTCATAATAGATAGTAGTAACCATTGTAAAACAGTAATGATTCCATGACCTTGTAATAACTGACGGTTGGTACTGTTTTAAGGATCATAATAGATAGTAGTAAACATTGTAAACACAAGCAAATATGTCAATGGCATAAGGATGCACCGCTTAATGTGTATCAAGTGTGAATATTGTATGCACTACATGCTTAGTTGTAGACCCTTCTACAGTTTGCAATTATACTTTCCTCTTTGATTGTGCAACGACCGGATGGGCGGTGGACTATATGACCTCGTGTTCCTAAATCCTTTAAAGGGACACTGTCCGTACGTAAGCAGATATTGAGCATGACCAAATAACTGCTTGACTTTTATTCAGTGAAATGTATACATGAAAACATGAGCATAGACCCAAATAAGTCTGTAGTAATACATTCGTGAGTTTGAAAAAAAAACGTTTTAATTATTATTTGTAAATAATGTGGGACCCACATTATTTACCTTTTTATCTGATCACATGACTTCAATTAATGCATAAGGTTTTCTATATATTATATATTGCGTAATCGGTATGGCCCGTTTAGGTAAGATTGGAGCGTCGTTGACTATTGCGCGGTCATTATTATTATCCGCCAGTGTTATTTTAGATTAGGCTGCGAGTTCAAACTTACGAAGCGGTACTAAGTTTTTTGTACCGAGATTGAATTTCGTCAAATAATCTTACTTTTAAGTAGTATATATTTAATAATGTTTAGTGTGTAATGTTTGTGAACGTAATTAGTGTGTCTTTTATTGTCCCGTTAAGGCGGGAACCGTTTGATGGTTGTACTTCACTCCGTTTTGTCGTTCCCTTAACAGGTTTCCATTGATGCTCTGACTCCAGACAAGTCAAACAAGTTAAACTCCCCGGTGGTCCCTTTTGCCATTGTCGGTTCCATAGCTGTACCCCTGTTGTCAAACATTATATGTTTGTGATTTGCGTTTTTACTGAATGTGTTGGTGATGTACTATTTGAATTCCGTTGTAAATAAATACTGAAAAGGTGATCCCTTGGAAGCAACAAACACAAAAAGAGAGAAAATTAGCACACTCACTTTTATCGAGTCTGTTCATTAGAGGTAATAATAAGATGCAACACATCTCAAGCCTCCGAGCACCGTCTTAACAAAGAATGGGCCTGATGATCTCAAAGGACTAATAAATTATAACACTACTGATTTGCAGTCGGGGCGACTTTTTACGGCCGCCATACAGCACTTAACACACGCTAGTGTGAATGTCAATAAATACTGAAAAAGTGATCCCTTGGAAGCAACAAACACAAACAAGAGAGAAAAGTAGCAGATTCGGTTGTATTGAGTCTGTTCATGGGAGGTAATAATAAGATATAACACCTCTCACGCTTCTTGGACTGGCTGTTGGAGTGACTGCATTCTGTGAATGCTACTCTTCCTGTTGGACTTTTCTTTGCTAGTGTGGGAGAAATCAAATAACTTAACAGAGTATGAAAAGTAAGTCTAGGACCTATTTATTGAACTTTTTGTAGGAACACACAGCTGATATGTAGATGTATTTTTATGAAGTCTATAGCATGTATTGTTATTCGGTATTTGAGTAAATGACTTGATAAAATACGTTAACGTAAACATCTAAAGAATCTTTTTTCACATAATCGAAATGCGAAAAAAATAGGTAAAGATCATTCAAATTGATCTACTTTTGTTACGAACGTGTTGAACTATCAGCAGCTTCTGGTGTCGGATAAGAAATTAACGCACAATTTGAATATATGTAAATTAAATATGTACAAGACTTAGGCATTAATGTAAATTAAATACGTGCAGAACATAGGTGCAGGTGATTCAGAACATATTGCTGGCATCCAGATACAAACATATGTGAATCGTTAAAAGTAAATGGCTATGTTATCTGAGGATTAAATGTTACCAAACACGAATGTAAAACTTGATGCAACATTTCAAGGTACATTAATTGCGAAATGTAGGTAAAGGTCATTGATCTAATTTTATTAGGAACAAAATGACGTCTAGTATATGTCAACATATATGAAGTTTAAAATGGCTTCCTGTGTGTGAGAATTGGATTGAAGGAAACGCTTGAATTTAAAAATGTTCAGTACGTGCGGACGGACGGACGTCCGGGAGAACGGACGGATGGACAAGGTTAACATTAAAAGATTGCTTCACGTTCATGGCGGAACATAACCGTACCCATTTTCTTTGATAAATTATTTTAACAGTACTACATCGTAGTTGCTGTTTCTAACTTGCGTTTGAGGGCGTATGTGTGTATATATACTATCCACTTATTATATAAGAAACGGAGACGCTTTTCATTGTCATACTTATTTGCAGATAAATAAATTCTAGTTTCTTCTTGTGTTAATTATGATCTAATATATATAACATCAAACAGTTCATTAACACATATATATTTAGAACCACTATATATGAGTCTCAGAACACTTATCTTACTAACGAATATATTGGTTCTTTAACATGTTCAAAGGAGGTACTCCAATCCCCGAGACCGCCCATTTTACGTTTCAATCTGACAGATGATGCAAAAACAAAAGTGTTTTCTGGAAAGTTGTTCTTTGTTTCTGTGTTAAAGCTAAATTCTTAATTTACGGGTTTATATGCATGTTTCGCGAGATTGAAATTGGTAGTAAACCAAGCGTTAAACCGCTCCCATTTACTACATGTATAGATACACGACCGCTACCCTTATATACAGGTATAGTATATTTAAGTCGGGGTTAGAGGGCGTGAGGTGTGTTGCAATTTCTATTACCTCAAATATTGCTCACCCCTTTTCAGAATTTATTGATGTCGACTACATACAATCAGCAGTTATTGTCAAGCAGGTGAAAGTGAATACTGTCGGAAGATCTTAGCATTTCAATGCTATTTAAACGCAACAGTGGATTTACGAACATTTTCAAAATTGATCTCGAGGAATTATAGAAGCACATGGGAAAATGTTGAACGTTTAGAAGATAGTTGTTTGACTTCGGATGGAAGTGTTTGGCGAAAATTAAAGCTTCAAATGGATCATCCTACCATCAATAAAAAGAGTATGATAAATGGAAACGGCCGAGCACGACACATACTAAATATTGCAGTCTCAGTTTGATTGAAACTATTCATGAGCGGTATTGAAATATGGCAGCTGCCGCTCTTGCCCTCTAACCCCGGGTTGAGCAGAACTCAATATTCATAAAAATCAACAATACAGCATTTTAACGAACCCGAAGATTGCAAGCATATGGCGGTGGATATAGCAATATTTGTATCTTTATTTCATCCCCTATATCCAGCGGCGTAGTCGAATATCCCAGCTTTCCCCCTTGACCCCAAATACCCTGAACGCAAAACAGAACTAATTTAAAATCTGGAAAAAGAAAACTATTTATAGACGAGTCGAACATTATCTAAAATAAAAGATAATAAAGAAAACAGTCCAACGGCACTAAGTAAGACTGTCTGTATCAATAAGTGTACCCACTTGGAGTCAGAGGTAGAAAAGGATCAGTACGATAATGGTTCCAATAATAACATGATATAACAGTATTTAAACAGTTTATTACATCAAGCCGAATCTGTGACTTTTAGCTGTAAATACTAGGTGCGAACATTTTCAAAAGAGCAGTACCAGATGGTAAATTTTGAAATACATCATGTTTGATTTTCATGAAATGTTGCCGGTAAAATGTATAATTTTATGAAAATAAATAATGTCACGAGATTACAGTGCAGCAAATCAAAATTATGTGAGGAGCGAATATATTTGCATTTATTAAATTTTATATTGATGGAAAATAAATAAAAATGAAGGAATTTCTCTTTTCTTACATGTTTTTTATGATGCAGATGGAAACGTTAAAATGAGAACTGAATCTAATAAAATAGTCACAAAATACATCCTGTATAACGTTAATAAGAACTATGACACAAATCCACACACACAATGTTTTTCAAAATAAATGAAACAAAAAGATCAAGAAACATTACAAAATGTATGCAAGCAAACGACTACAAATTAATATATATATATATATATATATATATATTTATATATATATTTACAAACTACCAAGGACAGACAACCTTCGAACGAACTACTGCAGGGCGCTGAGAGACACACAGAAATCAAACGTACGCATTCACTTCCTAAAAAAGATAGTTGCAACACATAACGCACTCCTCTGGAGGCACAATTATCATATACACGCATACATATATTCAATTATAGCTCATATGAGTGGGATCACTTTTAAGCATTCAATCACACACAGCTATATTAAGGCAGTGACAATGAAAGGTGCCGGATCTTGGGGATACTGTGAATTCAGTAAATATATTAAAGGGAGATAATTTGAACTCACCACAGCTACTTTTGAAATTTGGGATCTCGTAAGAGATTCACGTTCACAAAGCAGAATTGCATATAGGGAGACATATTTGCGAACTACCAAGGACAGACAACCTTCGGACGAACTACGGCAGGGTGCCTAGCTATGCTGAGAGACACAGAAATCAAATGTATGCATTCACTTCCTAAAAAGAAACGCTGATAAACTGTATTTCTGCATCATATCTTACTCGTCTGGAGGCAAAATTAGCATATAAACGCATACATACATACAATTATAGGTCCTATGTGGGATCACATTTAAGCATTCAACCGCACACAGCTATACTCAGTTGCATATTTCACTACCGCTCTTGAACAGTTTCAATCAAACCGAGACTGCAATATTTCGTATGTGTCGTGCTCGGCCGTTTCCAAAGTTCCATTACCATACCCTTTATTGTTGCTCTGGTTTCTGCCAATCCACTGAGTACCTTCTTTGTGGCATTCTAGGATATTGATTTTTGTATTTATATATATATACGAGCATCTATGTGTTTTACTTATATTGCCTATTAATGCTGCCTTGTTGCTTAGAGAATAGTTCATGGCGGGGATTTCTGTATTGTCACTGTCCCTTTTTATTAGGATGACAGTAGGGTAAGTGTGAGGTTTAGTGAAAACTAACATAAATCCCGCATAAAAACTTAAGTAAACATACAACTCACAAACTCTTAGTTGAGACTGTAATGTACCTAATTGTTGCACTTATCGGCATAGTGCACGTTTCAAAAGACAGTCCAGTCTACTCTTAGTTCGCCGCTAACCGTTCTAATGCGGTACTCATGTTGTCAAACAGTTCATGTTCTCATGTCGCATATTTTGTGGGGTGTTTCCTTGTAATTGTAACGTGTTATTGCATGTTTTTGGCGGACTTTGTTCTGTTAATGCTACACTTTTCATGTCTGACGTGTATATCCACTTTAAATTATTGTAGTATATATGAATAACACCAAACACAATGTCACAAAAGGCTATTATCCAATTTTCACTAGTCTTAGTGATCTGAAATGCCACACTTACACCACTAGTTCCACAAAGGTATCGGAGAGCAATATTCAGCAGGTTCGTGTATTATGAAACAGCATCCCGCATGAATATCATAAACGTGTCTTTTACTTATATTGCCTATTAATGCGGCCTTGTTGGTTAGATAATAGTTCATGGCGGGGATTTCTTTATTTACACTGTCCCGTTTGATTGGTTTGACAGTAGGGTTAGTGTGAGGTATGGTGCACCCTAGAACCTGGTTTAAACCTCAAGTGGCCTTTTTAGTCACTGATCGTTCTAAGGCTGTAGCCCTGTTGTCAACCCTTTTGAGTTTGTGATTTCTTTTTTGGCTTTTTATTCATCTTTAAATTTGTTCTTTTTTTCTGTGTGTGTTTGTGGTTGACTGTCGTCCTTGAATGCTGTTTTTCCTGTTTGATGTTTATGTCTTTATTTGCAAAAGATAATGAACTAACACTCCGGTTTTAATATATAAGGAAACCATGTCTATATCAGCAGCAATTACTCGTCTCGACTCGTGTTATAATTATGCTTCCATTCTGATTTTGATATTAAATATTCTGAATACATCCTGAGGTTTTCTTATTAGGTTTCTATATGACAATATAGTTGTTGCTAATTAGTCTGGAAAGCACTCGAGGATTTCTTGTCTTCTAAACTCTCAATCCATTTCTTCACTTAAAAACAGGAGTATGAAAGTGGAACTTTGGAAACGGCTGAACACGATAAACACGAAATTTTGCTGTCTCGGTATGACTGAGAGACTGTTCATGAATGGTTCTGAAATATGCTTGCTACCGTTGTCGCCCCATATCCCCGGGTTGAGCAGAACTCAGTATTCATAAAATCGATATTGCAGAATTTTAACCACCCGAAGATGGCAAGCATATGGCGGTGGACATGATATATTTACTGAACCGGTAATGTCCCGCGGCGTATAGTTTCAAGCTCATTGACGAGGGGCAAACACAATTTTCATTCGAACATATCCTTTTTATAATCTATTTCCATAATTCAAAGCTATTCGCAGCATGTTCTCCGACCACCCCATATTGACAAGGAGTCTGATCCCGTCAGACGTTTTCTTAACATGCTATATCTTAATAAGGGCATTGATTTTATTGATATACCAAATATTTTTCGAGATAATCATGTTATTGATTTTATTCCTAATTATTTCATTTATAATTCAATGGTAGCACTGCCTAGATAAATGTGCAACCACATTAAGCATGACGTTTCATGTAAAACTAATCAGGAGTATTTGAGTTCTACTATTTATCTGTTTCAGATGCAGTCTCAGTGAGATTACACAAAGGTGAACATAATTCCTAATATAAGTTCACAATGACTACTTTTTTAAAAGTTTTATCTGTAGTGTTAATGTTTAAACATATGAATATATTACCATTTACAGGATTATAAAATCAATTCGCGATCACTTACTATATATGAACGCGTATATGTTCTGACGTTCTAATATAAATTAATTCGCCCTTCGTGAAATTACGTTGCGTACACATGAACTCCCAAAAGTAATCTTTTAGAAGATAAATCACTGTAAATAATGCTTATTTTGTCAAATAAAATGGCATATAATAAGTTATATACTCAGATTAAAGCAAGCTCTAAGGAACAAGATATTGGTTACGGAGTGAGCGATTTGAAGAAACATGAATTTGAAGATATAGGGATGTGCGCTGTTTTCATTTATGCGTTAGGCTATGGATTATTAGTGTACATTATCTGCAGAATTTCGTTGTGAGTGTCTTGACATGTCGTATTTTCGTTATTTCGCCGCGAAAAGACGACAGAACGAAAAGACGACAGGACGAAAAGACGCCAAATGCAGCGCTTAAAGACGACAGAACAAAAAGACGTCAGAACAACAGAACGAAAAGACACATTTCATGGACGAAAAGACGACAGAACGCCACGCGAAAAGACGAAAAGATGACATTTCAGCCGCTAAAAGACACCATTTGATATTGTCATATGTTCGTTATTTCGCGTGGGGCCTTCTGTCGTCTTTTCGCGATGCATTTGTCGTATTTTCATTCTGTCGCAACATAATGCGTGCGTTTAAATGCACAAACGGAGAAAACTCATTTACGTTCGTTCGAGCTGAGTTTAAAACTCAATCCCAAGATTAAAACTAAGGAACAAGATATTGGTTACGGAGTGAGCGATTTGAAGAAACATGAATTTAAAGATGGATGTTATAGGGATGTGCGCTGTTTTCGTTTATGCGTTAGGCTATGGCTTATTAGTGTACATTATCTGAAGAATTTCGTTGTGAGTGTCTTGACATTCCACCTGAGTATGTTCCAATATAATATTTGTTTGTATCAATTGTGATATGTCAGTTTCTTCAAACAGTAAAACAAAACTTACTGAAGTGCAGCCATTTCTTTGATTGAATAAAACGTTTAAAACGAAACACGCACATAATCTGAGAATCATTTTCTGCATTACGTTGATGTTTTATTTTTGGAACTCGGGAACACTAATTCGTACACTGCAGTTCAATATAAACCCAAATATATTTCTCGTTTTGCGTGTTTTGAGGTTGACTGTGAAAGATGCATTTCGTGTTGGAATTTTATACTTATTTTTGGTAAGGTTTAATGTTTATTTTTGGTAAGGTTTAATGTTTATTTTCAGTCATTTCAGTTATATAACAGTTATTTCTCTTTACTGCACAGGCTTGGTTTTCGTATTTCTAGGATTTGGGTTTTTATATTCGTATATGTATGATCGTCTTTGTGTTTTACTCATGTTGCCTATTAATGCTGCCTTGTTTGTTTAAGTATATATCCTGGCGTTGTTTATTTAAACTCTCCTGTTTTCTTTGGGTGACACTATGGTAAGAGTGACATTTTGTGAACCCTAGAGCCTGGTTTAAATCCCCGGCGGACTCTTCTTGCCGCTTATTGTTCCAGGGCGGCGTGACCATACTGACGAGCATTTTATTGTATTGCTATCGCATCCTTTGTTTCCTGTTCGACTACTTGTTTACCTACGTTTATATTATCTATAGAAAAATATCCAGTATGAATTATTATGCATGATTAAACCAACAAAAAAAGCCTGGTCATCGAGTTTTCTAGACAAAACATTTCCATAAACAATCAAGACATCAACGTTATCCTGCTCAATATCAAATTGAAAGTTGAATGTTTTTTAATGGCTCATCAACACAGTATTGGTTATTTAGAGCCGCCCCAGAGAGAGGGTAAGGATACATAGGAATCCGGGAACCGTGCCCTACTCTTATTATCGAATAGATTCATATCGTTTTTAACGTAGTCGGAGGATAGACCGATATACGGGACCGCCCGGTTTACGTCCCCGACGGACGAGACTAAGGGAAAGTGTCTTGCCCAACAACACACCGACGAAACTCAGTGGCATCATGGAGGATTGAAATTGAAGCACGTTATGGTTATGTTCAAATATATTAACCATCATATGCAAATTATCTTCGGGATGCCTTAAATTTCTGTGAAACTTACATGACTAATATTGAGTTATGCTCAACCTGAGGCTAGAGGGCGTGAACGGTAGCAAGCACTTTTCACTACTGGTCATGAACAGTCTAAATCAAATCGAGACTGCAATATTTTTTGTATTTAACGTGTTGGACGATTTCCAAATTTCTCCTTTCATACCTTTTTTATTAGATTAACGGCGATCACTTTTCCAAATCGCCACTTCTCCCTTTAAGATAAGGTGTGGTTCGCAAAGTCGTTTTTCATATTTTAACGGACAATTTTGTCTTTTAAAAAAGCAAAACAGTTATATGTTGTTGGTTTGTGTGTGTGTGTGCGTGCGTGCGTGCGTGCGTGCGTGCCGGTTGACTGTGGTCCTCGAATGCTACATTTCCAGTTCGACTTTTATCTCTTCTTTAACTAGATTAGCGGAAATAAACTGACCAAATGTATTTCTTAACATTTTTTATAAAGAAATGAAGGCATGTGTCACAGTTCTTTACTTTGGAAACAGGCCTGCCAGATCATATATTTATTATTTGTATATACTCATTTTACCGGTATAAAAGCAATATGTCAAGCTAAAAGTGTCAATATTGTTAACGGATCGTTACATTACATCATCTACATTATTTTTAAGTTTGTCTATCTAACAAAAATAATATTTCCAAATGCATTTAATAAACTGCGCACTATTAACAAGATATTAGACATGTTAGACATGTATCTACTACCGAGTATTAACTTGCATACCTTTCTCCAAGATGCGAAAACGGGAAATAAAACGTTAATTTTGGCTTGAAAAGTTTGCATATTGTAAAATTAAACCATTTAATAGGTAATTGCAAACAGGCTAATAGTATCCCATTTTTCAGTAAAAAAAAATTTTAAACGTGTTTTATTGTCGAAATATCTGTTATACAATCCTGCTAATATAAGATTTCACATCGCTTAATGGAATTAAGGCGGTACCACGTAATTATTGTTTGGGGCGCTAAATAAGTTGTATATCAGTGAAACCGACATTTTTAGTGGTAAATAAAAATACCTTACTTTTTAAATTCGATTGAGAAATAAAAATTTCATATGCAAAAGATGTTTTTGATTCTTCTGCATGAACAATTTGGAAAACATTTTATTTTAGAATTTGTATCCAAAAACGGTTTTAAATTGTTGGATATTCGTAAACTAAGACACCCTGAATGTTTTATAGCAACATATGAATGATAACTGAAGTTATATGAACTTCTGTATTTTTGCTGTCCCACCATCTTTACATGGAAAAAGCCCCATCAAAAAATCGTTTAGGCTGTACAATATTTATTTGTCAACCGATTGTCAAAAACTGAGGTGTTTTATTTACCACTAAACATTTCAGTTCTAATGAAATATAATTTATGTATGTACTAAGACAATTGCTCATGTTAATGCTGAAACCCTTTGGCTGAAACGAGCGCCCCGAACAGTAGACGACGAACAACTGCAAAACAAAGGCGTTCTCCAAATTCCACTTGTATTTACAAGTGATGGAATGTTGACAATTGATGAAATAAAACCGCAGAATCAGGAATCTCTTCCTGTTTTTGTTTCATCTTTCAGACTTTCTCCATTATCTCTGAAAGCAGTGGAGTATAAACGGTTAATTACAAGTTATAAGTAAAAAGTACTGAGCGTATGTGCTACTTATCTTTGATGTTACATAATAAAATGCGGATAGATACAGGTACCAGCAGTGATATACTTGTGTATACATAACTTCTTTATGTATAACCGAAACAGATAGATTATTTACTGTATGTAAGCGATATTCGATGGGGACTGATCCCGTGTTGGTAATGCTTTTATCAACCTTGAGTTTTCAGACATCAGTATATCACCATGTGACAGTGAGATAATCAGTGGTGTATGTGGTTTCCTCAAGTGTTTGTTGGAAACATTTACAATTAATTTGATTATGTCTCAATGCTTTCAACTTTCGTGTATATAGTCCAGCTATGTATTGTTTCGTAGAGGTAAATTCGTAGAGGTATCAGGATGTATATATAATTATGTTCATTGTGCAAATAATATGATTTTAAATTGGGAGGCTTTATTTATTTATTTATTT
This sequence comes from Cyrtodaria siliqua, assembly GCA_037043455.1. Taxonomy (NCBI): domain Eukaryota; kingdom Metazoa; phylum Mollusca; class Bivalvia; order Adapedonta; family Hiatellidae; genus Cyrtodaria; species Cyrtodaria siliqua. Next base: position 869,943 of record JAWPHD010000001.1, read on the forward strand.
ACAAACATAAATCGATTATGAAAATTTACCAATACGCAGTTTAACCCTCAACAATCACAACGTGGATAGTACATAATGTGCTGTTTGCTATATGTTGATGTGTTCCATTGTAATGCAAAATAACATGATGGCAAATAATGGAAAAGGGGGCAGGTAAGCCTAATAAAGGATTCAGTATCATTAACAAAATAACAAGTCCGGATAAGAAACATTCTGATTTATTAATTATTTGAAGTTTTCACTAAAGTCTTTATTTGTTCAATCAGATTTGCATTTTCGTTTATGCAGGTGGATCTTCATAATAAATAAAAGTCTTAACACATGGAAAGATATGAATATAGGAATTACAGTTTTTAGTTAAATGCGCATGCACGCCAAGTTATTTGATTATTAATATATAGTTGCGTTTCTTGTTTCTTTTAGTATATATCTAGAATCACGAGTACCTATCAGTAGCCGATGTGTATTAACGAAGATAGATCTGGCTCATAATGCTATTCTGGATGTGTCTGATTATCTATCGAGAGTCGGTGAGTCGACGCTTAGAAGAAGTTAGCGAGTAAATGTGTTATAATGCACTCATAATTATTTTTTGCTGAATTACTGGTATTAATTATTTGCGTTTTTAAAGTAGAATTCCGCTTAAGCCGGTGCTAGGGGGCATGGGAGGCGTTGCCTTTTAAAATTGCCTCTCATGAACAGACATATTAACTGAGACTGCTACTTTTCTCCCTTGTTTGTGTTTGTTGATTTCATGGAATCCCCTTTTCAGTACGTATTGGCAGCTCCGATCCCTTTTCGATTCAATAGCATATTTAAGACGACCGTTTCACGGAGCTGTTCAAAAATAAACATAATCAAGTTTCATTTTTTTTTATCGCGATAAAGCATAAGTATAGTATCAATTTTTAATTTTAACAATAACATATTCCGCTAGTTGTGTGTGAATCTGAATGTCAGATAAACGTTCATAAGCGAAACCAAACGTTACGTCATATAACGCGGACAGCAAATACTAACAACGTATTCGGTAAGAAATGATCCAGGCACGTATTCGGTTGTTAGGAGGACAGCTTATGTTCACAGTGGTTTAACGACGCTTTCACGGTGGGTTTTTTCTGGAGTGCGGAAGCGCTATAGTTTATGGTGGCTGATTTTTGCCATGTCGTATTTTCGTTATTTCGCCGCTAAAAGACGACAGAACAAAAAGACGTCAGAACGACAAAACGAAAAGACACATTTCATGGACGAAAAGACGACAGAACGCCACGCGAACTGACGAAAAGACGACATTTCAGCCGCTAAAAGACACCATTTGATATTGTCGTCTTTTCGTTATTTCGCATGTCGTCTTTTCGCGATGCATTTGTCGTATTTTCATTCTGTCGCAACATAATGCGTGCGTTTAAATCCACAAACGGAGAAAACTCATTTACGTTCGTTCGAGCTGTGTTTAAAAATCAATCCCAAGATTAAAACATATATTGTTTTCGCCCAAATTATATAATTCTTAAAGTTAATGCAGCTCTTCAGTAAAGTAGCGGAAAAGACGGTAAGAGACACTGTCTCTGCAACAAAACGTAATTTTGAAATTTATTAAGAAATTTTAAAAACGCAAATTTAAACAATTTGCATTTGTAAAAACGTCGTGCATTTCAGTGGTTGCGTTCGTTTCAGTATTCATCGTTTAAAAAGCACTTGCACGCAACTGGGTCTGTAAAACCATTGACATACCGCCACATATAGACAATCCTACCATGGTTATCTCCTAGTTAAGTGTATTACAAATATAAATCTATATTTTTAGATAGATTGATGTACTAATCAAACAAAAACATACTTTTTCTGCATCCATATGCGTGTCCTGGTTTAAATAATAAGTGTCTTTGGTCATCATTGTACGCAGTACACGGTACGTTAAAGCATGGAACGCATATACGTTCTGTTAAATAAAATACAATATGGTTGAGAAGGATATAGTTCTTTCCAGCAGCATTATAAATCACAATATCTTCCCAGCCAACAATAATGTTTTGCCAAACCAGTAATTCAGCAAAAAGTGCCCCCTGCTATTAAACATGGATTACGTTCCATCTAAAAACACATAAATATGGAACGACAACACACTCAAGAATAATAAGAATAAATGTCGGACTGAAAATGCAGCTTTTACAGAACACAGTTGATCCAACGACACGCAAAAGGACAAACATGAATGGCAATGTTAAAGGTGAATGGCCACCGTTTTTGTAGTTTTATCAATTAAAAATTTAACTCTTAAAGCTACAGAGTCTCTATATCAACGATTCTTCTTTTTAGGCGTGTCTTTATTTGTAACTTCATGTTTACCAGCTCATGTCGAAATCGGTACACAGGTAACATTATGATTTACTAGCCACTGAGCTATAACGCTTCTTGAGAAAATGGTATACAAACTACCGTTTATTATGAGGCAAAATAACTTAACATATTTGAATGCAACTCAAGATGAAGCCATACGTATATAGTCCATCTTGTCGGACGTGTAAATTAACGTTGCCTGGAGTAATACTATATGTTGTCATTATGAAACTAATATTCCGCCTCCAAACAACCATATCTCGACTTATTATTTAGCGCTTGATGAGTGTGTGTGCGCTAGTTATTACGTAATGGCTATTTTGTGTTAATAATAATAAAACATACCAATAAATAGCCATAGTCTAGCGGTTAAACGTACGGCCATAAAGCCTTAAAATCATAACGGCAGTGGTTCAAATCCCGTACCGGGCAAGTTTTTTTTTTTCACATATATTCTGAAGCCTTATATTTATCGATGTTTCCTGTACAAAGGCTAAATAAAAAGGTGATAATTTACGCATCGATTTCTGCCTTATATACCGCCTATTTGGGTGTTCGTCGATTTGAAACTACTTCACACGTGACATATTCATACACATGAGTTATTACCAGTTAAAAAAGAGACTCTGTAGCTTTAAACATCATATGAACATTTCTTGATAGTCCTTGAAAGAAACATATATTTAACCGCACCGAAGTTTTATGTAAACATAAGTATTATTTGCATGACATAGATACTACATTTACCACTGCGTGACTGCACGGGGAAATGAGGTAAATCTGAATTGTATAGCTGCACAAGAACTGCCAGATAATTGATAAATACATTTACCCGTGGATTACTTTACCTGTTCAAAGTCGTCTACGTCATCAAATAAAATCTTACTCTCGCTTTTCACAGATATTGCAAAATGTGAATGGTAAATATCTATTATTGCGTATTGATTTCGATTTAAATAAACATAAACATGTTCATGAGACAAGACATGGCCGGAAAGCTTTATCAAAGAATAAAGGCATATGACGTCACAAACACAAAAAAGGGTTGACAATAGGACAGTGTAATAAAGATATTCCTGCCATAAACTATGCTCTAACCAACAAAAGAATAGCATTTTACCTACGGAGATATGTTTTACTGCTGAAATAAAATTATGTTATTTATAACGTAGAAGATTCCACCTCATTTAAAAAACATTTCCATTATCATTACCTTTTATTATAAATAATATCTTACTTGCTATCTTTCTGTTCAGCAGAATATGATATATTTAACTTTTTCTTATAACACAGAAAGCAAGCTGAGCAAACTGTTTATTTATGTATGGGGCTTTACGTCGCCGTTAACTCTTTTTCAGTCACATCACGACAGTATTTACTTTGTTGTAGTGATAGCGCATTCGTGGTCAAAGAGTTAACCAGTTAACTAGTTTCGTTGTAAACCTTCTTGTCTCTTACTGCTGCGGCTTCGAATCCCACTGGGAGCTCGACTTTTAAGTAAAAAGTGTTGATTCCTACGGATTGCGAGAGGTATACAGTACTGGTTCTACCCAGGACAAATAGAGTGGTCTGCCTCTACCATAAAAACACTAACGTCATATATGGCCTAAAATGTGCTAAAACTGACGTAAAACATAATTCAAACAAATACGTTGTAGTGAGCTCAAAGCTGAACCTAATAGTGTTGCCACAATTGAATACCGTGCTTTAGACACATGACATGATATCACACCCAGCAGTATTATACTGACAACGCTGCGACCTGTCTTTGCACTATGTTTTTTCAATCTGGGCTATCGTTCGTTTTTGTTAGATATTCGGCATAACTGTTGGTTTGTTTTGAGTGTTTGGTTGTTGTTTGAAATTGAATAGACTTGTCTCACTGTTAGAACACTACACTTATATCTGTATTGAAATGATGTAAATAGTCTTCCTCTCTGAAGAAAACAATAAACGCCAACCAAATGTACCTAGTAAATACCTTGAACAGAATCTCAATGTCGTCTCGATCTTAAACCTTGCAATATCCAACGTACTATATACAACGTTAACGAATGCTATCACACTATTCACACTCTCCGCTGTATGGTTCAAAATGATTTTGCTTATTATTTATTAACAGTGTTTTTGTTTACACTCAGTCGTGTTAGATATGTTTGTATTAATACTCTTTTTACTATACTTCATTTGTCCTAATTCGTTTTTCTTTCTCGTTTCTTCCCCTGTTTCAATTTATTATTATTGTTGTTTTCCTTTGCTTTTTTCTTTTACCATGTATTTTCACTTTGCTTCTGTTCTGTCAATCATTCAACCATTATATCGTTAATTTCTGATTTGATTTGATATAATGTTACTCGCCACAACCCTACCACCCACCCACGCTCCCGTATCGTAAATATGTCATGTTTGATTTTTACCGGTTATTGGAGTTTATCAGAGACGATCTTAGACTTCTTAGATCACTGATTTGAATTTCTGTTAATTGTTTTTAATATGTTTAATTCATTGTTATATGTTACAAATAGTATTCTGTTATGAGATTCTCCTTCACTCCCCACTCCACAACACCCCATCCCACCACCAACAAACACACACACTTCCCAATCCTTTTATTATAGTTACCTAACAATAAAGTTTATTCTTTAGGTCATACAGATGAAGAATTTTCTGACATAAATAGTCCTTTCTCAGGTTTTATTCACGAACCACTATATGTTCTCGTGTGTTTGTGGGAGGTATGCATTTTGTATGGGAAATGTAATCGTACTTCTAAATATCTGAGAAAAATCTAAAATGAACATCAAAATGATACTCCTTGTTCTGTGAATGCCTCAATTCCTGTTCAACTTATTTTGCAACGTACTGCATATTTAGTGGTTAACACATTTATAGTTCGCCACTATGATTCCTCATTGATTTTGCGATGACAGGACATATTATGGACCCTGTGATGACGTCTACCTAAATCCCCTAACGACGGTAGCGTCTGATGCTTGTCTTAAATCTTATCTTGTCGTGCCCTTAATGTTGTTTTTCTTTTTGGCTCTGGCATCTGCCAAGTCACTGAGTACTTGCTTTGTGACTTTCTGTGATAATTTTGTTCATATTCATATATACATGATCATTTATGTGTTATAATTATATTGCCTATTAATTTTGTTTGTTAGAGAATATAACCTGGCGGGATATCTTTATTTAGACTCTCCTGTTTTATTGGAATGAAAATAGGTAAGAGTAAAGGTTTGATGCACCCTAGTACCTGGTTGTTTACCACAGCGTTCTTTTTTGCACTGACCGTTCCAATGAGGTTTTCCTATTGTCAATCAGTTTATATTTGTGATATCTTGCCTTTTATTCATCTTGGCAATTATTGTTGGTTTCTATGCGTGCTTTTGTTTGACTCTGGTCCTTGAATGTTACATTTCCTGTTCGACATATACCTATTTTCTCCAAATTCTACTTAATTAACACCCTTTCTAGAATCATTATGAGTCGTGTTTTAGGAATAGCATATACCTGTTTAATATAAATGTTATTCCTCATTACAGTACATTGTTTTGCATTCACTCCACTGGATAATTTCAAACAACTGTGTCGGGTTAAAGTTCCAGTATTCAAACTGGATAATTATATTGAATATAGTGAGAAAGGTCCCATCTGAGTTACGTAAACACAACATGTATCTCTCGTGCACGTGTTATATGGTGATGTGATTTACCAACTTGGTCAGATCCTTGGTCATAATAACTGTCATACAATCTTTATTAAAACTTGTTAAAAGCTTAAGTAAAGAGGGTATGTCCCTATCATTTTGCAGCGCATTGCTTGTTTACTGGTTTTACAGTTTGCCGCTATGTGTCATCTTTGATTGTGAGATGACCGGACAGATTGTGGATTCTATGATGACGTGTTCCTTCATCCTCAAAGGGCGGTAGCGTTTGATGCTGGTCTTAAATCGTGTCTTCTCGTACTGTGGTCCTTAAATGCATTTCTTCTTTAATTGCGTCCTATAGATACCCTTAGTGATATACTATAAATATATGCCGAACCAAATATCATGTAATGCTTGATAATGTTCACGTGTTGCGATGTTTGCATTTATGTCGGATTTTGTTTATTGACATGATTGTGTTGTTACTAAATGAACATGCGTGTAAGACCTGTATTTTTTTCTCAGTATGTTTAACACTTAAACCACGCTACTGTAAGGATGTACGGAAATGGTTTTGACAGCCCGGGACATACGATCATCATTAATCAAACCCAGTACCCTTGAAATCGCCTCTTTCTGCCGAAGAATACATAAAAAAACAATATTCATCCCGACTGTGCTGTATCAACAGTGGTATAAATATATAATGAATGCAAAATGTGGTAAACGACATATAAGGCATAGTCTGTATCGCAAGTTCTCAATAACAACTGACAGTTATATGTCAAAACCAATAAGGCATGATCTGTATCGCAAGTTCTCATTAGCACATGGCATTTCTATGTCAAAACTAATACTGCTCTGCTGTCTGCTCGATCACCCCACAAATCCCATAAGGGCATGTATGTGTTACATAGACTATATATGAACACATCTTTGCAAGCATGTGTTGTATTTACTTTCGTTTATAACATTAGTTAATTGATTTTTTCGTTTTGTTTTTTATGTCTTAAACGTTTAAATTGTTTCACACTACATTAGCGACGCGTTGTAAAGAATGGTCCGGGTTTTTTCGCGAAATAGCATGCATATGTTTACACAAATAACTCATTCTAAAATGTCATCTGTAATTGTCGACTTATCTAAAAAGAGTATTATAAGAGACATTTGGAAATCGCCGAACACGATACATACAAAAACTTTTGCAGTCTCGGTTTGATTGAGACTGTTCAAGAACGGTATTAGAAAAAGCTTGCTACCGCTCACGCCCTCTAGCCCCGGCTTGATTAGATTAGAGAATATTTCATGGCGGGGATTTCTTTATTTACACTGTCCTAGTTAATTGGGATAACACAAGGGTAAGTTTGAGATTTGGTGCACCCTAGAACCTGGTTTAAACCCTCCAGCGGCCTTTTTTGCCACTGACCGTTCCATGGTGGTAGCCCTATTGTCATCCCTTTTTGTGTTTGTGACGCCATATGCCTTTATTTCTTATAAACATTGCCAATCATGTTTGTCTTTTTGCGTGTTTTTGTGTTTACTGTGTTCGTGGGTGAATGAGCTTTCGTCCCTCGGGTTTCCTGGTCGTACCCTAGGTTGGTTTTCTCTTTGGCTGATAATTCCTTTTAATGGAATGTAGTTTTGTTTACACTGTCTTGTCTATTTGGGCGCTGAAGACTGGATAATAACAAGGATTGTGTACACTTAAAATCAATTCAAGCTAACCTGTAGGCCGTATTGCCTACTGACAGTTCCAAGTGGGTAACCCTGTCTTCACCACCATTTATGATGTATTTTGTCGTTTTCTTTATATAATTAATTGAATAATGCTCCTTGTTTTAAGTACAGTGCGGATCTACAATGTCATTGCTTTTGGACGCTGTGGTTTCTATAGGACCCTATATCTCATTTGTTTATACCTATTATTATACTCAATATTTAAAACGTTAATAATATGAAATTTTGAACATACTGAAAATGGTATCCATTTGGCAGTGGATATGTACATAATGTTCAAATATAATGTTTTAAACTGAGTTTTAGTACAATATATCTATTCTACTAAAATCATACACCTCTGTTTTGCTTCTTAATTCACTGTTTTAATTCTGTAAGATAGATCATCTCTGACACTCGATTATATCGCTTGACTATGTTAGACTTTTCACAAGATTTGGCATACACAATCGAGGTTATCATGGCAGACCGATTTAGAAACACCATAGATCAAGTCCATGTGTCAGTTCATTTATCAAACTACTGACCGATTGGTTAACCATGTATAGAACAAAGTAAAATCATTTAGAAATCAACGAAATTAGAATAGGGACATTGTGTCTCCTAAAATAACTCGGAAATAACTCCGAAACTGCTAAACCGAAGCTAGGCGTACGAATTGTATTGGTATGTTCGTCTTTCTCGGACACTTTTAAGTTGTATTGAGTTGCGACACGAAACTTGTTTTCATTTTCAGAATTATTATTATTATTTTCATGTTTTTTATCTCATTTATAAACATATTTTGACAGATATGGTGGATATTAAGTGAACAACAAAACGTCTCTGCGTTGTACACGCTTGTCATATGATTTGACTTAGTGACCTGGATTTTATCCTACATAACACTTTTTATCAAATGAACCTGGATGTCATCGATATACATCTTCTGACCATGATTGGTAAAATTTTGACAAACTATCAAGGTCCTATCAGGTTCAAAAGCTTTACGTTTCATTTGACCTAGTGACCTAGTTTATGGCCATATATAGTTCATTTCCGGATATAATTAATATCTCATTGACATACATCCTCTGGAATAATTTGGTGTCAAATCAAATAAAAATAAAAGTCTTAAAACGCTTTTCCTTTAATTTGACCTACTGACCCATTTTCGAAAAAAGTTCTCATTGATATATTACAACCTCTAACCAAGTATGGTGAACATCTAATGAAAATAAAGGTTTTATTGTCTGAAGTTTACGAACAACTGACGACATGCCATCCCTTAAAAGTATGTATAGAAGTCGAACAGGCAATGTAGCTTTCACAGTCAACAAAAAACAACAATATTAAAAACAAAAAATTACAATTTTAATAAGAAGCAAGGCAGGTGGCATCAAAAACACACACGGGATGACAATAGAGCTACCGCATTGGAACTGCCAGCGGCAAAATCACGGGCTCACCAAACAACACGCATACCCTATTTTCAACCCACTACAACAGGACAGTATAAATAAAGCCAGGCAATATTATGTAACAAACAAGGCAGCAATAAAAGGAAATAGGGTTTATTTGTGTGTTTGAATGTCATTTTGAACACAATTTAGACCGTATATGAGAGTCGATTTGTTTTTTGGTAGAAGCAGATCACCCAATTTTTCCTGGTAGAACCAGTGCTGTATATCTCCCGCCATCCTTATGAATCGACACCTTCTCATTTAAATGTGAGCTCCCAGTGGTATTCGAACCTGCAGCGGTGAAAAGCGAGAAGGTTTACCACGCTACGTCGTAAACCCCTCGAGCACGGGTCGCTAACAGGCAATGTAAGTATAACCGTATTATTTATTCATGGCTATTATATGCTATCATATGCAAACACTATTTACTGCTTCCTAATTATGTATTAAGTATGTCTTAGGTTATTTTTAATAAACAAGCTGTCACAAAATGTCACGGGTAGAGCGTACTGGTCGTATATAGCTCTTGTTATCGGTTACACCCAAAATCTATTGTTCGAGTTGAAACAATTTCACAATATTCATGATCTATTCATGTAACACGTAAAAGCGTGCACATTTTAAGTGGCCGCCAGAGAGGCCGTGTCATAAGTTTAGTTTTGTGCTAATGCATGTAAACGGATAGGTATATTTTCCTTAAACGGCAAAATTGTATAAGGGGCCTCTCGTGTTGATTCAATACTGTAGATTTAGCCACGTTTGTCACGGACTGAACGGGGGAAATAATGATTTGGGCGTAATGTTTGCTATAAATGCCATTGTCTTCTAGCTATCGCCGGGATAATCGATAGTACTTTGTTGGAACAGAGATTGGACGGCAAATTTCACAGGCAACATGTGGTTAGTAGTTTTATTAAACTTTTATCGTATATTTGTATTCAGTGGGCGGCGCCATCTTGTTTGACGGTTACGACATCCGGTTAGCATTGATGTTTCTCAAACATAACTTTAGACTAGCATATGATTTGAAGTGACTTTATTAGATGTAATTATGGTAATTGATCATTAATTGTAAAACAATATTAATTTGATAACAGTGGATAATAGGTGCATTAATTAACGTTGGCGTATAATTCAGTGATTGTAATACACGATTGTTAACATTAGTTAACAATGAGATGAGTGACACGAATAAATGCGTGCATGCATAACTCAGTGAGTGTAATATATGAGTAATTTGATCATGTTTATATTACATGTATTAAAGGGCATTGATTAACAGCGACGTACATAGCGTATACATGGCGTTGTAGAATATGTATACATTGCTACTAATCATTAGTACAGCTTACATATATTGATTGAATAATGATTTGTTTGGGTAATGATAATTATGCAAGATTGTTATGTTTGTCAACCGACATCTAAAACGTATGTATAATTACAGCCTAAGCCATCCAGGATATAAGCCATCCAGGGTTGGAGTAAGCCATCTAGGTTTGGATATCCAGGAGTGGAGCTAAGCTTCCACGACTAACGTTACAAGCGGTGGAGACGGTCCCCGTACCTGCGCAGCCAGGTTTTACTAACGATAACCCCCGGGACACAAGGTGGGCCCGTTACCAGTCCTCACTGGAGGAATATCATTCACAATCTCAGTGGAGATTAACTGTCATTGCATCGCGTCATCAACCCTTACAGAAGGCATTTGATGACAATCATCCATTGAATTCGCGCATCATCATCTTCATGAGCTCTCGCGCATCACAGTTATCGCGCTAGATCAACATTGTTATAGCTTTAACAACACTTTAGTGTCTTAGACATTCAGTATTTATAACAATACTAAGAACGTCTTAAACGTTCAGGAGAACATTCTTTTCATAGTTCATTTGTGTATTCGCTTGTTTTTTTAGATAATTGTATATATATTAAACATATTTTAAAAGTTGCATTAAATTTATGTAAATGCATTCACCGTCATTGATTCTTTCCTGAGTTAGCCATACCACTAAGGTCATCCTGTGACAACTGGTGTCAGAAGTGGGATTTTGGGCGACTACGGAGGGAAAGAATCAATAAGTGATCTTTATTATGATATACTAAATCTCTACTTATTATTTTAGAATTGTGTACCACCCTCTGATCCATCAGGGCGACTGTCGACGATCACGGCCACAGCTTGGAAGACAGGTCAAGACACGACAAGGGTAGGGTGAGTCCAAACTGTTGTTTTGTCCGTTCTTTCCTTGGCGCGAGGTCGCAGTGGTCTACACGAGTGGGTCTGAGGCACTTTTGCTCAATAATTTGGGTGTTTGTTTTACCTCCCTTGATATACACATAGTATCCAATTAGGTTGGCGAACAAGACGTTCTACTCATGTTGTGACACTCGAGTATACTTTTATTAATGGGAGAAGTAAATATACATGTACATGTTATACACATTTTGATGATGGTTTAAGGTTTATGTCCAATATCAAATATAGATATTTTATGTAGTGTATATGTTTTGTGGAAGCTAGATACTATCTATACATAACCGTTAGTAGTTAGCGCTAGTACAAATGTGTATGTAACTTGTCCTATGATGATGCCCAGGTATTTACTGAGGACACAGTGACTTACCATTAGTAGTTAGGTGAGTAGAATTATTAGTGACGTGTGTATTGTAATTATTGTAGTTAGTAGTCCACAATGTCCATAGACATGACGTCCATAAAGGATCTTACGGAAATGGGAAAGGAGTTAGGGTATGCTGGAGAGGAGCTTAGAACCTTTGTTAAAGACGAACAGGCTAGGGAAAGGGAATTTAGACTTAAGGAAAGAGAATTAGCAAAGCAGGAAAGAGATGAAGAAAGTAGAATAGTTAAAGAGAAGCTAGAATTCGAAAGTAGGTTAGCTACAGAGAAGGTAGAATTAGAAAGTAGACTAGCCACAGAGAAGCTAGAATTAGAAGCTAGGTTAGCTAAAGAGAAGCGAGATGATGATAAAGAGAAGGTAGAATTAGAAAGTAGAATAGTAAAGGAGAAGCAAGAGTTAGAACATGAGAGGTTCGAAACAGATGGTAGACTAGCTAAGGCTAAGATGATAATGGAAAGGGAGCAAAAAGAGTTTGAGCATAAGTTAGCTTTAGAGTTGGAAGCAGCTAAGACACATAGTAAGGAAAGTAAAACTGAAGGGAAAGATAGTTATTCTGGGAAGTTAAAAGGTTCGAAGTTACCATACTTTGATGCTGACAAAGATAACATGGACAGTTACTTGTTACGGTTCGAGCGTTATGCTGAGTTACAGGAATGGACCAAAGATAAGTGGGCAGTTCATTTAAGTGCGTTATTAAGAGGCAAGGCCTTAGATGTATTTTCTAGATTACCTAGTGTAGATGCTCTTGACTATGACAAGTTAAAGGATGCTCTTTTAAAGAGATTTGAGCTAACTGAAGAAGGTTTTAGAAAGCGATTTAGAGCTTGTCTGCCTGAGAAAGGCGAGTCATTTATTCAGTTTATTAGTCGGTCTAGAAATTACTTAGATAGGTGGTTAGAGTTAGGGAAAGTAGCGCAGACTTATCAGGGCCTCATAGATTTCTTGTTGCGGGACCAGCTATTCAATGTTTGTAGTAGAGATCTGTTCTTATTTCTGAAAGAAAGAAAATTAGCTAGTGTAGGAGAAATGGCAACACAAGCAGATCAGTTTGCCGAGGCTAGAGGCGGAGCTCATAATGTAGTGTCGAAAGACAGAACTTTTAGAGATAGGCAAGGGGACGATCATAAACAGAAAGGCCAGAGTGGAAACTATAGAGGTGGTGGTAGTTCGATGGGTGCTAGAGGAGGTAGCAATAGTGGTAACATAGGTAGACCTTTTATTCGTTGTCGTCACTGTAATGGAAATCATGCTTCACATGAGTGTAGGAAAGCGGTGAAAGTGTCCGCTGTCGTAGACAATTTTAGTGACAATAGTAGAGGGGACAACCATGTAGGTAGTCCGAACCAAGGTTTTAACAACCCATGGAATTTCGGTAGAGGTAGAGGTGGTCAAAACCGAGGTAGAGGTAGAGGCAGAGGTAGTAATAGTCCGGTTATTAAAACCGAGAGTAGTAGCTGTTGTGTAAAAGCGGATGGTGTAATGACGAAGATCGGAACATGTCTCTTTCCGTATGCAAATCTTCCAACGGCAGATGGTAGAGTGAATGGCACGGACGTAATTGTAATGAGGGATACAGGTTGTACAGGTGTGGTAGTTAGGCGTAGTTTAGTTACGGATGACCAGTTGGTAGGTAAACAGTCACCGTGTATGTTGCTAAATAAGTCGGTAGAGCACGTGCCAATAGCGAGAATAGATGTAGATACACCTTTCTTTAAAGGGACTACAGAGGCACTATGTATGGATGACCCGATGTATGATTTAACGATAGGGAACATAGATGGTTCAGCACTTCCGGTAATGTCCGATTTTAGAAGTAGCATAAGTAATGCCGTAGAGACTAGAGCGCAGGTTCAGAAGCAAGCTCAGGCTTATAGAAAATTAAAGGTTCCTGCAGCCGTAGGTGACATATCTAAAGCGGAGTTTATAGAAGCACAAACTCAAGACGAGTCATTAGGTCCTTGTAAGGTGAAGGCCAAGGATGGTGTAGTGAAGAAGTGTAAAGGGTCCGGTAGTTGTAAGTTTGTACATAAGAATAGGTTATTGTACAGAGAATTTGAAGATAGTGGTAGTAGACAGTTTCACCAATTAGTGGTACCTACCCAGTATAGAACGACAGTGCTTAAGGTAGCTCATGAGTCGATTATGGGAGGTCATTTAGGCGTAAAGAAAACGTCAGATAGAGTATTGGCAGAATTTTATTGGCCAGGCGTTAGTGGAGATGTAACTAGGTATTGTAGGTCCTGCGATGTATGCCAAAGGACAGTACCAAAAGGTCGAGTGACCAAAGTACATTTAGGTCAGATGCCACTGATAGATACACCATTTAAGCGGGTAGCCGTAGACATAGTTGGACCAATTTTTCCAGTGTCGGATAGGAAAAATAGGTACATTTTAACCATGGTACACTATGCAACTAGGTATCCGGAGGCAGTAGCATTGCCCTCAATTGAAACTGAGAGAGTAGCTGAGGCATTAGTTGATATGTTCAGTAGGCTAGGTGTACCAGAGGAAATGCTGACTGATTGTGGGTCACAGTTTACGTCAGAACTTATGGCTGAAGTAAGCAGGTTATTGTCTTTGCGTCAAATCATGACAACACCATATCACCCTATGTGTAACGGGTTAGTCGAACGATTTAACGGGACGTTAAAGCAAATGTTACGGCGTATGTGTACCGAGAGACCCAAAGATTGGGACAAGTATCTCAATGCTTTATTGTTTGCATTTAGAGAGGTTCCACAAGAGAGTTTAGGATTTTCTCCGTTTGAGTTATTGTACGGTAGGTCAGTTAGAGGTCCCATGAGGATTCTTAGAGAGATGTGGGCAGGTGAAGTAGATAGTGATGAGGTTAAGACTACATATCAGTATGTTTTAGATCTGAAGGAGAAACTAGAGGAGACTTGTAAGATAGCTCAAAGTCAGTTAGTTAAGGCAAGTACCAAGTATAAACGGTACTATGACCAGAAAGCTAGAGCTAGGAAGTTTAAGATAGATGACCAGGTGTTACTGTTACTCCCGACCGACAATAACAAGTTGTTATTACAATGGAAAGGTCCGTTTTACGTTAGAGGGATAGTGAACACTATGGATTACCGTATCGAGATAAACGGAAAGTTAAAGACCTTTCATGCGAATATGCTGAAAGAGTATATAAGTAGAACCGATAATGTGCAACAAGGGGTGTTAACCGTAGTTAATGTTGCAGTTATTGAGGATAGTGAGGAAGACAGTAGTGAGGACACTAGTCCCATGTATTTTCCCACTAGTGTAGGTAAGGAGACAGCAGCCGATGTAGACATATCGGGCATGCTTAGTGTAGCAGAGAAACGAGAGGTAAGTCGTTTAGACTCTGAGTGTAGTACTGTTCGGTCCGATAAGTCGAGACCAACAGATGTAGTGCAGTGTAGCTTTAAGCACACGTTAGCAAAACCGATTAGGGAAACGAGAGACCCTACTCCATTTCGCAAACAGTATACTGGTAATGCGATGGATGCAATGTGTAAGGTTGGAGTTCTTGTAGTGGCAGGAAGTAGTGTTATTAGTAACAGTAGAGTCGGGGTAATAGACCGAGGAAAGGACAATATTGGGGCAGACTATTTAAGTCGCCGCACATAATGACCGGTTTAATACAATAGTGTATTGCAGTGTATTGTACAATAATAGTATATGTTACGACAGGGTAGTGTACAATTGTAGAATAGTGTTGAAATTGTAATTACATATTATAGTCAGGTTATAACTGCAGTGGATGTTTTCCGGAAGACGGTCGTTGTACTGGCTGAAGGTTGCATCCCTCAGTAGTAATAGTTAACATACTCAAGCGATTGAGCGATCAGCTTCTACGTTTTGTCGCTCATTTGCTCAGAAGAATTAATAGTTTCTTAACGTGTAAATATTAATTATCATTTTGTTGAATTTTAAAAGTGTAGCACTTTCTTTAAGTGGGGAGATGTTGTCACAAAATGTCACGGGTAGAGCGTACTGGTCGTATATAGCTCTTGTTATCGGTTACACCCAAAATCTATTGTTCGAGTTGAAACAATTTCACAATATTCATGATCTATTCATGTAACACGTAAAAGCGTGCACATTTTAAGTGGCCGCCAGAGAGGCCGTGTCATAAGTTTAGTTTTGTGCTAATGCATGTAAACGGATAGGTATATTTTCCTTAAACGGCAAAATTGTATAAGGGGCCTCTCGTGTTGATTCAATACTGTAGATTTAGCCACGTTTGTCACGGACTGAACGGGGGAAATAATGATTTGGGCGTAATGTTTGCTATAAATGCCATTGTCTTCTAGCTATCGCCGGGATAATCGATAGTACTTTGTTGGAACAGAGATTGGACGGCAAATTTCACAGGCAACATGTGGTTAGTAGTTTTATTAAACTTTTATCGTATATTTGTATTCAGTGGGCGGCGCCATCTTGTTTGACGGTTACGACATCCGGTTAGCATTGATGTTTCTCAAACATAACTTTAGACTAGCATATGATTTGAAGTGACTTTATTAGATGTAATTATGGTAATTGATCATTAATTGTAAAACAATATTAATTTGATAACAGTGGATAATAGGTGCATTAATTAACGTTGGCGTATAATTCAGTGATTGTAATACACGATTGTTAACATTAGTTAACAATGAGATGAGTGACACGAATAAATGCGTGCATGCATAACTCAGTGAGTGTAATATATGAGTAATTTGATCATGTTTATATTACATGTATTAAAGGGCATTGATTAACAGCGACGTACATAGCGTATACATGGCGTTGTAGAATATGTATACATTGCTACTAATCATTAGTACAGCTTACATATATTGATTGAATAATGATTTGTTTGGGTAATGATAATTATGCAAGATTGTTATGTTTGTCAACCGACATCTAAAACGTATGTATAATTACAGCCTAAGCCATCCAGGATATAAGCCATCCAGGGTTGGAGTAAGCCATCTAGGTTTGGATATCCAGGAGTGGAGCTAAGCTTCCACGACTAACGTTACAAGCGGTGGAGACGGTCCCCGTACCTGCGCAGCCAGGTTTTACTAACGATAACCCCCGGGACACAAGGTGGGCCCGTTACCAGTCCTCACTGGAGGAATATCATTCACAATCTCAGTGGAGATTAACTGTCATTGCATCGCGTCATCAACCCTTACAGAAGGCATTTGATGACAATCATCCATTGAATTCGCGCATCATCATCTTCATGAGCTCTCGCGCATCACAGTTATCGCGCTAGATCAACATTGTTATAGCTTTAACAACACTTTAGTGTCTTAGACATTCAGTATTTATAACAATACTAAGAACGTCTTAAACGTTCAGGAGAACATTCTTTTCATAGTTCATTTGTGTATTCGCTTGTTTTTTTAGATAATTGTATATATATTAAACATATTTTAAAAGTTGCATTAAATTTATGTAAATGCATTCACCGTCATTGATTCTTTCCTGAGTTAGCCATACCACTAAGGTCATCCTGTGACACAAGCCGAGCTCGAACAATCCCAATCCAAACTGCTTTGCCAGTTTTCAAAGATAAATATAAAAGTCGAGCATGACTTAAGCTAACATGTAGGCCTTATAGACTACTGACCTTTCCAAGTATGTAGCCCTGTCTTCACCACTCTTTGTGCTATGTATCGTCATATCCATTGCCTTTTAAAATAAGTATGCGAAATTATTTCTGTTTGTGGTGCAGTGCTGACCTACGGTGATATTGCGTGTGATTGCTGTGGTTTCGATAAGACCATTTTTCTCATTTTTGACATTGTTTATCGATTACGGAAATCGACGAGAAAACAAATTATTTTCTACGCAGGTTTTGCAAAAGTACCATCGTTTTCGACACTATCATGTGTATACATCTCGGATATTGTCTAATTAATAATACGTTCTAGATGAGTAATTGTCCTAATATAGAGACATAAGGTGAAATGACACAAATGAGATATAGGTTCCTATATAAACCATTGAGTCCAAACGCAATGGCATCGTAGGTCCGCACTGTACTACAAACAAGGAACAATATTTAATTAATATAAACAATGAAAAAGACGAAATACAACATAAAGGGTGGTGAAGACAGGGCTACCTACTTGGAATGGTCAGTAGGCAATACGGCCTACACGTTAGCTTGAATTGATTTCATGTGTACACACTCCTCACTATTACCCTGTCTTCAGCTCGCAAATAGACAAGACAGTGTAAACAAAACTACAACCCAGCAAAGGGAATTATCTAACAATGAAGTCCATATCCAAAGCAAATAACAAAAGAAACGCTAAGATGTTGTTGTAAGGCTATATAAAATACGAACTAATAAACATCTCAGCATGCATCCAGAATTTTACTTAACAACCACAGCAGTTAAGCCAAAGAGAAAACTAATCTAAGGTAAATCGTGTTTACAGTTTTAAGAAATGGAGGCTTAAAATCTGTCTCAAATGTATTTGCAATCTATATTAATGGTTTTCAAGACTCCCGACGGAGGTAATTATCCTGAAACTATAGGGGTTCACTTGAACATTACCAGACTGTGCTCAGAGGTTCAAAAGGCGATAACACTGCAATTAACGAACACATAAGTACAACGACCAAAAATATAATGTGACAGACATATTTAACAAAAGATGTGGGCTGTGGCGGTGCTTTGGCAATTTGACAAAAGTACAATAGTGTAGTCGAAAAATATATCGTCCTGTTATCTGAACATAAATTATTAAAAATACGTATAAATTCGAACAGGACATGCAGCTTTCAGAAAACACAGTAAACCAAACGACACATATTAATTGCTAGGTTAACAAGGAATAAAGGCATTAGACGTCACAAAAACAAAATCAGCTGACAATAGGGCTACCGCCTTGGAAAGGTCAGTGGCGGAAAAGGCCGCTGGGGGTTTAAACCAGGTTCTATGGTTCACCAAACCTCACACTTAACCTACTGTCATCCCAATAAAACGGGATAGTGTAAATAAAGAAATCCCCGCCATGAACTATTCTCTAACTAACAAGGCAGCATTAATAGGCAAAATAATTCAAACACAAGATGCTCGTGTATATATAAATACAAATTATCAATAGCCTAGAAAGCCACAAAGAAGGTACTCATGTAAACATGTAATATAAACCATGATAGCAAATATGCACTGACATACTTATCACCACACTCAATAGAAGAAAGAAAAAACCTACCCCACTTTTATGGTTAGGTTCGTATGTTCTATGTAAACAGTACACTACATTTTATATAATGCTTAATAAAGTGTCGTTTTATTGCAAAAACAATGTGTTGGTATTTTGTACATTTTCATCGTTGCAATTACCGAAACCTTTCGCAGAGATGTAAGTGTAATACGCAATTTCAACTGTTATAAATAGCCCATATTTGTACCGTTTGAACTTCAGTTATGCAAACGCAATGGCACTATTAGATAAACAAACGTTCAATTTAAGCTGCAAACAACAGTACTTGACATTCAATAAAACATGTTTTTGAGACAGACTGCCGATTTATGAGACTAAGGTTCATTAAGAATCTGTTTTTCCCAATGATCTGTTATTATGTGTGCTGTCAATAGAAAAAGATGGATGAAGTCCAGATTCAACATCAGCAGATACGGAAGACTGTTTTTATTATTTACACAAAATCGCTTAAGAAATATTCGGAGAATGAAATAAAACATCAGCATACTAAAACCTGCACTTTAAGTTGAATGTGTCTGCTAATATGTTGTTGTTTTTTGTTTTTTTTTAAATACTTATTACGGCGTTGTTGTTTTTTTGTGTTTGTTTTTAGTTTTTTTTTATTATAAAGTATCGACTAATGCCTCGATGCCGCAGACATTGTTGTAAACAAATGTTTGTAATTGCAGATGCACTTTTTGCAAAGCTACATTTATTAGGAAGGTTAGACTTCGTTGTTTTTTCTAATTAATTGAGTAAACATCTTCAAAATTGCACAAGCAACATGTCAGTCAGCCAAAACGTCGTAAATCAAACGATATTTTTAATGACAATTATTTCTAAAATATGCTGTTTCGTTTTACATTTGATACATAATTAGAATCGCCTAGCCTCAAAATGTTTCAACTTTAAAAATCATAGGGCGTGGACTAAATACTGAAAAGTGGATCCCTTGGAAGCCACAAACACAAACAAGAGATAAAAGTAGCTCGGTGTTATTGAGTATGTTTATGAAAGGTGATGTAAAGTGCAACATCTCTCATGCCTCCTAGCACCGGCTTAAGCGATACTCTACTTTAAAGCCAAAAAGATTGGGCTTGATGATCCCATAGGATCAGTAAGTAATAATACTACTGATCTGAAGTCGGGACAGCTGTTTACGGCCACCACACATCGCTAAACAAAGGATAGTGTGAATGTCAATATATACTGAAAAGTGGATCCCTTGGAAGCAACAAACACAAACAAGAGACAAAAGTAGCAGACTCGGTTTTATTGAGTCTGTTCATGAAAGGTAATGTAAAGGGCAACACCTCTCACGCCTCCTAGCACCGGTTTAAGCGATATTCTACATTAAAGTCATAACGATTGGGCCTGATGATCCCAAATGACCAGTAAGTAGTCGGGGCTTTTTACGGCAGCCACACAGCACTAAACAAATACTAGTGTGAATGTCAATTAATAGCGAAAATTGGGTCCCTTGGAAGCAAATATCTCATAAGTTGTATGCGATATCTAAAGGTAAGACTTTGACCCATTGTCTATTGATGTCAAATTTCCTACAATTTCAGTAAACCTTAATTTAAGCAAAAAACAAGATAATCGAGTCAAAGTTCAATGTGTTCAAAATACTTAATGCAGATGAGTCAATTTTTAATTATGTACATATGAAGTAAAAAAATAATTAAAGATCATTTTCATTGAATAAATCAACGTCTCTGTTGTTAGCAAATACGGAGTACGTTAAGATATTGTAATAGACAAATATGTTGCAATACTTGTTTTTGAGGGGGGTGGGGGGGGGGGTGCAATTTATAACCCTGAACCCTGAAAATTGATGGGTTTTGAAGCGAAATAACAAAGTTTTAACCTTAGTCTTTAACTGTTAACATGTAGATACCCTTTACGATTTAATTGTAGTATACGTACTAAGTAAACTACTATACAATATTCATATATTCAGTAGTATTTCATGTACTTAGTAAACTACTATACAATATTCATATATTCAGTAGTATTTCATGTATTTAGTAAACGCTTACTTTTTAGACAGACAGTAATGCGCTTATCAACAAATAACTTCATGGGCTTTACCATACAGTGTAACTTATTTGACTTCAGTTGCATCACATGTCTGTACCACTTAAACAGTTAATTGATTTCATATGAAAAGTAGTGAAAAATACATCAATCTTGATACAATTTGTGACTTTTGCACATAGTCGTTCTGAGACGGTTATGTTTAAATAAGATTTGCATAAACAAGCAAAGGAAATGTTCTTAATAACCAACTAAGGGTAATGTCCTTAGCAAGAAGGAAATTAAAGAGATTATGTACAAATATCTTATCCATAGCAAGAACTAAACATAGATCACATGGTAATGGTAAAGGGTGCCAAAAGTCACAATAACTTTACTTTTCCCGATATATCACGCTAAAACAGAGATTATCGTGTTTAAACAACGTCGGCCAGGCTACGATTTAACCATATTTACGCTGACGGTTCTTCCACAGCTTTTCAATAAATCACCAAGCACACAAGAACCATAAATATATAGTGTCAACACATATTTACCTCATCTTTTCAGCACTAGTATTTTCCCTCGCACAATGAGGAATTGCCTCCATGAAATTAAATCACATCTCGATACATTTCATTAATATTTCATCTAATATTTTTTCCACAACGGACCGAATAGAGAATGAATGCAAATCATTATTCGGTAATAAGTCATGCCACATCTATCTGGCACGTATCTGGTTAATAAATATATGTATATATATCATTACACAAGGCGGGAATGAAATCTAAGTACAGAAAGTCCGGCGGCGGCTTAGTGGGTGGTGTTTGTTTGTGGGTGGGTCTGGGGGTGGGGGGATTGAGGTGCCAGTTCCGCATACCTAGGGGGTAGTTTCGATCCCCGGCCGGGTTACACCATAATCTAAATATTCCACCTGGTGTCCGTATACTGTGATTAGGTTGGTTGGTTGGTTGTTTGGCTGGTTGGTTGGTTGGTTGGTTGGTCGGTCGGTCGGTCGGTCGGTCGGTCGGTTGGTTGGATGGTTTGTTGGTTTGTTGGTTTGGTGTTTGGTTGTTTGGATGGTAGGTTGGTTGGTTGGTTAATTTGTTGGTTGGTTGGTTGGTTGGTTGGGTGGGTGGATGTGTCGTGCGTGCCTGCGTGCGTGCGTGCTTCTCAATAGGAATTGAGGCGCAACAATATTTTATTGCAGGCATGTGCAGTAGAAATGTTAATATTGCGATTAATATATAGAATGTTGATGAGTCGTTTTAACCCTGATAACATTAATTCGCGTGTGTTTTATTTTGAAACTGTAAATAACACGCACGGTCATTAAGTTAACGAATCTGAAAACATAAACAAGCATTTGTGATAATTGGAGACAGTAAACAAAACTCGCAGACACTATTACGTCAACGGCTGATTGCGGTGAAGTCTTGGTTCATTAAGCCTGTAGAAAGATTGAGAAATGCTTAGTAGTGTGCATGCTTTTAAACATTAAAAACATTACGTTTCGCTATTTTTGGTGTAACAACTGACATTTCCTGACTAGTCTTTTGGTATTAATATTATAGCTCCTACCCCCTGGCCAGCGCCACTAGGAGATGCTACCACCGTGTATGGGTTCTTGTCATGGATGTTTTGCCAAACGGTCAGGCTACTGCTAAGTTTTATTTTGGTTGGTGTAGAAGATCAAAAAACTCATTATGACCAGTTCATTGTTGTTTATTTATGCTTACTTTACTATATATACATTAAAGGGGCAACATTCTCTACCCTGGTAGGGATAGATTGGAAATGTATCTTATCAATTACACCAGCTATACAGGCCTGTCAGTTACAGTGAATGACTCAAGACACTCTCTTCATGCAGAAGATAGGAAACTGTTCTTACAAATCATCTAGGAGTAAAGTTTTTCAATCTAATGACTCCAAACTATATTTGCCTCAACTTATTCTTTTTTTCAGAGCTTGTACTCGAGTTGAGGACTTTAATATTCGTAGTCTTTGTATAACTAAAAAGCTACTCCACCAGGGCTACTGTTATCATAAACTTCGTAAAACCTTTTCAAAATTGTATTATCGTAACCCTGATATTCTTTACAAATATAAAAGTAACTAAAAACTCTTCTGCGAAAAGGACTCCCTACCTGACTTCTGTGGTGACATAATTTACAAACTTCGTAAGATCCTTGGTCATGATCACTTTCATACTATTTAAAGCCCAAAAGGACGGTGACTTTTGATGTTTGTCTGAAATCTTGATATCCCCACTAGGTTATATTCTCTAACAAACAATACAGCATTAATAGGCAATAAAAGTTAAAATCTAAATGATAATGTGTATAAAAAATATAAAAAAGTGTATAGAAACAACCCGAATCAAACACTAAGGTACCGGCCATTTATTTTTTTGCGGGGAGGGGTGGGGGGGTGTTTGGGGGGGGGGGGCGAGCCTGGGATTTTTTTTGAAAAAATATTCTGGCCCTAGAATTGCTGAGAAAAAATATCCAGGCTCTGACTTGAGAGAAAAAATCTTGAGTTCCCTCAAACTGTTCAAAAAAGATAATCCGGCTTCTCTCACATTATTGGAAAAAATAATCTGGAAATGTTTAACCACAACTTCTGCCCCAAAGTTTATCGAAATCTCCAGTTGAAATGCATTTAGAAGACAGGGATAGTATTCATGGTTGTAATAAATGTGATGTATATAGATCATGATAGTAATAAAATGTATTAGTCCTGGTAGTTATAAATGTGATAAATGTGGTAATACACTGGCAATGGTGGTAGTAAATGTGTTGTATAAAGTGTTATAAAGTTGGTAATGGTAGTAATTTGGTATATATGGTCATGGTAGTAATGAATGTGATATTCCTATAAATTCATGGTTATACTTAATGTGGTACACGTAAGACAGTAATAAGGGCTATTCTTTTTTGGTAATTTGTTTTACGATCACTCCGACGACAAAACGAAATTAGGTATTTTTATTTTTCCATAGGGAATTTAATAGTTTTATTGTTTATTTACCTCCTCCCAGATTTTTAATAGAACAATTCATTTTCCTCTTTTTAAATAAAATAATTAAACTATGCTTTATCGATTTTTTTATTAGTGTTTTTTTTCCCTTTCTCTTACAGCAAAAATTCTCTGTGTTGATGGTTCGTAAAATAAATAATAAAAAAAATAATGGCCTAAATGTGATTGGCATTCGGTCATGGTAGTATGTAAATATTGCAATCCTGTGAGGGGGACATTAAATATTTGTCAACCTTCTAAGTCTATTTATTTTTATTTATACTGAAAAAATATCTTTGAAAAAGATATTTGAGTCTGCTAAAATATTCCTTTGAAATAAAACATGAGAACACATTATTACTTCTCTCTGTTCAAAATCCACTATTCTCAGCACCTAGAAAATAAATGTGCAGATGGTTTCTTAGTGTTCTTTCGGAATCTTCAGCTGTGAACTCATGAGTAAACTTTTTCAACTCATCTTCAGAAAGTTGTGCAAACTGTGTCCGCCATTTTAGTAAATGTTCACTGATTTTTCATTTGCGCATGAATACATGTACTGTTCAGCATAGGACACCCCAGTAGTCATATAAACTTGCTTTGACTTCACAATCATAAGACAGTATAAATTATACTGGGGATGACATTACAAAAAATGACCACTTCCATGGAGACATTACAAGCAATGAGATATTACAAAAATGGGAAAATAACAGTCTGTGCAAACTTAAACATGGGTGTTTGACATGAGGTATATTATTAATAAATTGGTATCAGTGGTCATGGTAGTAATACATTTTGTGTATGCATAAGCTCATATTAGTAATACATGGGGTATTCAGTGGTTCATAGTAGTAATAAATGTGATATACAGTGGTCATGGTAGTAATACTTGTAATATACAGTGGTCATGGTAGTAGAAAATATGGTAAGAGAGTAGCCATGGTAGTTATACATGTGATGTACTTTGGACATGTTAGTAATCAATGTGGATGTACATTTGGCATGTTAATAATTCTAATATGGTTATGCAGTGGTCATGGGTAGTATTATAATACAAGAGTCCTGGTATTTGTGCGATGGACTCTGTGAAAATCATCGACAAGTAAGTGGACTCTTAACCCCAGCATTCGGTAGGCTTTACCACCATTATGTATACACTGCAGCCAATTAGCATTTGTCTGCTTCAAGATAAGGATTTCAGCATTCTGATCAATCACTGTTCTTATTTTTTACAGGTATAGATGACCAACATTCAAAATTTGACAGTTAGGAATAAAAGTTTTGTTCTAGAAAGTATAGAAAAATAAATACATTATAATAATTATTTTGAAATATCTGTACAGAGTAATGTTTAGTGTATTTACATGCCAAATTTTATGGTTTTAAAAAATGCTTTATTAATTTTGAAAATTTGTGATTAAACCTCTCTGAGCAGCATAATGCAATAAAATGAATCAGAAAAAGTTTATCTGGGGCCATTTTTGTTATTTTTTTTATACTCAACGCTGGCCTTTAAGAAGCAGCTTCAGCCACATGCAATGCCATGTTACAGACAAAGCTATGCGCTATATGCCAGTGTTAATAAGAAAGAAGCAGCTTCAGCCACATGCAATGCCATGTTACAGACAAAGCTATGCGCTATATGCCAGTGTTAATAAGAAAGGTATGGAACATGGTAGTCATCGCCCAGCACAAGACAATCCCCTACACCACAAACAAACTTTAACACTACAACAATCAGTAGTGTTATTTTTACTGGTCCATTGGGACCGACGAGCCCAATATAAGTGGCTTTGAAGTAGAATACCGCTTAAGCCGGTGCTAGGGGGCGTGAGAGGTGTTGCTTCTTTCATTAATTCTCATGAACAGACTCAATAAAACCGAGTCTGCTGCTTTATTCTCTTAATTGTGTTTGTTGCTCCTAAAGGATCACCTTTATCAGTATTTATCCAATCAATTCATAATTTAGAAGAGCTTAAGGGACCCACATAGAAATCAAACAAGGACAAGCATAACTAAAGATTAAAAGCTGCACTTGGAGTTCAATCTACCAAATATGAAAATATCCATATTAAACAAGATCCAATATTCAAAGTCAATTTTTAATAAGGTCACTGACACTTCTGTGTCTCACCAACCATGGTGCAAATTCATTCACATGGTTAAGTAGTAATTGTGAAGGTTAGGTGGTGGTGAGGTGAGGGTGTAGGGGTGCGGGGAGGGAGTGGTCAGTAAACATATATACCGAATATCGAAGCAAGACCTTCAATACCCCAGAAAGAATATGAACTAGGCGGCGGAGGGGAAGTGAAGTGTTACTGAATAGGAAAAAAACACAGAATTAATACAGTATTTTCACTGGGGGAGTCTATGGTGGAGCGTTTGTGTGTTCGAGGGTGGAGGGTGGAAGTGAACAAGAATCAGAAATGGTAACTGAAGAAAACCAAAAAATAATAGAAGAAATATTTGTCTATTTATCTGGGGTGATCGCGGTGGTGGTGTAGGAGTGGGGAAGGTGTGAGGTTTATGGGGCTAATGACATTAACAAGCTTGTATGCAGTGAGGTTCATTGCAATATATGAAGCTGCTTAAAACACGTTAACTGAAACTCTAACTTGAAAACATTTTATCATCTGGCTAAAATGAAATAAAGTTATGAAACATGTGTCCTTGTTGACTGATGACATGTGTCAAGCTCCTTTCATAGAGATATATTACTAGTGAAATAAATGGACTTGCCAACAAATAAAATAATAGAAATTCTAAGTCGAAAATAGGCTACACTTTTCTAAAATACAATACAGAAAATATTTATCCAGAAAAAGGGCCTTAAGTTCGCTAGCATGCAATACAGAGTTATGGAAAATGTGTCTACTAGCATCCACGCTTTACTGAAGTTTAAGTGTTTTGTGGTTGACTGTCCTCCTTGAATGCTACTTTCCCTGTCCGATCTTTTTATATTTCTTTTTTGTATTAATAATTAACAATCACCTATTGAAATACAAGGACTTGCCTAAAAACTTTAACCAGAATTTTGAAGTCGAAAAAGGAACATAACGTAGCTTAAATTTAATTCAGAATTAATATGGAATATGTGTCTTTAATTGCCCTTATATTCCAAGCTTTACTGAAGTTTTGTTGATGTTTGACTTTCAGTTGTTAAAATACACTTGTCAAAAACGAACTTAAACCAGAAATTCAAAGTAATAAAAGGGCCATGCTTTTGCTTAAATGCAATACAGAGTTATAGAACATGTGTCTACCAGTGACCTTGATGGTACAGATGACATAATTCAAGTTTCATTGGCCAATAACTGAAAACCAATGTTGACGTGGACACAAACGATGAGTAGATCTACAACAGCTCTTCTTATTCTACGACTAGTAAAACTTAAAAAAAAATAGTCTGGCTTACAAGTTGATGAAAATAATAATCTGGCCATTGTACTTGGCAAAATAAATATCCCGGCTTTAAAGAAATGAAAACAAAATATTCCGGCTGAAAGGAAAATCCCAGTCCCCCCCCCCCCCCCCCCCCCCCCCCCCCCCCCCCCACCCACCACATACCCAACACCCGCCCCAGAAAAACGAAATGGTCGGTCCCTAACTCTAATCCATAATTGCGTAGTTTCCTAAATAACAGGTCACACATAGCACAATGTTTCATACCACACGTGTCATCATCTTCAAATTGTGTGTTCAAGTAATAGTAGTTAATTCAGAAATATATGTTCCTAGGATATATTTTCGATTCCGAAACTACTGTATGAAAATAAGTATAATAGTCAAACAGGAAATGTAGCTTTCACAGAACACAATAAACCCAAAAGCAGGAAAAAGGACAAACATGAATGGCAAAGTTAACAAAGAATAAAGTCATATGACGTCACAAACTCAAAAAGGGTTGCCTTTGTTGCCACTGACCGTTTCAAGACGGTAGCCCTATTATCAACCCTTTTGTGTTTGTGATGTCGTTTGCATTTTTTATTACTTTTGCCTTCTCGTTTGTCTGTCTGCGTGTTTGTTTTTGTGTTCTGTGGTTGACTGTCGTCCTTGAATGCTGCTTTCCCTGTCCGATATTTTTATATTTCTTGACAATAGGGCTACCGCCTTGGAACGGTCAGTGGCAGAAAAGGCCACTGTGGGTTTAAAACAGGTTTAAGGGTGCACCAAACCTCTCACTTACCCTACTTCATGCCAATACAATGGAACAGTGTAAATAAAGACATCCCCCCATTATCTAACCAACAAGGCAGTATTAGTAGGAAATATAAATAAAACACGAAGATGCTCGTGTATATATAAATACAAAAAAAAAAGTAGACTAGAAAGACACATAGAAGGTACTCAATGACTTGGCAGAAGCCAGATCAACAAGAGAATAAACCATTGAGGGCACGAAAAGTCAAGATTGCAGACAAACATCAAACGTCACCGTATTTTTGGTTGACGTCATCATAGTGTCCACAGCATGTCCGGTCATCACACAATTGAAAAGGAAAGCATAGTGGCGAACTGTAAATGGGTTCACCACCAAGCATGGAGTGAGTTGCAAAATGATAGGGTCATAACCTCTTTTAATAAACCTTTTAACACGTTTAACAAAGATAGTCTGAAAATGATCGTTACCAATAATCTTACGAAATCACGTCACCATAGAACCACTCGCACAGGTGTGGCATATTTTATCTTTAAGTGAGATGGTTAACTTACAATATCGTTCAAATTCAATCTCGCTATTGGTGATCGTTGTTTTTGGGTTAAATGTTTGTCTAATTATTTTGCATATAAAAGATATATAATTGATGTAAGCTAGGATAGGTTACGGATGATCATAATGGATTCTCGAGTATCCGGAAGTCAAGTTTAAGTCAAACGCATAAAGCTAGCGGGCCGAACGTTACTGCGATGAACCAAGCACCGTATCAAAATGTGTCTTTCTCTCAATGTTGTACTTTGTTTTATTTAGTGGTTGCTGATCATGAATTGTATTACCAATTTTTTTTGGATTTGCATTTTCTTTTGTTACCCACTTTAGGCCAGACTAACATTGAATAGCATACACTTTGTCTGAAAACAAGTGAAACAGCGAAACAATGCAAGCCTAATCGAATTTTGTAGTAAAATGTTCGACGATGAGTCCATTGTGAATAAAATAAACACAAATAAATGTCTTTTAATAGTTAATAACGCCTACAAGCATGCATTAGATAATCAAGAATTCGTTATTTTATGGTGCCCATGTTGTTTCTTTTAAGTAGCTATAGTGTAGTCAAATATTCAACACTCAACGTCGGTACACAATTAGATATAAAACACCTTCATTGTTTGTTTTGTCATATCTTTTGTTTCTACGCGTGTTTGCGGATGACTGTGGTACTTGAATGCTACATATTCTGTTTGACTTGAATATCCACTTTTAGTTTGCATCTGCCAGCTAGACATCAATTTTAGTTCGTTACATGTAAAGGCAACTAACTATTATCATTTGATATTAATGTGCATGTGTTTATTGCTTTTATGACGTACTTTAGGACTGAGAATTAAGTGACTGAGTGTCCTTCCATTGATTTTAGTAAACTAGATGTAACACTTTTCCATAGTTCATTTCCTACATGTACGTTCATAAATCCTTCTCAGATCGGTATGATCTAACCAACGAGATATATAGATTATTTAACTAGAGTGCAGTTAGAAATCCTTCACGAGATGTTAGGATTATAGTTCTTTTCGCAAACACGCGAATGTAAAATGAGTAAAAAAGCAAAAACATGGTTACCATTCAGTGAAATATTTCCTTATAATGGAACCCAGCTGTTACATAATGTATTTGTATAATATAAATCAGTTTATGCATGATATTAACCGAAATAATTTGATTGCAAATTAATCAGGAAATTCGCCAGGAAAAGACAAGACCTTTTAGTAATGACATAGCGCTAAAACAAGAAGCGTGCATCCGCTTTCTTTTAAACATAAAACAGTTATGTTCCATAATATTGAAGTCAATAAGGCGCGGTTTACAAGCATATTTCACTGTCTCAATCAAAAGGGTCCACTCTCATATTCGTTGATATAGCACAGTAGCGTTGCTTGTGCAGTATGGCGGCAGTGAAACGTCTCCCCGCGCTTGCAATCAGGACTGTTATTCATTCGATCTTTGGAGATCGCTGAGCCCGATATCTATATTTAGATATCGGTGGTACATTTTCAAATGATATCTGTATTTAGATATCGGTGGTACATTTTCAAATGTTTATGTTTTCTTCCTAAATTTAAATTTCGATTCGGTGGTTCCACTACTCTGGCCGATAACGGCTCTGGATATTGTATAACCACCCATATGCTATTTCGTCTGATTTTTAATTTAGTCTTTTGACTGTTACTTGTGATGCGAAGGCTTCTTAACCGCTGCTCCAAACTAAATTCAATTTTGTTTATTTCGCTCTTCGGGGCATAGCATTTTGTTAGATACTGGGACCATACGCCGCTGGACATGTGGGAGGAAAATCTATATGTCCACCGCCATATGCATGCCATCTTCGGGATGGTTAAAATGATGTACTATTGATTTTATTAATATTGAGTTCTGCTCAACCCGGGGCTAGAGGGCGTGAGCGGTAGCTAGCATATTTTTACTACCGTTCTCAATCAAACCAAGACTGCAATGTTTTGTATGTGTCTTGTTCGGCCGTTTCCAAAGGTCCATTATCATACTCTTTTATGTGTGCTGGGAATGCTACATTTCCTGTTCGACTTTCATACCGATGTTGAGTATTAAGTGTTTGACAACACTGTTTACAATAAACGTGCACATTTTGAAAGACAACCTGGGCATCATAAAATATAATACCGAATTTTTAATTATCTAATGCATGCTCGTAGGCGTTATCAACTATTTTAAGAGACATTTATTTGCGTTTACGGTATTCACAATTGCCTCATGTTACTGCAAATGTAATTAGGCTAACACTTGTTTCAATAATTCGCTTTGTTTCAGACAAAGTGTCTGCTATTCAAAAATAAATGGTCTTGGCCTAGTGAATTAAGTGGGTAACAAAGAAAATGCAAATGGACGAGACGTTTTGATATAGTGTTTGGTTTATCGCAGTAACGTTCGGTCCGTTAGCTATGTCCGTTTGACTTTAACTTCACTTCCAGAAACTCGAGAATCATTTGAACTTGAACGATATCGTAAGCTAACCATCCCACTTAAAGATAAATGAGGCCGCGCCTGTGCGAGTGGCTCCATAGAGCATTATCGACGAAAAATATCTGAGAAACATATATTTCAGAATTAACTACTTGAACTGACAGTTTGAAGATTGTGACGCATGTGTGCATTTGTTAAATGGGTAATACTTTACTTTTTGAAAAATAATATGAAACTCAATAAACTACTATAGTGTATAGGTTATTTGCTCTTTGTGGTAAAGAGCGGACCTACGGTGCCATTGCGTTTGAGTGCTGTGATTTTTCTCATTTTTGTTTGGCGTATTATAAAAGTCAATGTATTGCTTAAATATATCAGTCAGAGTATTATATTCCTTGTTCTAACTTCAAGTAATACCTCACATAATGCTTATTAAACAACATCCGCAAAACCACAAATCGCCTAGAACAGAATCTGACTCGATGGTATTTATTATCAGAAGTAATAATGTGTTTACTTGGAAATGCGGTCTTTGCTGCCAATAAGCACATACATCCCTTTGATTATCCATCTCAAAGCTTTTGACTTTCCTTTAATTACCGGATCAATCTACATAGTACGTGTTGTTCCTAAATAGCTCAGTAAAAAGCCTTCTCGATAGCTGAATATTTGCGGTATTTACATAATAAAAGGTTATACACTGGGATAGTTCGTCCTTAGGTGAAAAACGATTGGCCTAGGGTAGCTATATAAAGCCGGTGACTTGATATTTTCCAGGAGAAACTATACTCATTTAAGGAAAGCTTGTTTATTGTCAATATCTATGTAGTTTTGTTTGTTTAACTAATCTATTAGTAATTAATCAATAAATGAAATTCGCCACTGATACCTCCAACATGTTTTCTATTGAGAGATACGGTGCGTAAAGCTTGAAATACATGCCATTGTCTATCCAAATGTTGTGGCGAGTCACCCTTTATCAAAAATCGTGTGACTTTGCCTAATTTGGTTATGTTTTCTTTATACGTAAAAAGCACCGTGTAGATCCCGTCAAATTACTGTTTCGCATCATGTATTGTCTGACCATCTTGGCAATACTTTTCCAACGTCTGAGCCAGACTAGTTCAACAACGACCGTCCTACACCAAGACGTCCACGTGTTATTACACGTCAAAATTGTGAATATATTCGTCTGACGGATTTACTTCAGAGTTTCCGCAACCCCGCAGAAACAGTCGTGAACATAAGGGGTCTTCAGAGCCAGTACCATTACTATAAATACTTTAGGCGGATAACTTGCAGGCAACAAAAAAAACAAGAGATGTAGCAGACTCGCTTTTATAGAGTCTGTTCATGAGAGGTAATATAAGGTGCAACGTCCCACAATCACCGGTTTAAGCGATATTCTTCTTTAAAGGCACGAATATTGGGCTTGAGGATACCAACGGACCAGTAAGTAATTATTTTCGGAATAAGAGCCAGACGTCCTTATGTGTCACTACCGTTGACCAGAGAAAGACGTCACCAGCGTATGAATATATTGCACGTCGTTCCTGAGTATTATTACTTCTCCAGAAAGTGGAGACAGGTTCTGCCTTTACCGGTCAGGCAGGAATCAGCTCATCTATACACGTCATAGGTGAACGGTTTGTAGACGCTTGCGTGGTGGAACGTGATGGATACCATGGAAATAACATACCACTCATGCTCATTAAACCAGTGGACGTACCCTTTTTCACAACGTTACAATTGAATGTTCTGGAAGAGCAATGCACGGCCTAAAGTAGCTAGGATATGCAAGGAATATCTTGCCAAAAGTAACAAAAATACATTATCTTGGCCGGAATTCAGACATGATCTATCGCTTCAAGAGCATCTCTGGGGCTTTTGAGAAAAACGAGTACGTTAGACATATCCTGCTGCGCCAACGGCATTATATGCCCCAACGGCACTAAAAGTACAATGAGTAAACATTCCCCTATTAAGCTTGTTAAGCGTCTCATCAACTTGATTTATCAGAGGATAAAGCCTGATATCCACGCCAACGGTGGACATACCATACCAGTTACTAGTGTTGCTGCATCTATCCACGCCAACGGTGGACATACCATGCCAGTTATTAGTGGTCGCTGCATCTATCTACGCCAACGGTGGACATACCATGCCAGTTATTAGTGGTCGCTGCATCTATCCACGCTAACGGTGGACATACCATGCCAGTTATTAGTGGTCGCTGCATCTATCCACGCCAACGGTGGACATACCATGCCAGTTATTAGTGGTCGCTGCATCTATCCACGCCGACGGTGGACATACCATACCAGTTATTAGTGGTCGCTGGCTGCATCTATCCACGCCAACGGTGGACATACCATGCCAGTTATAAGTGGTCGCTGCATCTATCCACGCCAACGATGGACATACCATGCCAGTTATTAGTGGTCGCTGCATCTATCAACGCCAACGGTGGACATACCATGCGAGTTATTAGTGGTCGTTGCATCTATCCACGCCAACGGTGGACATACCATACCAGTTATTAGTGGTCGTTGCATCTATCCACGCCAACGGTGGACATACCGAACCAGTTATTAGTGGTCGCTGCATCTATCCACGCCAACGGTGGACATACCATGCCAGTTATTTGTGGTCGCTGCATCTATCCACGCCAACGGTGGACATACCATACCAGTTATTAGTGGTCGCTGCATCTATCCACGTCAACGGTGGACATACCATACCAGTTACTAGTGGTCGCTGTATCTATCCACGCCAATGGTGGACATACCATGCCAGTTATTAGTGGTCGCTGCATCTATCCACGCCAACGGTGAACATACCATGCCAGTTATTAGTGTTGCTGCAATGTCCTGTTTACTTATTCGTTTTT
This sequence comes from Cyrtodaria siliqua, assembly GCA_037043455.1. NCBI lineage: Eukaryota > Metazoa > Mollusca > Bivalvia > Adapedonta > Hiatellidae > Cyrtodaria > Cyrtodaria siliqua. The sequence continues at coordinate 904,044 of JAWPHD010000001.1, forward strand.
CTAGAGCTTGTACTCGAGCTGAAGACTGTAATATTCGTAATCTTTGTATAACTTAAAAGCTACTCCATCAGGGCTACCGTTATATTAAACTTCGAAAAACCTTTGCAAACTTTTATTATCGTGACCCTGATCTTCGTTCTAAGTATAAAAGTCATTTAAGAACTCTTCTGCGACAAGGACCATCACAACCTGACTTCTATTGTGACGTGATTTACAAACTTTGTAAGATCCTTGGTCATGATCACTTTCATACTATATTAGTTAAACTTGTTATAAAGTACTTTCTTTTTGACTTTCTAGGCCCTATTGACAACCCTGATAGTGACTGTGACGTCATATGCCTTTATTCCTTATTAACATTGCCATTCATGTTTGTCATTTTGCGTGTGTTTTTTAGGGTGTTTACTGTGCTCTGTGAAAGCTGCATTTCCTGTTCGACTTTTGAATTTATTTTTTAAAATTTGTGAGTTGTGTGACAAGAAACCTAGAGATAATTTTTCTAGATTCACCAATAAAACATAACGTTAGATAAAAAATGTCGCATGAAGTTTAACATCTAATAAAAAAAGGAGCTGTTTATGATTTTTGTTAGACACCTGTTAAGAAATCTTCCTACGCCTGTCTAGACAATCTTCCTACGCCTGTCCAGACAATCTTCCTACGCCTGTCCACACAATCTTCCTACGCATGTCCACACAATCTTCCTACGCATGTCTAGACAATCTTCCTACGCCTGTCTAGACAATCTTCCTACGCCTGTCTAGACAATCTTCCTACGCCTGTCTAGACGATCTTCATACGCCTGTCTAGACAATCTTCCTACGCCTAACGTCGTTAAAGTAAATGTAGCATTCATGGACCACAGTCAATCAAAATCTCACATAGAAACAAAGAATTATAACAAAAGATGAATAAAATTCAAGATATGACACCACAAACATAAAATGGTTGACAATAGGGCCAGTGAAAATAAAGGCAGCTGGAGGTTTAAATCACGTTCTAGGGTCTCCAAATCTCAATCTCTCTCTATTGCCATCCCAATGAAATGGGACAGTGTAAATAAAGATATATCCCCCAGGTTGTGTTCTCTAACAAAGAAGGCAGCATTAATATATAACACATACATGATCATGTATATATGGATATAAAAATACAAAAACATAGAAAGCCATAACGAAAGAACTCAATTACTTGACAGAAGCCAGAGCTAGAAGAGAACACACCGTTAAGGTTATGACAAAACACGATTTAAGACAAACATCGAACGCTACTGTTATTTGACGATTTAGGTCGACGTCAACATAGGGTCCACACTATTTAATCTTCGTACGCCTGTCTAGACCATCTTCCTACGTCTGTCTAGACCATCTTCCTACGCCTGTCTAGACAATCTTTCTACGCATGTCTAGACAATCTTCCTACGCCTGTCTAGACAATCTTGCTACGCCTGTCTAGCCAATCTTGCTACGCCTGTCTAGACCATCTTCCTACGCCTGTCTAGACAATCTTCCTAGGCCTGTCTAGATAATCTTCCTACGCCTGTCTAGACAATCTTCCTAGGCCTGTCTAGATAATCTTCCTACGCCTGTCTAGACAATCTTCCTACGCCTGTCTAGACCATCTTCCTACGCCTGTCTAGACAATCTTCCTACGCCTGTCTAGACAATCTTCCTACGCCTGTCTAGACCATCTTCCTACGCCTGTCTAGACAATCTTCCTACGCCTGTCTAGACCATCTTCCTACGCCTGTCTAGACAATCTTCCTACGCTTGTCTAGACCATCTTCCTACGCCTGTCTAGACAATCTTCCTACGCCTGTCTAGACCATCTTCCTACGCCTGTCTAGACAATCTTCCTACGCCTGTCTAGACAATCTTCCTACGCCTGTCTAGACGATCTTCCTACGCCTAACGTCGTAATAGTAAATGTAGCATTCAAGGACCACAGTCAATCAAAATCTCACATAGAAACAAACAATTATAACAAAAGATGAATATAATGCAAGATACGACACCACAAACATAAAATAGTTGACAATAGGGCCAGTGAAAATAAAGGCAGCTGGAGGTTTAAATCACGTTCTAGGGTCTCCAAATCTCACTCTCTCTCTATTGCCATCCCAATAAAACGGGACATTGTAAATAAAGATATATCTGCCAGTTTGTGTTCTCTAACAAAGAAGGCAGCATTAATATATAACACATACATTATCATGTATATATGGATATAAAAATACAAAAACATAGAAAGCCACAACGAAAGAACTCATTTACTTGCCAGAGCAAGAAGAGAACACATCGTTAAGGTTATGACAAGACACGATTTAAGACAAACATCGAACGCTACTGTTATTTGACGATTTAGGTCGACGTCAACGTAGGGTCCACAATATTTATGTAAGAGGAAAGCACAGTGGCAAACTGTAACTGGGTCAACTACTAAACATGCAATGTGTTGCAAAATGATAGGCTCATAACACACTTTGATAAACTGTTTAACAATGTTAATAAAGAGTGTATGAACGTGATTATGACCATGGATCTTACGAAGTTTGTAAATCGCATCACCATAGAAGTCAGGTGATGATAGTCCTTGTCGCAGACGAGTTCTTAAATTACGATTTTATTTTAAAAGTATATCAGGGTTATTATAATAAAATTATACTACGTGTTTTCAAAGTTAATGGTAAATACTCAGTTCTCTTTTTTACACTTTGATCCAAAGATATATAAAAAGATCGGACAAGGAAAGTAGCATTCAAGGAGGACAGTCAACCACAAAACACATAAACAAACACGCAAACAGAAAAGCAAGAAGGCAAAAGCAATAATAAATGCAAACGACATCACAAACACAAAAGGGATGACAATAGGGCTACCGCCTTGGAACGGTCAGTGGCAAAGTAGGCTACTGGGGGTTTAAACCGGTTCTAGGGTGCACCAAACCTCACACTTACCCTACTGTCATCCCAAATAAAACAGGACAGTGTAAATAAAGAAATCCCCGCCATGATTTAATCTCTAACCAACAAGGCAGCATCTATAGGCAATATAAGTTAAACACAAATATGCTCGTGTAAATATAATACAAAAAAACAATAGCCTAGAAAGCCACAATGAAGGTACTCAATGACTTGGCAGAAGCCAGAGCAGTAAGAGAATAAACCATTAAGGGCACAACAAGAAAGATCATGGACAAACATCAAACGCCACCGTCCCAATGGGCTTTAGGTAGGCGTCATCATAGGGTCCACAGCCTGTCCGGTCATCGTACAATTAACGAGGAAAGCATAGTGGCGAACTGTAAAAGGGTCCACCACCAAGCATGCAGTACGTTGCAAAATGATAGGGTCATAATCAAAGTTTCAGTGGGATTCACTCATCTTTTCAACGTTATTCATTAATTAACAAAATTTAAGTAACATCCATCATGCTGTATTGTCTATGCAGCAAGGTGGATGCTACTAAAATTGTGTTAATTATTGTGTAACCTTGAAAAAGGTGAGTGAATCCCATTGAAACGTTGAGGTAAAATAATGATATTTGTAAATTCTATTGTGTAAGTTTTGAACTAGCGCGTTATTGAAATTGGAATATTGATAAGCTGATATTTAAGACCAAATATACTAAAAAAATAATATAGGATGTCACTTTAAATTACAATACGTTGTTCAAATTTTAATATGGATGTTTATACTTTAAATTAATAAACGGTATTTTATGTATAAGACGAAGTTATTACCTGCCATTTATATTATTAATATTATATAACTGTTTTATTATACTCAGTTCTATTTTTTGACGTTAATTCAACGTTGCAGTGGGATGCACCAACCGTATTTAAGGTCCATTTTACATGAGTGACCGTGTAGTATTGATTTTAATAAACGAGTTCGATAACATCATGGGATACGAGGCTCTTCCAACGAGTTTAAGTCAGGCAAGACTCAACAGTCACGAATATAAGATTCTGTTTATCACATAACACACATGTGACGTTATAGTTTCACTTTAATGTTGTCAATTTACCTTGTATGTGGCGGCAACTTGTAAGAGAAATTATGACGTCAGGTTGTTCTTTTTATGACGTCAGCTACGTTAAGCGGCTGTAACGCGTTCGCGCTATAAATAATGCGACACCTTAAATTTAACGTTACTAACATGGATTTTATATAGTAAGATTTCAAATAAGGATACATATTTAAGGTGTCTGAACATATCGTATAATATAACATGTAAACAATTAGTAGGAATAAATGTGTTACTGTAAACAAACATTATAGTGATCTGCATCTGTAATACACTCGTGTATTACGAGAAATAAGTCATGGATTTATAACACTCCTAGAAGCCATATTATGTGGTGAACAATGATTAATCAAATGTATACGACGGCAAATTTGATTTACTTTTATTTCACTTCAGTTTCCCGAATTCTGAATTCGGAATTCTGAATTCGGAATTCTGAATTCCCGAATTCCGAATTATGTAAATCTTTTAAAAATTGGGCTCTGTTCATTGGAAACCCCAGGGGTCGTGGGTTCAAATCTCACAGGAGGCATATTTTTTTCTTATTATGCCCCTCGAAGGGTGTCATATAGTAGTCACACTGTCAGTCAGTCCGTCCGACCGTCGGTGTGTTTGTCCGTACTATCTTGTCCGGTATTTTTTATCAAATGACGGCACAAATGCTCACCACAACAAGACGACGTGTCGCGTGCAATTTTCAAGTCCGTGTCTCCAAGGTCAAGGTCACACTTAGATGTCAAAAGTCAAAAATAAGTGCTTTCCGGCTTGTCCGGTAAATAACTCTTGACATTTATGGATTTTCGGAATTTAGAAGTGTGGACCATTAGGTACTAGATTAAGGATACTGGGCGTTGTCAGGCGTACGGACATACGCACGCACGTGGGGCGGTGGAGTATGTGTGTGGGGGAGTGGGAAGGCGGCGTCCTTGTTCCCAGGATCATTGTTCCTCAGATCCCCAAAAGCACTATTATTCTAGTATTCCCAGGATCCCTTAAAATAATTGTCCATTTTCCCCAGATCCCTAAAAATAATTGGCCATGTTCCCCAGATCCCCAATTCCCCCGTGAGAAACAAATGAAGACAAAATAAAAGCACAAACACATCCCTAGGGTGTGTGTGGGGGCGAGAGAGGAGGGTAAATTTAAACGATTTAAATATTAATGCATCGATACTGTCTCCAAATGCCGGAGAGGGATGGGGGAGGAGTGGGTGGGTTAAGGGGCAATAGAATTTAAGCTACATACATCCCAGACCGCTCTCGGCCCCACCGAGCTCTAACTGTTTCTCATGTTGACCCTCAACTAGTACCAAACATCCTTAAAAAGGACACCGTTTCACCTTTCGGGTTCTTGTCTTTCAAGTTAAGGTGGGGCTTGGTCAAAGGACTTACACGTAAATCTTCATACTGAGTTTCAAAGCAACACCTATGAATTTATTGAAAGTATATGTCTTCAACACTGAAAACCCAAAGAATTAAACCAAGAAAAATTGACTTAGTTTTTTTGTCTTTAAATTCAAGGTCATTATTATTGGTGGGGTGGGGCTTAGTGAAATGTAAGGGGTTACCAGCAGTAAATCTTCATATAATGTTTTAAAGCAATACCTTTTACGGCATTGAAGATATATACGTTCAAAAATGTTTAACCGACAACTTCACAAAGAAAACATGGCAAGTACTTTTGTATTGAAAGTCAAGGTCCAGGTCATATGTGGGGTGGTGCTTTGTGAAAGGATACGCCAGTGAATGTTTATACAAAGTTTCAAAGCATAACGCTGATGGTATTGGCGATATATACCTTTAACAAATGTAAAACCTTAACCAAGAAAGAATTGACCAAGTTTGTTTGTCTTTACAGTTAAGGTCATGGTCATTAGGGTGAGTGGGGCTTGGTGAAAGGGTAAGGGATAAAAGTGAATGTTCATACACAGTCTCAAAGTAATACCTTTAGCGGTATTTGAGACCTATACCTTCCAAAAATATTAAACTGTACTCAAGGTCTGACTCGTCGCCATCGCCGCCACCGCCGCTGCCGGAAAAGTGATTTAAAGGAAAACATTTCACGACGTACGGACGGACACTGGTCACCTTTTGTTTCTCACTCCCAGCAATCAACGGCGGGGGCATAACCATTATCATAAATAGACCGTCTGGGGTAAAGCATATGTTTATATTATATTATTTATATTATAGTATATAATATTATATTATATTATATTATATTTTATATTCTACGATATTGCACACATTTATATTGCACCGGAACTTTTTCTAGTGCTTGCTAAGAGCCGCGAAATAGAAATAAGGAACTACTTTTAAATAAAATACCGGAATCCTTCGAATACAAAAAAAATAGGTGGTTTTGTTCAACCTTTTATGGTAGAAATTGATAAAATTATTGAAATGGTCACTCACCCACTATTTTTAACGTTATCGAATGGTAAACAAACGTTAGAAAATCGCTTGATGTTTTTAATGACGTCATCCGACGTCGACATCGTTTTCGCGCAAAATAATCATCCACTGAATGACAAGATAGGAATTCCATCAAAAGCTATAAAAAAACACACAAATACAATGAAAAGTAATAGTCATACAATTAACATTGAACGAAAACAATATGAAAGTATACAATAAAAAGGTTATTGAATTTGTATGGCTAAATATTACTTGGAACGAGTTGTTTTGGCAAAGGACGACGAGCTTGCGAGTCTTCCTGCGCCAAAACAACGAGTTAATATTATATATATTATATTATATTATATTATATTATATATTATATTATATTATATTATATTATATTTTATTGTATACTTTCATATTGTCCCGTTTAGTTTGCATTGAGCTAAGTGTGCAATATTCTACGATATTGCACACATTGATATTGCAAGGGAACTTTGCTCGTGCTTGCTAAGAGCCGCGAATTAGAAACAAGGAACTACTTTCAAATAAAAATAACGGAATCCTTTCTATAGTGTCAACAAAAAAATACGTGTTTTTTTTTCAACCTTTAATGGCAAAAATTGATAAAATAATTCAAATGGCCACTCACCCACTGTTTTTAACGTTATCGAATTGTAAACAAGCTTTAGAAAATCGCTTGATGTTTTTAATGACGTCATCCGACGTCGACGTCGTTTTCGCGCAAAATAATCATCCACACAAAATTAAACTGAATGGCAAGATAGGAATTCCATCAAAAGCTATACAAATAACTCAAATACAATGAAAAGTCATAGTTATACAATTAACATTGATCGAAAACAATATGAAGTATACAATAAAAAGGTTATTGCATTTGTATGGCTAAATATTACTTGGAACTCGTTGTTTTGGTGCAGGAAGACTCGCAAGCTTTGCCAAAACAACTCGTTCCAAGTAATATTTAGCCAAACAAATTCAATAACCTATACTATCATGTATAGTTAATTATATCACGTATACTATATTTTTAACGATGCTTGCAATCTATCGGACTTCAAACTTCGCAAATCGGAATTCAGAATTCTGCCGGAAAGCGCTTATTTTTTACCTTTGACCTCTAAGTGTGACCTTGACCTTGTAGACACGGACATGAGAATTGCACGCGATACGTCGTCTTGTTGTGGTGAGCATTTGTGCCAAGTTATTTGAAAATCCATCCTTTAATGTCAGAGTTATTTACCGGACAAGATAGTACGGACGAACGCACCGACGGACAGACGGACGGACTGACATTGTGACTGCTATATGCCACCCTTCGGGGGGCCTAGAAAGAGCAACAATATGCCTCGGGTGAGATATGAACCCACGACCCCGGGGTTTCCAATGTACAGTACCCAATATTTAAAAGATTTACATAATTCGGAATTCGGGAATTCGGAATTCAGAATTCGGAATTCAGAATTCAGAATTCGGGAAATTGAAGTGAAATAAAAGTTAGTCAAATGGGCCATCGTAAATGTAAGTAACATCCATCTTGCTATATTGACAATTCCTAACGTACCACGTCGCTATTACGCCGTGACGTCACAACGTATTTTAGTTACTACGCTGAAGTGTTATTACTAGAATAGCGACAAAAGCTCAGTTATGAATGTTAAGATACAGACAAGTTGAAAGCTACATCATACTCCGGTATAAAGGTACTTAAAATACAAAATATATATCTCTATAGTAACAATACAAATATCCTACTTTTTCTGTGAATCACAATTAAACGTTAGATTAAAGTGTAAAAAGTGAACTGAGGAATATAAATTGATCCTCTATTGTCATTTTGGGTTTGTAAACTTAATGTTTTCTAATAGCATTAAGGGGAGTGTTTTATCTGCCAACAGAAGGTTGAAGAAGAAACAAAATAAAGTGTTGATTCGAATCAACAGGCCAGCATACGTGTGTTTACCAACAACTTCGCAAAACCTTTCAGTGCTGACATATTAACTATTCCATAAGCATTAAACAGCATTAAAATCAACCAATAACAATTCAACCTTAATTGATGAATGCGTTTGTACTGCATGTGTATGCTGAAATTAAAGAAAACAGTGTGACATGCATTTGTAACTGACATGAAATGAAGCAATGATGTTGCTCCATTGTATTATTGGCAAAAACAAACTTCCATGGCTAGGGTTCCTACATGCAGTTATTTATTTTTCAAAACAACAGCTTAGAATATTGTTTTTAACTTTTGTCCATTTTATGCTTCGCTGCTCACTTGATTATGTTTTTATGTATATTATGCTGCTTTGTTTACTTACTTTTTTATTAATATACTTAACCATGCGATACCATGTTATCATGACATCTCTGAAATAAGATGCATTCTTAGGGGTATAAGCATGTTTTCTGATCCTTACAACTTATAATTTGGATATAATATTCACGTGAACGTATTAGACATAACTACAGTTTAAACTAACTGTAATCATGAGAATTAAACCAGTATGCAATTTAACTATTTATTCTTTGATAATATATACATAATATATGCATAATACAAACTCTGTTAAAGTCGTGTAAAATTAATACGCGAACTAATTCGCGCATATATCCCGAAACAACTGTAATAACCTATACATGTATGTATAGTTTAAAGATCGTTGTCTCCAATGTCGTTGTTTTTACTAATATGGGGGCTTCCGTGGCCGGTTGGCTAGATTCTCTGACCTGAAATCACTTGCCCCTCACCGCTGTGCGTTCGATCCCTCATGGGTCTAGACATCTTTATGTGAGGAAGTCATCCAGCCGACTTGTAGAACGGCGGTGGTTCTATACAGGTGCCCGCCCGTGCAAGAACATGAGATCTTCCTCCACCAATGGAAGCTGGATAGTCGACATATGACCTTAGGTGGTGGTGCGAATAGTGTTACCTGTATGTTTACATGTATTGTTGCATGTATCTCGGAGTGTACATACAATGTTGCGAGTTTATTATTGATTTGGCCTTGAAGAAGGTTAAAATAGCACAGATGTAAGCATGTTAACAATGTATGCAATTATTTATTCAAATTTATTGATGATGATGTGGACTGTTTTCATTGGACTATTTGATGCAAATTCATTTATGATGCAATTTGGGCTATTCTTATTGGAAGGTTTTAGTGGAAGCAAACTATGGGGGGGGGGGGGGGGGGGGGGGGGGGGGGGGCAGCCCAGGTGTAGCCCAGGAGTTGAATTGAGATCAATTTTAGTATTCTTTATTAAAGTTAATTCAGATTTGGATGCTTTTAGAAAATATAATTGTGAGAGGATTTAATACATATTGTGCTCATTCATAATAAGAGTGAAATTGGATATTTGGACTAACCTGGAAATATTGGAAATTAATTTAGACTTAAAGAGACACTTACTGTTTTGGATTAAAGAGACACTTGCAGTTTTGGATTAAAGAGACACTTGCTAATGTGAATTAAAGGAACATTGGATCATTTTATTTGGACTAAATTCAAAAATTGGATATTATTGAAAAAATGAATTTGTGTATTCTGTAAGTGAATATCTGAAGTAAATCAATGTGCTAATTATATTTTTGTCTGCCGGTTTTGCATCCTTTCTGTGTAGCACTATGTGGTTGTATTACATGCTTGGTACATTTAATAACAAGGTCCGGACTTCGCGTTGTGATTTCCATACTTTATTGGTACATATAAAATAGTCCGAACAATAAACGATAAACATCCTGTTATATATATACATATCTGTTTCGTATAACGGTTTTTAGTACTTCCATTTGTTAACTACTTAAATAGTCCCTATTATTAAATGTCTGCTTTAACAAAATATAATGTAGTATTTAAAAACATTCAAATATCCCAATCCTGAAATTATTATGTAACGCTGAACAACTGTCCTACTACTAGCTTCAGTAGTATAAGTTAACTTATCCCACACCCTGTTTAAGATCGCGGGGATCCATCTTGCGGATACACAAGACCAATACCAAAGCCAACTCTTGACTCCTCTGACTACCTATTCCCCACTCTGCTAGACTTTCCGTGCGCTCAATAGTATACTAGAAGATTATCCAGACTACCTTTTGACAGTTAGTCATGCCCCACATATGGACATCTACCTGTGTTGCTATAAGTTAACACCATGGTGATTGCATCATTGTATGCATACATTACCCATAAGACATTTCGGCGAATGGTCTCCCCTAATATGGTAATACCTCTTCACTCCCAGACTTTATAGTTTTCCAGAAACTTCCAGAGAAACTAATGTTTAGAGCAGGTAAACAATAACAGAAGTTCAGATGATTAACCGGCAACTAACTGACAGTACTAGGAAACTCCCATCGCATGATCAGTTATAATAGGGATTAACAGGGGTTAGATAATTGTGTTACATTTATAAACTGTTATTAGGTTAAGTACAATGGCAAGGCCGTAGTGTTACATCGTGTTACATTTTACTTGTAACACTATTAACTGCAATGCAACTTGTACTGATACACGTGTTATCGATTTAAGATGTTGTCTCCACACTCGGTACTGAAAGGTGTATTTCTTCGACTTCAGTTGCTGTTTCTTTTTTGAGTTAATGTGTAAATCTTATTCTGATTTATGATCTAATATCCGATAATGTCAGAAGAATATCCCAGAAATTCCACGATCTATATAATCTTGACAGGCGTAGGGGAAATTGGATACACTAGGGAAACTAAAATCTTCCTCAAAATTAGAAGTTATTACAAAAACGATGTCAAGGTCCACACCATAAAAAAATAAAACAAATAATTTACTTTAAATTATTAACTTTCCCGACGATAGTTGGATTTTTTAAATGTGTTTATTACATGTCTGCTAATAATTAATGACAATGAGAGTCACCATAAGTCTAAAACAGCAATACAAACGAAGTGCAAGATCTACTTTTTATAAAACAGTCGATTTGAAGGTTAAGATGCTGAAAAGCAATATCGCATAATTTCCAAAGCGTGTTTCCTCAACATTTCCTCACTTTCCCTTTTTCATTTAATAAACATGTGTATTGTTTAAAGGGGGGTACATGTTCGTGGTAGTATAGGGGACCGTTTAATAAAGCTATCCTAGGTTAAGCACCAGAGTTAATTTGGTTTAAACATATTTTATTTCGAAATAGCTATAACAATACAAAATATGTGTACACAAAAACAAAACGATCAGAACGAAAGATAAAATCTTATAGAGTTCTTATCCACTGGTTGAATTTAGTAAGGATAAGATAAATTGAAATATAAATATGCTCGTATCAATCGATAGAACTAATGATAATACTAAAAGGAAAGAAAATTAATTTAGTAACAATTTAAGGAATAAGAAATTAATCGAGTTACATTAGAGACGGCAGAAACGAAGGTAATATTATCGGTATGAATTAAGAAAAGTAGAGAAAAGTAGCAAGAAAAAAAGCATGAAAAAAGGAACGGGATTCTCTCAGAAGCCAAAGCCGCTAAGTTTTGGGCGTTTAGCACACAAATGAAACAAGTTCGACTATTGTCAACCCTTTTGTGTTTGTGATGTCGTTTGCAGTTTTTATAACTTTTGCCTTCTCGTTTGTCTGTTTGCGCGTTTGTTTTTGTGTTTTGTGGTTGACTGTCGCCCTTGAATGCTGCTTTCCCTGTCCGATATTTTTATCTTTCTTTGCCTGCATCTCCCTCTATACCCTAAAATCGTTTCTAGTCAATATGTATTTCTGGACCGCTTTAAATATATTTGAATTCACATCGTATGAAGGTTTAAATCGCCAAATAGTACATTATTTAAGAAAACAGGTCACAGTAGATGCAGTTCCTGTAATAGGGTCGCACGTGCATTATCATATAATGGTCATTCAAAGATAAAATAGTTAGTTATTTCGATTCTTCCACATCTGCAAAGAGGCGATTCGACGATGCTTTTATTGAATAAGTGTTCGTTCAAAGAACTACAATGTGTTCGTAAGCGTGCTTGGACTATCTGTGCTCTTCTATTTCCCGTAATATTTAGGAATTTGAATTTTGTCGCGATTGAGGTGTTGCTCAAAGGTAATAATAGAGCTTGGGTTACATGCATCAACATGGAGATTGTTCCATTCTCAAATAGCAAAAGGTAAGAAAGATGTGGAATATAATTGTGTACGATAGAATAATACTTGGAAGTCATCTGAATTTATTTAACCTATACTCTGATGCTGCACTGACCATGTGGGGCTCTAGTGATGTAAGATAAGGAGGAGTTGCACTATAGACCATTTTATATAAATGTATAAGTTTGTGTTTGCTTCCTCGAGTCTCGAGTGTTTCCCAACCAATATATTTGTAAAGGTCGTGGATAAATACCAATTGTGTTGCCTCTATGGAGGATACTTCAGATATTTGTTGATTTGCCATTACAAGGTGTGGGTGATGAGGTGGGTTTCTTTTGCGAGATATATTTCCTGATTAATTATATTTGCATTATTTATGTATCCTTGTTAATAATAAGGTACAAACTTGTATCGTCAGCAAATAAGCCAATTTTTGAATTGATATTTGAAACAATGTCGTTAATATATACAAGGAAGAGAAGGGGGCCAAAATAGAACCCTGTAGAACACCAGCGCTCGTTTTGTTCGATTTCGATTTTTTTCCTGGAATAACCACAGGTTTCCGTCTGTTACTAAGACAGTCAGCAAGTAGTTTAATAATATGACCAGAAATACCTGCAGCCTTGAGTCTAACCAAGAGACCTTTATGCCAAACACGATCAGATGCTTTACTTATATCAAAGAATATTACTCGGACTTCCTTTACCGGCGTCAAATGCTTGACAAAATGAGTTGTACAAGTATGTGAGTTGGTTAATAGTAGAATCGTCAGGCATGAAGAAGGATAAAAATATCGGACAGGGAAAGAAGCATTCAAGGACGACAGTCAACCACAAAACACAAAAATAAACACGCAAACAGACAAACGAAAAGGCAAAAGTAATAAAAAATGCAAACGACATCACAAACACAAAAGGGTTGACAATAGGGCTACCGCCTTGGAACGGTCAGTGGCAAAGTAGGCCACTGGGGGTTTAAACCGGTTATAGGGTGCACCAAACCTCACACTTACCCTACTGTCATCTCATTAAAACAGGACAGTGTAAACAAAGAAATCCCCGCCATGATCTAATCTCTAACCAACAAGGCAGCATCAATAGGCAATATAAGTAAAACACAAATATGCTCGTGTAAATATAATACAAAAAAACAATAGCCTAGAAAGCCACAATGAAGGTACTCAATGACTTGGCAGAAGCCAGAGCAGTAAGAGAATACACCATTAAGGGCACAACCAGAAAGATCATGGACAAACATCAAACGCCACCGTCCCAATGGGCTTTAGGTAGGCGTCATCATAGGGTCCACAGCCTGTCCGGTCATCGTACGAGAGGAAAGCATAGTGGCGAACTGTAAAAGGGTCCACCACCAAGCATGCAGTACGTTGCAAAATGATAGGGTCATAACCTTTTTATGATAAAGTTTTTAACAAGTTTAACAAAGATAGTATGAAAGTGATCACGACCAAGAATCTTACGAAGTTTATAAATCACATCACTATAGAAGTCAGGTTGTGATAGTCCTTGTCGCAGAAGAGTCCTTAAATTACATTTATATTTGGAAAGAAGATCAGGGTTACGATAATAACATTTTGCAAAGGTTTTACGAAGTTTATGGTAACGGTAACCATAATTGAGTAACTTTTTAGTTATACAAAGATTACGAATATTAAAGTCCTCAACTCGAATACAAGCTCTAGAAAAACGAATAAGTTGAGACAGATACACCCTATAAGAAGTTGCTCGGGGAACATCCCCATCCAAGTGGGGATAATTAACAATGTCAAAATTAAAATCATCTCTCTTGTCATAGATTTTGCTTATTATTTTACCATTTTCAATCGAGAGATCTAAATCAAGAAAAGAAGCGTTATTATCAGATATATTTTCTTTATTAAGCCGAAGTTCTTTAGGATAAATAGTATGAACCATAGTTGGAAAGAAAGGGTTGTCAATGTTCAGTATGTCATCCAGATACCGAGAGGTGTCATTAAAAGCTTCAATAACATCTGCCTGGGTATCTGGTGAAAGACTCAACATCAAATCCCTTTCATAGCAAAATAAAAACAAATCTGCGACAAGTGGTGATTGAAAGCAGAAAGAAAGTTAACATCTCTAAAGAAATTGAAAATATGCTCGAAAAATAGTTTTTCGAAAACTTTATCAATGACACTCAAAAGCGAAATAGGCCTTTAATTATATACTTGTGATGGATCACCTGCTTTAAACACTGCTCATACTAACGACTCTTTCCAAGTGTCTGGACAAATGCCTAAAATAATTGATCTATTAAAGAGATCACATAATGGGACATAAAGCTCGTCAGCAAGTTCCCGCAAAACCCGATTGTTTATTTCATCTGGGCAAGTTGCTTTCCCGGAAGGTAGTGACAGTAGGTCCTGGTGAACCTCATCAGGCAGCATCGTACGTGTATCGAGTGTAGAATGTGTAATGGCTTGTTGGTTGTTGGGAGGATCGGTATTGTTGTCGTTCTATAAAAAAACGTACGATAATGGTCCTTTGGAAACGGCCGAGCACGACACATACGAAATACTGCAGTCTCGGTTTGATTGAGACTGTGCATGAGCTGTAGTGAAATATGTTAGCTATCGCTCACGCCCTCTAGTCCCGGGTTGAGCAGAACTCAATATTCATAAAAATCAACAGTACAGAATTTTAACCATCCCGAAGATGGCAAGCATTTGTATCTTTATTTCATCCCCTACATCCAGTGGCGTATGGTCCCAGTAAAAGTGTATGCCCTGAAGAGCGAAATAAACAAAAAGGAATTTAGTTGGGAGCAGCGGTTTTGAAGCGTATGACAAGTAACAGCCAAAAGACTAAATTAAAAAGCAGACAACATATCCTATGAGTGGTTAAACAATACCCAGAGCCTTTTATCGGCCGCAGTAGTGGAACAACCGAATCGAAAATTAAGCACGAAAACAAACGAAATTGAAAATGTACCACCGATCACTAAATATAAGTATCGGGCTTAGCGATCTACAAAGATGGAATGAATAACAGTACTGAATGCAAGCGTTGGGGAGACGTTTTACTGCCGCCACACTGCACAAGCAACGCCACTGTGCTATAAAAAAGAGTATGACAATGGATCTTTGGAAACGGCTGAGAACGACACATACGAAATATTGCAGTCTCGGTTTGATTGAGACTGTTCATGAGCGGTAGTGAAATATGCTAGCTAGTGCTCACGCCCTCTAGCCCCGGGTTGATCAGAACTCAATATTCATAAAAATCAACAGTACATAAATTTAACCATCCCGAAGTTTGATTTTGATATAAAAATGTGTATGATAATTTGGAATGAGTCATTCAAGATATTTGCCTTTTCATAATTATCTGTAATTTTGGAACCGTTACTGTTGAGGGGAGGTAATGATGACATTTCGTTTTGTTTTATAAGTGATTTGGAGTTTTCTTCCAATCCTTGGGAGAAGTATTTGTAGTAGTTAATTTATTTGCAATATTATCACAGTATAGTTGTTTGGAGGCACGAATTTCTGAAATAACTTTATTATGTAACAACTTGAATTTTTTCCAATGGTATTCAGATTTGGTTTGTTTGACTTTTTTATAGGCACGTTTTCTAGCCCTAATTTGGCGTTTGATGTTATTAGTTATTCACGAAGGCTCACAATGCCTTATTCGGACGGTCTTATTGGGAATGAACTGGTTACTCAAGTCAATAATCTTGTGTGTAATATTATGTGCATATATATTGATATTATCGTGGATTAAGTTGTTCCCGATAGTCCTTGTAGGATGATCTCTCATAATCGTCTTGTTCATATAACCAAATCCGCCGTGTAAATGATTTTGCCTGTAGCTTTTTCAACTTACAAATGCCGTAGATAGGACAATGATATATTGTCTTCTGGTCTATGGGTAAGCATGTGTATTTGGTGTATTTAATAATACATCTCAGTATCTGTTTGGTCGTACATGTCATGTATTCGATTGAAATGATAGACCCCGTGTGCATGTGAATTATCTTTGACATAAAAGTAGACATAAATGTCGAACAGGAATGTAGCAGTAAAGGATCACGGGCAACCAAAAGAAACAAACAACAATTACAAAGATGAATAAACGGCAAGGTATATGATATTACAAACATAAAAGGGTTAACAATAGGCCTACCGCCTTGGAACGGTAAGTGGCAAAAAGGTCACTGGGGGTTTAATTGGGAATTGTCTTATTTACACTGTCTCGTTTTACTGGGCTGATTATATTGTAAGAGTGAGTATTGGTAACTCTAAAACCTGGAATTTGTTTTTGATTGACTGTGTTGTGAGAATGCTACCTTTCCTGTTGGTCTTTTGTATCTGCTTTCTAGGTAAATGAGTTTCACTCTTTACTAGCCAACAGACTATCATTTAGTATGGTTAACATGAACAGTAGGTATAAAAGTCGAACGTGAATAGCATTCATAGAACACAGTCATCCAAAAACTGTCAATAAAACAAACAACAATTGCAATGGAAAAATAGTATCAAAGTACGACTATGCGACACAAGAAACATACATTGGGTTGACAATATCGACTAGAAACGGTCAGAAGGAAAACGACCGATGGAGGTTTAAGCCAGTTTCTAGTGCGCACCAAATCTAAACCTAACCATATTGCCATCCTAGTTAATTAGGACAGTGTAAATAGAGAACGATTCCTGGAATTGTATGCCATTTGAAAATAACTATGACTAGCAAATGATAGATTGGGATGTCACAGTGCAAGGAAATCTTCATTAATATTCCGTGATATTTGCATAATATGGTGACATGCTGTATACTTTGCATATTATACCGTTATCATTTCCAAATATTTCAGTGCAATAGTTTAATACAACAACGCAACTTTGGATGATTACTGAGATTTCCGAGTGTCCTGATATAGGTTATATTGAAAAACACTGAATTTCCTTAAAATTTCAGAAATGGTCATAGAGGCAATATAAAAGAGTTATTTTCTGAGATTTGTTTTAATACATTCATTGCGGTATTTCATCATACAAAGAAGTGTTTATGTTATATATGAGGCATATGTATATCAGCTATTTGGCAAATGCCTGTGCAATAATGCCAGTATATATCCCAGTGTATTGTTTTACAAATTTACGAAACCTAAATCTTCCCTTAAATTTCAGGACGTACTCTCATTGTAAAACTATACACTGCAACTGAAGAGTTAGTAATATTTAATTCGATTTCTGAAAGTGAACGCGTTTACCTCATTATTACGAAACTGAAACTGACTATTTCACAACCGGTTTCAGTCTAAGATGTATCCTTTTCCATAGAAACAATTTCCGAATATTATAAGTGTTTACTTCTATCTAAAGGGCCCTGTTATAAATTGAAAAGATAAAATGAGCGCACCGTACGATTGTTATGCAAGATATATATCAGTTATGGAAATAGGCGATGCCATTTAAATTAGAACCCAAAGATTTGAACCGTAGTAGTTTCAGTGAATCGCTTCCCGTCTATACAATTGATTAAATGCACTATTGATGACTAGTTCCTTTGCATATCCTGAAATAGTCATACAAAACATTATTTGCATAACTGTGTACCTAAATTGTATATTTAGTCATTAATCGTTATTTTAAGCTTATTCTTGTTTTTACATGTCTAACCATACGTGACAATCTCCTTGTGGGGTTCCCTTGACTGCCAACCACAACTTGTATCATGAAGAAATCGGAACATATGCATTTAAACATTATTGAAATTTGTCAGCAGTTGTGAAGTGGAGATTTTATAATATATTTATGATACATGTTATTGGGTTTAACAAAGAATAGCGCAAAACACTCGGAATCAGACATGTATAATACCACTCTGGACGCTTTCATTATAAAGGTATGTGCGTCAATGTTATACACGTCTAAGGAATGAAAGGAAAACGTTGTATCTAGAAGTATTAATCACGTGTTGAAACAAGTTTTGATTTTACGATGAATACAAAGTATGGGATACGCCCTGTGATATAATGATGTCGCCATGCATGCGCGACGGATGTCGAATTCCAGATAGTGAGCATAAAAAGAAGTCTGCCTTCGTTAACTGTACAGACCATAAGCGACATCCAGCGCACAAGATATCGATAGCGTGTGCCCTTAGTCCCGACATGAAAGACAGTTTGGGATAGGTGAACTCGACATCTATGGCCAGGAACATTTTCAAATTATCTATATATTTCGTTTAGCCATGTTTATGAATAAAAAGATGATACCTAGGTAAATATCTGTTGAATAAAACTTAATCATTTAAAAACACTATTAATTTTAGTAAATATACACACATTAAAAAAAGACTAATCTGATCAAAGAAATGTTTTAACTGCGAAAGGAAAGTAATATATAACAACAAAGTATTATGCATGTTTACCACCCAAGGGATATGAAATAAAGATATATATTTTGCTATATCCACCGCCATATGCTTGCCATCTTCGGGATGGTTAACATTCTGTACTGTTGATTTTTATGAATATTGAGTTCTGCTCAACTCGGGTCTAGAGGGCGTAAGCGGTAGCTAACATATTTCACTACCGCTCATGAACAGTATCAATCAAACCGAGACTGCAATATTTCGTATGTGTCGTGCTCGGCCGTTTCCAAAGGTCCATTATCGTACTTTTTCTTATAGCACAGTGGCGTTGCTTGGGCAGTGTGGCGGCAGTAAAACGTCTTCCCGCGCTTGCAAACAGTACTGTTATCATTCGATCTTTTCGAGATCGCTGAGCCCGATACTTATATTTAGTGATCGGTATACGCTCGACATGCTACAAAGTTTAATTGGTCCATGCGCCGTGTACGTGAGACCATGTGCACGTCTCGCGACATGAATATTTGACGATTTTGCCATGGTTGCCCCATATCTTTAAATTGAATACACAATTACAAAATGGCGTATGCAACGCTCCAATTCGTTGTGGAAACCGTCGACCTTTTCTTTCCTACCGTTTTTCTGCGTTTTCCGTTTTTGGTAAAAGTCTGACATAAGTAATTAGTGTTGATTCAATTTTAAAGATATTAAAATGTCAACATTATTATGTCAAAGATATAATAAATCCGTCAAATGTTCCAGACGTTTAGTGTTGACATGTACGTAAACATTTAGAAACGTCACGTCTCAAGAATGAAGAAGGGGCACGATAAGGAGAATTTGGCCGAATGAAAAAGAAAACATGTTTAAGGTTGTTGTTTTTTAAATATAAATAGTAAACACTTTGAAGTATTTAATTATTTATTTATTTAGTTTTTATTTGAATTCTTGAAAGAGGAAATGGACTCACTGAAAATTAAATTCCCTTTCGCCTAACAGCTCTGGAGAATATAATTTTCATTCAATGAATGGGAAACCATGTTCCCTGTCAAAGTATAATTAAACTCGAACAAGAAATGTAGCATTCAAGGATGACAGTCACCACAAACACGAAAACAAAAAACAACTACAAAGATGAATAAAATGCAAGATATGACATCACAAACATAAACGGGTTGACAATAGGGCTACCGCCATGGAACGGTCAGTGGCAAACAATTCAAATAACTAATAATGATATTTCAAATATATTATATAATCACTTAACTTTTGATTTATTTACGCCATATAGTCATGACGAATTATTGTCATTTCAGTGATGAAAGAAACAAAATCGGTTTAAATAAGTATCCAACAATATTTTTGCCTTTTCCAAGTAAGTCTATACGCGTAACTTCTTTGTTTTGTTGCAAAGGCAACATTACAAACGTTACGCTTAGAAGCAAGCAAATTGTTTTATACATAATTATACAACTATTTGCGGAAGTGTTTGAGCTCAATATTGAATATTAATCTCTGTTAGTTTAGGAAATACAATCAAGTACCTGATAATACGTTTATAAATAGGATAATCTTAAGGCTATTGCCGATAAGTCTAATAACAGTGCAATATATCCGATGTCATCGTTATTCGGATTTCGCTTATTCTCGTAGTGTTTGTATTGTTTGTAAATGGCATGACATTGTTTAGCATAACATCATGCCAAATAGAGTATTTGTTATGATGTTTTGTGATGATTCAATTCAAAGGTAAGTGTAGGCAAAGAAATTATGATAATAACTTCTGAAGATGTAATATTTACATTTGTATGTGGATTACAAATTATAACGTCAAACTTATTTTCTCTAGAATATTGTTTTCTTTTCAGAAACAATGTCTCAAAACACAGTGCAATTATACTATGTTTGCCTATATGATTTCTGAGCCATTCCGAACAAGATGTTTCCAAGCTAAGAATCATTTTTTTATGAAACAAAACCCTAACAAAACTGGTACGTTGGTGTTTTGTTTTTAATTTGAGTAGTGTCATCCATTGCACTAGGTTGGGCTTTCACTCCAGAGTTTGAACAAACATTCCTACTCCAACACCCATAAAACTGTCATATGTTGGTGGCAGTGTGTTTATCTCACTTGCAACTACAATAAACATATCTTTCAGTAATATTTGAAATTATTTAAAACCGAAGAACACACGAAATTTTATGGCGCAAGAATTATCTAACCATTGGTTTCCAAAGAGCTAACTGTGTAATGAGACCTAACACATGCCTTTATAGGGTACTAGATATTCCGACTTGGTACTGATGCATATGTAACTGCGAACCTGGTTTAAAACCCCAGCGGCATTTTTGCCACTGACCGTTTCAAGGCGGTAGGCGTATTGTCAACCCATTTATGTTTGTGATGTTATAGCATGCCTTTTATTCACCATTGTAATTGTTCTTTGTTTCTGTGTGTGTTTGAGGTTGACTGTGGTCCTTGAATGCTACATTTATGTTCGTGTTGTATATCTTCTTCACCGTGTGTTTTCAGTTCGGCAATACTCAAGTTACCTGTTTACTTAAAACGCATATTTGGGTGTAATTATTTAATGCTTAAGTTTGTGATCAAAAGAATATCGTGGAATGAATATTAAACACATGTAAAGTTAGAAATGCTTTGAACAAAATGTGACTTACAATTTATAATTTCTTTATCAGGCATACATTGCTTCAGAAATTGCTTCTCGGATTGTATAATGGCATGCACTTGTTTGAGTGTGTTGACGTACGCTTCCCAACATATATCATATACATTCGAAGACACTTATAAGTATTCCAGTAACCTTTAATTTCATATATTTTAAAATGAATATATAATTTTGACGAAAAATCGTACAAAAACCCGTCAATATAATGTTTTCAAAACATTTATCAAACAGAATTGAAATAATAATTCAATCTGATAATATGATTACATTCAATCACCACTTTAACGAACGCGTTAATAGACATACGTATATTGATCCATCATTAAATGAAGTCAATGGATATATGTATTAAATAAATCAACGTATTACATGTCTAATTGAGACAGATCAGGATTTTTCATAAATGTATAATATGTAAACTACATAATTTACACGCTCACAGGTATATTATGAAATAAATAATGATAAATTACATATTCGCATTTCGTGATTCGCTTGATTCGTCTCGTTATATGTTGTGCGGCAGCTTTATTTATTTAGCCGTTTTTCAGAAAGCTATAAAACATATCTATAAAGAAATATAAAAAGATCGGACAGGGAAAGTAGCATTCAAGGAGGACCGTCAACCACAAAACACAAAAACAAACACGCAAACAGTCACACAAGAAGGCAAAAGTAATAATAAATACAAACGACATCACAAACACAAAAGTGTTGACAATAGGGCCACCCCCTTTGGAACGGTCAGTGGCAAAGTAGGCACTTACCCTACTGTCATACCATTACAACAGGAGAGTGTAAATAAAGAAATCCCCGACATGATCTAATCTCTAACCAACAAGGCAGCATCAATAGGCAATATAAGTAAAACACAAATATGCTCGTATAAATATAATACCACAATCAATAGCCTAGAAAGCCACAATGAAGGTACTCAATGACTTGGCAGAAGCCAGAGCAACAAGAGAATAAACCATTAAGGGCACGACAAGAAAGATCAGACAAACATCAAACGCCATTGTCCCAATGGGCTTTAGGAAGGCGTCATCATAGGTTCCACAGCATGTCCGTCATCGTACAATTAAAGAGGAAAGCATAGTGGCGAACTGTAAAAGGGTCCACCACCAAGCATGCAGTACGTTGCAAAATGATAGGGTCATAACCTCTTTTGATAAACTTTTTAACAAGTTGAACAAAGATAGTATGAAAGTGATCATGACCAAGAATCTTACGAAGTTTATAAATCACATCACCATAGAAGTCAGGTTGTGATAGTCCTTGTCGAAGAAGAGTCCTTAAATTTATTTTATATCATGGTTACGATAATAACATTTTGCAAAGGTTTTCGAAGTTTATAGTAACGGTAATCCTGATTCAGTAGCTTTTTAGTTATACAAAGATTACGAATATTGAAGTCCTCAACTCGAGTACAAGCTCTTGAAAAACAAATAAGTTGAGATACATACAGTCCCCATAAGAAGTTGCTCGGGGAACATCCCCATCCAAGTGGGGATAATTAACAATGTCAAAATTAAAATCATCTCTCTTGTCATAGATTTTGCTAATTATTTCACCATTTTCAATCGAGAGATCTAAATCAAGAAAAGAAGCGTTATTATCAGATATATTGGCTTTGTTAAGTTGAAGACCGTTTAAGAACGGGTTTTCAATGTTCAATATGTCATCCAGATACCGAGAGGTGTCATTAAAGGCTTCAATAACATCTGCCTGGGTATCTGGTGAAAGTCTCAAAATGAAACCTCTTTCATAGCAAAATAAAAACAAATCTGCGACAAGTGGTGCACAGTTCTTATCCATAGGGATACTAACAATTTGTTTATAAACGGTCGTTCCATACCTGACGAAAATATTATCTAATAGGAAGATGAGTGCTTCACAAACTTCATAGCATGTCCACATAGTATAATTGTGTAAACTGCCGTTAGTAAAAAACGCTTTAACATTATTACATGCCAACAATGTAGTATTTTCTCTAGCGAATATTTTTTGAATAAGAGAAATTAGCTTGTCTTTAATAAGGTGATGTGGTAAGGTTGTATATAGTGTAGAGAAGTCATAAGTGCTTATTGATGAAACTTGACCTTTATTGAAAAATTTATCAGGAACGTCTCCTGAATTGTTTAAGTAATCCCAGAGTCTTCATAAGTTTTATCACTGTATAGTTTAACGTGATCTTTAACGGCAGTAAGACAAGAAATTAAAAGTTTGGAGATATTTGTTGTGGTGCAGGCACTAAAATTAGAAGTAAAGCGAGCCTTATACAGATTTTTATGTAATTTAGGAATCCAGTACATGTAGGCAGTTTATTTTGCTTATCGTTTAAACCAGCCTTGAAAGTAGTGCACCGAGTGATATGTGCGGAAACAACATCATCCTCAGTAGAATTAACTGGAGTATACGAATTAGTGCTGCCGAGTTCCAAAGATAAAAAATTGACGTAATGTAGGCGTCATACAATAATTACATTATTAGCTGCTTTATCTGCAGGAACTAAAACAAATTTATGATGAAATTCCTGAATTCTTACGAAAGGAAAACCTAGGTCTCGGAGGAAGTAAAGAGGGGTTAGCATTATTAAAGTTAATACGTGTATCTATAATTTTAAGAGTTGACTTTTTCCAAGTAGAAAGCGAGTTTGGGTCCGCATCTTCTCTACGACACCATGTAATACTAAAATCTTCAATGGAGTAGGCGATCTGGGCACGACAGGCATTAAAATCAATTGTTGAAGTTAGTCTATATTTAGGACCTTTCAAAAACAAATGCCGAATACCTTTATAAACAATATCAGAATTACCGGTGATGACATGACCTGCTGGAGCATAGTAAATTTTGATGTGTGGCATTCACATTCCTTAGGAGTATTATGTACTATATCAAGGTCAGAAACTATTTTGTTGTAGTTGAAAATAATATGTATTATAGGCTTTTCTAGTACGGAAAATCAGTAATGGATGTAGATACATGAACGAGACGTAATAGTTGGCCATTACATAAGTAGCTCCATTAACGTCTGTATATTTTTGGTAATAATAAGAACACTGTTGAGTTCCGGTTTATTTCCGACGCACATGCGCAGCAGGCTATGCATTACGGTTTAACGAACGCCATTTTGCTTTGGTGTACATAGACGGATCCTGGTGTACAGTAGGTCGACGTTATACGTTACATTGGACATTTCAAGCCATTGTAATCATTGCAAAATCGTGGGCGAAAATATATTTGGGCGAAGGTAAGTACCGTAGATAAGTTTTGGTAGGTAATATGGCATATTATAGTTGTGGTGGAGAAGTAGGTCATGCTTCACGGGGCTGTCCACAAGTTTATGGCTGTGGGCAGTGTTGAGAACTTGTCATACACCATTACGGGGCTTATTTGATAGGGATGTTGTGGAGTGTCTACATGTATATGGATTTATAAGATTATGTTGAGTGAGAAAAAGTTGGTCTATAAATGTGGGTCAATGTTATTGGTTTTTATGGTTGTTATTGTTTGCGCATGCGCTTAAGTTAGGATCACTCTGTCACTGTCACAGCCATCTTGAAAATTTGTTTTTTTTGCATGTAAGTTTTAGTTCAAGCAGGAAGTGTTGGTGAAGAGTTCACTTGAAAGGGCAGATGGGTAGATGTAACATTCATTTAGTGTGCAGGTGACGTAACTATGATTCGTTAACTGAATAGCTGTCGTTTTGTTTTTCCGAGGAAAAGACTTTTGGCAGGAAAGTTTCTTGTTCATTCGTTTGCTCGCATAGATGGTTCGAAATACCTTTCAAGAGCATTATTACGTCTTGCACAATAAGTTAAGAAATTATGTGTTTGTCCAAGCTGAAGTTAAACAGATTTCCGCACGCCACAGACCTTGATGGGTGTTTTCCTCGTGAGAGACTGCTGTCAATCTCTTCCCAGCCATGTCGAAATTGATTTTTTGTTTTGGTATGGTAGTTTACATCATTGTCAACACAAGTAAGATTATATCTGACGGTCGATTTATTTTGTGGTGGAGACGGACCACCAGTTCTCCTGGGTAAAACCAGTACTGTACACCTCCCGATGCTTATGGATGAAAAGGCAAAGTAAATGGTTGCTGCGCATTTTGGAAAGTCAACCTGGTAACGTTGAAATGTCATTGACCAAAAGTGACACAGAGACAGATCACAGAGCAAACACATCGAAGCATTGAACCATAGTTGCTCTTAACTGCGATAATGTTGTCTCCGCGATAGTATAGAATGATAGAGAGAGAAAGAGATCGTCTTAAAGGGTTTGCTGTCTGAAATACCACTTGAGCTTTAAAATCAGTATCTTCCTGCGCTTTAAAATGTGAGGATGGCCATGTAAACGCTTGTTGTTCCGCAACAGGGTGAGAAAGGTCTCGAAAAGCCATGGATTGACGTGTATGATACTGAAAATATTGTCTGATCTCGTGTATGTTTATCTTCTTTGCGTTTGTAGAGAAAGCCTGTATTATACGATACTGTGTTTCCTTGTCTTTGCAGTGATCTGCTTCAGCTGGCAGGTTCTAGGCAATTGTGGATTTTGCAGCCTTTTTGCATTTTGGCGCCCTTTGCTTTCTATTAAGGTATGTCCTGATGGTAGTCGCTGTGTAATTTATATGTTATAGTGCATTGCATGTGTGATATTGTTTTGGGTAAACCGCCATGACCGAAATGGCATACTGAACGTCTTACAGCTGCGTTGTTGAAGTGTCATGACCCAGATGGCATATTGAACGGTTTGCAGCTTTGTTGGTTGAACTGGTATGACCCAGATGGGAAAGGCACAGCATGTCTAATGTTAAAACTGTAGACGTGAAGTGTTTTTGGTCAAAAGTTAGGTGCACCATTTAGGTTTCGTTGAGTGTTGTTTTGGTCAACAAGTAAGTGCATCATTACAGTTATTGTAGTGTTGTGAAAATATGGCATTTAAGTCGAAAAGTAGTTTTCGCTTTACGCGACTGGTCGCAATTGACGAATCTGTGCAAAGGCACATGCATGGTACTTTTATTTCACGAACAATTGATATGAGGAGATAGGTGGCAGGACCTGCCCTGGGTATTTATTAATTCCGCAACTACTCGCAAAATGAGAAAAGGGGAGCCACATTTGAGAAATAAGAGCCAGTCATGAAAGTTGGAGCCATTATAAATTTGCAAACATTTTTCTGCTACACCAAAAGAAACATTTGGGACTTTTTTTAGCTTTTGCGAAAATGATTTGCGAATGGAAAATAAAAGCTAATATTTACATATTTTCAATGCTGTAAGCGGATATAGGAAATAGACTGCTACACAGCGTTCCTGGTGGACATGCGCAGTGTAACAGTCTAAAAGAAAAGTGGACTGGTTCACTAAACTGAATGAATAACGTTCGCTAGCTGATTATAAAAACAGATAAAATTATCATAACCAATCGATTGATCACGCGTGTTTATTGTGGGTCATTGATGCTTGCAAATAACATTATGTAAACAAACTTTCTGACACTGTCTAAGAAGGTGGATGCAATTAAGTCATAATAGGATGAAGACCACACAGCTTGATATCGGGTTTTAAGGTCTTATACAAACATCGGCGAGCGTGGCGGACAATCTAACAACAACAAAGGGAAACTATGGTTGATGTTTGTTAATGAGTGTAGCAAACTTTGTCGGGCGTTGAAAATTAAAGAAATCGAAAGTGATTACTTGCTATTTCTAGAAATAAATACTATTAAAATAAAAGTTGAGATCAGAACAATGGTCTTATTTGATTACCCTCGACGTACGTTTCCTATATAACTTATGTCAAGATGTAAAACATTGCCAATACTGTAACAGCAGACACAGCTTGTAAACGTTCACTAAATTCAGATTCTTCTTTGACTCCACCTTCTAAATTTGCCAAAATTTGTCTGCTACACCAAAATGAATCAATGCATATATGCCGCTTATTTCAAAATGACTTCGTTATATGGTGAAAAAGTGGCTCCAACCTTCATGGCTTCGGCTCTTATTTCTCAAATGTGGCTCCCTTTTTCTCATTTTGCGAGTAGTTGCGAAAGAAAAAATACCAAGGGCAGGCCCTGCCACCTATCCGCTCATATCAATTGTTCGTGATATGAAAGTACCATGCATGTGCCTTTGCACAGATTCATCAAATTGCGACCAGTCTCGTAAAGCGAAAACTACTTTTCGACATAAATGCCATATTTTCACAACACTACAATAAATGTAATGATGCACTTACTTTTTCACCAAAACAACACTCAACGAAACCTAAATGTTGCACCTAACTTTTGACCAAAAACACTTCACGTCTACAGTTTTAACATTAGACATGCTGTGCCTTTCCCATCTGGGTCATACCAGTTCAACCAACAAAGCTGCAAACCGTTCAATATGCCATCTGGGTCATGCCACTTCAACAACGCAGCTGTAAAACGTTCAATATGCCATCTCGGTCATGGCGGTTTACCCAAGACACTATCACACATGCAATGCACTATAATATAAAAGGTCCACAGCGACTACCATCAGGACATACCTTAATAGAAAGCAAAGGGCACCAAAATGCAAACAGGCTGCAAAATTCACAATCGCCTGGCACCTGCAGGCTGAAGCAGATCACTGCAAAGACGAGGAAACACAGTATCGTATAATACAGGCTTTCTCCACAAACGCAAAGAAGATAAACATACACGAGATCAGACAATATTTCCAGTATCATACACGTCAATCAATGGCTTTTCGAGACCTTTCTCACCCTGTTTCGAACAACAAGCGTTTACATGGCCATGCTCACATTTTAAAGCGCACGAAGAACCTGATTTTACAGCTCAAGTGGTATTTCAGATAGCAAACCCTTTAAGACGATCTCTTTCTCTATCATTCTATACTATCGCGGAGACAACATTATCGCAGTTATGAGCAACTACCGTTCAATTATTCTATGTGTTTGGTGTTAAATTCCACTCGCCCGCTCGCATTGGCGAGTGCAAGCTGCCTGCGGACGAGTAACAATCGGCGTATGGTCGTCCGACAGGACGAGTGACTTTTTGCACTATAAAAATCAAGTTAAACTATCGTTCAAACACGATGTTGCAATATTTGCAAGATTTCATATCAGGATCATTTTCGACGCGTAATTTTGTTCGTATTGTCGTTTGCAGGACCCAGATTAACAGGTGTTTGTTTGTTACCAGGTAACTTACGCGTCATATAGACTGTGATTCCAGGGATCACGCTAGGAGTGAATTTCAATGAGACAAAATGTCCCATTTGCTTGATTTTAATGAGTCTTTCACCATATCATGATCCATTTCGGATGCGAAGCCGAACGACCAGTGGTTGTTTGTCAACCGCATGTGTCCCTGGAGGCTGCTAGGCGGGTTTGGGGGCATGACCCCCAGAACATTTTTAAATTTAGATGTGATTTCCTGCATTCTGGCTCATTCCCAATAGTGAAAGTAGA
This sequence comes from Cyrtodaria siliqua, assembly GCA_037043455.1. Taxonomy (NCBI): domain Eukaryota; kingdom Metazoa; phylum Mollusca; class Bivalvia; order Adapedonta; family Hiatellidae; genus Cyrtodaria; species Cyrtodaria siliqua. The sequence continues at coordinate 933,113 of JAWPHD010000001.1, forward strand.
AGTTGTTAAAGCATCTGAAATAAAGCGTGTCCGAATTTACGTCAACTTATATTTACACGAGCATATTTGTGTTTTACTTATATTGCCTATTGATGCTGCCTTGTTGGTTAGAGATTAGATCATGGCAGGGATTTCTTTATTTACACTGTCCTGTTTTGATGGGATGACAGTAGGGTAAGTGTGAGGTTTGGTGCACCCTAGAACTGGTTTAAGCCCCCAGTGGCCTACTTTGCCACTGACCGTTCCAAGGCGGTAGCCCTATTGTCAACCCTTTTGTGTTTGTGATGTCATTGCATTTTTTATTACTTTTGCCTTTTCGTTTGTCTGTTTGCGTGTTTGTTTTTGTGTTTTGTGGTTGACTGTCGTCCTTGAATGCTGCTTTCCCTGTCCGATATTTTTATCCCCTTTTTAGCTCTACTGATCAGAGATCAGCAGAGCTTATACCGTGGTGCATCGTCTGTCGTCTGTCCATCCGTTAACTTTTATTTGTAGCGACTACTCCTCTGAAACTACTGGATGGATATTCATAAAACTTTACAGAAATGTTGCCCATGAAGTCTAGTTGATCCTAGCAAAAATTCATGTTGATGTGAAATCCAAAATGGCCGCCAAAGCTAAAAATAGATTTTTTAAATACAAGTTTGTAGCGAATACTTCTTGAAAACTATAAGTGATATTGATATGGGACTTTTTCTAAAATGATCAGCATGACATGATGTTGGTCCTTGTCGAAAATCGTTTTGATTTGACGTTAAACATGGCTGCCAGCGGCCATCTTTGTTTACATAGAGTTATATAATGAAAACTTGTAGCGACTACTCCTCTGAAACTACTTGACGGATTTTCATGAAACTTCACAGGAATGTTGCTCTTGATGTCTAATTGATCCTAGCAAAATTTCAGGTCAGCCCGAAATTCAAGATGGCTGCCACGGCTAAAAATAAATTTTCAAAATACAAGTTTGTAGCGACTACTTCTTGAAAACTATAAGTGATATTGATATGGGACTTTTTCTAAAATGATCAGCATGACATGATGTTGGTCCTTATCAAAAATCGTTTTGACTCGACGTTAAACGTGGCTGCCAGCGGTCAACTTTGTTTACATAGAGTTATATAGTAAAAACTTGTAGCGACTACTCCTCTGAAACTACTTGGCGGATTTTCATGAAACTTTACAGGAATGTTGCTCTTAATGTCTTATTGATCCTAGCAAAATTTCAGATCGGCCAGAAATTCAAAATGCCTGCCACAGTTAAAAATAGATTTTTAAAAAATAAGTTTGTAGCGACTACTTCTTGAAAACTATAAGTGATATTGATATGGGACTTTTCTAAAATGATCAGCATGACATGATGGTTATCCGAGTCGAACATTATTTTGATTCGACATTAAACATGGCTGCCAGTGGCCATCTTTGTTTACATGGAGTTATATAATGAAAACTTGTAGCGACTACTCCCTGAAACTACTTGACGGATTTTCATGAAACTTCACAGAAATGTTGCTCTTGATAACTTATTGATCCTAGCAAAATTTCAGGTCGGCCGGAAATTCAAGATGGCCGCCATGGCTAAAAATAGATTTTCAAAATACAAGTTTGTAGCGACTACTTCTTGAAAACTAAAAGTGATATTGATATGGGACTTTTTCTAAAATGATCAGCATGACATGATGGTTATCCGAGTCGAACATTATTTTGATTCGACGTTAAACATTGCTGCCAGTGGCCATCTTTGTTTACATAGAGTTATATAATGAAAGCTTGTAGCGACTACTCCTCTGAAACTATTTGACTGATTTTCATGAAACTTCACAGGAATGTTGCTCTTGATGTCTTATTGATCCTAGCAAAATTTCAGGTAGGCCGGAAATTCAAGATGGCCGCCATGGCTAAAAATAAATTTTCAAAATACAAGTTTGTAGCGATTACTTCTTGAAAAAACTATGTGATATTGATATGGGACTTTTTCGAAAATGGTCAGCATGACATGATGATGTTCCTTGTCAAAAATTGTTTTTATTCGATGTTAAAGATGGCTGTCAGTGGCCATCTTTGTTTACATAGAGTTATATAATGAAAACTTGTAGCAACTATACCTCTGAAACTAGTTAACGGATTTTCATGAAACTTCACAGGAATGTTGCTCTTGATGTCTTATTGATCTTAGCAAAATTTCAGGTCGGCTGGAAATTCAAGATGGCCGCCACGGCTTAAAATAAATTTTCAAAAAACAAGTGTAGCGACTACTTCCTGAAATCAAAATCAATCAGTAGAGCTTCAATGTCATTGACCTCTTGTTTGTTGTTGTTGTAGAAGTTAATTTTCCGCGCTTATTTTGTTTGCCCACTCCCTGACGAATGTCTCCGTGGAAGGGAATAAATCTTAATGAACGTGTACGAGGATAATTGCAGACCATAATATTAAATGTGTTGTTAGATAATATGGCACTTTCTTTATTTGAATAACAATTAAATCTCCACATACTGCCTGTCAGCTACTACAGTGTCTGTGAGTACACAAATGTACTTGTTGTATAGTGGTGAAAATAATGTTCAGGTTATATGCTGCAGGGCAAGAGGTAAATTGGTAAGGGCGAGTAGCTTTTTGGTTCCACTAGTCCTGCAGCGAGAGTGGATTTTTCCAAATTTTTACACCCCTGCTTCGGTTAGAATGTAATTCGTCGATAACTCAGTAAAATATGTATATTGTAATACTCCACGATGCACCACATCTTGAGATATCTCAATATATGTCCAATTTATCTGGAGATGCTCCATGTTGAGATATCACATTTTATCGTGAGATATCTCAATTTACATTGACATTGAGATATTTGTATTCAGATATCTCAATTAATCCCCATAAATCTCAGTGTATATCTCAATTTATCTTGAGATAACTGTTGAGATATATTAAGTTGTTTTGAGATAATTATCTTCAGATCTCTCAATGAGTCTTGTGTCATTGATATCTCAAAATAAATTGAGATATATTTTACAATTTCTCAAGATGTATCACAACTTATCGTGAGATATGTAACTTGCGATATCTCAAGATCCCATGTGACTTGCGGTCGGTATATGCAATTTTAGTAGGATTTTCTAATTTTGAGTTGGGCTTTATGGCATTTAAAAACTAACCATTGATGTAATTCTTGAGTTTGCCTTAGCACTGTTTCCTTATATTGACAGTTTGCTATCACTAATGTCCCGTTTAAGTACTGGTTGCTATGGTATTTTGATGTCATAGTAAGATGACGTTAAAATTAGAACAGCATGTGGCGTGACGTCATGTCACATGACGTCATTATGTCGTGTCGCATTAAAAAAATAATTGCATAATATAGCGGCTTTATATAAATTGAGTTTTAGGAGGCAACCTTTCAGAGTGCAAATGACTTCTGATCGCACATTTCAGACCTTTTCTATGCTATGGAAAAAAAACAGACCGAAAGAAAAAAATTACAAGAAGCTGTTAAGCGGGCTATTTCAGTGCTCTCTTAAAAAGGTGCTGTTAGGCATGGATGACATTTATAATAATTATGACGCACATGTTTGATGTTTTCAGTTTTGAGTAGAGTTTATTTTGGTGTATTCGATTATGCATTCTTTGGGTTTTTGGAGCCCGCAGTTAGTAAAAATCATGTCGTGCATGTAAATTTTACAAGCGGGCATGTCAAAAACAAGAAGAAAATGCCAAAATAAATCGGAATGAAATCAGACACAAAACTTAACGACAGCTTGTATACTAAATTTAAAGTCGATTTTTATTTTGTTTATACATATACATCGCCGGAAACAACTCGGTTTCAGAACAGACTGGTTTACAATTTTATTTGCTATTTACGAACGACGTTGACGACGAATGAGCAATATTCAGTATGAATCAATACCGCATTTCCGGTCTATTTTGTAACCTCCATGTACGATGAGCTTTCTTCATTATTTCGAAAGAGCTTAACCCGGCTGAAAAAATAATGCAGACGTTAGTGACTCAAAAAAACAACACTTATTAAACCGAACGCGTAATTTTTATACCCAGAGACTGAGAATAAAGTGTCAAAAAAATTAAGTTCTTTATTTTATTTAATTATTTATGATATTATTCTAGAGAACATGTAACTTTCTGTGACAATATACGTATCAATTTATATATGTATCAATTTTGTCTAAAAATAACACTCAAATTACACTTAAAAAATTCGGGTCTGTAGATATGTGTTCGGCTAGTAAATATTTATGTCATATGCCCGATGGGCTAGTAGAAAAGTGCGATACATAGGGATCACTTTGTCGTCAGTCCGTCATGACAACTTAACATTGGTTATTACTTTCTCATTTCTTGATATTTCTGCAGCAAACATTCAATATATACTCATCATGACATTTCGACATGACCATGCTAAAACATAGTCAAGATCACACTGAAGGTCATTATATGGCTTAAATACTCTTTTTTTATCTTCATGAAAATTTAACGTTGCCTATAACTTTCTCATTTTTGTGTCGCCTTTTCGAAGAAAAAAAAGAGACATACATGTTGCTTTTCCGGCAAGACCGCTGTCAAATTGTCGATGTGCGATAGACTCCGCCCACTGTTCCCCGTCTTGCTGTCGATCAACTGGTTTGTGACCCCGCGCTCAATATTATCCACATATTCAACTGCGTTATCGAGCCGTGTAAAACATTAAATATAACATGGCGCCCTCTAGTGGCTAAAGTGGCTTTTCAAAACACAAAGTTTGCTTACGAATTAAAAAGGTACAGATGCCGTCGGTGTTTTTGAACTTTGCAATCACTGATAAGACTAATTAGTTACACACGGTAGCGTAAACTGGAACAATGAAAAGTGTGAACCGATGTTTTGATCGGCTGTCTTTGAAATTGGTACAATTTTAGAATGAAGTGGCTTTTATTACTTTCTCTGACAGTCTCTGTGCATGATATAAGTGTTGTATGTAGCATTTCTGAATTTTGCCTCACAATGCAGCGCCGCGATCTTTCTAGTTGGACCTTCTGTTAGTTGAACTTGTTTTATATGCCACAGCTTAGCCTTACATTTTTAAATATATTTATTTTATTTCTATGAATGTTAGTAGGTATATTGAAATACATTTAATGAAAATACTAAATGGTCTTATCAATGATGACAAGAGTCTGTACTTTTATATTTTCTTATTATATGCATGCATTCATTCTGTCCTTTTTTGAGTTTCAGTCGACAATTTTTAAAAATTAAAATAGCATTAAAGTAAATACAATTTTTTAACTTTTTGGATATTTTACAGCTCCACTATTATAAGTAATTGTAAGCACTAACGCAGAATGCATATGATGTGGACATATTGATACCCTATACATGTAGGTTAATGACGCATACTTTTTTAACTAACTGTTGATGTGGACGCAAACGCAAAGTTTTAGCGCCTCCTATTCGTTACAAAATATCTCGGCAAAAGTCTGGCTAAAGACTTTCTAATCCGGCTAAAGGAATTTTTAGGGCTTTAGCCAGATTTGGCTAAAGGGTTTAAAATCCTAGCGCTAGCCTATCGATGTGTGGTTTCACATATAGTGGACTTGTACTTTGCTGAATTTACTTGTTTTCACTGGGTTTCTTTTTAATGAAGTGTTGGAATTATTTATAAGCATAACCTGTAGCTTCATCTGGCACAAACAAAGGACATACTTTAAGAGTTAAGATCAGCGCCTAGAATGGATTATGTAAATATACATAATTTGAAGTAAAATATGTTTAATCTAAATTTAAGTTGGCTGATTAATTTTCTGTACGCTCTGTGCTGTTGGGAACATCTCTGTAGTGTAAGGAAGCATGCTTTTCTTTCGAGAAAGAAAAGAGATCCAGGTTCAAGTCCTGGCGGGGAACCTGGCACACTTACTGAGCTGTACAAACTTAGTTCTGGGATAATCACAACTTTAAAATAAATACATATAAAATTGTCCATTACACAATTATACTAGTGTTAAAAAATCATTCCATAATATTTATTTGCACTTCCATGAAAGTGAAGCGGCTATACGTAGTGTTACCCTTATCGTGAAATATGGAAATGTTTGTCATGTTTGTTACTGTATATAATACATTCATCCGAACTGGCATTTTGAAATCAGACAAAACCAAAAGACAAAAGTCAATGAATCTATAAGGCTTTGAATACACTTATTATATAACTTCATTGTTTTATTTATAAAGAACTGAAGTCGGCAAACACAGATTGTGTCCTCTCCCCCATTTTGGACATGTGTCATTCACTGATAACCGATCGGTCAAATTCTTGCTAATATGTCATGCTACTAATACCATCTTTTCACTGCCTTTCAAATATGTCCGTACTCCCCATGCTATAATAGATGTATTATAGCTTTTCTTGTTATACTTATAACAAATTACAGGACTTTCGGAATTTTTGAAATATTTTGGATTAGAATCATGAGTATCTCGAAAAATACTAGGCATGTCAATGAGATCAATACCTTTATTAATATATAGTAGTTTTAGAAAATGCCTGACGTGATCAGACTCCTTGTCAATATGGGTTCTGAGAACATGTTGTGTGTAGCTTTGAACTATGGAAGCAATGTTATACAAGGGATCTGTACGAATGACAATTTTGTCGGCTTCCTCGTCGATCAACTTTAGTGAAGAAATGGACAAAGAGGTAAGCCGTGAAAGCATAGAGTGCTTTTCAGACTGTTTAACAATAGTATGTAAATCAGCGACAGAAATAGTTACACGCTATTTACGTTTGATGTTACCATTATGCCTAAGACCATGATACCTAGATTTACGCTTTCGAATAGAAAATGTAGAAAAAAAGTCAATATTAGGATCTTTAGAAATATTTCCTTCTTGATAAATATTGTCATTAAGGCCGAGTAGATAAGGGGTCTGTAAGTATTTCATCCACTTAAGTCCTGCAATATGTCTAGCTTTTATTTTAAAGGTTTTAGTAGCATTATCAAAATATATATATTCAACCGGTTGAACAGTTGCGTTATTAAAATTATGACCTGACTGACGAAAGTGTTGGTACAAGTAATTTTTTAACTTTTTAGGATTACTTGCATTATATTTGTGTTCACGAAATCGAACTTTTAAGGATCGACCTGATTGTCCAACATATTGTATACCGCAACGCGGTGCATTTCAAGTCAGAACATAAATGACGTGAGATGTACGTCAATCAACATTTGAAGCTAGTCATACATTATACAATCTACCATTAACAGCTGATTTAATGGTGGACTTGCAAGATAAATAATTGCAACAACTGCACCTCTTAGCATTGCACTTATTAACAGAGGGAAACACTATGTTTGTTTCAAGTGACAAATCATCATTAAATGTCGAATCCAGTTCTGGTGATAATGAGCAGCGTTGCATTAAAACAACATCATCCTCCGAGTGAACAAATAGTCAAATTGTCTATTTCTAGATCGCTCATAATTCCTATTTATTTCATGCTTTAATGGAAACACGCACACGTTTACAATATAACGGAATGTCTTTTTCTGTATATAAATTCTCGTGTTACAATTTTGTATATAATTAGCAAAATCTAAGATATAATTTTGTTTTACGGGTTAAAGATTGTCTATCAATATATTATGATTCTAGATTCTACAAGCTTGTAGTGTATTAGGCTATGCATTACGGCAGTCAGTTGAAATATACCCAGACGTGACCTAGCAATAAAGTGGTATATTTATATTTCGCACAAAATTCCTTATAATTGGTGTAGAGTATCACGAAATTAAGCATAAAGGAAATCAATTGAAAAACGTGTATTGTTTTACAATATGACCATACACAAGTCTATACAAATAGGAACAGAAGTCAAACAGGAAGTGTAGCATTCACAGAACACATTTAATTAAATATATGCATACAAGCAAATACATGCATTCAAGCAAATGCATGCATTTAAGCAAATACATGCATTCAAGCAAATATATACATTCAATCAAATGCATGCATTCAAGTAAATATATGCATTCAAGCAAATACATGCATTCAAGCGACTACATGCATTCAAGTAAATACATGCATTTAAGCAAAAACATACATTCAAGCAAATACATGCATTCAAGCAATTACATGCATTTAAGAAAATACATGCATTCAAGCAAATACATGCATTCAAGCAAATACATGCATTTAAGAAAATACATGCATTCAAGCAAATACATGCATTTAAGCAAATACATGCATTCAAGCAAATATATACATTCCATTAAATTCATGCATTCAAGCCAATACATTCATTTAAGCAAATACATGCCTTCAAGCAAATACATGCATTCAAGCAAATACATGCATTCAAGCAATTACATGCATTTAAGAAAATATATGCATTCAAGAAAATACATGCATTCAAGCAAATACATGCATTCAAGCAATTACATGCATTTAAGAAAATACATGCATTCAAGCAAATACATGCATTTAAGCAATTACATGCATTTAAGAAAATATATGCATTCAAGCAAATATATACATTCCATTAAATTCATGCATTCAAGTCAATACATTCATTTAAGCAAATACATGCCTTCAAGCAAATACATGCATTCAAGCAAATACATGCATTCAAGCAATTACATGCATTTAAGAAAATACATGCATTCAAGAAAATATATACATTCCATTACATTCATGCATTCAAGCCAATACATTCATTTAAGCAGATACATGCCTTCAAGCAAATACATGCATTCAAGCAAATGCATGCATTTAAGCAATTACATGCATTTAAGAAAATACATGCATTCAAGCAAATACATGCATTCAAGCAATTACATGCATTTAAGAAAATATATACATTCCATTAAAATCATGCATTCAAGCCAATACATTTATTTAAGCAAATACATGCCTTCAAGTGGCTACATGCATTCAGGCAAATACATGCATTCAAGCAAATACATGCATTCTAGCAAATACATGCATTCAAGCAATTACATTCATTCAAGCAAATACATGCCTTCAAGCGACTACATGCATTCAGGCAAATACATGCATTCAAGCAAATACATGCATTCTAGCAAATATATACATTCCATTAAATGCATGCGTTCAAGCCAATACATTCATTTAAGCAAATACATGCATTCAAGCAAATACATGCATTCAAGCAATTACATGTATTTAAGAAAATACATGCATTCAAGCAAATACATGCATTTAAGCAAATACATGCATTCAAGCAAATATATACATTCCATTAAATTCATGCATTCAAGCCAATACATTCATTTAAGCAAATACATGCATTCAAACAAATATATGAATTCAAGCAAATGCATGTATTTAAGCAAATACATGCATTCAAGCAAATATATACATTCCATTAAATTCATGCATTCAAGCCAATACATTCATTTAAGCAAATACATGCATTCAAGCAATCACATGCATTTAAGAAAATACATGCATTCAAGCAAATATATACATTCCATTAAATTCATGCATTCAAGCCAAAACATTCATTTAAGCAAATACATGCATTCAAGCAAATACATGCATTCAAGCAATTACATGCATTTAAGAAAAAACATGCATTCAAGCAAATACATGCATTCAAGCAAATATATACATTCCACTAAATTCATGCATTCAAGCAAATACATGTATTTAAGCAAATACATGCATTCAAACAAATATATACATTCCATTAAATTCATGCATTCAAGCCAATACATTCATTTAAGCAAATACATGCATTCAAGCAAATACATGCATTCAAACAAATATATGAATTCAAGCAAATGCATCCATTCAAGTAAATTCATGCATTCAAGTAAATACTTGCATTCGAGCAAATACTTGCATTCCAAACTAATAACAATTAGAAAGATAAAACGTATTGCAAAACTACACATGTAAACTGGTTAACATAAGGGGCACCGCATGCGAACTGTAGAAATAAAAGTCGAACAGGAAATATAGCATTTAAGGAACACGGTCAGCCAAAAACACAGAAATAAACAATAAATACAAAGATGAATAATATTCAAGATATGAAACATAAACGAGTTGACAATAGGGCTACGTTGGAAAAGCCAGTAAAGAAATAGGTCGTTGATGGTTTAAAACAGGTTCTAGGGTGCACCAAACCTCACTCTTACCCTGTTGTCATACCAGTACAACGGAACAGCGTAAATAACATATATCGCCGTCAGGTTACATTGTAGACGTCATGCTTACCTAGTGTCGTCTCAATTAAACGGACGATGTAAATAAAGAAGTACACCCAGATGATCATGAATAAGTGAATATAAAATAGCAGACAGCCATAAGGTATGTACTTAATCACTTGGCAGACCACATAGCAACAAAAGTATACGCCGTGAAAGGAAGCGACTAGACCTGATTAAAGACAATTATTTAACGTCACCATTAGTTGTCGGCTTATGTACCAGCCGATTATGATACTTGATATAAAAGATATATAGATGTATACGTTGACAAACTAACATTATATGCATGTGTCTATATGTATTTACTGTACAACTAGACTAAAGAATAATAACCGTGAATGTATCATTGAAGAGCTATTTACCTTTTTAAATATGGTGTACGAGAATGCACATGTTCATTATTTAATAAATAGTGAAAAGGGGATCCCTTGGAAGCAAAGAAAACACAAACAAGAAAGAAAAGTAGCAGACCCGGTTTTATTGAGCCTGTTCCTGAGAGATAATATATATACTCATCTAGCTTAAGCGGTATTCTATTTGAAAGACACAATGGATGTGATTGATGATCCCAAAGGAACAGCAAGTATTAGCACTACTGGTTTGTAGTCGGTGCGACCTTTTAAAACAGGTTATGGTATCCCCGCGTGTCCGACAATCGTATAAGGAAATATAACTGAAAGTTTAGACGAGTCTCTCCATTCACCTTGAAAGTTCAAGTTCGTAAAGAAACGAATTCAACAGAAGTATGTTATCAGAAATTTATTATAAAAAACGCGTTTCCCTCAGTGAGAATAATTCATAATACTATCGTTCAGTATAAAGTAGTATGAAACAAAATGCAGCCGAGCTTCATTCGCTTTTAACTGAAACTCACAATTACATTATATTTACTCAATGTGAAACTGACCCCCCTGGAAAATATGTCCAAACTATCGAACTTAAAGAGGACGATTTGCAAGTCGGATCATCATATAAACCTGACTGACCCCACATTCTTCCTAGAGGTTCATTTGCAAACCCAATAACTAATTTATTTTATCGATGTTCATTCTTTTGGAGTATTTTGTGGATGTTGTACTTAACTAGATTAGATGCCAAATTATATGCATCGTTGACGAATGAATACAGTTTCGAAGACTGTCGGCCATATATTCAATCACGATCAGACTTTTAAATTGGTTTGTTACAAATTGAATAAATGTTTACTATGAACTTTATCTGTTCTTTCAATCTTGCTGTTAATTAATATTGATGGTTATGACCTTGTTTTTCACACTGGGGACATAAATATGTAGTTTTTTTCAAATAAGATCATCTTTATATATAAGTATTGAATACATGATTGTTTGATGTTGAATTGCTTTATGTTCAAATTACAACTGTTTTCTTCCAGTACAGTTATTATGAATTCATCTAATAAAGTACACGATTTTCTGATTGTACGCTCGATAAAATGTCGACAAGCAAAGACAAATAATGTACTCATGGGGCGTACTTTCTTAGAACGTATTCTGAATTAATGTATAGATTAATACCATTAATAAAGATATAATTGCCCGTGGGTATGAAGCTGAAACGGCACGGGCAATGGGGATTCTCTAGGATTATAATGCTATGGCAGTCTTCATTTCGAAGTTGAATTATTTGCCTTTTGTTTTCGATAGCCTTATATGTGTTCGATCAATTGTCTTACGTAAATTATGGTATCATTAGTATAGAAGTCGAACAGGAAATGCAGCTTTCATAGAACACAGTACACCCCGGCCAAAACACGCCAAAGGACAAACATGAATGACAATGTTAACAACGAATAAAGGCATAGGACGTCACAATCACAAAAAGGGTTGAAAATAGGACTTCCGCCTTTGAACGGTCAGTGGCAAAAAAGGCCGCTGCTTGGGTGTTTAAACCAGTTTCTAGGGTGCACCAAACCTCACACTTACCCTACTGTCGTCCCAATAAAACGTGACAGTGTAAATAAAGAAATCCTCGCCATGAACTATTCTCTAACCAACAAGGCAGCAACAATAGGCAATATAAGTAAAACACAAATATATTCTAATTTAAAGCAAAAGAGAATGGACTTGATGATCGCAAAAGACCAGTAAATAATACCAGTTATACAGATATGTAGTCGGGGCGACTTTTTTACGGCGCCCCACAGCACTAAACAAACGTTAGTGTGAATGGTGCTAGTGTCAAGTCAGGATCACTTTATTTGCAAATTTGTTGCTTAACAATTTCTGTCACAAAACAGTATATTTCCGAAAAGGTTGAGCTTTGGCTTAAAGTAAACCGATTCTCCTATCTATTTGTTTGACCATATAGTAATGTGAAATATAATAATAGCAACAATCTTAATTACACAGTAAAACTAATTGGACGGCGCCAGATTGTCGTGTTTCCCTTTACTATGATGACTGTTATAGAGTATGCTGTAATCTTGTCAGCAGTGGAAACTCCTTAATCTTTTCCGCAGGAGAAATTCAATACCGATGTATATATTATATGCAAACGGAAATTGTACAATGTAGATGAATGTAATGAGCATAATGATATATGATATTCTGTACTTTTAGTTTTAGTTAACCCATAATGTTCATAGTAAACTCGTTTTGTAACAATATATCTAAATTAATATGAAAACTCCTGTTATATTCAAGTAATAATTTTGACATATATTGTCGTAGTTTATCGAGATTGAGAGGATTTAGGAGACAATCAAGGGCAATTTAAAAGATGATTAAGGAAATAACGAAACAGAATGAAACAGAAGTTAATTGAATAAAATACGTAATTGCCAGTTTGTGAAGACATTAAGTTAACACCAGCTGCCATAACTAGAATATGGTATATAATTATCTCCGTCTGTTTTTACTTAAAGATATATCTCGGAAGAAAATCATCCGAAAGAAAATGTTATAAGTCCACCAGGAAGAGTAGCACTCACAGAATACAGTCACTCCAACAGGTATTTAAAGTATTGTCGTGCCCTCAATGGTTTGTTCTCGTGTTGCTCTGGCTTCTGCCAAGTCATTGAGAACATTCTTTGTGACTTTCGAGGCTATTTTCGTTTTGTATTTATATATATACCCGAGCATTATTGTAGTTTACTTATATTGACTATTTATGCTGCCTTGATGGTTAGAGAATAGTTCATGGCGGGGATTTCTTTATTTACGCTTTAGAAAAGGAGGAAGGTTACCAGATACTCTTAATTTTTATTACCAACAAAATGAGAAATTGTAAGCAGTTGTAAATACCTCAGTATTGTGTTCACACCAGGTGGGGCTTTCAATGAAACGGATAACATGTTGGCCGGACATTCATTAAAGGCTATATTCCAGATAAATAAATATTTAAACAAATGTATTGAATTATCTCCTAATCATACATTTGATTTATTTGATAAACTAATCGCACCTATATTAATTACTCAGCCGAAGTATGGGGATTTAATAAAGGTAAACAAGTAGAAATGACACATTTAGGTTTTTGTAAACGTTTATTGGGGGTTAAATTAACAAGAGTATGATTAAGAACCTTTGGAAACGGCCGAGCACGACACATACGAAATATTGCAGTCTCGGTTTGATTGAGACTGTTCATGAGAGGTAGAAAAATATGCTAGCTACCGCTCACGCCCTCTAGCTCCGGGTTGAGCAGAACTCAATATTCATAAAAATCAACAGTACAAACTTTTAACCATCCAGAAGATGGCAAGCATATGGCGGTGGATATAGCAATATTGGTATCTTTATTTCATCCCCTATATCCAGCGGCGTATAGTCTCAGGATCTAATAAAATTGTATAACCCGAAGAGCGAAATAAACATAAAGGAATTTAATTTGGAGAAGCGATTATGAAGCCTGCGTATCACTAGTAACAGCAAAACGACTAAATTAAAAAGCAGACAACATATCCTATGAGTGGTTAAAAATACCCAGAGCCTTTTATCGGCCGGAGTAGTCTAACCACCGAATCGAAAATTAAGTAAGAAAACAAAAGAAATTAAAAATGTACCACCGATCACTAAATATAAGTATCGGGCTCAACAGTCTCCAAAGATCGAATGAATAACAATACTGACTGCAAGCGCGGGGAGACGTTTTACTGCCGCCACACTGCACAAGCAACGCCACTGTGCTATATAAAAGAGTATGATAAAGAAACTTTGGAAACGGCCGAGCACGACATACGACATATTGCAGTCTCGGTTTGATTGAGACTGTTCATGAGCGGTAGTTAAATATGCTAGCTACCGCTCAAGCCCTCTAGCCCCGGGTTGAGCAGAACTCAATATTCATAAAAATCAACAGTACAGCATTTTAACCATCCCGAAGATGGCAAGCATATGGCGGTGGATATAGCAATATTTAACCCAAAATAGCTTTATATACGATGAAACTGGAAGACTGAATTACATAAACAAAAGGTATCATATAATTATAAACTACTGGTTAACATTATGTGCAACTAGCGATACGAAATTCACAAAGATAGTTTATAATATATTAAGAAACGATGATGAAAGGCAAATAAATAAAATAAATTGGGTCTCGCAAATTAGACATTTGTTATTAACACTTGGTTATTATGAAGTATGGCTAGCTGAGGGAGTTGGTAATAGGGACCTGTTTCTCACTGTTTTCAAACAACGCTTCGATGACGTATTCAAGATTGGAATACCCAATTAAACGATTCTACTAGAGCATTATTTTATAGGACAATTGCAGTCTTTATCAGTAATTATTTAAATACAAACCATATCTTTATATTTTAAATAACTCCAAATTACGCTATGCTTTTTCAAGACTTAGACTCTCTTCTCACAGATCGGAAGTAGAGTGCGGACGTTGGAGAAAGCCTATAAGTGTGCCTTTTCTTGAAAGGACATGCAGACAATGCCAGTGCATTGAAGACGAATATCATTTCGTTATTGACTGCAAAAAGTATACAGAGTTAAGAAAATCGTACATATAACAATACTATTGGGAAAAAAACTACATGAAGTTCGTTCAATTATTAAATAGCGAGAACAAAATCGAAATGATGAAATTAGGATTATAGGTATATAAGGCTTTTGATATTATAACTATTTTGAACAAATATTGAACACGATTTAATTTATTTATCGATGAAATTCGAAAAAAATAATAATAAATATATAAATAAAAATATATCCCTTGTGTGGTCCAAAATAAGATTTTTATAAGTAATGTATTTTTATATTTAACATATGTGGTAGATCTCTCCCGGTGGAATAGTTGCTGTGTTGCTTTTATTCCATGAAATACAGATAGTAGTAGTTATTTATACTGCTGTTAACACTTTAAGATAACGATTTTTACTTCCAATTGAAAATATAACAAATAAAAACAAACCACTAAAATTCGGTTATATATTACGGTTCAAATTAATTTCAACGTAAAGTAAACTTGCTAACACATACCTTTAACTTTTGTATGAATAGTACCGAATGTATTCTATGGTATTGAAATGTTTTCTTATTCTAAGTACATGTACTAACAACATGCCACCTAACCACATTTATTTGCAATCTATTATGTAAACATGTTCATGGGCCATAGAGTGAAGGACATTCATCAAACGGTTCCAGCCTTAAAGGATTTAGGAACACGTTGTCATAAAGTCCACCTCCCGTCTTGTCGTTGCACAGTTACAGAGGAAAGCATATTTGCAAACTGTAGAAGGGTCTACAACTAAGTATGTAGTGTGCCGCAGAAGACTTCGGTCGTAACCACTGCTTATAATTTTTTTAATAATTTTTAAGTCACATCTCCATAAAAGACGGGTTGTGATAAACCTTGTCGCAGAAGTGTTTTAAGATTGCCATTATATTTGTCGAGCAGATCAGTGTTACGATAACACAAATTAGAACCCTCTCGGAGGAGTTTTTCAGTAATGTTAAGATTAGAAAGGTTGAATTCCTCAACACGGCTACAAGCTCTGGCAAAACGAATAAACTGAGAAATATTCACGCCATATGAAACAGTAGTGGGATATTCCCATCTAAATGTAGATAATTCACAATATCGAAATCAACATCATCTCTCTTATCATAAAAAGTATGAAAGGAGAAATTAATTTTAGTTATTACTACTCCATCGTTTTCAATAGAACGATGTTAATCATGAAACGTAAAGACAGGATATCTTCATTGAGTTTCAGTAGTGGAGGATAAATATTAGGAACCAAAGAAGAAAATAAATGATTATCCAAACTAAGTGTATCATCCAGATAGCGTGAGGTATTATTAAAACCGTCGATGATATCCGCTTGTGGTCTGGAGAAAGGCCTAACATATAACACGTTCATAGCAATATAAAAACAAATCTGCGACAAGGCGTGCACAGTTAGTATCCATAGGAATGCCAACGGTTTGCTTATAAACGAAATTTCCAAGCCTGACGCAAAGAATTTCCAATAAGAATGATAGTGATTCACAGATTTGTTGACAAGTCCATCAAGTGTAACTGTGTAAACAGGGATCACTGTTGGTAAAAATACCCAAGTGTTGTTACAGGCTAAAAAAGTAATTTGTTCCCTGGCGAAAGTTTTTTTTTTGTATAAGAGCTTTTAGTTTTTCTTTTATAAGGTTATGCGGCAAAGTAGTGTAAAGTGTAGAAAAGGCACACGTAGATAATGATGACACTTGAGATAGATTACGTAGTTTGTTAAGAACCTCGCCAAAATTTGTACTGACCAGAATAAATTTATACCAGAGTTTGCACAGGCTTTTCTCACAAAACAACTGCTCTTTAACTGCTCTGAGGCAAAATGTTAAAAGTTTGGAGATGATCCCAAATTATTTTAATTGGTAATGACCTGCACATCAAAAACTTCTCTGTCCTAATATGTCGTTAATGTATTGAAAACGATGTAAAATGTATATGGCATAGTAGTATAAATGTATATGGCATAGTAGTATAAATGTCTATATGGCATAGTAGTATAAATGTCTATATGGCATAGTAGTATAAATGTCTATATGGCATAGTAGTATAAATGTCTATATGGCATAGTAGTATAAATGTATATGGCATAGTAGTATAAATGTCTATATGGCATAGTAGTATAAATGTATATGGCATAGTAGTATAAATGTATATGGCATAGTAGTATAAATGTATATGGCATAGTAGTATAAATGTATATGGCATAGTAGTATAAATGTATATGGCATAGTAGTATAAATGTCTTCTGTAATGTATATGGCATAGTAGTATAAATGTCTTCTGTAATGTATATGGCATAGTAGTATAAATGTCTTCTGTAATGTATATGGCATAGTAGTATAAATGTCTTCTGTAATGTTTATGGCATAGTAGTATAAATGTATATGGCATAGTAGTATAAATGTATATGGCATAGTAGTATAAATGTATATGGCATAGTAGTATAAATGTCTTCTGTAATGTATATGGCATAGTAGTATAAATGTCTTCTGTAATGTATATGGCATAGTAGTATAAATGTCTTCTGTAATGTATATGGCATAGTAGTATAAATGTCTTCTGTACTTCTTCTTATGACTGCAGTGGCATAATGTATATGTGTATCGTTTTCAAATTTCTCTGGATGTGGACTTTATTTTGTAAGTGTGAGGTTTGGTGCACCCTACAACTGGGTTTAAACCCATCGGCCTTTTTTGCCACTGACCGTTCCAAGGCAGTCGCCCTATTGTCAAGAAATATAAAAATATCGGACAACCTATTTTGTGTTTGTCACGTCTTATGCCTTTATTTTTATTAACATTGCAATTCATGTTTGTCGCTTGCCTGTATTGGGGTATATTGTGATCTGTGCAAGCTGCATTTCCTGTTCGACTTTTATACTTATTTTCATTGTAAGACATTTCCTTTAAATGTGATGTGTTTTTATTTACGCTGTCAAAGACAGGATAATAGTGAGGTTGTGTTCACCGTTCCAAGTTGATAATACCGTCTTCACCACTCATTGTGTTGTGTATTGTCATTTTCGTTGTACATTTAGTTTGCTCTTTGTTTGTGCCATTGCATGTGATTTCTAGAGGACTATTTTTCTCATTTAGGCAGATTAGAAGGACACAAATCGAATATAGATATTACTGCTATTGCATTTTATCTCGACTATTAGAAAAGGCAAAATGAAAATAAATGAGTTTTAGCCAGGCCATTAACTATCTAATATTAGAATCAGTTTCATTACACTGGCGGAAACCAACTGACACTTCTTAAATCGGGTGTGAAAGCATCATCCAAGTGACCTAGTGTTCTTGATAAAATTTGCAATAAACGTCAAGTTTCATCTATTAGCACTTATGACTTCTCTACACTATACACAACCTTACCACATCACCTTACCAAAGACAAGCTTATTGCTCTTATTAAACAAACATTCGCTAGGGAAAATACTACATTTTTGGCCTGTAATAATATTAAAGCGGTGTTTTACTAACGGCAGTTTAGACAATTACACTATGTGGACTTGCCAACAAATTTGTGAAGCACTCATCTTCCTATTCGATAATATTTTTGTCAGGTATGGAACGACCGTTTATAGACAAATTGTTGGTATCCCTATGGATACGAACTGTGCACCCCTTGTCGCAGATTTGTTTTTATATTGCTATGGAAGAGATTTCATGTTGAGTCTTTCACCAGATATACAGGAAGATGGTAATGAGGCCTTTAATGACACCTCTCGGTATCTGGATGACATATTAAACATTGACAACCCTTTGACAACCTTGACAACCCTTTCTTTTCTACTATGGTTAATAATATATACCCTAAAGAACTTCAACTTAATGCTGCCTTGTTGGTTAGAGATTAAATCATGACGGGCATTTCTTTATTTACACTGTCCTGTTTTAATTGGTTGACAGTAGGGAAAGTGTGAGGTTTGGTGCACCCTAGAACCGGTCTAAACCCCCAGTGGCCTACTTTGCCACTGACCGTTCCAAGGCGGTAGCCCTATTGTCAACCCTTTAATGTTTGTGATGTCGTTTCTATTTTTTATTACTTTTGCCTTTTCGTTTGCGTATTTGTTTTTGTGTTTTGTGGTTGACTGTCGTCCTTGAATGCTGCTTTCCCTGTCCGATATTTTTATTCTTCTTAACAAAGCTAATATTTCTGATACTAATGCTTCTTTTCTTGATTTACATCTCTCCATTGAAATGGTGAAATAATTAGCAAAATATATGACAAGCGAGGTGATTTTAATTTTGATATTGTTAATTATCCCCATTTAGATGGGGATGTTTTCTTTGTATAATCAATTAAATATTGCTCCATGTTTGCAGTACAGTGAGGACCTACGAGACGATTGCGTTTGGACGCTGTGGTTTCTATACGACCCTATATCTCATTTCTATGTATTAAAATGCTTCCCTTTATCGTCTCATGACTTTTATGTAACCTATTTTGATGTACGGTTATAACCTTGGTCACCCGACCTGCTTCTTTTTTCTTTGCTACGCTGGCTTGGCAGTTTTGGTTCACTGAAATTGCACCACACATTGGATTACATTTTTGCGAGATATTTGGATAAATGTGGAGACTGTGTGATACTTCCAATACAGTCTCGTGCGACAGTTGCGTTCAAGTACCCTAAAACTGCATTTTCCATGCATATCACTCGGTGCACCACTTTCCAGGCTGTGGTAGACGTAGAGGAAAACACTCTTTCAAGATGGCGGCCAATATGGTTACCGAAACATAAATATTTCAATTTCATTGCTTCAGGTGAAGATACAGTCATGATCAAGGTGTTCTTTTATAGGTTTTGGGGGACAAAGGAAGTGATGTTTAGCATAAGTTTATGTGTACAGGTGCAATTTAATGACATATTTTACTTTTAGGCGGAAATATATGTTAAAAATAGACAAAAACTGTAAAGAAAATTGAATTAAATAGCATTGAATAACATATCATCGGGGAATACATGCGGGGTGTCATACAAAACGTAGATAATAATGATGATTTGATGCAGATGTTGGAGAGAAGAGCAGCTCAAAGTATGACAACCAAACTCTGGCTTGATTGTCTTATAAAACCAGTCTTGATTCTGATGATGTTTGTCCGAGCAGACAGGGAAGCTCTATGGGCCTAACATTTATATGCTGTCGCCTCAATGACGCCTTACTTCGTTGCTGCAGGACATGTAAAAGATGCAAGATATAGCTTGAATTATCCGAGGTCCATGGAAAAACTTCCATAGGAGGTTCAAGCAAATGGTGAAAAATGTAATGCGGCACAAAGCCATTTGGTCAGACATGTTCACGGAAACCACATTCATGCGGTATGGTCTTGGTCCAGGAGGACTGATAGGAATAACACTGAGTCCATCTGCCCTAAAGCGTTGGGCTCTCAGTCTGCATACATGCAGTCGCCTCCTGAAATATTTGAATGGTATGAGATATATCATTGAGTCACTTTACGTCACTACACATAAGGAGGAGGCAGATGCAAGAATTGAATGAGATGCAGCTGACAGAAAAAATATCCGCAAGAAGCTTTGCACCTGTTTTGACCATCTGATCCGAGAAGAGCACTCTGACGGTTCCTTCATATTGTCTGCTGTAGAATAAGCACCGATTCAGTTAAGGTCAATGATGCTGTCAACGTTGGAAGAACACAAATGTCTGCATATAAAATATCATGGCCTGATGGTTTCAACGGACCTTTGTCCAACAATGTGGTCACCATGACAGTCAGTAGAATAGGTGTAAAGAGTGGATATGTCACTGTCTATGACACACTGTTGATCTACTCACGGGTAATGAGATTGTCTATGAGGATATCAACTTCAAAATCTATGCTGAAAAATAAACTTTAAATTGTTCAATAAGCACGAGCTTCATTGAAAGAAATATAATAAGATAGGACAGGGAAAGTAGCATTCATGGAGGACAATTTCCACAAAACACAGAAACAAACACGCAAACAGACAAACAAGAATGCAAAAGTAATAATTAAAGCAAACGACATCACAAACACAAACGTGTTGACAATAGGGCTTCCGCTACCGCCTTGGAACGGTCAGTGGCAAAGTAGGCCACTGGGGTTTAAACCGGTTTTAGGGTGCACCAAACCTCACACTTACCCTATTATCATCCCATTAAAATAGGACAGTGTAAATAAAGAAATCCCCACTATGATCTAATCTCTAACCAACAAGGCAGCATCAATAGGCAATATAAGTAAAAGACAAGTATGCTCGTGTAAATATAATACAAAAAAAACAATAGCCTAGAAGGCCACAATGAAGGTACTCAATGACCTGGCAGAAGTCGAACAGGAACATTCACATAACCCAGTCAACCAAATATACGCATACAAAACAAACGGCAATCACAAGGAAAAAGCAAAGTATACATTTCTCTATAAATATAAAAGGGTTAATATTTCTGATGCTAGCGCTTGTCGATTTACATCTCTCCATTGAAAATGGTGAAATAATTAGCAAAATCTATGACAAGAGAGAGGATCTTAATTTGATATTGTATATTATCCCCATTTAGATGCGGATGTTTCCCGAGCAAATTCTTATGGGATCTATGTGTCTCAACTTATTCGTTTTTCAAGAGCTTGTACTCGAGTTGAGGAGTTGAGGACTTTAATTCGTAATTTTTGTATATCTATGGAATTATAAATTTGAGATGAAAGAAGTTCTGAAGTACGATATGTCTCTGGAGAACCAAAATACCTGTAATTGCAGATATATTTTCATGCAAATAATATGTTTATAACTAATATTGACTCCGGCAATGAGTACATTTTATTAATTATCGACTTAGTTTTTTTCCTATTGAAGCTTATGAAAGTACTATCAAAATAGTGCTTTTGTCAGCTGAAAGACAAATCTGCTATTAAATTGGAATATGCCCTATGATTTTAATATGGAATACAAATTGACTAAATGTCGTCTATTCGTTTTTGAAATGGAAGATATAAAAAGGTGTTCCCGTTATATCTTCATCGTATCGAACATAATATTATTATAATCCCGGTATAGACGAAAGAAAATATTGCTACAGCCATTTCCAGGCAACATTGTGGTAAAACATTATCTGACATTGTTTCAGTAGAGAAAACATTTGCCTTGTATTGTACTGTTAAGGACTTTTGGTCCACCATCTTTAAATATTAATAATCAAAATGGATGAAGTATGGTCAAATAAAATGCATATTTTAGGCATTAGTAATGTAAATCATATAGTACATGATATTTATTCAACACTATTGATGTGAACATTATATCAGAACGAATAATTATATGGCAGAAATTGGTCACATTATAACCAAACAGTTTGATACAATTTAACTCGAAGTTGTTTTGTTTTTAACCTGATTAAATTCGTCTTTTGCTTTTGTGTATTTTGTATGCGTATATTTTGGTTGCTGTCGGGTGTAAAGTGGTTATGCCTTATTTAGGACTGTCTTGGTGCTTTATTGTTTAATTTAAACTGTGTCAATGTGTTCAAAGTAATAACACTAGTTTTGATCTAAAACATAACCTTTATGTCAATGAGACACGCCCATTTGTATTTGATAACATGTTCAACAAGCTCTTCAACATATTCCAATAATGCAGATGCCTTGCATTTGTACTGATGAGTGCTTGCTTTCTTTATAAATGTTTCTAATTTAACTGTTGCTAATAATTTGAGAAAAAAACGAATCTTGTATGTTCATGCCACTGGCCTTCTAGAAGTGTGGACATTATATCTCACATTTACAAAAGTGTTAAGGCTATCGCCCATTTTTTTACAAGTGTTCGAATTCTATCGCTCATCTATACGTGGGTTTTCGTGTGTTAATGTCATCGTCCATCTACAAGTCTGTAAATGTGTTAATGCGTGCGCTCCTACAAGTGTGTCACTACTCTCTGCCATCTACAAGCGTTTGTGGTTGACTGCGGTCCTTGAATGCTACATTTCATATTCGACTTTTATATCTATTTTTGTTCCTATTATCTGCTATTCAATCTACAAGTATGTTATTACCATCGTTCATTGCAGCTATGTTAATGGCAGTGTCCATCTACAAGTGTGCCAATGTCGTCCATTATCTACAAGTGTTGTTCAAGCTATCGCCCATCATCTTTAAAGTGTTTTCATGCTACCGTCCATATATATGTGTGTTAATGCTGCCGTCCATCATCTACAGGTTTTGTTCATGCTATTTCCCATCATCTTTAAGTGTTTTCATCCATCCGTTCATTTATACGTGTTTGTACTATCTTTTAATGCAGTATTAATGTCCTCGTCAATATTCAAGTGTGTTAATGCTATCACACATCTACACTGTGCTCTCGCCCATACATGTATATACTTTCACTATCTACAAGTGCGTTACTGCTACCTCTCATCTACAAGTGTGTTTATACTATCGCCATATATAAGGGTGTTAATGGTTTCTCCCATCTACAGGTGTGTAAATGATATATCCCATCTAGTGTGACAATGCTATCGTTCATTTTAAATTGTGCTATTGTCCTCGATGATCTACAAGTGTGATGGCTTTAACACCCTTGTAGACAAGAACTTTTAGCATACAGAATATCGTCTAAAAGTGAAGTTATTTCACAATAACATATTGCATTCATTATGTCCTGTCTGTTTGTGAATTATCTAAATTGGTTAGCTATACTTTAAACATCTAGTACATTTGAGTAAGTATAAACAGGGGATCTTCAGGCGGTATGTAAACACAAGTATATATTCTTGTACTATATGTTTACTATTTAAAATATTTTATTACATGTAAAACCTACCCGAACTACACATTCATAGAATTTTTTTTATTACAGAGCTTGTTGGATATTCGTTTGAATCTTTCTGTTGAAAACAAAGAAATATAAAAAGATCGGACAGGGAAAGTAGCATTCAAGGAGGACAGTCAACCACAAAGCACAGAAACAAACACGCAAACAGACAAACAAGAAGGCAAAAGTAACAATAAATGCATACGACATCACAAACACAAAAGTGTTGACAATAAGGCCACCGCCTTGGAACGGTCAGTGGCAAAGTAGGCCACTGGGGGTTTAAACCGGTTCTAGGGTGCACCAAACCTCAATCTTACCCTACTAAGTAGGGTAAGTGAAGCCAGATATGATCATTATTGATGGTTGCGCAATTCTCTGGTGCATCCATTGGCCTTCCAATGCGATTTTGCAGGATTTTGTCGACAGTTACTGGCGTTTTGTGTCACAACAACTCAATACGTGTGATGTGAATCTGATATTTGACTAAGAGTACAGCATCAAAAGTGGCACAAGAAAGAGCCCCAAATGAGTCAGAAGACTGGCATTGGGCATAAACTAAAGCTAAGTACGAGTACACCGTTACCAGCGCAGCAGACGGTCCTGACCAATACAGAAATCAAGGTTTAGCTGATTGACATGATTTGTGAGCAACTCAAAGAGAAAAGTCATGAACATCCATGCAAGTGAGAAAGGCTTCAATCACAAGTTGATGAGCACAGATTTCTCAGCGGTTCCCCGAGATATATATTTGGGATTTGCCTTAATAGAATGGACTTGAGGAGAAGTCACGAGGAAGCTGATGTTATCATTCCTAAGCAAATGGTATATGCTGCTTCACAGGGAGCCAGAACGGTGACAGTAATCTGTTATGACACTGATGTGTTCGTCCTACTGCTCCACTACTATTTGCTCAAAGACTTGGCCTGCTCTCTTCTGATGGAAGGAACTCGTGCCAAACGAACAGCATCGACAGGTAAGAAATAATCAGCGATTGTACCTCAGCTATTAGCCGCACATGCTCTGTCTGGCTGTGATACTGTATCTAAACTAAGCGGCCTACGGAAGGCAACAGTTGTCAAGAAGCTGCAGAAGGGTCACAAACTGGAGAAACTTGGTGACATAAGTGGTGATACACAGGACGTTATTGCAGAAGCTACCTGTTGTGTTGCTAGTGGAGGAAATGAAATGGCAACTTGTCTGATATCAGATACGACGTTTGGTTGGCTAAGACAAGAAGCAAGAAAGTCAGGAAGACTGCTATGCTACAATCTGTGCCACCAACATCAGAGTCCTTCTCCGAAAATGTCAAAAGGGCAAACCTTCAGACATATATCTGGAAAAATGCAATGAACGAAATTTGAATGGAGCAAAGATACAAATTATAAAGTTATTACACCTGTGACAATCCCTGCAGATAAACCGCCAGTACCTCCAGGTGTGCTTCAGATGATTTGTTGCGGATGTTCGTCTGACCAGCCCTGTGCCACAGCAAGGTGTGGAAGCTAGCATGCAGAGTATTTTGCCACTGCTTTCTGACAAGTAACTCAAAATTGATGGGCAAAAGAGGCTGCAGAATTTAGCGATGAAGAGGCAAATAGTGATACCGATAATGAAAATGATGAATAAACAGCTAACCATGTTATTGTTGGAGAATCATTCGTGAGACTGTTTTGGCGTACATCTGCACAGACAAGTGACTGAACACTAAAGTTCATGCTGGGTTTACTAACTGCAGTAAATAAGGACTTTCCATGACCAGCAAACAAATTTTATTTGTATCATGAAAAAAGTCATTCCATTGTTTTGGTGTAAATGTTGCTATCAATAACAAAAAATCATTTTTAGAATAATTTCGCTCTTTTATGTGGGCTTTTTATCGGGTAACAATTGCAATGGTAAACTATAAGACCGCTAGACCTTTTCTAACATCAAGTACGGTTTCCTTGACCGCACAAAAGCATGTTTCTAGCTCATATAATACAGAAGATATGGCAATTTTATGTTCGGCTGCCATCTTGTCTGTTCGGCAGCCATCTTGTCCGCCATCTTGAAATTTCAAATTACTCAAAATAGCTTTTTAACATTAAATATGTTTTCTTGACCACAAAAACCTATATGTCGACAAAAAAAACACGTTTTTTGCTCATATAATATTACAGAAGATATGGCGATTTTATGTTCGGCAGCCATCTTGTCGGCCATCTTGAAGTTTTCAAATTGCCCAAAATATCTTTTTTAACATTAAATATGGTTTTCTTGACCACAAAAACGAATATGTTGACATAAAAAGCATGTTTCTGTCTCATATACTGCATAAGATACAGTGACTTTATGATTCGGCGGCCATCTTGTCCGCCATCTTGAATATTTCAAATTCCCCAAAGGTGCCAAGGTGGCATCATTAAGTTTTTGAGTAAGGACATATTGTAAAACATTGTTATGCATTGTGCGGACTGTTTTTTGGGGTTAGGCCAAAAATCTGCATTTGGCAACCGGACTAAAAGGTAACATTTCTGATACTGTCACTTCTTTCCTTGATTTACATCTATCTATTGAAAATGGTGAAATGACTAGTAAAATCTATGACAAGAGATTTTAATTTGATATTGTTAATTATCTCCACGTAGATGGGGATCTTTACCGAGCTACTTCTTTTAGGATCTATGTTTCTCAACTTATTCGTTTTTCGGGAGCTTGTATTCGTGTTGAGGACTTTAATATACGTAATATTTGTGTAACTAAGAAGCTACTCCAGCAGGGCTACCGTTGCCATAAACTTCGACAAACAATTGCAAAATGTTATTCTCGTAACCCTTATCTATTTTTAAAAATATATAAGTTATTTAAGAACTCTTCTGCGACAAGGACTATCACAACCTGACTTCATTGGGTTACTTTCATAAACATCTTTATTGAATAAAATTGTTAAAACGTTTATCATAAGAGGTTATGACCCTATCATTTTGCAACTCACTGCATATTTAGCGGTTGAACTCCTTACTCTTCACCACTTTGCTTTCCTTTTTGATTGTGAAATGACCGGACGAATCTGGACACTATGATAACGTTTACCTAAATGCTCAAGGGACGGTAACGTTTGATGTTTTTCTTAAATCTTGTCTTGTCTTACCCACAATGTGTTATTTTTTTGTTGTTCTGGCTTCTGCCAAGTCACTGAGTTCTTACTTTGTGGATTTCTATGTGTTTTTATGGTTTTCATGTATACATGGTCATGTATGTGTTATACTTATGTTGCCTATTAATGCTGCCTTGTTTGTTAGAGAATATAATTTGGCGAGGATATGTTTAGTTACACTGACCCGTTTTATTGGAATGACAATATGGGTAAGAGTAAGGTTTGATGCTCCCTCTAACCTGAAATAAACCCCCAGTGTGGGAGAATACTCGAGGACGTCCGTGTGACTTACATTTCCTGATATATTGCTAGTATTTCAGGATCGGATCAACATAGTTGTGTGTTGTATTTATGTGTTATATGTATAAATACTGAACAGGGTATCAAATGGAAGCAACAGACACAAAACAATATATAAAAGTAGTAGACTCAGTTTTATTGAGCCTGTTGATGAGAGGTACTTTAGGGTCAAACAGATTGGGATTTTTGATCCCAAAGGACTATTAAGTAATATTACTAATAGCTGGGGCTACTTTTTACGGCCGCCACATAGCACTAAACAAACGCGTGTGAATTGCAATAAATACTGAAAATGGCTCTTGGAAGCAACAAACACAATCAAGAGATAAAAGTAGCAGACTCAGTTTTATTGAGTCTTTTCATGAGAGATAATGTAAAGTTCAACAACTCTCACGCCTCCTAGTACCAGCTTAAGCGATGTTCTACTTTAAAGCAATAAACACTGGGCTTATGTTGGTTTTGTTTGAATATACCTGTATAGTGTCGACCATATAACCATACGTAACTGTTGCTTCAATGTAATGCGTAATTAGTCTTCATTTCATGTATACATTTATTCAGTTGATTCATTCATTTATTTATTTATTTATTTTACTACTCAATGCTTACAATTTGTTACTAAATATATCAGTCGGGTCTCAATATTTCTATTTCACGCTGTTCTCGTTTCACGCATGCGCATTTTATAAAATCATTTTCAATGACTAGAGCCTTCGCTTGTTTTTAACTCCGTCTATTGTTTATTCCTGCTTTATGTGAATTGCAGGTTAACATTTGTAAGTTGTTATTATTAATTTAGTGCATGCATATATTAGATTGGACTTAACAACTCCCGCTAACTGCCATTAAGCAGCCGCGACACTAGAATATAATTATGTATCATAAATATCCTTTATAACGCGCCTGTTAAATATACATATCTCTAATTATTTAACCATGATTCAGTTTGATGCTTGTAGTAATTAACTAGGAGAATCATGTTTTTGCTTATAAATCTTTGAATGCTATTAAATATGCAGTTCTAAAATGTGGTCTTAAACGTTTCCAGAATTCACCAAATTGTTATTCTTAATTGAATATGCAAATATTTAGATAATTAGAGGTGTCTTACTATACTTCAGTTTGCAAAACAATAACAGCCTTAGTGTGGGTTTCGGAAACTGTATTGCTTGACATTAAACGCAGACAAATTAACGAAGGATAGGAACCTATAAGTATGTTTCACATACGTACTACAAAACAGTTATTACAATGTGTTGTATAGTCTATTATACATGTACTACTGCTATTAAACGAAGAATATGTTTAATCAAATGTGTGTCAATCATCAAGCCCAATCTTTGTGGCTTTAAAGTAGAATATCGCTTAAGCCGGTGCTAGGAGGCGTGAGAGATGTTGCAATTTATATTACCTCTCATGAATAGACTCAATAAACCGAATACTTTTATCTCTTGTTTGTGTTTGTTGCTTCCAAGGGTTGCCCTTTTCAGTATTTATTGAACGGGTTTGGATAGAAACAATTACAATATAACGTATATACAAATGTAACTTAATACTTTAACTTAAAATCGATTTAAGCTAAATAGTGGGCCTTATGTTCTACTTACAGTTCCTAATCGGTATCCTTGTCTTCGTCACTATGTGTATTGTGTATTGTCATTTTAATTGTCCCTTTCATTGTATTGTTAATTTGCTCTTTGTTTGTGGTACAGTGCGTATCTACGGTGACATTACGTTTGGGTGCTGTGATTTCACGAGGACCTTTTTTCACGTTTTTTGTTTTGATCTTTGTAAACAAACACGACATAATGAAAATAAATCGAATATCTAAAAGGAAAGTACTTCACCCAGTTATTCGACCCAGTTATTTATGTTACTGACCTGCTTTTGATATGTAATGAAATTGTATGAGTAGTATACAAACGCCTGGTACAGGGACAGTTGTTTTTTGAGGGACATTTTATGCAACGAGCCAGTAAATTTATCAGCCTGCAAGCAAA
This sequence comes from Cyrtodaria siliqua, assembly GCA_037043455.1. Taxonomy (NCBI): domain Eukaryota; kingdom Metazoa; phylum Mollusca; class Bivalvia; order Adapedonta; family Hiatellidae; genus Cyrtodaria; species Cyrtodaria siliqua. Next base: position 962,546 of record JAWPHD010000001.1, read on the forward strand.
CCAACACATTTAAAACTCGTTACAACCCCCCTCAAAGAAAACTCCCCCTACACTCCCAGTTTATAAACTATTTATAAATAATTGCTACTGTTTTAATCAACCCCAAATAAAACAACTGCAGATCGGGTAATTAATAGCTTTCAAACCCAACACCGCAGATGATTTTAGTCTCAGCTGTTAAACAAAAGCGGAACCCCAGTTTGCTACTTTTTGGAAGGGTGCAACTATTTCATTTTTCTAATTTCGGCGAAGTTTTTAAATCTCACAACCCAAAACAGTATCAGGTTTAGTCTTGGCTGTTAAACAAAATCAGAAGGAACAGGACATTCATCTTCATCTTCACTATACATATCAAATTTTTCCATGGAATATTTTATTTTTCTGCATTCACATATTTTACGTTTTAAATTGAAAAGCTTTCTATTGGTATGATCAAGTTTTTCTAGATAATAATTAATTTCTAATTGTAATCGCCCTCTTTTGTTAATTTGACTTTTCCAAGAATCTAGAAAATCAGCACGAATCACATCATATTCCACCCGACCCTGTTTGCATGCCAACAATGCTTTCCTATATTTGCCTTTCAACATGTTCAACTCCTCAAGTTGTTCATATGTTTGTTCCATATATAAAGTATTATATTATATTTAATTATTTATATGCTAATGTATCCCTGCCATTGTCTAATATGTACCATTTGTCATCATATGCGGACAGACTTTATTTATTAATTTCATAGCTGCCCAGCTTGTGTTTGTTAGATCTGATAACTTTCATTTTATGATGAGCTTCTGTCGCTGTGAATAAAATATTTTTGTAGTTATCATGCGTTATCTCTTTTTTGACAACACATTTATTAACACCTTTGCATTTCTTTGTTTCAGTATTATCAGCTATAATGTATGAGTATGACTTGCTTCTAAATCCAACAAACTGTAAGATCACCGCACCACAGTCTTCATCTTACATCTTGCCAATAACCTTTTTGTTATCACTGAAGTAAAACTCACTTTTTGGATCATACTCACTGTTATCAAAAAGTTCTTTGTCTTTGTAAAGATCAGCATACACATTTTTTGTTCTAATTTCATAACACAGAGAATCAGTAGCAATAAACAATAATTTGACTTTTTCATTGTATTCGTTTTTAGCATAATTGTAGTGGAAATCATACATCAAGTATTTTGATAAGTCTAGAATACACATACCAACATAACAAGGGCGATTTAAGACAAGTCTTTCTTTAACCCTATTAATAGCAAACAAGTTTTCACTAAACATCTTACAAGAAATAAACGATGGTCTTGCCGCATATTTCAAAAGAACTTCCTCGTCATGAATCAGCTTAACATTAACTCTCTTTCTCAAGTTTTCCATCGTCTTGGAAAAAAAACCCGAATTATTCATAAGCTTTAAGAAATCTTTTTCGAAAGTGTTTTTACCAGCTGTCCTTTTTGTAGTATTGAAGTCGATATACACTTTCAACCATTGGGACTCGTCAAACTGGAGTATCCTGTGTATCTTTTTCACTTTCAACCCCAAACTCTCATACAACTTTTAATTTCTATAATGCGTGACATATTTTTCCTTGTCTTCAATTTAGTAACAAGTTTCCTTATTTTACTTGTTCCCAAATCAAACTTACTCTTCAAGTTCTTGCAGTAGTTCGGCAACCACTCATCTTTTTTATTTAAACTTTCCGGAGCGAGAGGATAATCATTATGCAAGTCATGCAACTTTTCTGGATATTCAAGATCACACTCAACAATACAGTTTGATTTCCCTTCTTCAAATGTATCGGCCCATTTAAAATTACCAGTTGGTAGTGGCTGATACATCGCCCACCCGTACAAGTTGTTAGCATCAAGATACATTATATACTTACTTTGTTTACTACTATCATAGTCTTTCATTTACATATTATTAGCTTTTGAATATCTAGTCGCAATATAACTCACACCACCTCTCATCCCTTTTTCCACAAACAGATATTGATCAATATCAGTTATCAAGTCGAGTTTAATCCCAGTCATTTTCAAACAAGCATTCCAAGATAAACCGGGACTACTGAAGTAATGACAAGGATCTAATTTGTAATACTCATAGCACATTTTTCTGAAGTTCTCAATAACATCAGCTAGCAGCAAAACATCGCTTTTCAAATACAGATCATGATATTCCCCCATGTTTTTGATATTACACGTCTTCCATATTTGTTTAGCATGCTCATAATCTTCATCTGAAATATTTGCATCATTTAGCTGAGAGTAGAAGCTTTTCTTGTCAGGCAATTGTTTTTCCTCGAAACATTCAAAGCTATCCATATAATCATGCGGGTAAACTCCCTTTCTCTTCAAAAGCTCTATCTTTTCATCAGAGTATTCTTGAGAGATATATTTAAACAACAGAATGTTTTTCAACAAGTTATCGAGTGACTGTGACATAAACTGGAAACTATCTATAAACACCAAATTTGACCCCAACATGAAAGCCATATACCTTTCCATGTTATTTGGTATAACATTTATCGTTTTTTTAACTTCTCGATGTGCTGCATTATAAAGTGAGCATCATAACCCCTCAAATTATGGAACACAACAGGTATCTTTTTAGTCAACTTGAAACTAAGATTGCATGCATCGTGGGCACTTCCTCTAAACTTTCCAGTTATATGACAGTGATCTCTAACTGCTCTATCACACGTCATATATCGTTTATCACAAATATGACATTTCTCGGCTGCCCTAAATTCTTTTTCTTCTGCCGCTGCCATTGTCAAATCTTATTTAAAACATGCATTCGCAGTTTTTTTACAATATTTTTCTTCCTCTATCATTTTCTCTGAAAACTTATTAACAGACTTTAGTCCTCTGTATGTTACAACCGGTTTGGAATATTTGTCATCATAGCAGCAGACAACCTTGTATCCGTAACTACAATCAGTATGTTGTTGATATGCATTTGTATACGAGTTTTTTGGATTATTTGTAGCTGAAGATATTTTTTCCGTTATTGCTTCAAAGTCGGCATATATAACAAATGGAACCATTAATTGCCTATCATAGTTTTAAAGAAAACCTTTTCACTTGCAAAAGGCATTTTTATTGCTTGCTTGCCATTCAGAGAAAGACAATCGGGCTTATGCTTTTCCCAGACTTTTTCTAATGTAAAGCACTGCAAGCATGTTTTGCAAAACCATTTTTTTCTTCTGTTTAACGTCTGATTATGAATTAACCGATTAAATTCCTTTATCCACACATAATGATTGTTTTCTTCTTCGACAAACAAAAGCATATCGCGTTCTTCTTCAACTCTGTTTTTTGATATGTATAGAGGATACACCCCACTTTTTTCATATCCAAATATATTAAAACATATATTATTTTGTTTTTTTATTTTTGTCTTAATGTAACAGGAAATGTAATTCCACTGTAATCAAGATCGTTAATATGCTTTTTGTAATTTGTTATTCTTTCTGGATGTATTGAAGCAGGAAATTTATATGCCAAATGGCACCATCTGAAGCAGTCATCATTTTTTTCATTTTTTATATTTATTAGACCTTTCATGTGGTGAGAAAGTTCTTTTGGTAACTACAAATAAGAGCTACACCTCAATGGCTTATACTTCACCCTGATTACATAATGCATATCCACTGATTCAACTGTCCATCCACTTCCCTCAGACAGCCAGCTTCAAATTCTACTCGCAATTTCATCAGTTGTTGTATCTAAAGCACCTTTGATATCCTTTTTATTTAAGATTATTGCCGCCTTTGATGTAAAGTAAGCTGTTTTGTATGTAGTCATGGAAGCTGCACCTCCAGCCGATTTAGCGAAAGTCATTTTCAAAGCAACACTCAATTTAAAACTACCCGTTCTTTTTAATTCCATCTTGAGGAATTCTGTGACTGTTTCTCGCGTCTGATTAAGCTGAGAGAGTAGACTTAATCTATCCACAATACCCACAGAGAAAACCTTACTATTACTATATTGTTTCGGGGATCTTTCGATTTCTTTTACACTCATTATATAATATATATAATACAGAATTCTTTAAGCCCTAATTAATTAATTAATTAATTAATTAATTAATTTAACCAGCATAAACAATAATATCAATTCCCTCTTTTAATAACTTACCGTAGTAATAAATAAAAAAATCAATAGTTATGGGACCGTTAGTCAATCGTGTGATCATTTTATCACGCGATCTGTTTAATCTTTTGATATCATGTTTTCTTATTTTCCACGGTAGTTTCATCTTTGGGCTTCGGTTATAATCTTTTCAGTCAAATCCTTGCAGTTTGCAAAAATTAATAGTTCTCTGTCATATTTATTTGTACCCTCAAAATCAACCCACAAAGCCTGCTTCTCGCAATCTTTTCTGAGACTTTCTATATCATCTGTGTATACCATATAATATTATACTATTTTTATTCTTTTAAGCCCGAATTAAATAAATAATAATAATAGTATATTATATGGCGAACTGTATATATTATAACAGATTATTACGTGTTTTTGATTCTTCTGAAATTTGCATGGATTGTTTTTTGTTTTACATAGTCGACAAAAAGACGCACTGTAACAATTGTGTTGGGTATAGACTTTGTTACAATTGCACCTATGCATGCGCAAATTGTAATAGCATTTGCGAGGTTTTTGATGGGGAACGTATTTGTTTGGAATGTGGGACCCACAAAGAATATGATCTTGTTGTAGATTATCGGGGAGTTCGCAAAAAGAGCGTTTATCACAGAAGATATCATTTAGATTTTTTTTTGGGAGGGTACAATTTATCCCCAATAGACAGGCAGAGATGCGAGGATTTGTTTTACAAGACTGTAAATTTTTTAGATAAGATAGGAGGCCGAAAAAGAGTAATTAAATTTAATTACATTTTCCAGAAGATATTCGAGCTATTAGAAATAAAAACAGAAACAAAACAATTAAGACAAAAGCTACTAGAGACAAGTACGATGCCATATGGAAACAAGTTGAAAAAGAACTGGTTTAGTATCCGTTTAACTAATACTTCTCAATATACCTTCCCAAGGGCTCAGTAAAACTATCATTTTGCTGCAGGTGGAGTATTTTAGAAAAGCATGATGAGATTATCTCCCCATCTGGCATATTAGATGTTTGCACATACGAAAGAAGTTGTTTGAAACTCCTATGATATGATTTTAATAAAACCTTTTTCTCTGCTATTTTAGTTGTTAACCGCAATTATTTGTGGGAATTGCTCCAATGATAGCTATAACAACAGGAACTGCGAGGATTAATACCAACGCAGCGGTACAACCAATTATCCTACTTGTGATTTGCAACCCCATGTTAATTCTGCCGCATAATTTGTAACTAAGTCTGTATGCTGCCGCATGTCGAGTCAAGTAACTAATTAATTCCTCCTTGCTTTTAATTTCTTTCATTATAATAGTTAGATTAATTGAAATATTTAGAAAACAATTGCTCGTGTTCTTCGGCTGATATATTACCATTTTTTAATAACTCGTCGATTATGCCAATACCTTTATTTGTGGACTATTATTTCCCGATTTGATACTTCCGCATGCTAACTCCAAATCATTAACCAAATCATCGGGGCTATTGTAATATCCCGCACAACCTCCTTAAATCTTCTTGTACTTTGAAGAACTTTTATGAATTGGTAAATCAGATTATTCTGTTAGTTTCTTGAATGCATTTTTAGATAGCTTCGAGTACGCTTTTCCATTAATACGCTTGTCACCAAATCAATAAAATCATCATCCACTTTCAGATCTAGCACAACTGACTCTCCTTGTCTAGCAATTAGTTTGTGATGACCAACAAGATTAGATATATCAATTTGAAGCATACCGTAGTGACCATCTTTGCTTATGTTGTAGGAATGTCTTTTCTGCTGCATACCTTCACCAAAAGTCTTTTTTGTAGTCTCTCTGGCTGTCTTAACTCGTTCTGGTAACTTCTCTATGTAAAACTCTATCGCTTTTATTTCATTAGCCAGTCTAGCATGTTCCCATATATATTGATCTCGCTTATCGGTAGTAGTCTCGGGGTTTCCAATCATTTCTTTAAGGTTTTTTATAGTTCTTAAATCTTTTGCCTTGTTTAGCCTTTCTTAAGGTTTTTCTGGATTGAGGCCACGTATTTTTTGCAACAGACCTGTTAAATCACGAGTCAGCTGATATTGATATTGTATATCCTCAGCCTTTTCGACATACTTTTAATAATCAGTATCCTCATCCATAATATCTGGTATTTTAGATGGTACTAGCAAACCATGCTTATCAAGTACTTCTTTTTCCATACCAACATCTAAGTCAACATCATACAATTGTTTCTTAGGTCTCGCAGCAGGTTCTTCTTCCCATTCTTCTTCTAGTATTTCTTCCTCAGGATTAATTGAAGTACGTTTTTCTTTGATTTCTTCATATAATTCTTTGGTTTTGATCTGGGCACTTTTTCTGGTGTTTTTCTTAATTTTGGTCCAGACTCTATTGTCCGCTTCAGTTCCTCCATATAATCAGTCGGCTGTGCCCGGTCTTTATGATCTGCGGTTTGCTTTGTTGCCGGTTTTTTAAAAAGGAGTGGTTGCGATGGTGGTAGTGGCGTTGGTGGTGGTGGCGGTGGTGCTATGGCTCCACGCTCAGTCGGGGCAGCTAATTGCGGGCGTGGTGCCTCCGGAAGTATAGCCAACTGTTGACGTATTTCTGGAAGGGTAATCAAATGTTCAGCTAGCTGTCTTGTTTGCTCTGTTATTCCACTAGTTACTGGCTCGAGCATTTTTGGTATAAATCCTTGCTAGCTCCTCTTCCTAGTCTTTTTTGTATAACTTTATTTTCATATTCTTTAACAAGATTATTCGATATTTGCATTTTATTCGCTAATTCTCTCCACTTTAGCAAAGACATGTATACTACAGGGTTAGATTAAAATAACATGAGTTAAGATTAGTTGAGTATTATCCAAGTATTATTATAATGGAAATTCCAAACTATGATATGAAGACAGACAACGGTAATTTCAAGCAGATATGGAACTCGTGCCAGACTGTTGTTTTAGAATGCTTGTATGCGGTAATTCAGGATCTGGCAAGACAAACACATTAGTTCACATGTTGCTGAAACCTTTAGTTTACTACGACAAGATGTATTTGTTTGCTAAAAACAATCAAAGTACCAGGTCTTATCACAAAAAATTGAAAAGATAGCAACAAAGAATAAAATCCCAGTCGAAGACATACTGGAGTGTTCGAATGATCAAGTTATCCATGTGAATGATTTGGACTCTGATACTCAAAAGATAGCTATTTTTGATGATTATGTTTGCGAGCGTAACCAAAATGATATTGTCGATTATTTCATCCAAGGCAGGCATAAGAATTGTTGCGTAATTTACTTGTCACAATCTTATTACAAAACTCCCAAAGACATTCGTTTGAACTGTTCTCACTACATCTTCTTCGCGACTCCAGTTAATCGTGAGCTGGGTATGCTTTCCAACGAACAGGGTGTTAGCAAAGAGCAGTACAGAAAAGCAACCGACAAAAAGTATGACTTTCTGTATCTCCATCATCCTAGGAAGTTAGTAAGGCGTAACTTCAACGGTGAAATTTAATCTAATCATAATAATGGGACATTTTAATGATCTTGGAAGTGAGGAAACTAGTTCAGGCGGTGTTAATATTACACTTTTTGGTATTGTTCTGTCTGAGTATGTGAAAAATAAACACCTTGATAATTATCTTCACAAGGGTAAAAATCAGGAAAATATTCTGAGAAGTGATCTCAACATGGATAAAAATAGAATTACTAATGTTGGTAATCCAGAAAAAGCAGACGATGTAGCAACAAGGCAAATTACTAAAAGAAGAATAACAAAAATCATACGTGATTATAGTATCGATAAAATTCCAGACATGGTGAAAAATTTGACAACAGGTGCTGGTGACAATATAAGCCTGATACAAAAGCAATTACAAACAAACCGTGAACAAATGATTGAAATTCAAAACGGTTTAAAAGATGAAATAAAACTTCTGGGTGATGCTTTAAAAGAGTTAGAAAAGAAAGAAGATGGATTGGAAGATGATAGCGAAAACTATAAGAAATTAAGTGAACAAATAAGATCTGGTGTTCAAAATATTAATACACGGATTGGAGAAACAGTAAACAAATGGTTGATAGCAATGAACTTGAAGCTGCTTTTACTACTGCTACGACACGAATGAGAACTGCTTTTATTGCTGAAATAACTCAAATAAAAATATTAAATGGGCAGACAAGCACTAACGTTGACGATATCAACAAAGAGTTTGAAGAACTCAAAAAGAAAATGGTTGACAGCAAGTCGCTAACAACTGCTTTGAGCAAAATGGTTGATAAAGCTGCACAGGATGAAACAAACAAAGCTTTTGAGGATGAAATAACTCTTCTCAAAGGTGCATTAGGACAGGATATTGCAAAATTAAATGAGAAAACGGTTGACAGAAATGAACTCTTGACTGCTATTGATGATGTTTCAAAGCAATTGATGAAAGGATGCAAAGCTTTTGATGGTGAAATAGCTTCATTGAAACAGTTTAATCAAAAGTCTGATAGTCGTCACACAGCACTTCGTGGTATAATTGATGAATTGAAAGCAAAAGTGGACTATGCAAGTCGGGTTATAATGTGTGAAGCAACAATAGACGAAATAAGCATTATACAAGATACCTTTGATGACTCCCGTGGTGGAATGAGAACAAATTTTGTATCGCATCCAACACAAAAACCACTTGAAAGAACTAATCATAAATAGTTTCTCGATGCGTTTACTTTTATAACCAATCCATTTATAAAAAGACACATACGAAATATTGCAGTCTCGGTGTCATTGAGACTGTTCATGAGCGGTAGTGAAATATGCTAGCTACCGCTCACGCCCTCTAGCCCCGAGTTGAGAAGACACACATGCTTATGGACAAAGCAGTGGTGTAGAGGTTAGACGCAAGGCTACACAGCCTGAGTTGAGAGTTCGAACATCATGTATTACATAATTTTTATTTTACAACTTTTACTCCGTTCAAGATTTTATTTATTTATATGTTTTCACTTCCCTTTTTTTCTCAATCATGTATGTTTTATATTTTATTTTTCAAACAATAGCAATTATAGTGATTACTAATATTCGTCTTCGCTAGCAGTATATGTCTGCTCCTCACTGTAACATCTTCTAACAGGCCAACAAACGTTGTGTGCGGGTGTGTTTAAGGTCTTGAAATGTATCTTACATATACAAACACGAAATTTGGATTTTTACAAAGAACTATATGTTTTAATATTTATACAAGTTAGTCCCAAAAATATGTCTATTTGTTTTGACAATTTATGTCTAAATAATATGTTTGAAATCATAGAAAAAAGAAAATATATAAATAAACTCGTACGACTCGAACCCTGTGGACTTATTCTGCAAAAAAACATCACTTGGAAGTCTGTTATCGTATCCACTTGGCCAAACCAGCTATACACTAATCCTTTTATAGATTAATGCTATAACATAAACACGTAAAGCTGCCATACCAGTAGGAACGCCAGCCCTATGGCGTAGGAATATTTATTTAACAAGGTCACGTGATAAAATCGATAACAAAATGGCATTATTGGGAAAATTGTCACTGGTCAGATTTATTCACCTCTTATTTATAAACTGTGATTATGACAAAACACAATCACAGGTCGTTGTTAAAGTAATAATATTCACAAACTACATTGGTCGAACATAATTGGTGTACACTTCGTGTAATTCTCATTAATAGTTGAAGGTATTTTTCAAAGGGATGAATTTAGGTTGTTTTAAGGTTTAATTGCCAACAATGCGCTTTTAAATCAAAATTGATTTATTTCGTCATTTTAGAAGCGAGAATATGTATGCGTAGATAAATCTTTCCTCTGTCCATATGCAGATTTTTAATGAATCGGAGACAAGTACTTTCTTTTTCCCAAAATTAACTAACATGACCCACGGACTCAAAGACGGCATAATGCATATACATTTACAGACGCAACCGGGTACACAAGAAATGAAATAATTCCATTATTTCAATACATATTTATCAAATGTTTATATCCATGCATTCCAGATTAAATTTCTGATCTATACATGCTTTTGGTTTATGCCGGAGTGTTCAAAATAGTTTTTAACAAACCAAATTGCAACGGTACGTCGGGAAAGGAAATGAGAATGATAAAAATATATGTCGCAGTGCTAATTGTCTGAATCCGGAAAAATAGGAAAAAAAATGAAGTTTTAACAGCGAGAATGAATTGTTTTTTATGAAAGTGTTCATTGACATGTCTACTATTAAAAACCAAAATTTAAAGTCAATCAGAAAAAAGTACTTTTTTCTCCCCAAAATTAACAAAGTACACCGTATTCGCTAAAATATGAACAATCGCCTTTCGAAGTTAATGTTCACGCGGGCTATAAAACCATGATATTATGAAATCCTTTTTAAGAGATATATTGATTTAAACATTGTTCTGTATTTAATAAATTATTAGAGTAGAAGGTTCACAGTTTTTCTCAAGGACACCATTACGGTAGTATCCCTGCAACCCCGCCCCTCATCCCACCCCCATCACCCTCAATACCCTATTGATTAAGTTGTATATAGCTGCGAAAGCGCAGTTTTAATCAAATTCGATTTATTGCATCATTTTAGAAAGAAAAAAAAGCATGTACGCGTAAATATATTTTTCCTCTGTAGATATTTAAAATATTAAAAAAACCGGAGGCAAGTCCTTTTCTTCCCCCGAAAATTAACAAAGTACACCGTAATCGCTTAAATACGCCGAATCGACGTTCCAAATCGATGTTAGCACGGAATAAAATTGTGGAATTATGAATTAATTTATAAAGATAAATCGATTTCAGCATTGTTCAGTAGTTGTTATATTATTGATGTAGTATGTTCACAGTATTTATGAGAGCAACATTACGGTAGTATGACTGTATCCCTCCAACCCCGTTGGCTTCCCCACCTCCACCCATACACACAATACTTTGTGTATTGCTGAGAATGCGCCTTTTATTTAAATCGATTTATTTCGTCATTTTAGATGCGAGATTAAAAACAAAATCATACAGCTACATCTCTGCTCTGTATATATGTTGAATTTCAATAAATGGAGACAAGTACTAATTAAGTAACAGGGCCGTCCGACCCAAGACGGCAACATTCATATTCATTTAGAAAGACGACCGGCTACAGAAACAAATAAATAATTTCGTTATGTAAACACATATATTTAAAATGTATGTGTCTATGTATTTTACACTAAATTTTTTATCTATACATGCTTTGGGTTAATGTCAGAGTGCCCAATTTATTTTAACAAACAATGTTGCAACGGTATATCGGAAAATGAAATCATGATGGCAGCAATATACATTGCAGAGTTATGTTCGTTTAAAACTGAGAGGGCGACTGAGTTTTAAAGAAAGCAAGATTGGCATATGTCCCTTTAACCAAGTAAATAAATGGCTGACGAGTTAAGTAACAAACATGATTTTGTGTAAACTCGAAGATTGCATAACATAAACATGTGGACATGAATTTGTGGTGTTGTGAAACTCTGTACGCGTGAATCCAAAAAGTGCGGGTCTGTTATCTTTATAGGGCATATATAGTTTTATATATATATATATATATATTTATATATATTATTCTTTTATATTTATTTGTATGGTCCCAGAACGCAGTCATACTCACTACTATATTGAAAGTAAATACTGAATATACATGTGCGGTGTGTTATGATCTGTAGTATTTGAAAACAGACATATTAAACATTTCCCTGAAAATATATAACGATGATAAATACTATATTCATTAGAATTATTTTTTCCTGAAAAAAACAACACATGTTTGTTTTCAGCAGTTGAAATCTACTATATTCTGCGAATATTGCTACTTTGAAAATTTGAATACGTCTGTTTTCATCAAATAGCATGTTTTGTTTGTTTTAATATTATTATTTTTAATTTATGACTCGGAATATGTCTTACACACTGTTGAATCCTGTAATTTAACAACAAGTGGTTCACAGGCGACAGTATCGATGAACAAAACCACTTGTTTTACTGGATTCTACATTGTGCAAGAAAATATTCATATATTATACCATTAATAGTATAACATGTGTGTTGTAACATATGCTTATCCTTGTTTATAAATGTTTGATAGTGGATGTCAGCAGGAAACTTGACCTTTGACCTAAAAATCAAACGAATTATCCTCTTTCCACTGTCCACCAATGAAGTTTCAAGAAATTTGCTTTAGGTAAAAGGAAAAACTGTGTGGGCAAGACTTTTCATTTTCCGGTCATGGTAACGGACCTTTCAACTACTGACTTCAAAATAAACAGGGATTATCATTTCACCAAAGGCAGTCAAAGTATGACGTTTTATGAAATTAGCTTTAGAAAAAGTAAAAAAGAGTTTCATTGCGGACACGATTTTTCATTATCAAGTCACTGTGACGTTGACCTCAGATTTATTGACCTCAATATTAATAGGGATCATACTCTTACCAAAGGCAGTCAGACCATGACGTTTGAATATATTTACTTCAGGGAAAATAGAGTTACGGTGCGGACAATGGTTTTCATGATCGGATCAGTGACCTTGACATTTGATCTCGAACTAAATAGGGGTCATTCTCTCACCAAATGCAGTCAACCCATGTAGTTTCATGATACATGTATTTGCTTCAGTAAATAAGGAGTTACATTGTGGCCAGGGTATTAGGGTTATATTGACCTTTGACCTATTAACCTCAAAATCATCAAACGGTGAAATAGTCTTATCAAAAGCAGTCAAACCATGGCGTTTCTACAGACTTCCTACAGGAAAACAGAAGTTACAGTGCGGACAATTCGTTTCATTATCCGGTCAGTGACCTTGACCGTTGACCCACTCAACATCAAAAGGATCACCCTCTCGCCAGAAGCAATACATCCATTAAGTGTCATGATATTTGCTTTAGGGAAAGTGGACTTACAGTTTACAACATTTTACCTTATCATGTTACGGTGACAATGAATGACTTTTGACCTAATGGCATCAAAATCAAAAGGCATCATTCTCTCACCAAATGCACTCAAACCATGAATTTTGATGAGATTTGCTTCTGGGGAAGTGGACAGTGCAGGCAAGGTTTTTCGTAATCATTACTGTGTCACGGCGCCCTCGACCTTCATTATTTGATATGCACATACTGATGCTTCGTACAAAGTTTCGTCAAAATCCAACCAGTAGCGCAGACAAGATTTGTGACGGACGAACGGAAAGGCCAAATATAATCTGTCTCACCTACCACTTTGTGGTGGAAGACAGACTTCTAAAGACAATATTTTAGTTCATATGTATCCTTTATTAAGCAATAATTAAGCGAACATAAACTTCAGCATTGACTCTGGCCGGTGGTGTACATGGAGTCTTCTTCCGCATGACGTGCAGCCTGAAAGAAAATAAAAAGTAAAAGTAATAAGTAGAGCATAGTATTCAATTTGAATCAGGTGTTGCGAGGGGGAGATAGGGCATGTTTTGGGGAATGGGACAGTTTTAAAAATTATTATTGTTTAACGCCTCCTTAACAGGTTGTTTAGGTTATTTCGAGCCGCCCCAAAGAGAGGAAGAAAGATACATAGGCATCCAGGAACCCTGCCCTACGCTTACTACCGATTATATACCTATGGTTCTTTAACGTGCTTGTAGGGCAGACTCCGATACACAGGACCACCCGGTTTACGTTCCCATCAGTCGAACGAGGCTAGCAGAACACATCGAAGTAACCCATTGGCGCCAGTAAGACTTGAATCCGTGTTCACTGGATTCAAAGCCGATATGCTATAAACGTCCCTTGACCAAAACTGAGTAAATAGCACATCAAATAAAGGGTCAATACATATTATATTGTGTATCATACGAGTATATGATTGACCTGACATGATTACAGAACAATTTTAATGTATTTTTCACCCAACAGTACTACAGCAAGAATCTATTATAAGGAAAGTTAAATCTGACAGAGGGTGCAATGCTCTATAAGCCATTTTTACTAGAAGGGGAATAAAATACAACTCTTGCCAAAAATCTAAAATTGTTAAATTTTACACGTTTTGTTCATAGGAGATTTTACTTTAATGACTTAGTAAGGTCATTTTACATGGAGAGAAAACATTAATATACAACTAATTATTTTCTATCTCAAAACCTGGTGATGCCGTCAGTTTTAGAAATAAAACACGATTAATAGGGCAGTAAGACACTTTTGTAGATGTGTGGCCTTCTGATGTGAAAATGTCTAAAACAGACACAATATTGGAAATTTGCTCTGTGTCCCTTTAATAAATTGGGGACCCATCACATTGACCATAATCACATTGTAATTAGTTGATGTTAAAGGGACACACGGCAAGTTTGAAGTATTTATCAAGCATTAACATTAGCATCTCCATTTGTTAACCTGGTAACATTTTAAATTTAAACCTGCTTGCATTAAAAATTAAATAAAAGTGTTTCATTTTGTCTTCGTTATTCTATCAAATACTTAACTATAGTATAGGTGCACTATTATCAACAGTAAGTAATGTGTAAAACAGTTTCTTCTGAACTATTCTAATAAATAATATTAATGATGCACAAATGCAAACTATGCAGAAAAATTGACCGAACTCCAGAAGTTTTAAATAAAATATAGATTGCGTAGTGTCCCTTTAACACAACTTGTTTTCGCATGTATCAAGTACATGTAGTTTATACGAGCTCATATGACAATCACGCTGCATTATCACTGAAAACATTTTTTACTGTAACTTTGAACAGCACCGTGCAAGCATAACACATGCTCCATTTAAAGAACTACACAAGTGCAAACAATTTTTAAAAGGGCTCTCACCTCAAAATGATCCAATGGCATTTAATACGGCTTGACATTCTGAAGTCGTCAGTATCAATTCACTTAGAGCTGCTCAAGGGCACGATTCACATTTGAGGCCTCTCTGAAAAACAACATCAATCCAATGTCAATGATCCAACAGACATAGTTTATCCTTTGTTATACATTATGTAACATATTTAAAAAAGAAAACTCAAAACTCTACTGTACATAAATATGAATCTGACCGATTTCAGTCAAATGTCAATGGCTGTTTACATTGTTTCAATGGTAGTTGTATCGGGTTATGTATTTACGAATGTGCGAGAAAATGGGGATAACATAACGATAAAGAGACAACGCTAACAATTTACATTTATGCATCTGAGGGGTGGGGGTGGAGGAGGTTTCTAGTTTCCTTACCCCCTCCTTGTTTTCGGTATTCAAGCTCCATCTAACCCCCCCTCCACCGACCCTCCCCCCCCCTATATATCGTACTTGGGTGGGCGGGGTGCAGTGGACATTGATAGCATTTCTACTAATAATTGTTTTATTCCACGAAACGTTCTACAGTGTACAGTACATCCAGTTACTGGAAAGATCGGAGTACACGAAAAACACTTTATAGTGATTATGAACTTTCTATTATACGGTTTACACCACTATTTTAGGCACTGTATTTGGCCATTGTCTAATATGTACGATCTAAAGTTTATTAATAAGCACATTTTAATACAAAACAAATACCTTGAAAATGGACCTCTACTCAGCAGCAGACAGTAATCGCAAATCCAATTTGCACCAACATGTCAATTTCACGTGTCAAGTTATGTCACGGTGACCTGTCAGTCACCAACACTGCATCGTGTAGACACATAATGGAACGTTATTTCGTCCGGTAAGGTATTAGTTTTTACATAATCTACGGTATGAAACACTGTACGCGTGTTGTTAAGACTCCATAGGTACCCGTAGTGCTCGCCGACGTAGCGCGCCCAATTTCGGGTGTAAAAAAATGGCGTCTGTTTTAATTGAAAATTCGTAAAACAGTCCGTAAAATACAAAGAAATAGTCCATGTTCGCGGAGTTAAAATGCGAACAGAACTGATATGTTATAGGTCCGTGGCGTTCCTACTGTACCTATATAACAAAGGAATTATCGAAGTTTGTTTACAGCGGTTCTCACTTATCTTTGAATCATTTGTATACGGATCAATGAACATGTATTTATATTCATCTCTTCTCCGCAGTAAGAATAAAAGTGTCCCTTAATAGTAACTAACGTCAACAAGTATGCATTAGCAAATGAAGAGTATGTCCTGTATATAAATATCTGATATAAATATAAATATGTACTTTCAAAAGATGTATTGAAACAAATATTAACGAGGTGAGATACAACGTTTTATTCTAAAAATGAGTATAAATTGTCTGAATATAAGAGAATATAGTAATACGATCTATATATATATCAAATACGATCAACAAAACCAGAGGAGTTTTATTACACTCAGTATGCTTTAGATAATTCGATAAATGTTTTTGCGCGATAAAATAGTTCCATTTACATATTTAAGTAAGTTCCAATCTTAAAAAGGAATATGTGCGGTATCTTATATTACTTACACAATATAAAACAAATGTTGTTACGCTAAATATCTAGATGTGATGTTATTTAAAATAAGTGTTAAGTTGCCAGATTAGATATTGGACAGGGCAGTCAGACCTAGAATGTCATATAACATTCTAGGTCTGACTGCCCAGTCCATAAACTTGCATATGGACCTCAGCACCATACATTATTTGTTAAATATTACTTTCGACGTGTAAAATATCTAATCTGGCAACTTAACACTGATTTTAAATAACATGACATCTACAACTTAGCTTAACAACATTTGTTTTATATTGTATATGCACATGCCATTATATTCGTGTCTCAAAATACATTATCAAATATACTATATAAAACGAACAACTGAATTACCATACTAGTAAGTAATATAAGATACCGTACTGGTAGTACTCAACATGGTGTACAGTAGGACAAACTATGAAATAAGCCGTTAACATTACGTGGTCCTGCCTCATTACCTTAAACGATGGGAAAGCTTATATTAGCAGGATTTTATAACGCATATATCGACAATAAAACAAATTTAAAAACATGTTTTACTGAAAAAATGCGATAACCTGTTTAAATTACCTATCTAATGTTTTAATTGTACAATATGCAAACATTTTAAGCCGAAATTAAGGTTATATTTCATACCCCAGACAACCCCGTTTTCGTTTCTTGGAGATGGGGTTGGATGGGGTATGAAAGTTAATACTCGGACAACGTAATGATACGTAAACGCAATGATTAATAAGTTTGTATTATTTTCTGAATCAACAATCTTTTAATCTCATACAGTCCACGATTAACTAAATTGTCGATTAACTAAATTCTATGAGTTTACACCAATAATGGCCTCGCCGTAATGTACTACCAAAGACGAAGACATTACTTTAAAGCACGAAAAACTCAAATAAGAGTGTTTAATATACATTTAGTATGGAAACATATTATATTGATGTATGTATATTTATAATTAATTACGCTAGATTATAAAAATACGGAGATTATGCGTATTTTATAAAGTTTAAAGAGTCTAAAGACGATCGGAAGTGTGGTGGCAATCCAAATACAAAGGAACGCGGCTATAATGAGGTCCAGTGACAATAGTACGTACATTGATTAGTGCCGCATATTCGGTGTGGAAAGCCAGATGACTCGGTTGGTTTTTATTGGCACATCATCAACATTGATTAATTATACTAGCTTTAGTTATTCATGTAATTCAATAAAATCGACAAAAATCTACAACAATCCATTTAAACAAATGTGTACAGCATTACCAACGTGAAGTAGCGTTGTTAGTACAATTAGCTGATTTAGTCGCATTATGTTTTCATTATTTACTCATAAAATAGGCATCATCATCATCTTCGACCACCCACTGCGGAATATGATCATCTCCGTTCGGTTGTCTGTCATTAAACTCGTACTGTAAAACCCCAGACAGCAGCTTTGCTTCGTCTGTTTTTGCAATATCGGGAACTTCAGTAGGGCATTTAATAGTGCGCGGCCAGGTTGTCTGCTGTGTCTTAACGCCCTAAAATACAATAATATTGTTTAATGTAAGAAGGAAGCAAAAACACGTAATCTATATGGATAAGATTTTGCTTTCGAACTCGCGTTTTCATATTGTGTTAAATAGATATACAGATAGTATGTAATTATCACAATTATGTATGTTTGAAAATAAAACAATGTTAACCCAAAATAGTTTCAAATGAAAATGGCGTCTTTAGGAAACCTACCACTCACAAATGAAACAGGTGAGTTTTAATTTGAATTTGAAAGTATGCTTTTAATTCAGCAGATGCAACTTTCCAGGGGATAACCGAACTAACTCTGTAACATTTGTTTTAAAGGGAATCTAGCGTAATAGCCAAACAAGCTCTATTATTGAGAGTTCTGAAAAACTTTGAAAAGAAATGAAAGAATGATCCAGATCGGATGATAAATAAAAAGCAATGACCACTGGAAGGTTTTCTACATGTTGGAGCCGCAATATTGAGAACTATGACATCATAGTTCCAAATTACCATATATGGAATAATGATAATTATCAAGCAAAGAAATTCATTGCAAATGAATGCCAAATATGTAACTGGTCATATAAAGCATTATTGTCATTAAGTATACATATGCTGTCATTTATTTCCTATTAATCAGTAAATGTTCATATAAATATTTCATATATGGTCATTTAGAGCTCTGATGTCATAGCTCTCAAAATGGCAACTACCATGCGCATGCCATATTCGGGATGGTTAAAATTATGTACTATTGATTTTATGAATATTGAGTTCTGTAAACCTGAGGCTAGAGGGCGAGAGCGGTAGCTAGCATATTTCACTACCGTTCATGAACAGTCTCAATCAAACCGAGACTGCAATATTTCGTGTGTGTCGTGTTCGGCCGTTTCCAAAGAAAGATGAAAAATACCGGACAGGGAAAGCAGCATACAAGGACGACAGTCAACCACAAAACAAAAAAACAAACATGCAAACAGACAAACGAGAAGGCAAAAGTAATAAAAAATGCAGACGATATCACAAACACAAAAGGGTTGACAATAGGGCTACCGCCTTGGAACGGTCAGTGGCAACAAAAGCCACTCGGGATTTAAACCGGTTCTAGGGTGCTCCAAAAGTCCACTCTCATACTCCTTTTCCATATCATTTTAAACAGAACCTTCAAATGATCATATCTTCTTTGTTTATGATCCGATTTTGATAATTATTTCACCCTTACTCAAGATGTTCAGATGGAAACCGCTCAAAATGCTTCGTTGAACGCCCTTAGCTATTACAGACTTATAATACCTGTGACGACCAGTGGGTGGTCATCCATGCATTTGTATATGCCTTCCTGTGTAACGCGTGGTCTTCAGTAGATGCCCAAATGGCGGGTGTCATTGAAGCAAACACGGTAAAACGCCATCTACCGGGATGCTCTCTGTTCTAAAACAATAATTTGTGGTAATGAAAAGCCGCATGAAATTATTATTTAATTATACAATGTGTTCCCTAGAATTTATAATAATTTCAAAAATAGTTCAGATGAATTCAAACATATCGATACTAACTAAGTCATAATGTTAAAATTAATAACATCTTTTCACATATCATATTTATACGGTAAGATCATGTTTAGAACTTGTTTTCATTATGAATTCACAGTACAATTTGCAATAAAAGTAGGTATAAAGTCGAACAGGAAATAAAGCTTTCAAGGAACACTGTCACCCAGAGCACGCATTGAAACAAACAATATTATGCAAGGCATGTGGCATCAAAAACATAAACGAGCTGACGAGCAATGGAATAGTTTATATAAAGCACCGGATTTTTGTAACAACGTCATGAACTATATGATATTCAAACATGGTCGAGACATATTAGCAATTTAATAAACAATTGTCAATCTAGACTGATTTAAATCGCTAACAAAAACTTGAAAAAAATATAAAGTACTAGAGGCGATATTGGATCGGTAGTCGCTGATGCCTATGAAAACAAAGACGAGGACGTGCAACAGCCAGCTGATACAGTTCGGAGTTATACGACACATTTTGTTTGAAGGCCGCCTGTTTGTCATGTCTAATTGCCTTTATACGTTTAAGACGTGTGTATGATTTAGAAATGTTGGAGAAAAAAAAAATATTTTATGATTTCTGAAGCTTTAACTGTTTTTGTTATTGTTTTTTGCAATATGTTAAACCTTTTAAAACCTGCAAATCCTCAATAATGTACGAACTATGCACCTCTTGTCGGATATTTGTTCTTGTATTGCTATGAAAAAGATTTCATTTTGAGTCGTTGATCCGATACTCAGGTAGATGTAATTTAAGCCTTTAACGACACCTCTCGTGAGGGTACGACAAGACAAGATTGCAGACAAACATCAAACGTCACTGTCCTTTTGGGCTTTATGTAGAAGTCATTGTCACAAAATGTCACGGGTAGAGCGTATTGGTCGCACATAGCTCTTGTAAGCATCTGTTAGTTACACCCTAATCCATTGTTCAGTTGAAACCAATTCACAATGTCCATGATATATTCAGGTAACTCGGAAAAGCGTGCACATTTTAAGTGGCCGCCAGAGGGCGTCCGGAAGGGCCGTTTAATACGTTTAGTTTTGTGCTAATGCATGTAAAAGTATAGGTCTATCTCCTTAAAAGGAAAAATTGTGTAAGGGTCCTTTCGTGTAGAATTTAATACTGCGAATTTAGTCACGAATGTCACGGAATGAACTGGGAAATAATGGTTTGGGCGTAACGTTTGCTATAAAATCCATTGTCTTCTAGTTTTGGCGAGGATTGCTCGATACGGCGGCGAAATTCACAGGCAATATGTGCCTAAGCCATCCAGGTCTGGATATAAGCCTCCCGGAGTGGAGCTAAGCCTTTAGGGTGTGTAAGCCCTTTAGGTGATTCGACACTAGAATCAACATATAACGTCACGAGCGGAGGAGACGGTCCCCGTACCTGTGCAACACAGCCAGGTCTTTTCATATTTCATCTGTGTATTCGCTTGTTTTTTTGATAATTGTATATATATTTAACATATTTTAAAAGTTGCATTAAACTTATGTAAATGCATTCACCGTCATTGATTCTTTCCTGAGTTAGCCCCAACCACTAGGGTCATCCTGCGACAGTCATCATAGGGTCCATAGCCTGCCCGGTCATCGTACAATTAAGGAGGAAAGCAAAGTGGGAACTGTAAATGGGTCAACCTTCAAGCATGCAGTGCGTTGCAAAATGATAGGGTCATAAGCCCTTTTAACAAGTTTAACAAAGATAGTATGAAAGTGATCATGATCTTGGATCTTACGAAGTTTGTAAATCACGTCACCATAAATGTCAGGTTGTGATAGTCCTTGTCACAGAAGAGTTCTTAAATATACTTTTATATTTGGAAAGAAGATAGGGTTACGATGATAACATTTTGCAAAGGTTTTACAAAGTTTATGGTAACGGTAGGCCTGATTGAGTATCTTTTTCGTTATACAAATATTACGAATATTAAAGTACTCAACTCGAGTATAAGCTCTAGAAGATGTGGTTGGCAAGATCCGTCGTACGATTTCTCTTGTATGCCAATTGATACTGTTAATGGAGAGATGAGTCGTTTATTCAAGGAAACATTTTGTATTCATAGATAAAAACCATGCAGCCATATGGTCTAAATTAGAAAACATTGTATGATATATGTAGACCATTTCCGTATCTTTCCCCTATTATTTGTTTTTTGTGTATTTCCTACAGTAATTTATGTATCTGTTAACGCTGAGTTGTGTTATTGTTTTTACTCTGATGGCATATGTCATTAGTGCTAATAGCTATTGCAAAATATTCTGCTTAAAGTCGAGTGACGTCATGTCACCGTTTCTTAAGGTGTTTATTGTTTATTTCATTTTGATAAAGACACTTCACCGAAACGTTTGTGTATACAATTAAAAAGTGTTGGTGTAAAATGTTATATATTTATTTAATTATGACAAATAACTTGGAATTTTGAAATGTTGATGTTATAGAGTTGAATATCATCTCTCATGAACAGACTCAATGAACCGAGTCTGCTACTTTTCTCTCTTGTTCGTGTTTGCTGCTTCAAAGGGAGGGATCACCTTTACAGTATTTAATATGGGCAGAGTATTAATCCTACTTTCTTCATGTAGACTCGAGTAACCTTGAAACCTGATTTTTAGAACCATTAACGGAATACGGCTGAGACTAATCCTACGATTGTTTCTTGCAAAATGTTGAAATAAATCTTATATTTTTTGAATTCTTCATTCCAATAGCAAACGTGTCAGGTGGAGCATTTATCATCTATTATAATGTTATTTATAAGTTTGACTTGTTATGCCTATGTATAGCTAAAAGGTCGAACAAGAAATGCAGCAATCAAGGACCACAGTCAACCAAACAAACAGCTACAAATATGTATAAAATGCAAGATATGAAATCACAAACATAAAAGTGTTGGCAATAGGCTACCGCATTTGATCGTTCAGTGGGAAGACAAGCCGCTGGGGTTTAAACCAGAGTATAGGGTGCACCAAACCACACTTCTACTCTATTGTCAGCCCAACATGCGGGACTGTGTAACTAAAAAGTAAATATACAAATCGAACAGGAAAAGTAGCATTCAAGGAAGGCAGTCAACCACAAACACACACAGAAACAAAGAACAACACTAATGATGAATAAAAGGCCAAATAAAACGGTCAGTGGCGAAAAAGGCATCCCCGTCAGGTTATATTCTCTAACAAACAAGAGCATTAATCAGCAATATAAGTACTTCCTTGAAAACTAAATCTAATATAACTGAAATCTGCAGTATCGAAATTAGAATGGATAGCTGTAGTCCTCCATGTCTCCTTGTGAAAGTGCTGAAGTGAGGTTAATTAGTATATACCACAAAATGTAACCGTTTCATTGCTCTAGGAGCAGTCACGCATGATAAAATACTTTTGACCATTGGAAATATGCCAACCGTTCAATAGTTCATCACGTGACCTTGTAACGATAAATTTAGCGTGCAATAGTACATCTTTGTCATTGACGCGATTTTTTTAAAAAAACAGCAAAGCGTCACGTGACCGTGCAATAGTCGATCTGTGTCAGCGACGCGCTTGTTTAATTGAACAAAGGAAGCAGAGACATTGTTTACACGGCTCACACTCCACATTTTAATTTGATTAGTAAAAAATCGAAACTGTTATATTTTATGATATATAATAAAACAACTATTTAATGCCTTAGGAGACAGTGGATTAGAACTATTTATCCTCGGGTGCCGCCTCGTTCAATAGTACCCATCTCGGGTCAGTAGTCACCCCCTCTGATAAATAGTTCTAACCATTGACTTCTAATGAATTAAATAGTTGTATACTAACGTATATACAAAATAATTCTTTCATGTGATCATTTGACAATACAAGGATATCGGAGAAGCAAGGATTACTCCTCCTTTATATTCGAACAGAGTGTTGAGTATTATTTTATCTCTGCTTTCTTGAAAAAAGAAATTAGTTTTATCTCGAATATGGATATAAAATTCTCGAAGTCTGCAGTTTCTATTTTTGATTGTATAGTCAATTAATTAACCTTCATTTCGTTTGAATGCTCAACTAATGGATATTCAAAATAAATAAGGATTTATCCAGGGCCTACATTTTCTATACGAAAGATATAACACTCGAATAGGAAAAGTAGCATTCAAGGACGACAGCCAACCAGAAACACACACAGAAACAAACAACAACTATTAGTAATGTTTTTTCCTCTGGTTTCTTGAAGAAAAAAATGTTAATGCTGCATTGATGAAACATAGTTGGCATATGGTGAATGTTTCATACTTAATGTCGTTATTACATCATGTTGAACTGTATGTATGTATATGACTAAGGTATTGATAAAATACAAATGTTCTATGTATATTAAATGTATGAATGTTATTTACTCTTTCCTTGTGTTTAAGGGATGATATATTACGATTTAAATGGCGGACAATTGTAGATATTATTGAATTAGTCCTTCTTATAATCGCAAATATTTACCCAATAAAATAAAACAAAACCTCGAAAAGTACATGGGCAAATAAATCCCTTTTTAACATGATGTTCGTTAATAATGACTGTTATTTCATCGGAGTATATGTTTATACATGTATGACCATTACGTATAATAGTACGACTGACTTGTCATATTGTCATCTTTAACGTTGTTCTTTGTTTCTGTGTGTGTTTGTTGCTAACTGTTGTCCTCGAATGCTTCTTTTCCTGTTCGATTTTTATATCTACTTAGTTGTGTATCTGTTAAGGGCACACACAGTGTGCTAAATGTAGCAATACGATAAAATAAAATGGTATATCTATGTCCTACCTTAAGAGGTCTTGCATTTGCATGTATAAGACGTGAATCCCACAAAGCCATTCCGCCTTTAGGAACCGGAATTCGTAGAGTTCTACATCCGGTATCCTGGAAATAGTTTATATCTTCTTCGGAAAGATTATAGTAACCTTTCATAGACGACGTAGCTGCATCCCTGTTTTTCTCATAGAATGTATGTAGAAAGTTGTGCGATCCTTCCATGACTTGAAAGGTCCAGTCGTCTTCACATTGTTCCTCTAAATACAATGCACCTTGATACGCATGTAAACCCAACCTTTTCCATAACTGATCGCTATGCAACCAATATTGTTCAGTGTCCTGAAACCCTTCTTCGCCGTCTTCTGGTGGTCGGCCGATGGATATAGCATCAAAACTAGTCAGTAACTTCTCCGTTTTCCAAATTTGTGCAAATACTGATTTAGTTTTAAGCCTTACTCGCCACGTCGGTTCCAAATGCCCGCTGTTGTATTGCTCGACAAGACTATTGTAAGTGTTCGGAAACCCGTCACCAAATTGTTTGAGCCAGTCTCGATACTGACCAATGACTTCGTCGCATTCCTCTGTTGAAATAACATCATTGACAACCGTATAGCCTTTGACTCGCAAATCTTGAAAATGTTCCTCGTTAAGCATCTCTCATTCGTGTTCCTTTGTAAAATACAAATACAATGTTTAATTGCGGCACACTCGTATCATGTAGCAGTAACTTATTAATATTCGATTAAACTTTAAGCTGAAGCGACACTAATCAATTGTACACATACATGTAGATTAAACATTGATGTCGCTATCTGAATTGAAATGTCACGAAGTGGGGGCCATGTTGGTATTCATTTATCATTGAGATAGTGTTACTTACCTTAAAGATGTACACGCAATACTTTAAATGGTAATAAGTATGATAACGAGTATTTCCGGAGCGAAAACCCTTCAACGTATAAACAGGAAAAATGCTGTGCCACATAGAATTGAATGTTGTTTAACGGCTCATCAGTATCACAGTATAGGTTATTTAGAGCCGCCCCAGAGAGAGGGGAAGGATACATAGGAATCCGGGAACCGTGCCCTACTCTTGTTATCAAATATATTTTTATGTTTTTTTTAACGTGCTCGGAGAATAGACCGATACACGGGACCGCCTGGTTTACGTCCCCATCCGATGGACGAGGCTAAGGAAAAGTGTCTTGCCCAAGAACACACCGACGGAACTCCACTAGTGGCACCACGGACGATTGAACCCGGGGTCTCCTGTAACAAATCCGCCGCGCTACCGACTGCCACATAGATTACCAGGTTACTATCTTACTAGTTTCATGTTACTTTTATTTGTACGTCATATTATTTGCACATGAGCCACATATGTAAATAATATATATTGTTCGTGTTAAAATAATATACCTGTGGCACAAATGAAGTGCATACATATGAATTTCATATGAATTTCATATAACTACAATAGATAAAATGCATATTCATGTATATAAGATATTTTGAACATTGTAGAAAACGGTTAGATAACTGATGAGTTTAGTAAAATGTATTTTTCCTATATATTACATATGTGTTAATTGCATATAAAATACATATGTGGAATATATATGTGGCACATATGTAAAACATATGAATTTCATGCCTAAATATTTTTCCTGTGCATAATCCACAAATCGATGCGTATAATTCATTTCACATGTGTATCTGATATTCGTACAGGTAATGAGGCTTTCGAAAAGATTTCATAAAACATAGTTGCCCAGAACGGAATTTGAACCAGAGAGCTTGTGCTCTTATTCGTTCTTCGAGACCTGAGTAAACACATATTGATCAACAAAGAATGGAGTCCTAGTTTTAATTTGATAAATTATAGTATTAAACACGCAAGGTCAACGAATAGTCTGTATCATGATACATCTTGGTGTGTGATCATATACGTTTAGTTATAGTTCTTGAGCTGGCTGTAGACTCGCCCCTCTTCCCCCCCCCCCACACCCACCCCCCACCCAGGGGAAATTTGTAGGGTATGATGTTCTGAAAGAACATACATTAAGCTTCAAAATGAGACATGTGTGCCATCTGAGCGTTGGGGCTTTAGTGAGTTTTGGGGGAAAACGTTGCGTTTTTAGTCGAAAATCGCCGAAATCTGGAATTATTTTTTGGAAAAAGAATGGAAGATATTAGAAGCAATTTGAATTGATGGAATCTTTCTCGGAACGCATCTCTACGTGTCCCACCATATAATTTATGGATCCGATACTTAAATATTGAGATTTTGCGTAAAAATGTTAACAAATTGAATAAAATCGCAGATTTCTGTAATACATTAGGGATAATTAACTAAAAATTAGAAATATATCTAATACAATAGAAAAAAGAATTATTGTAACCTTTTTGGACAGGGTAAGGTCCAGTGATTAAACAGAAAAAAGTTCCAAACCTCATGGTGTTTGGAAATGCCTTAATTTTGGGGCGAAAAATGTGTATTTTTTTTAAAAATCGCCGGAATCTGGAATTATTTTTTGCATATTAGTTATCAAATTGAAGCAATAGAATGTTGCACAGCATACATATTCAAGTTTTTCCTGGCATACTATATCAATATGTGCTCAAATATTGGCATTTTAGGGCAAAATGTTGGAAAAAATGACAAAAATCACTGATTTATGTAATCCATTGGGGTGTTTGGTTAAAATTTAGAAAACAAAATTAGTACAATAGAATAAAGACATATTGTAACATTTTAGATAGACAAATAGTTTGAGCATAAACTTATCAAACTGAAGCAATACAATGTTGCACACTATACATATCCAAGTCATTTATTGTTTCAGATATAACATATATGTATGAGGCGCCATACGTGACTATATGTTGTAAGATAAATATATACGTTGTGTGTAAAATATATATACTAAATGCAAACATATATATGATACAGACAAATATATACGTTACTCCGAAATATATATATTGAATACAAAATATATATGATACAGACACATATATATGTTACTCCGAAATATATATATTCTGTCCAAAAATATATACCATAAAAATATATATGTTAAAAACATCTCTGATTGGGGTCTACGCAATCCCCGAAGTCGAGCAGAATGGCATCTGTCTGTTGTTTGTCATTTAGACCGGATGCTAAGTCCTGGAGCATGATTATGAGCTGGCTCTCACAGGATCTCTTCTTTCTGACACCATGCTGTCTTTCAGAGAGAATATTATTTTTTTCACCAGTTGTTAAGCAACCCGCAATTTCAGGCCTTGGTTCAGACCTCGTTAGAGTAATAGCTAGTATCTCGAGTATGCTGATATTGAAATACGTGACTGCGATAATGATATAACATCATCCAAAAGCAGTTTTGTAATACAAGAAACTGTCGTGACATATCAGATTCGTCGATGCACCATCTTCTTACCAACGTATTGATCACGTAAACCGTATCCCCCACCCTCCGTTCCACCACCTCAATGATGTTTATATTATCCGAATGCATCAGGCGCGTGGCCTCGGCTGGCGTGGCGCAGTCGGTAGCGCGGCGGATTTGTAACCGGATGTCCCGGGTTCAATCCTCCGTAGTGTCACTGAGATTCGTCGGCGTGTTCTTGGGCAAAACACTTTCCCTAAGCCTCGTCCGTCGGATGGAGACCTAAACCGGGCGGACCTGTGTATCGGTCTATCATCCGAGCACGTTAAAGAACCAAGGGAATCTATTCGATACTAAGAGTAGGACACGGTTCCAAACTGGAGAGTCGAATTAAGAGTTACCATCATTTTAAAATATTTGACCCCTGTGATATAGGTTAATTAAGCTTATGTTATGATATGGCAGTATTTCGAGCCATCCCAGAGAGTGGAATTTAAAAAATGTACCTAAGCTACTCGATCTATCTTACTAGCAAATGTTAACATTTCGAGCCACCCCATAGAGGGAAATTCGGGAATACATTTCAATGGTTCTTTAACGTGGTTTTTATAAATGAAGATTTTAATAAGCTTGAGAAACATGATTTATTTGAGTGGCAGAACCCGATTTGTACAGATTTTTTTATTATTCTCATTAAAGTAGCCATCCCACCAACAAGTCAGATTTTATAATCATTATGTACACTGTTTCTAAACCTACTGATGACAAAGTATATATAACTTACATATTTTGAGAATCCAAAATCTACATACACAGTACAAACAGCTTTAACCAGCCGGACCAAACCCCAAAACTGGAGAGTCGAATTAAGAGTTACCATCATTTTAATATATTTGACCCCTGTGATATAGGTTAATTAAGCTAATGTTATGATATGGCAGTATTTCGAGCCATCCCAGAGAGTGGTATTTAAAAAATGTACCTAAGCTACTCGATCTATCTTACTAGCAAATGTTAACATTTCGAGCCACCCCATAGAGGGAAATTCGGGAATACATTTCAATGGTTCTTTAACGTGGTTTTTATAAATGAAGATTTTAATAAGCTTGAGAAACATGATTTATTTGAGTGGCAGAACCCGATTTGTACAGATTTTTTTATTATTCTCATTAAAGTAGCCATCCCGCCAACAAGTCAGATTTTATAATCATTATGTACACTGTTTCTAAACCTACTGATGAAAAGTATATATATAACTTACATATTTTGAGAATCCAAAATCTACATACACAGTACAAACAGCTTTAACCAGCCGGACCAAACCCCAAAACTGGAGAGTCGAATTAAGAGTTACCATCATTTTAAAATATTTGACCCCTGTGATATAGGTTAATTAAGCTAATGTTATGATATGGCAGTATTTCGAGCCATCCCAGAGAGTGGAATTTAAAAAATGTACCTAAGCTACTCGATCTATCTTACTAGCAAATGTTAACATTTCGAGCCACCCCATAGAGGGAAATTCGGGAATACATTTCAATGGTTCTTTAACGTGGTTTTTATAAATGAAGATTTTAATAAGCTTGAGAAACATGATTTATTTGAGTGGCAGAACCCGATTTGTACAGATTGTTTTATTATTCTCATTAAAGGATTCATCCCGCCAACAAGTCAGATTTTATAATCATTATGTACACT
This sequence comes from Cyrtodaria siliqua, assembly GCA_037043455.1. Classification (NCBI taxonomy): domain Eukaryota; kingdom Metazoa; phylum Mollusca; class Bivalvia; order Adapedonta; family Hiatellidae; genus Cyrtodaria; species Cyrtodaria siliqua. The sequence goes on from JAWPHD010000001.1 coordinate 992,064, forward strand.
GTTTCTAAACCTACTGATGACAAAGTATATATATAACTTACATATTTTGAGAATCCAAAATCTACATACACAGTACAAACAGCTTTAACCAGCCGGACCAAACCCCAAAACTGGAGAGTCGAATTAAGAGTTACCATCATTTTAAAATATTTGACCCCTGTGATATAGGTTAATTAAGCTAATGTTATGATATGGCAGTATTTCGAGCCATCCCAGAGAGTGGAATTTAAAAAATGTACCTAAGCTACTCGATCTATCTTACTAGCAAATGTTAACATTTCGAGCCACCCCATAGAGGGAAATTCGGGAATACATTTCAATGGTTCTTTAACGTGGTTTTTATAAATGAAGATTTTAATAAGCTTGAGAAACATGATTTATTTGAGTGGCAGAACCCGATTTGTACAGATTTTTTTATTATTCTCATTAAAGTAGCCATCCCGCCAACAAGTCAGATTTTATAATCATTATGTACACTGTTTCTAAACCTACTGATGACAAAGTATATATATAACTTACATATTTTGAGAATCCAAAATCTACATACACAGTACAAACAGCTTTAACCAGCCGGACCAAACCCCAAAACTGGAGAGTCGAATTAAGAGTTACCATCATTTTACGGATATTCAATCACGGGTATTCTAAGAACCTATTAATAAACCTATACTTTTAATCGGCACATATACATTGTTATATGACCTGAATATCTGGATAGAGTTTCGATAAACGGTTTTCTAGTGTAATTTTGTAGTTATTTGGCGGGATAGCTACTTTAAAAAAAAAAGAGGAGTGATAAGGGAGTTTGGTCAGGTTACAAAAACACAATTTCTTTTTTTGCCTAACTATAAGTATAATTAGCTCATTGGGATACTTTACTTTTTGTTTTTTTATTGAGATATTCTGAAATTCTATCACATAAAACAATGGATACACGAAATTGATGATGATACAACATGAAAATTTCTCTGTGATGTTGACAGTTTACAGCGATATTATTAAAGACCGCCCCAGTTAAATTACAAATAATAGGACACTTTATAGGGACATATGGCAATCTTAAAGATTTTGTCGAACTTTAGTATTAGTTTATTAGTCCAGTATCAATTTCACTTTAAAACTGCTTGCATATAATTAAATAAAATTTAGATGTGTTATTTGTCTTCGTTATTCTACCACAGGTTAACCGTTTGTTTAAATATATGATTGTTGCAATAATATCAGCAATTAGTAATAATATATAAATTATACAGTTATACTATAATTATAGAGGCATTTCATATCTCATCCTTTCCGTCGATGTGTTCTTGGGAAAGACACTTTCCCTTAGCCTCGTCCTTCGGATGGGGACGTAAACCGGGCGGTCCCGTGTATCGGTCTATCCTCAGAGCACGTTAAGGAACAATAGGAATCTATTCGATAATAAGGGTAGGGCACAGTTCCCAGATTTATATGTATCCTTCCCCTCTCTCTGGGGCGGCTCTAAATAACCTATACTGTGCTGATAAGCCGTTTAACAACATTCAATCCATATCTCATCCTGTATTGCCCCGAGATGCCAATATCTGCCCGAGAGCTTATATTTGGGCGAAGGCCGGGCACGATATGAAAATGTTATATTTCATTCTATGTATGACATAAAAAAATTATATACTTCAAAATATTTTGTTGATTTTAGCAGTGATGGGAGAATAATGACTAAATATTTATTTCTCGCGGATATAATAGCTGATCTTCCATAATCGAGTGCGGATTTATTAAACGAGTTGGCAAAAATATACAATGCGCGGCTTGTCGAGCATCAAATAATGTTTGCTGAAGAGTTTAAAAAATAATAGATGATTTTGTGAGATTCTATTTATCACACAAAACCCATACAAGTTGATGGTAAAATGTTCACATTTCTCTGTGATGTCAATTTACCTATAAAGGCTATATATTAATACCTTATTACCTCTATTAGAAGCGCCTTCCCTAATAGAAGCGCCCCCACCTGTTTTAAGAAACCGTCTTCAGAAATGGATTTGATTAAATTTGATTAAATTAAAAGTTCCTAAAAAACATACACTGTTTTTACCGCTAATGGATTTGAGTACGGGAGTTTTTTACCTTCGACACCAGTATGGTCTATGATATAAACCTTAAAGCGCTATCATTATCAATACAAATTATCTTTTATTATTATTTAATTCATACGCAACCAACCTGTTTTTTAATCGTCAAGTTTGACGGAAATGTGTATCATATAGATGCAGAGTGATAACAGTAATATACTCAGTACAGTCATGTTTAGGTTTAGTCAATACCGGTGTAACATTAAAAGATTGCGGTACAGTAATTCTATAAGGAAACAGTCGGGGGTGGGGGGTGGAGGGGTCGTGGGGGGGGGGGGGGGGAGGAGGTGAAATATATTGAAAATTTGTATCATAATAGTGAATGAATGAATGAAAGTCTTTATTTATCGAGGGTGACCCAATTAGTTTATACTAATCTTCCTTGGGGCCCTCTATAACAAATACATGATACAAAATACAAGAAAGGCAAGATACATAAGATATATGTAAACATAATAACATTGTTGGTGGTGGTAGTTTGAACGATATTTACACAATAATAAGATGAGATGATATCTATATCGAGTTTAATGTTGTCTTTCCTTTATCCATTTCATGCAATTGTTTGTAAAACTTTTCATTGTTGCACACTTCTGAATGTGCTCTGGAATATTATTCCATAAAATGGTCCCGGAGTAAGACATGCTGCCCTTGAAAAGTTCCCGATTAGGCTTAGGAATACTAAAATTAGTATCAGTTAGTGATCGAAGACTTCTGTCAGTTGAATTACGAGTATATATATGTAAATTGGGTGTCCTGTGGTATTTTTGAGTTGCCGAAAATACCACAGGAATTTTTTAATTTTTTTAAACACACCTATCTACAAATCAGCATGAAATGCTGATTTTGCTTGTTATTTGTTGATTTTGCCCAAATATTTCATGAAATGGTGATTTTACTTGATTTATTAAAACTTTTTTAAAATAGGGGTAGTGAAGATTGCAAGTTTTTTTTTTTATAGTTATCAAAATTATAAAATGTTTCTTTAATACAAAACAAATTTGTCGATTTGTTATCAAAATTACATTCAATTAACAATTTTCTGACCTTGAATACAAAGGTGGTGGATCGTACTCATACACATTACTAAAACAATTTATGACACACTTTTTAGACTTTTTTGTAAGGTTGCCATTGCTTCTTTTCTTCCCTGCTCCACTAGTTCTTTTTTTTGAGCTTCACTTATTTTAGCCTTTTTTTGTTTGGTGTCTTCTTTTAAACTATAATATTTATCTAACTCATCTAAAATCATCTTAAACTCTTGATCAGATATGTGTGCATCACTCAACGCTTTTGATATTAACTGCTTTATACTATTTAACTTAGCCTCTGCCAAAGTTTTTATTTCATAATGTTTTTGAGCTTTTGCATTAAGCTTGCGTCTGATAAAATTAATACAAACACCTGTAGCTCCACATACTATTGCTGCTATTTCCAAAGGTAACAAAACTGGAATAACAAATCCAATCCCAGCCATAATAACACCTGCAGATATCAAGGTAGTGTCAATTCCATCTGTAATATTAATACCACGTTTATATTTTTTATAAAGTGACTGACGTATATCTCGTTCTGTAATTAACTTTTTTTCAATTTCTGAAATCTTTTGTAATCTATAATTTTGTCCGTCTTCCACTGGCAACTCAGGATATATACTTGGTGCTGTTGGTTGCTTCATTTTTTATTAATAAATAAAAAATTAAATTAATTCAATTAATAATGATGCCACTGTATTCACAGCGGTATCATTGGCAACCTTGCATACAAAGTTAACAACAGAACCAGCGCCAATCTCTAAAGGTTTATCAAAGTTATCATGATTGCGTGGGATGATGTGAAGCGTTATACCATAATTTGGTTGTTCAACACCATTGACAGAAACTATTACAGTTACGTCACCAACTAATCGTTCACATGCTAAACCTATTCCCATAATCCGTCCACGGCGTGTCATTACATGCCCCACATTTTTTTCTGCCCCGCCGTTACCAAATGAGAGTATTCTATTCAACACAAGTGGGCCCTTAGCCTCTGCAAATATTGTTATAATCCCATATTTAAAATTATCAACTCTATTTTTTAAATGATTAAACTGGTCAACAAAAGGCACAACTCGCCTATATAAATTTTGAACATCATTTATCAAAGCCTCTAAGTCTTCTGTTTTTTTAGGTCTTGTTGGTCCAAATATACTCATTGTTTTTTTTTATAAAAATATATTTTTTAAATAATTTCTAAAACACAACTCATAGGCAAACCGTGATTATTTATTTTGTTGCCATACTCATCTCTGACTTCTATTTTCAATTCAGAAATTGCACCATTCATAAGACAGTGATATTCAGGATAAAAACTTGTATATACTATATCTCCAAACTGCTTATTTACTACAGGCACAACACCTATAATAGTGCTTGGTGCACCATTGAAATAATTACTACTCGTATTAACTTGTTTCAGATGAACATATAGCTGTTTGTAAGGAGCTAAATCCATTGGGTAATTTCCTATATTACTACTTGTCAACCATTTTCTGTCCTTGAATCCCAGCATTTTTGAAAGACCGCTTGACATTCGTGTTTCTATTGGCGGATGCGAATGTATAATTACGAAGCCAGCTTGGACAATATTGTCCAGAATAATCTTTTCATTTAGCAATTTAAACTGTTCTGCCAACTCGTGAAAGTTATAAAGTCCACTTGGTAAATGTTCTATTTTATCTGGGTTTCTTGTCTTTATGGTTTCATGAATAATATTATACCAACCGATAGTGTATGTAAAACTTTTTAATCCAACGCGCTTAGTTCCATCTCTATTATCGATATACTGTTGTAAATTAATAGAGTTGTCTATGTTTGAAATTGTATGAAACATTTTTTGAATATATATATATATAAACATAAATAAAAATGATTTCTAAAGAATTTAAATATAACCCGGATGCTCACTATTTAAATACTTTCAGCAAGAAAGTGATAGATATAATAAATCAAAACATAGTTATAACATCAGACGGTAAAGGCTTTAAAGCATCATTTTCCAATGTCTTTGAAAAATACAAACTTTCATACGTCAAATCAGATGCTATAGTCCAACGCTGGGGAACAGATTGGATGTTATTTTGGCAGAATCAGTTAAACTTTGCTATTTGGTGTGCGACAACTGGATGTGGTATTGATTTCAACAACCATCTAAAAGCTGATACTTTGGTTGTTTCGTTATTTCGATTTCATGTCTACTACCAATGACAGCATAAGAACATACTGCTGGGCAATTCTTGGTTCACAATCACAAACAAGAACAGATATACTGGGAACTGGAACAGCATTTGATGCACAGAAACAATTTTTAGCAAATGTAGAAGGACGCAATAAATAGCCCCATCGACTTGCCCAGTCAAATTTCAAGATATGAAAACACCCTAAAATATGCCAGAAGTAAAGTTAATTTTGTCTATGGAAGTGGATTGTACATGTCTCCGAGTGACATGGAATTAAGAATCGGAACAATACAAGACTACAATAATGAAATTGTAATAGCAACCGATGCACAAGCATTAGGATTGAATAATGATGTAAATGTAAAACCAGTGCCACCAAAAAATATTCAACCTTTTCAAGGCACCACGACAAAGAAATTTTTACCGGAACATTTTGACTTTGATAAATCAATACATAAAACTGTGGAGCATAACCCACCAGAAATACAAAAAATAGCGATTGAACACGAAGATAACAAAACAACTATAATGGTTGGTACTATAGTAATAGGTCTTGCTGCATTACTTATTTACGAGATTTACTGAACCACTCTTTGGCTGCCACATACAACAAACCGGAAACAAACACAAGCAAAGCCCATAGATTGTTACCAAGCCAATTAATAACATTACCTGTTGCAGATAAAAGCCATGATACTATTGCACCAATAACTCCTGGAAGTGCTGCAGCAGCTTTACCAGCTAGGTTGGCAAGAAGTTTACCAAGATTAAGTAGTTGTTTTTTATCCAGTCCTTGACACTTGACGGGTCAGGTTTTGGAGTTGGAACAGGTGCAGTTCCTCCTCCCGTTGTAGGAATAATGGTCTCAACTAATACCCCAATAATCATACCAAAGGCAGTCAAAATACTAACAATAGTAATACCTTGCTCTCTGAATAATGTTTTTATTCTCTCACCCAATGTTGTGTCTTTTTTTAACACCCTATTTATAGTTTCTTTTATCCTGTTTATTTGACTGCGTAATGCTTTTGTGTTTTCACTCGCCGCTTCAAGTCGTGCACTTATTTCATCTTCAATGTCTTTGAGGCGATCGCTAATTCTTTTTATATGAAATTCATCACCATCAGCCTTAGCTTGTTCTAATTTTTGTTTTTCTTTCGTTCGGTCTTTTTTAAGCTCAGTGAGTTTTGCCAAGTTATTGACGAGTTCTTCCCTGTTTGTTGTCGTCTCTTTTACTATTCCATCCATTTCACGCTTGCCTATATTTGTTTGTGTTGAAACAGCAGTTTTAGAATGAGTTTCATCTATTATATTACTCAAATCACTCTCAATTATATTTACAGCATCTACTGTATTTTGTACATCTTCAATTGTTGAAAAAGTTTGCATTGGTATATTTTCTACTGCTTTTGTGATGGTATCTCTTGTTTTTGCCAAGGATGCTAATTCTGCCCTACCCTGAGCCTTTCTTTCACGTGGAACTAAATAATCATAAATGTTTAAATTATTTTTTACAAAGTCAACACCATGTTTTTTAACTAAAGTGTCCAGCGCATAAAACTTGATTGGTTCTTCTGGATTATTTCCCTTATAATAGGTAAGTGGAACATCATCCATCCCAACTGCATATAACATTGTTCTACCGATTTTGTCCTCAGCCACTCTAAAATCATTTTTATAATCAATTCCGCTGATTTCAGCATTAACTTCAGTAAAAAATTGATCTACTAACCACTTTTTTTGTGTAAGCTGTTCTTCTGTTTTATCTTCCCCTTGAAGCTGATCAATATAGTTATTTTCATTTACAATTTGTCTCTGGAATTCTGGGTCAGGTTGTATAATTTCGTCTTCAAGTAATTTATCCAAGTCTTCTTCAGTCATATCTTCAATATCTTCAACATTAAACATAGGATTTTTAAATCCTCCTTCAGCCATTGTTTATTTTATTTAATTTTAAAAAATATATTTAAAAAATAAAAACAATGTCAGCTTACGGAAACAAACTCAACCCTCATAGAAAACTAAGAGAACCTCATGGTGCCAAAGGCATCCGCACAAGTGTAGTAATAACTAATAATCCCTCAACAATAGACCATAACCAGCAACTGCTTGTGAGATTTCCAAATCTAAGTACTAATGATGTGATAGTTCCAAGTACTGCTCGTCTTGCCTTTGAAATAGAACTTAAAAGCAGAACAGACGCCAAACGTACTTTATATCAGAATCTGGGCAGAACAATTGTGAAAAAAATGACAATAAGAATAAGTGGCAATGAAGTCATGTCAATAGATGACAGTGATATATATCATTGTTATGTAGATTTATGGAAAAGCCCTACCGAAAGATTAAACATAGCTTACCAAGGTATTGGTAAAGCAAACATGCTAAAACATAGAGTTGGTGCGGGAGATGCTTCCGCAGACACCAACGATGAAGCTATAGCAGCAGCTTATGGAAATAGATTTTGTATTCCACTGGACTTTGAAATGTTAGAAAGTCATATGCCATTTTATCAAGCGGGGCTTGGTGATAGGTTAGAATATGAATTAACGTTTAACGATTATAACAAAGTTATCAAAAGCAGTGATGATGATGCATCTTATGTAATAAAAAATATCTGCTTGGAATTTGATACAGTTAGTGATGTTGAATTAGCCAGACAAATAAGACAGCAAATCAATGGTAAGATGTCATTTATGTATGATCGTATCTTGCGACATAGAAAAATAATAACAAACAAATCTGAAACCCTTTGGAACATCAACATTAATGTACCAGCACGGAGCATGAAAGGTATTCTAATGCTGTTTGAAGACCCAGAAAGAACAAGCGCAGAAACCTATTACAACCCAATGATTGAAAAAGTTGAAATGACAATAGAGGGAGTACCAAATCAGTTGTATAGTCAGGGCATGAGGGCATATCAACATTGGGATGAAATTAACAAATATTTTGCTTTAACATCAAAAAGAAACAAAGAGACAGAAATAGTAGCGAGGGACTTAAACTTTACCAATGTTTCTCTTGAGACCTATCTAACAAAAGCATATGCTTTGTGGCTTGACCTTAGAACATGTAATGACAATTTATTACACGGCAGTGGAAGAAGAATAGAAAACGGCAGTGAAGGCATAACGATATTAATAAATAAAAAAGCAGATGCAGATCAAACTTTAAATATTTATATATATATAATACAAGATGCGCAAATCAATTTCGAAGATGGAAGATTCAAAGAAGCAGGATACTAGTTTGCAACAAAAATATCCTAAATATTCACACAGTGCCATTATTTGTGGGCAGACAGGCTGTGGTAAAACAGAGTTTGTTCTTGACATACTTGAACAAGAGTATGTTGGAGTTTTTAAACATATAATTATATTGTGTCCAACCATAGAGTGGAACGAGGCTTATAAAAATAAATCCTGGATAGGAGATGTGAAAAACCCTAAAGATAAAAAAATAATAATTGTCAATCCCGTGAGCAACGGTAAAGAAATGTTACAAGAACTGTTGCGTTTCTTTTTCAAACAATATGCTGGCCAGCCCACATTATACATTATTGACGATTGCTCAGCCACAAAAGAATTAACAAAGAAAAAAGATATGTTGTCAGAGTTGGCATTCTCTGGTCGTCACGCTAAACAATCAGTGTGGGTCATTTCACAGAGATATAATTCTGTATTGAAAAATTTGAGAGAGCAAGCAATATGGTTGTGTATATTTTACACCAAGGACAGAGATAGTTATGAAAATTGTTTGAGAGAAAATGATGTTATTCCAACGCTGGAAGAGAGAACCAGAATAAGAAAAGCTTTAGCAAAGACTAAATATTCGAAGTTGATATTGAGGACTGACCAACCAACTGGTTATTGGGTTGAATACTTTTTTTAAAAATACAAACTAGAGTGTACAATATAACCAATGCAATCAATGCACTCAATGTGCAAACCAATATCGGTATAACAGCACTACTCATGTTTTGTGGGTCTTGTAAAACATACTCTCTCGGCTCACATATAAAATATTCTACGTCATCCTTTGTCACAGAAATTACAGGCGTTTCCTGTGCACCTTTTTCGTACGTTTGTAAAAAATCACTTTCTGAAACACATATACAACATTTTACGTCATCTCTTGTCATAACATCCAGTGCTATTTTATTTTTGTTATAATCACTATTCTCACCGTCTGTTATTTTCAAATCCATTTTTTCTTATATAATTTTTTTTTTTTATTATTACAAAATATATTTATTTCACGCAGGTATAATACCTTTTTTTACAACTGTTGCTAATAGTAATACTAACAGCAAAGTAGCAATGTTAATAGCAATACTGACCATGAATATAGTATTGCTAATAGCATTGCTAATAGCATTGCTCATAGCAAAGTAGCAATGTTAATAGCAATGCTTGCAGCAAATTAATAATGTTAATAGAAAAAATAGCAATGTTAATAACAATGCTATTAACAATACTAACAATTACTAGTTGCATGAATATCGCTGCTAGTTGTTTTGTATTTTATATTTATTTCAAGATAAAAAATAAGATTAATAATATAAAAATGAATGCGGAAGAACTATTACAAAATATATCGGAACAGACGGAACCAGATGAATCAAAGCAACAAGAAACAAAAAAAGAAAGATTATCAGCCATAGTAGCTGGCGGTGGTAGTCGTCAATATTTGGGTAAAGACATACAACTCACAAACATAGATGGCATGCCACCAGATGAAATTAACAAACTTTACTGCAAATATGAAGCAAGGCTTGGGGCAAGCATGACTAAAACTTTAGGCAATTCTTTTATTAACTTGTATGTGATGGGAGTATCAAAATATTTTAATGTAACCAATCCACCAAAGCTGATAGAAGATTTGGAGGAAGACCCATTTATTAATCATGCTTTGACAAGTGCTTGTTGTGAGTTGTATAACAGGTATGGAATGTGCTTAGCACCATTTACAGCAATACTGACAACTGTTAGACATATTGATTTTAATAAAAATAAAAATATAGATAATATAAATGGAGAACCAAGAGAGTGAAGTTATACCTGTTGTTACACAACCTATTGAACAACAAAAAGTAAAAAATCCAAAAAGAATAGAAGCTGGAAAGAAAGGAGCAGCGGCAAGAAAGGCAAAGCGTTTGCTTCATGATGCTACAAATCAAAATGCTGCAAAGCAAGATGCTGCAAATCAAATAACAAAAATAACAATAGGTGAAGAAGAACCAGAAAAAATCAAAATAAACGTATACAAAAATTATATTTCACCGTGTGTGGTTTTATTAGGCATTGCTGGGTTGGGTTTGTATATTTATAACAAAAAATCTGCTACGCAACCTGTAGCTGTGCAGCCTGTTCATGTTGCACCAAAAGACCCGTTTGATTTTTAATAATTTATTTTAAAAAAATAATCATATAAAAAAAATGGCAGCAAGTATTGACGGAAAACAAACTGTAAATATGATGTATCATGCTGGAGAGGAAACACTTCTAACTGTTGGATATTCTGAGATTGGCAGAAAACTACTAAAAAGACCAGCACCTAAAGTAGATTTTAATATGACAGATTTTGGGATGCTATCTGTGGATATAATGTTAGCAATGGCTACGAGGGATATGTTGATCAAGCAAGGTATTATTCATGCGGATATTATGAAATAATTTTAAAAAATATATATATAAAAAAATGGCAAGTGCAGTAGCAATGATGATAGGTGGCGCATTAACAAATGCATTAGCGTTTAGCGGTTCAAATTATTTCTTTTCAAAAATGGGAAGTCATTCAGATGAGAAAAGACAAAGGCATGACAAAGCATTGGAACAATTAAATGCAGCACAAGCGGAGTGGAATAAAAAAAGAACAGAGAGATTAGATTTTATTAATAAACAACTGCAAAAAGAACATCATGCAGAGCAGACTTTTGATGATGTAGACCAAGCTATGAAACAGTATTATTATACAACTGGCAAACATTTGCTTTTAGAACCGGAGCCCAAGTTGAGTGATTTTTATACACCATCTCCGGATCAACAGAATAGAGAAATTACGTTTATTGTGGTGGGCATGGCTGCAACTGGATTTGTGGCGTATAAATTGAGTTCATAAAAAAAAAATAGTTTAAAACTATAATTACTTTAGATTTGGAATAACTAAATATGTTTACTTTGAAAAGACTAAGTCATATGCATGATACCTATTTTTTTTTTTTTTTTTACATGGTTTCAATCCAAGTGGTCGAATATAATATGGTGGTTTAGCACTCTTCTCTAATTTATTTTTGAGATGATCAGGCGCCCATACTTCACCGTTGTCTAATAATGTCAATACCATGGATGGACCATATTCAGTATCTACTATTTTCGTATCTGTAATAGTGTATATTTTATTTAGTTCCAAGTCTGTCCATTTCTTTGTGCTATTTTGATATTGCTCTTCGAGCAGTTCATCGAATCGTGCAGTTGTGATATCCATTTTTTCTTTATAGTTATATAAAGTTTAATCTTTAGTAGAAAAAAATGGAAAAGATTTATTACAGCCCAAAAGGATTTTGGAGAGGTTACACAGCAGTTAAAAAATTAGCAAAAGAGGCTGGTGTCAGTGAAAAAAAGGCATTAGAATGTTTAAAGAAACAAGCTGTGTGGCAAATTTATTTACCCGCACCAAAGAAAATAGTTAGACCCAGGTTTGATGTTTCTGCTAAGAATGGAGTGCATCAAGCTGATTTGTTATTTTTACCGCATGATACTTTTAGACGCAAGACATATAAATATGCATTGACTGTGGTTGATATTGCAAGTAGATACAAAGAAGCAGAGCTACTGACTTCCAAGGATAGCAAAGAAGTTGCCAAAGCATTTGAAAAGATATACAGTCGACATTTGAAATATCCAAAGTTATTACAAGTGGATCCAGGCAGAGAATTTATGGGTGCAGTATCACAGTTGATGGTAAAACACAAAGTAAATATCAGACGAGGCAGAACAGAAATACATAGAGACCAAGCTTTAGTGGAAAGATTTAACAGAACATTAGCTGAAAGATTGTTTGGCTATCAGTATGCTAAGGAAATAGATTCGCAAAAACGTAATAGAGAATGGGTAAAGAGATTACCAGAAGTTGTTAAAGCCATAAATGTAGAAACAAAAAAGCCTCCTCCTGTTGAAACAAAAACATTAAAAGATGATCCTATCTGTATGAATGCAAGTGTAAGATATTTATATCAACCCGGGGAACAAGAAGGTGGAAGACGCAGAGCAACTGATCCAATGTGGAGTGTAGATATTCACAAGATTAAAAGTTATATGGTGACGCAAGGTATAAGAGTTTATTATTTAAAATTACCAGCGCCACAGAGAGGATTTGTCAAAGAAGAATTACTTATTGTTCCTGCTGATACCCAAATTCATAAGTTTTTATAGAAACCATACGCATCAGTTGTAATACCATCTTCTTGAATGTATCTTTTAGAGTAGAAAGGTGACAAAGTAACTTTGTTTACTGTTATGCCGTATATTTCATGCTTTATCGATCGTAGCATATTCATTTCATGACTACATTTTTTCTTGTTGACTAATACATCTTTATAGTTTTCAAAGCTGATATTTTTGGCAAGTACATATTTTTGTACACCCTTTGCTTTTTTAATGAGTTGTTGATCCGCTCTCAAAATAGAATATAGCTTGGGTCTTAATCCAACATACTCAGCTATAGCAACACCAGCACATTCGTCTTTCATTTTACCCAATACTTTTTTGTTTGTATTATCATGCATTGGATGCTTATCAGGATAATTACTTAAGTCATATTCATCTTTCATTTCATACATATCTCTGTATGCATCTTCTGTTCTAACATCTATAAGCAAGCTGTCAGTATCTGTGTATAATAAAGTACAGTTATCTCCATACCTTTTTTTCAAAGTATTATAATACCAATCATACATCATATACTTTGATAAATCTAATACTGACATCCCAACATAAATTGGTTTGTTTAATGTTAATTTTGTTTTGTTTACATGTACTGCTGATAATTCATCTGAAAATTGTATACGCCTGTTAAAGTTGGGTTTGGCTATTTTTTTTCTTATCTTTTCATTTTCAGAGCCGTCAGTTCTGACTAGTTTTATGTCAGTTCGCTTTCTTAAATTTTCCATTGTTTTTCCAAATACTGAGTTATTCATAAGCTTGTAGAAATCTTTTTCAAAGTCTGAATTAGCTTTTTTTCTAAATTCTGTATTCAGACTTATATATGATTCCATCCATGGCTTTTCATTGAATTTTATTACTCTGTGTACTTTCTTTAGCTTCATACCCAAAGATAAATACAACTCTAAATTTTTATAATGTATCACATACTTTTCTTTATCCATAAGATTAGGAACTAGTTGCTCTGTCATAATATTATTTTCTAGCAGATCTGTCTGATAAGCAGACAGCCATTCTTTTTTTATTACTAATTTCAATGGTGCAAGTGGATAGTCATTATGTAATTCATGAAGTTCTTTTGGATATTCTAAATCTACTTCTAGGATATAACCTTTTCCTTCTTTTCTTTCTTTTGGCTCTGGCAACGTTTCCACCCACTTAAAGCCAGAATATGGAAGTGGCTGACTCATTGCCCACCCGTAAAGATTAGTTGCATCAAAAAACATTAAAAAGTTATTTTGATCGTCAGGTTTATAACCACCAACAAGTGGATTATTTGCTTTTGCATATCGTTTTGATACCATACTAATTCCACCTCGCATTCCCTTTTCTAAAGCCAAATGCATATCAATATCTGACAAAAGTTCCAATTCTATTTTTGAATGTTTAAGTAAAGCATCCCAAGATAATCCAGGTGCTGTGTAGTAATGTAAAGCATCAAGTTTGTATGCACTCATACATGTTTTTCTAAAAGTTTGAAACACGTCTGCTAACAGAGTTACATTAGTTTTTAGATATAAATCATGATAGTCTCTAAGAGTTTTACAGTTAAACTCTTTCCATACTTTTTGGGCATGCTCGTAATCTTCTTGGGTAATACCTTCACCATTTAATTTACTGTAAAATGCTTCTATGGGTGGTAATTGAGTTTCCTTAAATCTTTCCATACTGTCCATATATTCGTATGGATAAACACCTTTTCGTAAAATTAAATCTGTTTCTTCTCCAAACTGATTTTTGGTAATTTTAAAATCAGATTTATCTGTTGCTTTAACCAATTTTTCCAAAGACGAAGCCATAAATTGGAAACTGTCTAAAAATCTAAGCTGGCCGGCACTAAATGATATGTATTTTTCAGCATTATTTGGGATGCATGTTATATTACCTTTCATTTTATGTATTTTTTGCATAATCAAATGACTATCATATCCTTTGAGGTTGTGACATACAACAGGAATGATTGTTTTATTTGGTTTTATTTTTAGTTTTAGGTTGCAGTTTTTATGTGCTGCACCTCTGTATTTTCCTGTAAAATGACAGTGGTCTCTTACTTTACAATTTTTACCACATTTCCTACCTATTTCATCCTCGCATATCCAGCAGTGTGTTGCTTTTTCATAATCTTCCTCATTTTGCTGCGTCATGATTAATGGTTTTGGGTTAGCAAATATTTTATTAATGTTGCTCTTCTCACATTCTAAGTGATTTAAAAACTTCTCAACAGCATCTTCACCTCTGTAAATAACAGGTTCTTCAGCTTTGCCATCATATCTGACAACCTGGTATCCAAAACCACAAGCTTCGTGTACATTTGTGATTTCAGATTTCTTTTCAAATTCGATTGATTGAGGTTTGATTATACTCTCAAAATCAGCATATATTGCATAAGGTACAGGCATCTGATTTTGATGATTTTTAAATTTGGTAATTGTACATTTTTTTGGCATCTCAATCCGGCAAGAGTTTTTGTTAATACCCTCACAGTCTTCTCTGTATTTTTCAAGTAATTTTTCTCCAGAGTAACCATGAAGACAACGATCACAAAAGTAAGTTTTACCATGATGTTTGTATCTTTAATCCAGCACCAATGATATTTTGTTTCTTTTTTAATTTCTTCGTGATTATCAGGGTTGTAATTATCATCTATGATCCCTTCTTCGTTGTTTGGATCATCTTCGTTTTCTGGTTCAACTTCAGTATCTTCAGAGATTAACATCAAATTATTTTTTTTTTATGTCCTTCGGCTGCTCTGATATTTTATATGGAAAAACAGATGCCTTTTTAATTTTTTCTGATACTGTATACCCGTAAGCATTAATGGCAAGATTGTTTTGTTTTTCTACTTTTGGAATTTGTGAAATCGGAGTTGGACAATCAATACCATCCATGTTTAACTTACCCATGTGTTTGTTGTAACTAGACATCTTGATTGGATTATTTTTATTAGGCCAAAGAGCAGAAACCAATGACACTTCCAAGCACCTATCATCTTTATTGATAACATTTATAATTGCTTTCTTATCAGATACTGCTTTATGTAAAGGAATATATGAAGAACCTTTAGTGGCTCATACTTTGCAAAATTTAAATAAAGTGTAACACAGTAATCAACTTCTAATCCTGATGCTGTGTTTGTAAATCTTTCCAAATTTTCTTGTATGTCATCAGATGATTTATCATACAACTCATCTATTTTTTCAGAAGATAAAATTGTATTTTGTTCACTATGTAATACTGCTGTGGTGTATTTTTTTGTAGCACCATCATCTTTAAATAATTCTACAGTGAGACCTAACTGAAATTTTATTCCATTTATTTTTGTCAGCTCTTTGGTTATTTGTTTCGTAATAATAGATTTTTTATCATGGAGTAGTTTCCGAGGATCTTTATATTTTTTGGCAGATATTTCGTATGCTTTGAAATAACCACATTTCGGCTTGTCAACTAGTTTTAATTCTGGAATACTTTCTTTAGATTTTCTATTATTAAACTCTTTCAGTTCATTTATAACATTGTCTCGTAATTTAGCATATTTCTGCTTTTGTTCATTTATAACATTTTCATGTAATTTATCATATTTTTGCTTTTCTCGTTTACGTTGTTTTTTAACACGTCGTCTTTTGAGTAAATTTTCTAATGTTTGAGATTTAACCTCTTTTGGAGTTTCCTTTGGAACTTCTTTAAGAGCATCTACCATCTTTCTAAGCTGATCATTATTAATTACTCCTTCCCGGTGTAATTGTAAAATGTAGTGAACGTCTTCGGTACTCATTTTTGTAATATATATCATATTATTTTTTTTTCTTAAAATAAAAAAATATTTATTATAACAAGAAAAAGAAAATGGAAAACACTGAGAAAATTAAAAACATTTGCCAATTTCTCAAAGTTGGAGATCACGAACCTTGTAAAAATAAACCAACAAAAGATTCAAACTACTGCAGTTTACATAAATTCAGATTAAAACAAAGTAAAGTTTTACCGTGTCTAAAATGTGAAAAAGGTACAAGTGCAAAATATCAAATTTGTGTTGGTTGTGGTGCTCATATAGTTAGATTAAGACATAGATACTGGGAAGTAGTAAAGCCATATAGAGATTTAATGCGAACAAATCAAACTGTATGATTTTCTAGTAAAAATTCATAGTTAATTATATTCGTGTTGGGTGTAATTTTGATAACTTATAAAAAAAATTAAACTTGCAATCTTCACTACCCCTATTTTAAAAAAGTTTTAATAAATCAAGTAAAATCACCATTTCATGAAATATTTGGGCAAAATCAACAAATAACAAGCAAAATCAGCATTTCATGCTGATTTGTAGATAGGTGTGTATAAAAAAAATTAAAAAATTCCTGTGGTATTTTCGGCAACTCAAAAATACCACAGGACACCCAATTTACATATATATCGAGTAGTAAACATATCGGAAATATCTGAAGGGGCAGTATTGTTCGAAACTCTATACATGAATTTGGCCTTTTGAAGTATAATTCGCTGATCAATAGGGCCTCTCTTCGCACTTTCCATAGCACTAGGGGGCTACTATTACAGGAAATACGGTTTATACGACAGCCCAAGTTAAATTTCCTTTAAAAATAACAGGACACTGTCGATTCATGTGAAATTCCATGCATATATCATATGGCTTATATATTGTTCACCACCATCCTTTTTAACAACTTGTTTTGTTCATTTCAGAGACACATCATCTGGTTTCCAGATGCCCTTCGTTCTTCAAATACCAATGCAACCCTGAAAGACGTGGATTTAACCAAAAAAGTTGACTATAATGTGATCGCAAGATTCTAAACTCCAGGAAATATATTAATTTAATTAGGCCAAATCAGAAACGCAGTTAATTTTTCATCGGCCTTATGCGTTACAGTGAATACTTGTAACTGCGTATCCCGCTTGAGATGTGTTCGCCTGATCATGATGGTGATCATGATGGTGACTTCAATTTGGCAATCCCGAGGACTGAGCAGACGTTATTTGTTTAAAGAATGAAAAAATGAACATAATTATACCTCACAGAGACTTACTATATAATGTGTAAAGCTGTTAAAAAACACCAAATGTATACAATGTCATACTGCTCACATTCAAAAAAACGTTTGGTGTTTAATATCATTTTAACATATTTTAGGCCATATATGACGATTGATTTTTTTGTTGTAAGTATGAAGTAAATTTCATTATTGTAGTATTTAATAGATGTTAAGTTTATAAATATAATATATATAAAATATTGTAATATTTATTATTTGGTTCTGAGTTGGATCTATGTAAAAAAAAAAAGTTTCCATTTGCGTACAGTCATGTATCTAAAACTGAAAAACTGCCTTTTTTGGAATACAAAGTCATTTTAATCTATTTATTGTTTATTCAAGCTTTTGAAATAAATCTTTTGTAATTAAAGTGATACATGGGCCGATGATGGCAATCTTGAAGTGTACATCAAGCACTGAAATTAGCAACTCGAAACATGTTTTGCTGTACTTAGCGGTACTCGTCTGATAAAGCAAATGTCACTGGTCTAGCCTGGTCAAGTAAAATTCATCGGGTTGAAGAGTGCATAAAAATATCGGCATGACGGATATATTTACATGAGAACTGAACACTTATTTTTGTGTCAACTGCTTAGGATGGCAGACACTTATCGATCACTTTGTCCGTCGTCCGTCCGTCATGCTTTAACCTGCAACTTAACCTTGGCCATCAATTGAAAAGTATTTTAATTATGTTCATGAAACTTCACACACGCATCTTCATCTCAAGGAATGTTGTTACACATGTGCAATACCTCTGACCTTCATTTTGGCAGAGTTATGCCCTATTTATCAGCCTAACCTGCAACCTAACCTTGGAAATAAGCAAACAGCACTGTCAGCAGGCGAAGCAAGTGTTCATGGATGATGGAACACACTTCTAGTTCAAGGTCGACTTAGTGACCGCTTCCCACTAATTACAGTCTGGAAACTGTTATTACCATGTCTATACTAGTTTGACATATTAAGCCGTTATATTTGTTTTGTCAAGTTTCAGTGTAGACTGTAGTGGACAGTGCGGTGCACTTAAAAGCACAGGATCCGGGTTCAAGATTCAACGGCGCCACTGATTTTCCTCAGTGTGTTTGTCATTTCCAATTAGCCTCGTCCATCGTAAGGGGACATAAATCCTACTATATCGAAGTCTATTCTCCGAGCATGTTTAATAAGCAAAAGTAGGAGTAGGGCGTTTTCCCTGATTCCAATGAGACACCTACCCTGACCAGATCCGCCTTTTTATTTTGTTTATGGGTGGGGTGAGGGATGGTGGTGGTGACGGGAAGGAGGGGTCGGTGACGGATAACCAAATAAATTGGACTGCAGCTTTGTTTTAGTATTTAGATTTTAAATATGGCTGCATATGGTGATGCTCGCCAATAAAAAATAAATAAATAAAACATTAACACACCAGCGGGTGGCCACCATCATTCCAGATTGGCCATCAAAATGCACAGCGAGAAGTTGAACGGCGGTCAACCTTTTTAAATATAGGCTACAGATTACTTTTGCTACAGACTACTTTTCAGACTTTAGCCGTGAGCCCCTTCACCGAATACCGAAAACGCACCTGTAGACGTTCAATGATTGGACTGACAGTGACACTCATTATATTTTTTGACCGACAGTGCCGAGTCGAAAATTTTATCGTTTTAGCGTGTAATTTTGATAAAGAAATACCATGATTTTCGTAACATGTTGTACACGTCATGTACTATTTAAGCTTAAACAACATATTATTAGTATCTCCTTGTATTTTATTAGAAAAGAACACAAGTGTTACCATTTTTAAACGCATTTTAACAATGGCATCTCTTGCGAGTTATTTCCCCTCGCTTCGAAATTTTAAATGGGTGAATCTCGCAATTTCTCGCGCAGTAAAGCATCTAAAAGTCAATACAGCTTAAGATGACGAAACTTAAAGGGGAAATGAAATTTTAATCATGTAAACTTGTTACAATCTTCCAGATAACGCGTTTAAAAAAAAGAAAATGGCGGCCGTTTCAGCTTTTTTTTTACGTTGACGGAAAATGACGTACAACTTTCCGTTGTCATGTGTTGCTATGATAAGTGGACGGCGGAGCTAAAAACCACACTACTTCCCACCTGTACTATATTAGATACAACATTTACAAACATGTTTTTAAATCGGTTCTAAAGCGCAACAGGCGGGGAAAAAAGTCACAGACCTAATAACGTTACAGCTGGTCCCATAAGTGCTTTATCGGACTAAGGTCCGGTGAAAAAGCAGGCCAGGGTAGCACATTGACGTTATTGGCCACCAAGAAGTCGGTGGTCAATCATGCTGAGTGTGGCCTGGCGTTATCCTGTTGGTACAGTGTAACGTTAGGGTGGTTAGCAAGGAACGGCAAAAAAACTGGTTGGAGTATCTCGTCCACGTAACGTTATTAGGTCTGTGACTTTTGTTTTCCGCCTGTTGCGCTTTAGAATCGATTTAAACATTTTATTCTTTATTGAATGTTCATATTTCATATTAAAACATGTTTGTAAATGTTGTATCTAATATAATAATACGAAAAATTGTGATTATTGGTTCTCATGGTATTTGTATATCAATATTTAGAAGTGGATACTTTCTTATGACGGCGAGTATATAATGATTCATGTTTCCAACTGAACTGTTTAGCATTCCATTGAATCGTTTCAAGTTCGATTAGATGGTTTGAAAAAACACTCCGGATTATTTCACAAAGCATCGGATTGTTTTAAGTTTGATTAGATTGTTCGAAAAGTAGTAGTGAATCAAATAAAGTTACATTGAAGTAAATATAATACCGATGAATTAATTCATCTTTGACTGGATGATTTATTTAAAACATACTTTTGGCGGTAATCGCCGCCCATAAAAAACGGGACAGTGTAGCAGTTTACGCCAACGTATACTCAGCTGCAAAAGAAAGTAGCCACTGAGTTTTGTTTAGATTTAATTGTATAATGTCTTTTGAGAATTAATTGACAAATTCCAAAATGAATATGCCATGTTTGGTACCAAAGTTGTTATCATTCCATTGCCAATCTCATGTTGTCCTTTGTTTTTCAATAGGTTGAATCATTAAGGGAATGTTGCTAGATAAATAGGATAGGGTGTATAGTAAAACTTTCAAAGTGGCTACTTTCTTTTGCAGCTGAGTATATTTGCAGCACAGTCTATGCCAACGTATTTATTTGCGGAAAACATATATATTTGGAAAAACAAATATTTATTTAGTTTCGGTCACCCAAAAGTTCGCACCATTATTTATCGATATTTCATTTATTTTTGTGTCTGCAATATATTTATTTTAGAGAAACTATTTATTTTCATCTCAAATATTTTCAACTTCAATATATTAAGACAGACAATATATTTTTTATAAAGCGAATATATTTTTCGGTATAACATACAAATGTTTGCGTCTACAGTATATAAATTAGGAAAAAAATTATTCAGAGTAACGTTTATATTTGCGTCTACAATATATATTTAGAAAGAGAATGTATATTTTTCAGAATATATATTTCTAGGAATAACATATATATTTGTGTGATATATATTTTTGAATAAAATATATACATTTCGTAGTAACGTATATATTTGTCTGTATCAAATATATTTTGTGTTCAATATATATATTTCGGAGTAACGTATATATTTGTCTGTATCATATATATATTGTGTTCAATATAACAAAATATAGGGCAAAATGTTGAATAAATGACTAAAATCGATGATTTCTGTAATACATTGAGGAACTGGAAAAAAAATAAACGTGCATTGAAAGAACGGAAACAAAGTATTAAAACATTTCTGCCAATGTGCAATAATATACCAGAAAATTTGAATCAATTCTTTCTTCTATGGAACATTCCTACTCTCACCTGGCGATATTGCCATTGACCCATCATATGTTTCCAAGGTGTGCATGGCACGCTGACATGATATTTGCTTTTATGAGCAAACAAGCCTGCTCCAGCTGATACCTTATGGGAATTTCTTAAAATATGACATGACAGAACCTCCGAACAAATACAACACATCATGTACTAGTTCTTGAGATGGCTGTAGACCCCCCTCCCCCATGGGGTATTTTGTAGGGTATGATTTTCTGAAAGAACATACAATAAGTTTCAAAATGAGACAGGTGTGCCATCAATTCTGAGCGTTGGGCTTTAGTGAGTAACGTGCATGTAAACTATGTTACCTTACATTACAATTAAAAGTTTAATGTACATTAAAAACGTTGAATATAAACTAAATCAAAACCATGTAAAAAACATAATACATGTACTTTTATTAATATAAGTCGAGAAGCGCTTCAAACGTAATGAAACTATTCTGTAATTTACGTTACACCACATTAACTACCAAAAAAAACTTATTTTTAGTGCAAATAGGTGGCTGTAAAAACTGGTGTTCGTCTGTAAGTAAGGGTTTCTATATATCAAAATATTAATTAGACTGTGAATAATATGCATATGTATACTAGCTGAAATGTATGTGTAACACAATAAAAAGAAACAAACATGGCGTCCAAGATGGTCCCCTTGTGTCACAAGATCTGTAGAGCTATTTCTCTATAACTATACTGTATATAGCTCTAGGTGCCATGTTCGAGGCCCGAACTCAGGTAGCCCTCCCCCTGATACGGTCTAGCGACCGAGTGCCACGCGTAGCGGGGACCTTTGCCGAATCTGGCCACCGGTCCCGTTGAGTCACAAAACCTGTTGGTCGGTCCAGCGGCCGTCGGCTGTGGGTCGCTCAAGGATATTTCTCTCTATATAACTATACTGTATATAGCTCTAGGTGCCGTGTTCGAGACCCGCACTGGGGAAGCCTTCTCCTTGATACGACCTAGGGACTTAGTGCCACGCGTATCGAGGATTGTGGCCGACGGCTGACCACCGTTCCCGTTGTGTCACAATACTTGTGGGTTGGCCCAGCGGCCGTTGGCTGCAGGTCGCTCAAAGCTATTTACTATATAGCTCTAGGTGGCATGTTCGAGACACAAACTCAGGTAGCCTTTCCCCTGATACGACCTATGTACCGAGTGCCATGCGTCGCGAGGACCGTTGCCGACGGCTGGCCAACGGTCCCGTTATGTCATAAAATATGTGGGTCGGCCGAGCGGCTATCGGCTGAGCGGCTATCGGCCGAAGATCGTTCAAGGCTATTTCCCTCTATATAACTGTATATAGCTCTATGTGCCATGTTTGAGACTCAAACTCGGGTAGCACTAACCCTGATAAGGCCTAGGGACCGAGTACCACGCATAGCGGGGACCTTGGCCGACGGCTGGCCACCGGTCCCATTGTGTCACAAAATATGTGGATCGGTCCAGCGGCCATCGGCCGAGGGTCGCTCAACTCTATTTTCCTCTATACATATATAACTATACTGTATAAAGCTCTAGCTGAGTTACGAGGTTCGAGACCCGAACTTGGGTAGCCTCCCCACTGATACAGCCTAGCGATTAAATGCCACGCGTTGCCGGGACCTTTGCCGACGGCCGCCCACTAGTCCCGTTGTGTCATCCAATCTGTAAGTCGGCCCAGCGGCCGTCGGCCTAAGGACGTTCAACGCTATATCCTTCTATATAACTATATATAGCTCTATGTGCCATGTTCGAGACTCGAACTCGGGTAGCCTTTCCCCTAATATGGAGTGCCACATGTACTGGGGACCTTTGCCGACAGCTGGCCACCGCTCCCGTTGTGTGGCAAAATATGTGGGTCGGCCCAGTGGCCGTACGCAGAGGGTCGCTCAACGCTATTTCTCTATTTATAACGTATACTGTATCTAACTCTATGTACCATGTTCGAAATGCCGGTAACGTGGTAAAGTCCAAGTCGTCAGTGGTACACGTACATGTTCCAGAATGCTCTACACATAATGGGCTTTCAGAAAAATAGGGTGTACAAAATTCCCCCTGGGGTGAGGGTTACTCCTACTAGCTTACAGTCTATTTTTCTATTGTATCGGTATTATATATATTTCTAGATTTTAACCCAATACCCCCAATGGATTGCAGAAATAAGTGATTTTAGTCCTTTTTTCAACATATTTCAGCAGATATGTTATATATAATGCAAGGCAACACTTGAATATGTATGCTGTGCAACATTATATTACTTCAATTTGATAAGTTTATGTTAAAACTATTTTCAAAAATAATTCCAGATTCCGTCGATTTTTGACAAAAATACACATTTTTCGCCTCAACATTAAGGCATTTTTAAGCATCATACGGTTCGGGACTTTTTTTTACTTAATTATTGGACCTTTGTCTATCCAAAAATATTACAATATTTCCTTATTCAATTGTATTAAATTTGTTTCTATATTTTAACCCAATACCCCAATGGATTACAGAAATCAGTGATTTTTGTAATTTTTTCCAACATTTTGCTCCAAAATGCCAATATTTGAGCACATATGTTATATATGATGTCAGGAAAACCTTGAATATGTATACTGTGCAACATTCTATTGCTTGAATTTGATAAGTTTATTTTCAAACTAATTTTAAAAAATAATTCCAGATTTCGGCGATTTTTGACAAAAATACACATTTTTCGACGCAAAATTAAGGCATTTCCAAACATCATGAGGTTTGGAACTTTTTTCTGTTTAATCACTGAATCTTAGATACATTTCTAATTTTTAGTTAAATACCCCGAATGTATTACAGAAATCAGCGATTTTATTCAATTTTCTTAACATTTTTACCCAAAATCTCAATATTTAAGTATCGGATCCATAAATTATATGGTGGGACACGTAGAGATGCGTTCCGATAAAGATTCCATCAATTCAAATTGCTTCTAATATATTCCATTCTTTTTCATAAAAATAATTCCAGATTTCGGCGATTTTCATCTAAAAACGCAACGTTTTCCCCCAAAACTCACTAAAGCCCCAACGCTCAGATGGCACACATGTCTCATTTTGAAACTTACTGTATGTTCTTTCAGAAAATCATACCCTACAATATTCCTCCTGGTGGGGGAGGGTTTCTCCTACTAGCTCACAGCCTATTACATATGGTACTCAAGAAACCACAATTTCTCAAAAAAAGTCATTAACGCAGTAGAGAGAGCGCCTGATTTTAATCAAAGTAAGTTCAAGTGTTCAAGTAATTCCCGTGAGAGTCAAATCCTTTTTCTGTAACATTGTAAGCGTCTCCGTGACCGAGGGGTTAACGACGTTGGGTTGTAAACCTTCTCACCTCTCGCCACTTTGGGTTCGAATTCCCCTGGGAATTCAACTTGTAAGTGAGGAAGTGTCGATTCTTACGATGCTGGTTCTACCTAGGCGGAAGGTGTACAGTTCTAGTTCTACCCACGGATGGCGGGGGTATACATTACTGGTTCTACCCACGGATGGCGGGAAGTGTATAGATCTGGTTCTACCCACGCATGGCGGGAGGTGTACAGTAATGGTTATACCCTGGAACTGTGGATGGTCTACCTCCACCACAAAATAAACATCTACCGTCATATATAACATTATATGCTTTGAAAATGACGTAACACACCATACAAACAGAACTGTAACGTTCTAGTAAACCTGTTTACATGGACGATATGCACTCGTCTCGATGTGTATCAAGCACATGACGTCCTGAGTTAAATTTGGCCGTTTATATGCGGCTAACATGATATTACCAGTTAAGACACGACCAATACGAGAAATGCGATTAAATTATAGAGTTAAAAGCTTTAAAATAGATATAGGAAATCATATAGTATACAGGTATCACAAATATTGTATTATATTGTATTAGCAAGTTAAAGTCAGGCACGTAGCCAGCCCTGAAATTTAACCAAGGTAAATTTCTTTCTATGTAGGTATGGTGGCATGTAATCACCCACCTACACTCCGGATTGTTTGTGCGTTTTAGACATGACCCTGACAATTTTTTCGGTTTAAAGCAAGACGTTTCTTGTCAATGATTGATTATCTATCGATATTGAAATTATTTACATGTAAAGTATATTCCCAAAATTCTACCGCGGCAACTGCCTCGTTGTGCCTCCGCGTAGCTACGGGCCTGATAGTTATATTCTACATCTGAGAAATAACGCTTTCTGATTTATAAATAGATGGACATTTGATTACATTTTGTTTTAAAGGTACGATTTTATGTTTCATATTTACAATTTACTTTTGTATTAATCACTATTTTTCAAAAGGCCTCACAATGTGACCCTTATTGTAATTAAACGTGTGTGCAAACTGTTGATAGCTAGAGAAACAATCCAAGATTAAAAAGATAGAAATCAAGACCGCATTACAGAAAATAGTCCACCAAAAACACGCATACAAAACAAACCTTAATTACAAGGGAAAATAGAAGCTATGTATGCGACACCACAAACATAAAATGGTTGACAATTGAGTCACCGCTCTTGAACGGTCTGTAACACAACGAGAGGTTATCTGCTAGACTTAAACACCGAAACAGGAAATGCTAAATTCTTTACAAGTTAAACCGCGAGAAAGGAAACGCTGATGACTTTACAAGTTAAACAACAAGACAGGGAACGCTGACTATTTTACAAGTCAAACCGCGAGACAGGAAATGCTGATTATTTAATAAGTAAAACCGCGAGAAACGTACTTCTGAAAGGCTGATTACTTTAAGCGTTTATCCGCAAGACAGGCAATGCTGATTGTTTTACAAGTCAAACTGTGCGAAAGGAACGCTGATTGTTTTACAAGTCAAACTGCGCATGAGGAACTGCTGATTTTACATTTTATAAGCTAAACCTCGAGACATGAAATGCTTAATACTTTATACATTACATCACGAGACATGAAATGCATAATACTTTACACATTAAATCACGAGACATCATCATGAAGTGAAATGCTGATTATTTTACAAGTTAAACTGCGAGACATGAAATGCTGATTACTTTACAAGTTAAATCACGAGACAGGAAATGCTGATTACTTTACAAGTTAAACTGCGAGACATGAAATGCTGATTAGTTTACAAGTTAAATCACGAGACATGAAATGCTGATTACTTTACAAGTTAAATCACGAGACAGGAAATGCTGATTACTTTACAAGTTAAACTGCGAGACATGAAATGCTGATTAGTTTACAAGTTAAATCACGAGACATGAAAGGCTGATTACTTTACAAGTTAAACTGCGAGACATGAAATGCTGATTACTTTACAAGTTAAATCACGAGACATGAAATGCTTAATACTTTATACATTAAATCACGAGACATGAAATGCTGATTACTTTACAAGTTAAACTGGGAGACATGAAATGCTGATTACTTTACAAGTTAAACCACAAGACAGGAAATGCTGAATACTTTATACATTAAACCGCGAGACAGGAAATGCTGATCACTTTACAAGTTAAACATCGAGACAGGAAATGCTGAATGTTTTACTATATAGATATAAAAATCGAACCGGAAAATTTGAATTCAAAGACGACAGTCAACCACAAACACGCACAGAAACAAAGAACAACAATATATAAAAATGAATAAAAAGCAAAATAAGACATCACAAACACACAATGGTTGACAATAGGGCTACCGCCTTGGAACGGTCTGTAGCAAAAAAGGCCGCTGGGGGTTTAAACCAGGTTCTATGGTGCAACAAACCTCACACTTACTCTACTGTCGTCAAAATAAAACGGTACAGTGTAATTAAAGAAATCCCCGCCATGAACTATTACAAGTTAAACCTCGAGACAGGAAATGCTTTTTACTTTAGAAGTGTAACCGGGAGAAATGAAATACTGACTGATTTACAAGTTAAACATCGAGGCAGGAAATGCTGAATAAGTTACATGTTAAACCGCGAGACAGGAAATGCTGAATACTTTACACGTTATATACGTTAAACCGCGAGACAGGAAATGCTGAATACTTTATACCTTATATACGTTAAACCACGAGGCATGAAATACTGAATACTTTATACTTTATATAAGTTAAACCTCGAGACAGGAAATGCTGAATACTTTATGCATTAAACCGCGAGACAGGAAATGCTGAATACTTTATACGTTATATAAGTTAAACCACGAGACATGAAATGCTGAATACTTTATACGTTATATACGTTAAACAGGAAATGCTGAAAACTTTATACTTTATATACGTTAAACCATGAGACATGAAATGCTGAATACTTTATACTTTATATACGTTAAACCGCGAGACAGGAAATGCTGAATACTTTATGCATTAAACAGTGAGACAGGAAATGCTGAATACTTTATACGTTATATACGTTAAACCGCGAGACAGGAAATGCTGAATACTTTATGCATTAAACCGCGAGACAGGAAATGCTGAATACTTTATATGTTATATACGTTAAACCGTGAGACATGAAATGCTGAATACTTTATGCATTAAACCGCGAGACAGGAAATGCTGAATACTTTATACGTTATATATGTTAAACTGCGAGACATGAAATGCTGAATACTTTATATGTTATATACGTTAAACTGTGAGACAAGAAATGCTGAATACCTTATACGTTATATACGTTAAACCGCGAGACATGAAATGCTGAATACTTTATGCATTAAACTGCGAGACAGGAAATGCTGAATATTTTAAACGTTATATACATTAAACCGCGAGACAGGAAATGCTGAATACTTTATACGCTATATACGTTAAACCACGAGACAGGAAATGCTGAATACTTTATACGTTATATACGTTAAACCACGAGACATGAAATGCTGAATACTTTATACATTATATACGTTAAACCGCGAGACATGAAATACTGAATACTTTATACGTTATATACGTTAAACCGCGAGACATGAAATACTGAATACTTTATACGTTATATACGTTAAACCGCGAGACATGAAATGCTGAATACTTTATGCATTAAACCATGAGACAGGAAATGCTGAATACTTTATACGTTATATACGTTAAACCGCAAGACAGGAAATGCTGAATACTTTATACGTTATATACGTTAAACCACGAGACATGAAATGCTGACTACTTTATACTTTATATACGTTAAACCGCGAGACAGGAAATGCTGAATACTTTATAGTTATATACGTTAAACCACGAGACATGAAATGCTGAATACTTTATACGTTATATACGTTAAACCGCGAGACATGAAATACTGAATACTTTATACGTTATATACATTAAACCGTGAGACATGAAATGCTGAATACTTTATGCATTAAACCGCAAGTCAGGAAATGCTGAAAACTTTATACGTTATATACGTTAAACCACGAGACATGGAATGCTGAATAATTTATACTTTATATACGTTAAACCGCGAGACAGGAAATGCTGAATACTTTATACGTTATATACATTAAACCGCGAGACATGAAATGCTGAATACTTTATGCATTAAACCGTGTGACAGGAAATGCTGAATACTTTATACGTTATATACGTTAAACCGCGAGACAGGAAATGCTGAATACTTTATTCGTTATATACGTTAAACCACGAGACATGAAATGCTGAATACTTTATACGTTATATACGTTAAACCGCGAGACAGGAAATGCTGAATACTTTATACTTTATATACGTTAAACCACGAGACATGAAATACTGAATACTTTATACGTTATATACGTTAAACCGCGAGACATGAAATGCTGAATACTTTATGCATTAAACCGCGAGACAGGAAATGCTGAATACTTTTAAAGTTAAACTGCTAGACATGAAATGCTGAATACTTTACAAGTTAAACCGTGAGACCAGAAAGGCTGATTACTTTACAAGTCAAACCGTGAGATAGGAAATGCTTCTTACTTTACAAGTTAAACCGCGATACATGAAATGCTGATTACTTTATACGTTAAACCACAAGACAGGAAATGCTGAATACTTTATACGTTAAACCACAAGTCAAGAAATGCTTATTACTTTATACGTTAAACTACAAGACAGGAAATGCTGATTACTTTATACGTTAAACCACAAGACAGGAAATGCTGATTACTTTATACGTTAAACTACATGACAGGAAATGCTGCTTACTTTATACATTAAACTGCAAGGCAAGAAATGCTCATTACTTTATACGTTAAACTGCGAGACAGGAAATACTGATTGCTTTTGATGTTAAGTAAGATAAAAATATCGGACAGGAAAATCACAAGACAAGAAATGCTGATTACTTTATACGTTAAACCACAAGACAAGACATGCTGATTACCTTAAACGTTAAACTGCAAGACAAGAAATCCTGATTACTTCTTACGTTAAACTGCAAGACAGGAAATTCTGATTATTTTATACGTTAAACTGCAAGACATGAAATGCTGATTACTTTATACGTTAAACTGCAAGACAGGAAATGCTGATTACTTTAAACGTTAAATCGCGAGACAGGAAATGCTGATTGCTTTTGATGTTAAGTAAGATAAAAATATCGGACAGGGAAATCAGCATTCAAGGACGACAGTCAGCCACAAAACACAAAATCAAACACGCAAACAGACAAACCGCAAGGCAGGAAATGCTGATTGCTTTATATGTTTAACCGCCAGACTTGATTTTTTTTTATATTTCTTGAAATGCTGATTACTTTATACGTTAAACCGCGAGACAGGAAATGCTGATTGCTTTATATGTTAAAACGCAAGACAGGAAATGCTAATTGCTTTATATGTTAAACCGCGAGACAGGAAATGCTGAACACTTTAAACATTAAACTGTGAAAATGTTGACTATTTGCAAGTTAAATCGTGAGACAGGAAATGCTGATTGTTTGACAAGATCAAGTGCGAAACAGGAAATTCTTATTACTTTATAATTTAAATCGCGAGACAGGAAATGCTGATTGCTTGACAAGACAAACCGTAAGACATGCAATTCATAATTTTGATAGAGCATCATCAATAAAACTGACCAATCAGTGACCAGAAATAAGACCTACCTAATTCATTCTGGTAGGTGATAAACTCGGTCTTTATCCTTGATGTTCAACCAAGTTTACTGTTAAAATTAAGGTATCTACAATGTGGTTCTTTTAAAATCCTGCATATTTCATGCACATTCATGCAAACTGATTCAACATACATATCTTTCAAAATCAAAATCTTGAAAATTATCAACTTTTTACTTGGTCAAAGATTTTTATTTTACTATAGAACCTAAGGATAAAAACCGAGTAACACACATTTTATCACCTACTGAAAATAAGATAAAATCTCAACATCTCCGCAATGAAAAAATATGAATGCTGAATGTTTAACAAGTTAATTAACGCGATAGAAATGCTAATTGTTTGGAAAGTTAAACTTCGGAACAGGAAATGTTGATTACTTTACCTAAATCGCGATAAGGAAATGCTGATCGTTTGACAAGTTAAATGGAGTCAGAAAATGATGATTATTTAGTTCAATCATGTATATATATATTCCCGTGTAGAACCAGTACTAAGCAAATGCAGATAAAGTGTCTTGCTCAGGGACACAAAATATATGGCCATGGCAGGCATCGAACTACGACTTTTCGATCCTGGGTCCAACGCTTTACTAGATCTCAGCTCTCTAATAATTCTGATTGTCAGACAAGACAGAACATCCTAATCATTTTACAAGTAAAACGGCGAGACAAGATGATTATTTTATAAGTTTATCCCGGAGACAGGAAATGCTGATGGTTTACAAGTGTATGCAATCAGATGCATAAAGAGAGGAGTTAAATATTGATCAATGCAACTAGACATCCGCGTATTTTTAGTTATTTCTGTTCCTGATAAAGGTCCGTTATGGTCACGTGCTGATTATAGTGTCAGAAGTAACGGGAGATAATTTATAAAGGAATATGATAGTATAATCTATATTCATATCGCAAGGTTACTGCAGTCGGTTTTTGGCATTTCGTTTGACAGTGATGGAATTAATACTTTTTGCGAGAATGTATTTGCATAAATTGATTACGTTCAGTGGTAAGTATGCCCACTTTTCGAGTAATACATATCATTGTGTCCTTAAGATATAATCTTGCCGCACACATTCTTAGGTTTTATAGTACAGACCAGGTCAGTTCGAATGCACAGTATAGGAGCACAATCGTCAACCACAGTAAATAGCAAGCACATTGAATTTACATATTCAGTCTGATGAATTACCCAAACCAACATATAATGTTGACATAGAACTGTAATACGTTGCGTCGCCTCAATAATTGATAATATGTGGCCGCCAGCATGCACGTATGGCACGGAGATATTTTATTGTGTGAGTGCCATTCATGTGTTATACAAAAACATACGTGCCTTCGGGTGAATAATTAGTTTGATATGATTCGCATTTACTTAATTAACATGGCAGTACACTCATCGCTGAGCATTTTATCAATGTCGCATGTCACGTACATGTGTTTGCGTTTTAGTGCCAGTCTATCTATTGACTTCCGATTAAGGTACTCTGTTTATTATTCGAACGCACAAAAGCGGTGGAACCAAAATACCAGGAAGAAAACAATGTATAAATCGGCATCTTGTATCAGTTACCCAGGTATAGTCGAACACTGGTGTTTATCCATCTATGTCTGATGGTGAGTTTACATTAAATAAATGATTTTGATGAACACGCATCGATCTGGTTTATTCTTGGATATAACTTGTATTATTAATAATAACGTTAACGTTTCCATAACAGTACACCCTGCCAGAGAATAATCGTACAAAGCAAACAAATCTGCTGTATGTAATATAAGGCATCGCTGTGCCTATTCAAATAACGTGTTCTTTTGTTATTTTTGGCTTGCCTCTAAGGAGTCTAACCATTATAGTAAGCCTGGTTTGTGCAATCAATAACACGTCTGGTTCACTTCCCAGGCAAGCCGTTACCTTTAAAATCAAGCTTTATTTAATGGCATAGGACATCAATGTCCGGTAAATCACAGGATTTCTATATCTAAACACTATTGAAGTTAACACAACTATGGACACTATTCAAGATAGTTCCTAATTGCAGTGAGTAAGCACATAACATGCAAAATATGCCTTGAACATCAGCGTACATTATACTACTTTAGTGTGTATATATAGTTTGATTATCATAAATAAATATACAATCAGTCAACAATGAGAAAAATGGTCCTGTAGAAATCACAGCATCCAAACTATTGTAGACAGGGTTACAGACTTGGAACCGTCAGTAGACAATATAGCCAACTGGTTAGGTTAAATCGATTTAAAAGTACACAACCTCGCTATCACACGCCTACAAGCCTATTTCAAATTAAATGTACATCTTCTACAGTAGACATAATTGTCTTGTAATTGGCAATGCTCCAGATAAGCACTATTTAGGGGTATTTCTGCATTCGAGTTTTGTAAATAAACATTGAAAAGGTAAATTAGGATTGAGGTCAGTACACAAATGGCATATTTGTTAGTAAAAAGAAAGACAACCATGACATTTACTCTTCAAACTTTAAAATCGGCATTGCAGTTTACTTTAAGTGCGTGAAATACCTATTGACAGGACAGTTTATCTGTCTGAAATATCATTTCGCTTAAAAAGATAAAAATGTTGACAAAACTAGATAGAAACATCGAACAGGAAAAGTAGCATTCAAGGACGACAGTCAACCACAAACCCACACAGAAATAAAGCACGACTTTAAAGTTGAATAAAAGGCAAGATAAGACACAAAATGCTTGCTAATAGGGTTACAGCCTTGGAACGGTCAGTGGCAAAAAGCCGCTGGGGTATTAAACCGGGTTGCATAGTGCACCAAACCTCACTCTTACCGTATTGCCATCCCAATAAACGGGACAGTGTAAATAAAGATATACCCGCCAGGTTTAAATCTCTAACAAACAAGGCAGCATTAGAAGGCAATATAAGTAAAACATAAATATTCGTGTATATATATAATATAAAAAACGAAAGCCTAGAAAGCTACAAAGTAAGTACTCAATGACTTGGCAGAAGCCAGAACAAGTAATTTTGATCCTAACCAATATGCTCCATATAACAAATATATAACGGATACATTAACAAATAACGAAATTAGCCAACTATGGACAATATGAACAAGATAGAAGTATAGGAAGGAAATCTTCACCATTAAGAAACCGAAAGGGAGGGAGCGTAACGTAGACTTCATAGACTCTGTCCGACTAAGTGTTTGCCATAGCTTTATCTATATTATCTATATTGGTCTCTCTTCAAACCAAGAAGAGCGATGGTTGTAAATTCTTCATGAATACATGTATCCAATATTTGAAATTCTGGGCCATCTGATTGGCTTAAATTGTAGGGTAAACATAAATTATTTCTTACAGTGCGGCGAACACTTTAATTTCCAAATATGTATCATGCTTGGGCTGCACTATACTAGTATGATTGTTTTTATGTTAATATATGTTTCATCAAACAAAGTCCAAATAAAAAGTTTATATGTAATAATAAGAACATTTCCTTTTGTCACATGTGTAATGTATCAAAAATAACGTGTCGACCAACAATTATGCATATATCTCCGAAAGGCCGTATATATATATATTAAAGTTATGTATATGTCGGCATTCGACTAAATGTTTTTCCGATGACAATAGCATGTATTTAAGACACAGTAATGCATTTATGAAATGGAAATACGGTTAAATATATATTTAGGACAGAAAAAGACAAATTTAATTGATAGTGTTTTGTTGAATATAACGATGTTGAAAATTAACTAAATCCCGAATACGCTATACATATATCCTATTGATATGTGCAAAATCATTGGGAAAACCATATCAAAAATACAACTAGGAATTGAAGTTGTAATGCATGCTTATCATCGTCAACTACATGATTCACAGTCTGTTAACCATAGACAAATACAAAACCCATATAAGAATCAGCTGCCGAAAAGACTTCTTGAAGATAGTAAATACCAGACCCTTAACACATGTTATACTCTAATCTCATTTTATTGGATGACCAATATGTCCAGAAGTTCATGTTATTTCGGTTACGTGAATCGGTGCAGATATGATTCCCGTGGAATAACAGGGGGATATTATATTCCCGCATAGGATAATGAGCTCATGAAAGCAATTTACGCTGATCTATGTTAAGCACTACTAGTAATTGGCATTTAGGGTAAAGTGTGTTATTTCACAGAAAAATAACAGCCATCAATAGATGTAATGATAACGGTATTAGTGTACATTAAACTAGACTTTGGGGTAATTGAACGAGTTAATCGTCATTCACAACTTCGAATCAGTATACAGGACAACTGAACATCTTAATCAAAATACTTTTATTGTGGAAGTGAAAATCACGATTATTGCAAATTGTAATAATGTTGGTGAAAAATATCCAAGTTACATGTGCTAGAAATACGTGCAGGGCTATATAGCATCAGAACATTTCAGAGAAAACGGCAGATCCGTATTTATATTTGATAAAATAATGTCATGTTCTTTTTTAAATTATTTTTTATTATTTGTTAAAGTTTCAGATAGTATACTCCAGCCACACTCTCTTCTCATGTCTATCAAGAAAATTGTTTACCATATACTAGGTAAATTATATCCAGGGTTTTGGTAAAATAAATATCTTTACAATTATCAATGAAGGCATAATATAATTGAAATGATACAGCTTAATATTTAAAGATTGTGTAAATGTCTTCTCATTGTTTAAAGGGACACATGGCAAAAAGGCATCTACATTGTATAAACGCCTTCGAAAAGTGTAAAGAAGAAAACCCTCCACATGTATACAGTTCTTTCATTATGATATATGCATTGTTTATTTTGAAAATTGGTTCGTATACTCTCCTAATATACAAAACAGATGCATATTTACATTTATTTATATATGGTTTATTGAGGGGTGCCCCCACCCCGATCCTTACATACCTATCACCATCATCACAATTAATTTGGTGATCGAAATATAAAAAATGAAAATTGTATACCACAAAATAATCATACAAACAACCAATATATACTGAACCAAAATGCTAACGCACCAGTCGACAATACTTCTAATGTATGAACTTATTATATGTCGACTGGTACCGTTGGTGATTTAAAAAAAATATTTTAATTTACAGTCGTTATTGACAAAATATTTTTCTCGTTCAGATTGAAATTTGTTTTGATTTATTGATTGTTATTATTGAGATATTAAAGGTATTGTCTGCTGGTGTGTTAACTGTTTGGTTCGGTATATATACAAATTCATAAATACCCAGTTACATTATATTACTATTATTAAGCTGCAATCATACCAACATGAAATCGTTTCCACATTCCATGGGATGGCTTTTAAGATGGTATTTGTAAGAATATCTAATGCTGGGGACTGTTATAGTTTCCCTGGTGTATGTTGCTTTAATTTGCCTGTTAACAATCCTACTGCGAAACATGTGCCATAATCGGATGTTTTCGTATCTAGAGTATGTGTTGTTATTTTCTATCCAATTTACCTCCTTATTCCAAAGTTGTTTATTATAACACGATCGTGTCCTTGGTGTTGAGAGCAATTCCATAAATAATTAATCGCAGTAAAAGGCAAGGGACTTAAACATGTGTGTATAATATATCTCGGTCAATTTTCATAGCTACACGTGCTGTTTAGATTCGTGAAATTAGACAACTGCAAGATATTATGGCAGACGTAATGTTGAAAGATAAAATGAGATTATTGTCAAGGACATACATATATACCAAATCGACTATACAACTATACAAAGAATAGTCTCTCCCTCAAACTATAAGTCAAGTACGCAATATTTTGCTGATTTGCAAACCACAGAATTTTGTTTCAAATAAATCGCTCTTTATTAGATCATTCAAAAATGTCAGTTCGTGTATAATCAAAACTGACTTTCAGAATGGTCAAGTATAAAATCATCAATTCCTTATCAATACATAGCGGAACTAAACGAAGGGAGATAAACAATACCTTTGGCCAGAAACAACATAATAAATGGGGAAAAGAACAATAGAAAAAGATAAAGCCTAGTAAAATAAATATAACGCATACAGCGGTCACCTATAAAATTGAGAAAAGCATTACGTGGCGGCCGAGTATTAACTGTCATACTCCATCCAACCCCTTCTCCAAGAAGGAAAAACGGGGTTGGCGGGGTATGAAAAAATAACTTAATTTCGGCTTAAAAAGTTTGCATATTGTAAAATTAAATTATTTAAACGGTAATTTAAACAGGTTATCGCTTTTTTCAATGAAATGAATATGTTTTTAAACATATTTGATTGTCGAAATATCCGTCATAAGATTCTGCTAATATAAGCTTTCTCATCGCTTAATGGAATTAAGGCGGAACCACGTAATGGTAGATATAAAGGTCGAAAGGAAATATAGCATAGAATACAGACAAACAAATACAATATTAACACAAACAACAATTGTAATGTTAATGCGACATTACAATCACAAACGGGTTGACAATATGCCTATTGGAACGGTCGGTATCAAAATGACCACGAGGGGGTTAAACCAGGTTTGAGGGTGCACCAAAGCTCATTCTTAACATATTTCATCCCAATGAAACGAGATAAAAATGTAAATAAAGATATTCCGCCTGGTTATAATCTCTAACAAACAAGGCAGCAGTGATAGACAATATAAGTAATAAGTATAACACATAAATGATCATGAATATAAAAAAGGCCTAGTAAGACACAAAACAAAACTCAATGACTCAATGTTTGAAACAGCGGTCAGTTCTAACACTGAGAGACTCAGTCTACACATTCGAGTACCAATTATCGCTAGGGCGTTCCGTATGGTAACAAATATGGCAAAGACATAAAATCTTCATTTTGGTTCACTTAAAATCTAAACAGTTGCAATGGATATATATCAAAATGTGTATTTTATATTGGTTCACCTTTTCGGCCTATTTTGACATCCTTATCGTCATTTTCGACACATAATAGTTTCAGCTCTCTAGACAGTCGGTCATCAGAAAGAGAACCAGTGTATCAAAATGTAAAACAAAACCAAATTAAAATCTCTAAATTTAATTGCCTAATCCTTAAATAAAGAAGCTTAGAAAGATAACACCTTCATCTTAATTTCACCTTCACTTTTTATTGTGTTCTTTCTGGTTTTCTTTCCATCTTTTAGATACTCACAACCACACGGCGCGCACTTATGCCCTGCACATAATCTTCGAAAGTGGGTTTGCAGTATACATAGATAGATAGATATATACTAAAATATGCAGGAAAGTAGATATAAAAGTCGAACAGAATGTAGCATTCAAGGACCATAATCAACCACTAACACGCACAGAAACAAACCATAGTTACATAGACGAATAAAAGGCAAGATATGACATCAACAACATAATAGGGTTGCCAATAGGACTACGCCTTGGAACGGTCAGTGGCAAGAAAATCCAGTGGAAGTGTAAACCGGGTTCTAGGGTGCACCAAACCTCACTCTAAAAGCATGTTTGAAACAATAGTCAGCTCTAAAACTGAGAAACTAGACAACAAACACAAATAGGAGTAATACTTATCTCTAGGCCCTTCTGTATAGAAAAATATATGGCAACACATAAACTGTTTATTTTGGTTCACTTAAATCTAAACAGTTTCAATGGAAATATATCAAAAATGTCTACGTATATACAAAGAAACATTGTTTATTCAATTTGTTTTGAATGCGGAGGTTATCAAACCATTATGGAAATATCAAATGATCGATTGGGAAAAGGAAAATAAGGCGGCAATACATTTTTATTTTATGTCACTTTGGTCATGCCCGCTACACACTTCCTTTAACGTCTGTACCTTTCTTGTATTTGCTTTGGACAAGGCAGATAACTAATGCTTAGATGACACCCGTATCAGGCTATAAAGGACATTAGTGTGTGTTGGATGAAAGTCCTTTGGATAGATAACTATGGATTAGATGACAACTGTATCAGGTTATAATGGACACGGTTGTGTGTTGATTGCGGTCTCTTGCGGTTTATGTATGACACGCCTTTCATACCGTAAGAACATGTACAATTAAATTGAGCTCTAAAGACGATAATATTGGCATACCATGTGTCTGCATGTAGCACACGTTTCTAGATAGGAACTGTCCAGGATGCTTATGATTGCTTATATATAGGCATAATTTAAATATTAATTAAAGTGCATGTATAATAAATGTTCTCTAATCTGATTGATATATAAATATGATTATAGTGAAGTGAAACTCTTGCATAAAGTAACGTAATGTTGATTGTTACAAACTGTTTATTGTACGATCTGACAGGTGGATCCATCTTCGACCAAGCACGTCTATGACGGCGAAATGCACGGCTTTCTTACGGAAAAGATAATTTTTAAAATAACTGTTTCCCATTTGTAATGAATTCAAGGACGACAGTCAACTAAAACACAAATAGAGACAAAGAATAACTTTAAAGATGAATAAAAGGCAAGATAAGACATCACAATACAAAAGGGTTGACAACAGAGCTACCGCCTCGGAAGTCGAATACGAAATGTAACCAAGTTGATTGATCAGTAAGTAATATCATTTCGGAACTTACTAATGCAAAATGTTGCGTAATAATCAATGGCAGAATAATGCATTAGTAATGTCAATGTCAATAATTTGCTTCTTATATTCATGAAGGATCCATCAGACAATGTTGAAATCTAGTTAAAGTTCATGCAATACTGCACCTTCTGACAAATAGGTAAATTATGGATGCAGACCAATACTTTAGGAACATATAGCAGACACTACAGACCATTAACAATACTTGCTTAGTACATGTTAACATATTGATATCCCTTAAAAACGGTACATCGGATTTGTTTTATTAGATCCAAAACTAAAAACATTTAAAAATGTTCCAATTCATGATAAAAAAATATCATGTCAGTCAAAACTCTTGTATGGTGTTATCACCACGTTGTTCAAGTGATAACTTTGATTTATCCATATAATTTATTTTATATGTAATTGTTGTTGTTTTATTGGTTGGCTATGTTCTGTGAAAGCTTTTATTTCTTTTCGACTTGAAGGACTCACACCACTATTATCTCCCTTGAATACTTGTGCCCTACAGATGAAGGTGGTAGATAAAAAAAAACAAGTTCGCTTTTCTACATTTTACAGGATACATTGATTTATCTTTACCAGGTTCTAAATCTACAGCATTTTAGGAAGAGATCACAGAAAAATGCATGTTGATATAAGATTTCTAGCTAATTCTGCCTCATTTTACACATCATGGGTCTAATCACCACGGGTTGTATTTTTGTCTAAATTTTGATAGATGTCACGCAAACATGAAATTAAAAAAAGTTCAATCTCGTAAATATTTGTTAAATGTGTTTTAAATTGCAGATATTGGATCAATGAAGCATTTAAGCATACATGCATGTTGTAAAATCTGTTTATCTCTATGCCACGAACAAAAACATTACAATGGGACCATATGGAAAATTAATTGTGGTGTGAGACGTGAATACCTACTTTTGTACATGGATGATGACAGGAACAGACATTTAGATGCAGACTGACATAAACATGCATGAAGAAGGTGGATTATGGCATAAACAAACGCGTACATGTAGATGGACGAATGCATACAAAGATGTGTATATAGAAAACATGAGATATAGGGTCCTATAGAAACCACAGCGTCCGAACGCAATGGCATCGTAGGTCCGCACTTGCAGATGGATGGACACTTTTTATATTGAATAGGCACATTATTATCACGCATTTTTAGGTCTCACACCTCTATTATCTCCCTTGAAAGCTCACGAACCTAGAGACAAAAGGAAAACAGAATTTTTTCTCTATTTTAGGCAATTTTTAATTTGACAAAGAGGTTTTTCTTTGCTTCAGCATACATCTGCAGTGTAAAAGACTGATGATACAGAAAATCCCACGTTGATATGAAGTTGCATTCAAAATTCATAAGCATTTGACCGAAGCACCACAAAGTCAGCTAGATAGTGTATGAATTTGGTATTTTTCATAGAGGTTGCATAAATATGAGCGAGGAAAAAAAAAAAACTGGCTAATGTTTGTATTTTTTTGTTTTATTTTACAGATCTTAGCAGTCCTGAAGATATTAAATCAACAACAAGGTCTGCTGGGACGTTTTGAAGGTCATGTGTTGGAAACAGCTATACAGTAACCTTATGTGAAATTAATTGTGGTGTGAGACCATTATAATCTGACTTACATATAGACGATGGCATTTACAAATTTGCAGGATTACCACCTTTACATTAACATTCGCAGATTGAAGATGATATTAACACATTTTTAAATGGAAGTTGATACAAAGAAATTCATTTACAGATGGACGATGGCATTAACACAATTGAAAATTTATTATATATATATATATGCGCTCATTTTTGTTTTAGTCTTATCTTGCATTTTTATTCTTCCCAGTTTGTTGGAGGATATAGCCTGACGGTTACTTCTTTATTTACACTGTTCCGTTTAGTAGGGATTACAAT
Source organism: Cyrtodaria siliqua (assembly GCA_037043455.1). Taxonomy (NCBI): domain Eukaryota; kingdom Metazoa; phylum Mollusca; class Bivalvia; order Adapedonta; family Hiatellidae; genus Cyrtodaria; species Cyrtodaria siliqua. The sequence goes on from JAWPHD010000001.1 coordinate 1,033,377, forward strand.
AGGGTAATCGGGTGGTTGAGTGGTGTACCTAGATCCTGGTTAAACTCCAAGCGGCATTTTTACCACTGACCGTTTCAAGGCGGTGTCCCTATTGTCAACCTTTGGGGTTCGTTTAATTGCGTATTGTGGTTAACTGTGCTCTGTGAATATTTAGGAATTGATTAAGGATGAAATGACACATGAAACACATTCACGCGATGGTATTAACATACTTGTAGATTGAAGATAGCAATCCGCACTTTTAAATAGCAGATAATATGAACAAAAATAGATATAAAAGTCGAACATGAAATGTAGCATTGAAGGACCGCAGTCAACCACAAACGGAGAACAGTGACACACTTGTAGGAGCGCAATTAACACATTTACAGACTTGTAGATGGACGATGACATTAACACACGAAACCCGATAGAATTCGAACACTTGTACATAATGGGCGATCGTGTTTGTGTTTTGTGGTTGACTGTCCTTCTTGATTTCCCTGTCCGATCTTTTTATATTTCTTAACACTTTTGTAAATGTGAGATATAATGTCCACACTTCTAGAAGGCCAGTGGCATGAACATACTTGCAACTGATTCGTTTTTCCCAAATTATTAGCAACAGTTAATTTAGAAACATTGATAAAAAAAGCAAACACTCATCAGTACAAATGCGAGGCATCTGCATTATTGGAATATGTTGAAGAGCTTGTTGAACATGTTATCAAATACAAATGGGCGTGTCTCATTGACATAAAGGTTATGTTTTAGATCAAAACTCGTGTTTTTACTTTGAACACATTGACACAGTTTAAATTAAACAATAAAGCACCAAGACATTCCTAAATAAAGCATAACCACTTAACATCCGACAGCAACCAAAATATACGAAAACAAAATACACAAAAACAAGAGACGAATTTAATCAGGTTAAAAATAAAACAACTTCAAGTAAAATTGTATCACACTTTTCGGTTATAAGTGCCAACTTTCTGCCGTATAATTATTCGTTCTGATATTATGTTCACATCAACAGTGTTGAAGTAATGTCATGTACGATAGTATTTACATTGATCATGCCTAAAATATGCATTTCGTTGAACATTTTACTTGATCATACTTCATCCATTTTGATTATTAGTTTTTAAAGATGGTGGACCAATAGTCCTTAACAGTACAACACTTAAGGCAAATGTTTCCTCTACTGAAAAGTGTCAGTTAATGTTTTACCACAATGTTGCCTTGAAATGGCAATAATAATTTTCTTTAATAATATTTGCTTTCGTCTATACCGGGATTATACTATTATGTTCGATACGATGGATGATGATATAACGGGAACACGTTTTTATATCTTCCATTTCCAAAACGAATAGACGACATTTACTTTTTCAATACTAAAATCATTGGATTTGTCTTTCATCTTACAAAAGCACTGCATTGTTAGTACTTTTATTAGTTTCAACAGAGAAAAACTAAGTGGATAATTAATAAAATGGACTCATTGCCGGAGTCAATATTAGCTATAAACCTAAATATATCTGCAATTACAGGTATTTTGGTTCTCCAGAGACATATCGTACTTCAGAACTTCTTTCATCTCAAATTAATAATTCCATAGATTTATAAAATAGTTATACAAAAATTACGAATATTAAATTCCTCAACTCCTCAACTCGAGTACAAGCTCTAGAAAAACGAATAAGTTGAGACACATAGACACCATAATAATTTGCTCGGGAAACATCCCCATCTAAATGGGGATAATAAACAATATCAAATTAAGATCCTCTCTCTTGTCATAGATTTTGCTAATAATTTCAACATTTTCAATGGAGAGATGTAAAGAAATATAAAAAGATCGGACATGGAAAGTAGCATTCAAGGAGGACAGTCAACCACAAAACACAGAAACAAACACGCAAACAGACAAACAAGAAGGCAAAAGTAATATTCAGTGCAAACGACATCACAAACACAAACGGGTTGACAATAGGGCTACCGCATTGGAACGGTCAGTGGCAAAGTAGGCCACTGGGGGTTTAAACCGGTTCTAGGGTACACCAAACCTAACACTTACCCTACTGTCATCCCATTAATGACGTGAGAAGTACGTCAATCAACATTTGAAGCTAGACATACATTAGACAATCTACCATTAACAGCTGATTTAATGGTGGACTTGCAAGATAAATAACTTCAACAACTGCACCTCATTGCAATTATTAATAGAGGGAAACACCCTGCGTCTTGAATGGACTAAATGATTTCTGAAAGGAGACTTTATATGGTATTTCCTCAAAACAGGTGTAAATCGAGAAAAGAAGCGCTAGTATCAGAAATATTAACCCTTTTATGTTTGTAGAGAAATGTATACTTTGCTTTTTCCTTGTAATTGCCGTTTGTTTTGTATGCGTATTTTTGGTTGTCTGGGTGATGTGAATGTTCCTGTTCGACTTCTGCCAAGTCATTGAGTACCTTCATTGTGGCTTTCTAGGCTATTGTTTTTTTGTATTATATTAACACGAGCATATTTGTGTTTTACTTACAAAGTAAGTACTCAATGACTTGGCAGAAGCCAGAACAAGTAATTTTGATCCTAACCAATATGCTCCATATAACAAATATATAACGGATACATTAACAAATAACGAAATTAGCCAACTATGGACAATATGAACAAGATAGAAGTATAGGAAGGAAATCTTCACCATTAAGAAACCGAAAGGGAGGGAGCGTAACGTAGACTTCATAGACTCTGTCCGACTAAGTGTTTGCCATAGCTTTATCTATATTATCTATATTGGTCTCTCTTCAAACCAAGAAGAGCGATGGTTGTAAATTCTTCATGAATACATGTATCCAATATTTGAAATTCTGGGCCATCTGATTGGCTTAAATTGTAGGGTAAACATAAATTATTTCTTACAGTGCGGCGAACACTTTAATTTCCAAATATGTATCATGCTTGGGCTGCACTATACTAGTATGATTGTTTTTATGTTAATATATGTTTCATCAAACAAAGTCCAAATAAAAAGTTTATATGTAATAATAAGAACATTTCCTTTTGTCACATGTGTAATGTATCAAAAATAACGTGTCGACCAACAATTATGCATATATCTCCGAAAGGCCGTATATATATATATTAAAGTTATGTATATGTCGGCATTCGACTAAATGTTTTTCCGATGACAATAGAATGTATTTAAGACACAGTAATGCATTTATGAAATGGAAATACGGTTAAATATATATTTAGGACAGAAAAAGACAAATTTAATTGATAGTGTTTTGTTGAATATAACGATGTTGAAAATTAACTAAATCCCGAATACGCTATACATATATCCTATTGATATGTGCAAAATCATTGGGAAAACCATATCAAAAATACAACTAGGAATTGAAGTTGTAATGCATGCTTATCATCGTCAACTACATGATTCACAGTCTGTTAACCATAGACAAATACAAAACCCATATAAGAATCAGCTGCCGAAAAGACTTCTTGAAGATAGTAAATACCAGACCCTTAACACATGTTATACTCTAATCTCATTTTATTGGATGACCAATATGTCCAGAAGTTCATGTTATTTCGGTTACGTGAATCGGTGCAGATATGATTCCCGTGGAATAACAGGGGGATATTATATTCCCGCATAGGATAATGAGCTCATGAAAGCAATTTACGCTGATCTATGTTAAGCACTACTAGTAATTGGCATTTAGGGTAAAGTGTGTTATTTCACAGAAAAATAACAGCCATCAATAGATGTAATGATAACGGTATTAGTGTACATTAAACTAGACTTTGGGGTAATTGAACGAGTTAATCGTCATTCACAACTTCGAATCAGTATACAGGACAACTGAACATCTTAATCAAAATACTTTTATTGTGGAAGTGAAAATCACGATTATTGCAAATTGTAATAATGTTGGTGAAAAATATCCAAGTTACATGTGCTAGAAATACGTGCAGGGCTATATAGCATCAGAACATTTCAGAGAAAACGGCAGATCCGTATTTATATTTGATAAAATAATGTCATGTTCTTTTTTAAATTATTTTTTATTATTTGTTAAAGTTTCAGATAGTATACTCCAGCCACACTCTCTTCTCATGTCTATCAAGAAAATTGTTTACCATATACTAGGTAAATTATATCCAGGGTTTTGGTAAAATAAATATCTTTACAATTATCAATGAAGGCATAATATAATTGAAATGATACAGCTTAATATTTAAAGATTGTGTAAATGTCTTCTCATTGTTTAAAGGGACACATGGCAAAAAGGCATCTACATTGTATAAACGCCTTCGAAAAGTGTAAAGAAGAAAACCCTCCACATGTATACAGTTCTTTCATTATGATATATGCATTGTTTATTTTGAAAATTGGTTCGTATACTCTCCTAATATACAAAACAGATGCATATTTACATTTATTTATATATGGTTTATTGAGGGGTGCCCCCACCCCGATCCTTACATACCTATCACCATCATCACAATTAATTTGGTGATCGAAATATAAAAAATGAAAATTTTATACCACAAAATAATCATACAAACAACCAATATATACTGAACCAAAATGCTAACGCACCAGTCGACAATACTTCTAATGTATGAACTTATTATATGTCGACTGGTACCGTTGGTGATTTAAAAAAAAAATTTTAATTTACAGTCGTTATTGACAAAATATTTTTCTCGTTCAGATTGAAATTTGTTTTGATTTATTGATTGTTATTATTGAGATATTAAAGGTATTGTCTGCTGGTGTGTTAACTGTTTGGTTCGGTATATATACAAATTCATAAATACCCAGTTACATTATATTACTATTATTAAGCTGCAATCATACCAACATGAAATCGTTTCCACATTCCATGGGATGGCTTTTAAGATGGTATTTGTAAGAATATCTAATGCTGGGGACTGTTATAGTTTCCCTGGTGTATGTTGCTTTAATTTGCCTGTTAACAATCCTACTGCGAAACATGTGCCATAATCGGATGTTTTCGTATCTAGAGTATGTGTTGTTATTTTCTATCCAATTTACCTCCTTATTCCAAAGTTGTTTATTATAACACGCTCGTGTCCTTGGTGTTGAGAGCAATTCCATAAATAATTAATCGCAGTAAAAGGCAAGGGACTTAAACATGTGTGTATAATATATCTCGGTCAATTTTCATAGCTACACGTGCTGTTTAGATTCGTGAAATTAGACAACTGCAAGATATTATGGCAGACGTAATGTTGAAAGATAAAATGAGATTATTGTCAAGGACATACATATATACCAAATCGACTATACAACTATACAAAGAATAGTCTCTCCCTCAAACTATAAGTCAAGTACGCAATATTTTGCTGATTTGCAAACCACAGAATTTTGTTTCAAATAAATCGCTCTTTATTAGATCATTCAAAAATGTCAGTTCGTGTATAATCAAAACTGACTTTCAGAATGGTCAAGTATAAAATCATCAATTCCTTATCAATACATAGCGGAACTAAACGAAGGGAGATAAACAATACCTTTGGCCAGAAACAACATAATAAATGGGGAAAAGAACAATAGAAAAAGATAAAGCCTAGTAAAATAAATATAACGCATACAGCGGTCACCTATAAAATTGAGAAAAGCATTACGTGGCGGCCCGAGTATTAACTGTCATACTCCATCCAACCCCTTCTCCAAGAAGGAAAAACGGGGTTGGCGGGGTATGAAAAAATAACTTAATTTCGGCTTAAAAAGTTTGCATATTGTAAAATTAAATTATTTAAACGGTAATTTAAACAGGTTATCGCTTTTTTCAATGAAATGAATATGTTTTTAAACATATTTGATTGTCGAAATATCCGTCATAAGATTCTGCTAATATAAGCTTTCTCATCGCTTAATGGAATTAAGGCGGAACCACGTAATGGTAGATATAAAGGTCGAAAGGAAATATAGCATAGAATACAGACAAACAAATACAATATTAACACAAACAACAATTGTAATGTTAATGCGACATTACAATCACAAACGGGTTGACAATATGCCTATTGGAACGGTCGGTATCAAAATGACCACGAGGGGGTTAAACCAGGTTTGAGGGTGCACCAAAGCTCATTCTTAACATATTTCATCCCAATGAAACGAGATAAAAATGTAAATAAAGATATTCCGCCTGGTTATAATCTCTAACAAACAAGGCAGCAGTGATAGACAATATAAGTAATAAGTATAACACATAAATGATCATGAATATAAAAAAGGCCTAGTAAGACACAAAACAAAACTCAATGACTCAATGTTTGAAACAGCGGTCAGTTCTAACACTGAGAGACTCAGTCTACACATTCGAGTACCAATTATCGCTAGGGCGTTCCGTATGGTAACAAATATGGCAAAGACATAAAATCTTCATTTTGGTTCACTTAAAATCTAAACAGTTGCAATGGATATATATCAAAATGTGTATTTTATATTGGTTCACCTTTTCGGCCTATTTTGACATCCTTATCGTCATTTTCGACACATAATAGTTTCAGCTCTCTAGACAGTCGGTCATCAGAAAGAGAACCAGTGTATCAAAATGTAAAACAAAACCAAATTAAAATCTCTAAATTTAATTGCCTAATCCTTAAATAAAGAAGCTTAGAAAGATAACACCTTCATCTTAATTTCACCTTCACTTTTTATTGTGTTCTTTCTGGTTTTCTTTCCATCTTTTAGATACTCACAACCACACGGCGCGCACTTATGCCCTGCACATAATCTTCGAAAGTGGGTTTGCAGTATACATAGATAGATAGATATATACTAAAATATGCAGGAAAGTAGATATAAAAGTCGAACAGAATGTAGCATTCAAGGACCATAATCAACCACTAACACGCACAGAAACAAACCATAGTTACATAGACGAATAAAAGGCAAGATATGACATCAACAACATAATAGGGTTGCCAATAGGACTACGCCTTGGAACGGTCAGTGGCAAGAAAATCCAGTGGAAGTGTAAACCGGGTTCTAGGGTGCACCAAACCTCACTCTAAAAGCATGTTTGAAACAATAGTCAGCTCTAAAACTGAGAAACTAGACAACAAACACAAATAGGAGTAATACTTATCTCTAGGCCCTTCTGTATAGAAAAATATATGGCAACACATAAACTGTTTATTTTGGTTCACTTAAATCTAAACAGTTTCAATGGAAATATATCAAAAATGTCTACGTATATACAAAGAAACATTGTTTATTCAATTTGTTTTGAATGCGGAGGTTATCAAACCATTATGGAAATATCAAATGATCGATTGGGAAAAGGAAAATAAGGCGGCAATACATTTTTATTTTATGTCACTTTGGTCATGCCCGCTACACACTTCCTTTAACGTCTGTACCTTTCTTGTATTTGCTTTGGACAAGGCAGATAACTAATGCTTAGATGACACCCGTATCAGGCTATAAAGGACATTAGTGTGTGTTGGATGAAAGTCCTTTGGATAGATAACTATGGATTAGATGACAACTGTATCAGGTTATAATGGACACGGTTGTGTGTTGATTGCGGTCTCTTGCGGTTTATGTATGACACGCCTTTCATACCGTAAGAACATGTACAATTAAATTGAGCTCTAAAGACGATAATATTGGCATACCATGTGTCTGCATGTAGCACACGTTTCTAGATAGGAACTGTCCAGGATGCTTATGATTGCTTATATATAGGCATAATTTAAATATTAATTAAAGTGCATGTATAATAAATGTTCTCTAATCTGATTGATATATAAATATGATTATAGTGAAGTGAAACTCTTGCATAAAGTAACGTAATGTTGATTGTTACAAACTGTTTATTGTACGATCTGACAGGTGGATCCATCTTCGACCAAGCACGTCTATGACGGCGAAATGCACGGCTTTCTTACGGAAAAGATAATTTTTAAAATAACTGTTTCCCATTTGTAATGAATTCAAGGACGACAGTCAACTAAAACACAAATAGAGACAAAGAATAACTTTAAAGATGAATAAAAGACAAGATAAGACATCACAATACAAAAGGGTTGACAACAGAGCTACCGCCTCGGAAGTCGAATACGAAATGTAACCAAGTTGATTGATCAGTAAGTAATATCATTTCGGAACTTACTAATGCAAAATGTTGCGTAATAATCAATGGCAGAATAATGCATAAGTAATGTCAATGTCAATAATTTGCTTCTTATATTCATGAAGGATCCATCAGACAATGTTGAAATCTAGTTAAAGTTCATGCAATACTGCACCTTCTGACAAATAGGTAAATTATGGATGCAGACCAATACTTTAGGAACATATAGCAGACACTACAGACCATTAACAATACTTGCTTAGTACATGTTAACATATTGATATCCCTTAAAAACGGTACATCGGATTTGTTTTATTAGATCCAAAACTAAAAACATTTAAAAATGTTCCAATTCATGATAAAAAAATATCATGTCAGTCAAAACTCTTGTATGGTGTTATCACCACGTTGTTCAAGTGATAACTTTGATTTATCCATATAATTTATTTTATATGTAATTGTTGTTGTTTTATTGGTTGGCTATGTTCTGTGAAAGCTTTTATTTCTTTTCGACTTGAAGGACTCAAACCACTATTATCTCCCTTGAATACTTGTGCCCTACAGATGAAGGTGGTAGATAAAAAAAAACAAGTTCGCTTTTCTACATTTTACAGGATACATTGATTTATCTTTACCAGGTTCTAAATCTACAGCATTTTAGGAAGAGATCACAGAAAAATGCATGTTGATATAAGATTTCTAGCTAATTCTGCCTCATTTTACACATCATGGGTCTAATCACCACGGGTTGTATTTTTGTCTAAATTTTGATAGATGTCACGCAAACATGAAATTAAAAAAAGTTCAATCTCGTAAATATTTGTTAAATGTGTTTTAAATTGCAGATATTGGATCAATGAAGCATTTAAGCATACATGCATGTTGTAAAATCTGTTTATCTCTATGCCACGAACAAAAACATTACAATGGGACCATATGGAAAATTAATTGTGGTGTGAGACGTGAATACCTACTTTTGTACATGGATGATGACAGGAACAGACATTTAGATGCAGACTGACATAAACATGCATGAAGAAGGTGGATTATGGCATAAACAAACGCGTACATGTAGATGGACGAATGCATACAAAGATGTGTATATAGAAAACATGAGATATAGGGTCCTATAGAAACCACAGCGTCCGAACGCAATGGCATCGTAGGTCCGCACTTGCAGATGGATGGACACTTTTTATATTGAATAGGCACATTATTATCACGCATTTTTAGGTCTCACACCTCTATTATCTCCCTTGAAAGCTCACGAACCTAGAGACAAAAGGAAAACAGAATTTTTTCTCTATTTTAGGCAATTTTTAATTTGACAAAGAGGTTTTTCTTTGCTTCAGCATACATCTGCAGTGTAAAAGACTGATGATACAGAAAATCCCACGTTGATATGAAGTTGCATTCAAAATTCATAAGCATTTGACCGAAGCACCACAAAGTCAGCTAGATAGTGTATGAATTTGGTATTTTTCATAGAGGTTGCATAAATATGAGCGAGGAAAAAAAACAACCTGGCTAATGTTTGTATTTTTTTGTTTTATTTTACAGATCTTAGCAGTCCTGAAGATATTAAATCAACAACAAGGTCTGCTGGGACGTTTTGAAGGTCATGTGTTGGAAACAGCTATACAGTAACCTTATGTGAAATTAATTGTGGTGTGAGACCATTATAATCTGACTTACATATAGACGATGGCATTTACAAATTTGCAGGATTACCACCTTTACATTAACATTCGCAGATTGAAGATGATATTAACACATTTTTAAATGGAAGTTGATACAAAGAAATTCATTTACAGATGGACGATGGCATTAACACAATTGAAAATTTATTATATATATATATATGCGCTCATTTTTGTTTTAGTCTTATCTTGCATTTTTATTCTTCCCAGTTTGTTGGAGGATATAGCCTGACGGTTACTTCTTTATTTACACTGTTCCGTTTAGTAGGGATTACAATAGGGTAATCGGGTGGTTGAGTGGTGTACCTAGATCCTGGTTAAACTCCAAGCGGCATTTTTACCACTGACCGTTTCAAGGCGGTGTCCCTATTGTCAACCTTTGGGGTTCGTTTAATTGCGTATTGTGGTTAACTGTGCTCTGTGAATATTTAGGAATTGATTAAGGATGAAATGACACATGAAACACATTCACGCGATGGTATTAACATACTTGTAGATTGAAGATAGCAATCCGCACTTTTAAATAGCAGATAATATGAACAAAAATAGATATAAAAGTCGAACATGAAATGTAGCATTGAAGGACCGCAGTCAACCACAAACGGAGAGCAGTGACACACTTGTAGGAGCGCAATTAACACATTTACAGACTTGTAGATGGACGATGACATTAACACACGAAACCCGATAGAATTCGAACACTTGTACATAATGGGCGATCGTGTTTGTGTTTTGTGGTTGACTGTCCTTCTTGATTTCCCTGTCCGATCTTTTTATATTTCTTAACACTTTTGTAAATGTGAGATATAATGTCCACACTTCTAGAAGGCCAGTGGCATGAACATACTTGCAACTGATTCGTTTTTCCCAAATTATTAGCAACAGTTAATTTAGAAACATTGATAAAAAAAGCAAACACTCATCAGTACAAATGCGAGGCATCTGCATTATTGGAATATGTTGAAGAGCTTGTTGAACATGTTATCAAATACAAATGGGCGTGTCTCATTGACATAAAGGTTATGTTACAGATCAAAACTCGTGTTTTTACTTTGAACACATTGACACAGTTTAAATTAAACAATAAAGCACCAAGACATTCCTAAATAAAGCATAACCACTTAACATCCGACAGCAACCAAAATATACGAAAACAAAATACACAAAAACAAGAGACGAATTTAATCAGGTTAAAAATAAAACAACTTCAAGTAAAATTGTATCACACTTTTCGGTTATAAGTGCCAACTTTCTGCCGTATAATTATTCGTTCTGATATTATGTTCACATCAACAGTGTTGAAGTAATGTCATGTACGATAGTATTTACATTGATCATGCCTAAAATATGCATTTCGTTGAACATTTTACTTGATCATACTTCATCCATTTTGATTATTAGTTTTTAAAGATGGTGGACCAATAGTCCTTAACAGTACAACACTTAAGGCAAATGTTTCCTCTACTGAAAAGTGTCAGTTAATGTTTTACCACAATGTTGCCTTGAAATGGCAATAATAATTTTCTTTAATAATATTTGCTTTCGTCTATACCGGGATTATACTATTATGTTCGATACGATGGATGATGATATAACGGGAACACGTTTTTATATCTTCCATTTCCAAAACGAATAGACGACATTTACTTTTTCAATACTAAAATCATTGGATTTGTCTTTCATCTTACAAAAGCACTGCATTGTTAGTACTTTTATTAGTTTCAACAGAGAAAAACTAAGTGGATAATTAATAAAATGGACTCATTGCCGGAGTCAATATTAGCTATAAACCTAAATATATCTGCAATTACAGGTATTTTGGTTCTCCAGAGACATATCGTACTTCAGAACTTCTTTCATCTCAAATTAATAATTCCATAGATTTATAAAATAGTTATACAAAAATTACGAATATTAAATTCCTCAACTCCTCAACTCGAGTACAAGCTCTAGAAAAACGAATAAGTTGAGACACATAGACACCATAATAATTTGCTCGGGAAACATCCCCATCTAAATGGGGATAATAAACAATATCAAATTAAGATCCTCTCTCTTGTCATAGATTTTGCTAATTATTTCAACATTTTCAATGGAGAGATGTAAAGAAATATAAAAAGATCGGACATGGAAAGTAGCATTCAAGGAGGACAGTCAACCACAAAACACAGAAACAAACACGCAAACAGACAAACAAGAAGGCAAAAGTAATATTCAGTGCAAACGACATCACAAACACAAACGGGTTGACAATAGGGCTACCGCATTGGAACGGTCAGTGGCAAAGTAGGCCACTGGGGGTTTAAACCGGTTCTAGGGTACACCAAACCTAACACTTACCCTACTGTCATCCCAATAATGACGTGAGAAGTACGTCAATCAACATTTGAAGCTAGACATACATTAGACAATCTACCATTAACAGCTGATTTAATGGTGGACTTGCAAGATAAATAACTTCAACAACTGCACCTCATTGCAATTATTAATAGAGGGAAACACCCTGCGTCTTGAATGGACTAAATGATTTCTGAAAGGAGACTTTATATGGTATTTCCTCAAAACAGGTGTAAATCGAGAAAAGAAGCGCTAGTATCAGAAATATTAACCCTTTTATGTTTGTAGAGAAATGTATACTTTGCTTTTTCCTTGTAATTGCCGTTTGTTTTGTATGCGTATTTTGGTTGTCTGGGTGATGTGAATGTTCCTGTTCGACTTCTGCCAAGTCATTGAGTACCTTCATTGTGGCTTTCTAGGCTATTGTTTTTTTGTATTATATTAACACGAGCATATTTGTGTTTTACTTATAGTGCCTATTGATGCTGCCTTGTTTGTTAGAGACAAGTTCATGGCGGGGATTTCTTTATTTACACTGTCCTATTTTAATGGGATGACAGTAGGGTATATGTGAGGTTTGGTGCACCCTAGAACCGGTTTAAACTCCCAGTGGCCTACTTTGCCACTGACTGTTCCAAGGCGGTAGCCCTATTGTCAACCCTTTTGTGTGTGTGATGTCGTTTGCTTTAATCATTACTTTTGCATTCTTGTTTGTCTGTTTGCATGTTTGTTTCTGTGTTTTGCGGTTGACTGTCCTCCTTGAATGCTACTTTCCCTGTCCGATCTTTTTATATTTCTTTTTTCTATACCTGCTTTTAAATACAAGTATACTGTATTAATAAATCCGCAGTATGATACATGGATGCATGTGTATAGAGATTATTTCAAAATTATACCTGAACATAAAATAAACCCGTTGGCTCATGTTTAGGAGGTTTTATTTTGCGATTTTGCTTTGCTTGCGTATATTGGATGTTATTGAATAACACGTCTTTTAATCTTAGACAAGATGCTTTCCAATTATTGAAAATGAATGTGTATTTCGTGTGTTTTTACCAAAACTATTCGAATGAACAGACCTTGTTAGCGCTTGTCACACATTTTATATATTTAGGCTCGTATATATTGTTTATATGAACTAAGTCTGTTGCAATTTAGAGCAAGTAAAAGTATCGATAGTGTTTACCACGAATTCAATTCGTCGGGTAAGGGCTGCGCTTTAAATCAATTGAATCTTTTGAAACCATGCTTCCTTATAACTATGAATAGGTTTACGTGTTTATATCTGTTTTACATTTCATTTCTGAACTTATCAGCTTATACATACGTCTAACAGCACAGTTAGGTCCTTTTGAACACGGCTTGTGTGTTGAAAAAGAGCGTTTATTTATGTACTGATAAATACTGAAAAGGGGATCCCTTGGAAGCAATAAAAGCAAACAACTCTGGATTGAACACCCTAACACCATTAACATTGAGAAAGCTGGAAAACTCATAATGGACATGTGGACTAATTAGAGCCAATATAACACAATCGGTGATCGGCTCCGGAAATATGGTTGCGCGACGCCCAGGGCAAATGGATTTTGGGTGCGGGCAGGTGACCTTCGTAAATCTGGTTGTCCGTCACTTGCCCAATGGACGTTTTAGCATTAGATACAAATCAAAAGACGATTTGCCTTTACTGTGAAGTTTGCTGATAATTGCGTAGCAACGACCCGTCGCTTTCGCCCCGGGCAATTATTGATACGTGTCATAAAACTGACCTGTGTTGTTCGTGATTGTTTAACCTTCCCATTTGACAGTTTATCAGAATTTGATTGGCCGAGGAAGGTTTGGGGTGCCAATGCCGTAGTGACCCAAGGTTATCTTCTGTTTAATAATTAAAAATCATGACACAACACTTGACCTATTATTGTATTAATTTTATCCAATCAAATAACCGATGTATTTTTATCAGCCAGTGAAACAAATCCAGTTTACTACCACGTGGTAAAGTGAAACAATGGCGATTCAATCAAACCAATTTGTAAACAAGTAGGGCAATCAAAAGATTATGGCAATGTGACGGCGTTGTTTGATGATCAAAGAGACTATCGACGCACGTGGTAATGAATCGGTGTGCATCTGTTTTTATTTCAAACGTATGCGGTAACCCTGATTGAGTAGCATTTTAGTTATACAAAGATTACGAATATTAAAGTCCTCAACTCGAGTACAAGCTCTTGAAAAACGAATAAGTTGAGATACATACACCCCATAAGAAGATGCTCGGGGAACATCCCCATCCAAGTGGGGATAAATAACAATGTCAAAATTAAAAACATCTCTCTTGTCATAGAGTTTGCTAATTATTTCACCATTTTCAATCGAGAGATCTAAATCAAGAAAATAAGCGTTATTATCAGATATACTGGCTTTGTTAAGCTGAAGTCCTTTAGGATAAATAGTATTAACCATAGTTGGAAAGACAGGGTTGTCAATGTTCAATATGTCATCCAGATACCGAGAGGTGTCATTAAAGGCTTCAATAACATCTGCCTGGGTATCTGGCGAAAGACTCAACATGAAATCTCTTTCATAGCAAACTAAAACCAAATCTGCGACAAGTGGTGCACAGTTCGTACCCATAGGGATACCAACAATTTGTCTATAAACGGTGGTTCCATACCTGACGAAAATATTATCTAATAGGAAGATGAGTGCTTCACAAACTTCATAGCAAAAGAAATATAAAAAGATCGGACAGGGAAAGTAGCATTCAAGGAGGACAGTCAACCACAAAACACAGAAGCAAACATGGAAACAGACAAACAAGAAGGCAAAAGTAATAATAAAAGTAAACGACATCACCAACACAAAAGGGTTGACAATAGGGCTACCGCCTTGGAACGGTCAGTGGCAAAGTAGGCTACTGGGGGTTTAAACCGGTTCTAGGGTGCACCAAACCTCACACTTACCCTACTGTCATCGCATTAAAACAGGACAGTGTAAATAAAGAAATCCCAGCCATGATCTAATCTCTACCAACAAGGCAGCACCAATAGGCAATATAAGTAAAACACAAATATGCTCGTGTAAATATAATGCAAAAAAACAATAGCCTACAAAGCCACAATGAAGGTACTCAATGACTTGGCAGAAGCCAGAGCAGTAAGAGAATACAGCATTAAGGGCACGACAAGAAAGATCATGGACAAACATCAAACGCCACCGTCCCAATGGGCTTTAGGTAGGCGTCATCATAGGGTCCACAGCATGTCCGGTCATCGTACAATTAAAGAGGAAAGCATAGTGGCGAATTGTAAAAGGGTCCACCACCAAGCATGCAGTACGTTGCAAAATGATAGTGTCATAACCTCTTTTGATAAACTTTTTAACAAGTTTAACAAAGATAGTATGAAAGTGATCATGGCCAAGAATCTTACGAAGTTTATAAATCACATCATCATAGAAGTCAGGTTGTGATAGTCCTTGTCGCAGAAGAGTCCTTAAATTACATTTATATTTGGAAAGAAGATCAGGGTTACGATAATAACATTTTGCAAAGGTTTTACGAAGTTTATGGTAACGGTAACCCTGATTAAGTAACTTTTTAGTTATACAAAGATTACGAATATTAAAGTCCTCAACTCGAGTACAAGCTCTAGAAAAACGAATAAGTTGAGACAGATACACCCCATAAGAAGTTGCCCATCCAAGTGGGGATAATTAACAATGTCAAAATTAAAATCATCTCTCTTGTCATAGATTTTGCTAATTATTTTACCATTTTCAATCGAGAGATCTAAATCAAGAAAAGAAGCGTTATTATCAGATATATTTTCTTTATTAAGCCGAAGTTCTTTAGGATAAATATTATCAACCATAGTTGGAAAGAAAGGGTTGTCAATGTTCAGTATGTCATCCAGATACCGAGAGGTGTCATTAAAAGCTTCAATAACATCTGTCTGGGTATCTGGTGAAAGACTCAACATGAAATCTCTTTCATAGCAAAATAAAAACAAATCTGCGACAAGTGGTGCACAGTTCGTACCCATTTGTCTATAAACGGTGGTACCATACCTGACGAAAATATTATCTAATAGGAAGATGAGTGCTTCACAAACTTCATAGCAAGTCCACATAGTATAATTGTCTAAACTGCCGTTAGTAAAAAACGCTTTAATATTATTACATGCCAAAAATGTAGTAGTTTCTCTAGCGAATGTTTTTTGAATAAGAGAAATTAGCTTGTCTTTAATAAGGTGATGAGGTAAGGTTGTATATAGTGTAGAGAAGTAATAAGTGCTTATTGATGAAACTTGACCTTTATTGAAAATTTTATCCAGAACGTCTCCTGAATTTTTTATAGACCAAAATAAATTAATCCCAGAGTTTTCATAAGTTTTATCACAATATAGTTTAACGTGATCTTTAACGGCAGTAAGACAAGAAGTTAAATGTTTGGAGATGTTTGTTGTGGTGCAGGCACTAGAATCAGAAATAAAGCGAACTTTATATGGATTTTTATGTAATTTAGGAATCCAGTACATGGTAGGCAGTTTATTTTGCTTATCGTTTACACCAGCCTTGAAAGTAGTGCACCGAGTGATATGTGCGGAAACAACATCATCCTCAGTAGAATTACCTGGAGTATACGAATTGTTGCTGCCGAGTTCCAGAGATAAAACATTGACGTAATTTAGGCGTCAAACAATAATTACATTATTAGCTGCTTTATCTGCAGGAACTAAAACAAATTTATTATGAAACTCCTGAATTCCTGATTTTAAATTACGAAAGGAAAACCTAGGTCTCGGAGGAAGTAAAGAGGGGTTAGCATTATAAAAGTTAATACGGGTATCTATAATTTTAAGAATTGACTTTTTCCCAGTAGAAAGAGAGTTTGGGTTCGCATGTTCTCTACGACACCATTTCATTCTAAAATCTTCAATGGAGTGGGCGATCTGGGCACGACAGGCATTAAAATCAATAGTTGAAGCTAATCTATATTTAGGACCTTTCGAAAACAAATGCCGAATACGTTTATCAACAATATCAAAATTAGCAGTGATGACATGACCTGCTGGAGCATAGCAAAATTTTGATGTGTTGCATTCACATTCCTTAGGAGTATTATGTACTATATCAAGGTCAGAAACTATTTTATTGTAGTTGAAAATAATATTTTTAATAGGCTTTTTATATTTATAACAAATTACAGGACTTTTGGAATTTTTGAAATATTTTGAGATAGAATCAACTACATGAGTATCCTGAAAAATACTAGGCATGTCAATGAAATCAATACCTTTATTTATATAGTAGTTTTAGAAAATGCCTGACGTGATCAGACTCCTTGTCAATATGGGGTCGGAGAACATGTTGTGTGTACACATAGTATAATTGTCTAAACTGCCGTTAGTAAAAAACGCTTTAATATTATTACATGCCAAAAATGTAGTATTTTCTCTAGCGAATTTTTTTTGAATAATAGAAATTTGCTTGTCTTTAATAGGATGATGTGGTAAGGTTGTCTATAGTGTAGAGAAGTTAAAAGTGCTCATTGATGAAATTTGACCTTTATTTATATTAAGCCGCGGTTGATATGTTAAAAAAAAAAATTCCACCATGTGACTTAGTTTAGTGCATAATAATGCACTTTGATTCTGAAAATGAAACCAATTATGGTGTTGTGTTTGTATTTTGATTGACAGTTTGAAATACGCGCACAGAAAACAAACAACACTTACACAGATAAATAAAGGCAAGATTTGAAATCAGAAACAAGGGATGACAATATGCTACCACCTTGGAACGGTCAGTGGCATAAAAGGCTGCTGGAGGTTTAAATACTGTAAAGGTGATTCCTTGGAAGCAAAAAACACTGACAAGAGAGAAAAGTAGCGGACTCGGTTTTACTGAGTCTGTTCCTGAGAGATAATTATAAGATGCAACACCTTCCCGCCTTCTAGCACCGGCTTAAGCGATATTCTACTTTAAATCAACACAGAATGGGACTGATGATCCCAAAGCCCCAGTAAATAATAAAACATAATTTATGGTGCACCTCACTCTTACCCTATTGTCGTCTCAATAAACGGGTCAGTGTAAATAAAGTTATCCCCGCCAGGCTATATTGTCTAACGAACAAAGCAAAATTAATAGGCAATATAAGTAAAACACATACATGATCATGTCTATATATATGATATAAAAAGCACAGAAAGTTTCGAAGTAATGACTTGACAGAAGTCAGAGCAACCAGAGAACAAACCGCTAAGGGTACGACAAGACAGGAAGATTGTCTTAAAACCATTTTACGAGCGTATTATGTTTTATATGATTACCTATGCGTCTACAAAAATTCATTCAGGAGTCACCCACAAAAAACAGACATTCAAATTGGTTTTTAGGAGGCATACAAATAAATCAAATTTTTACACGAAACATTTTTACCGGTGTCCACGAACAGACGTACCAGTTATAAAAAACATATTCTGTCACATAGCATGCTACATATAGGGTATGCTAATAATCATTCGTTAGGAACTAAAGGAGCCACCAAATCTGCTTTAGAATGCAAAGATATGTTAAACAATAGACAATGAATGTAAATATATGCATTATACGGAAATATACATAATTCTCATAGTCTTACATAATTAGAAATATAATTAGCAATCACTAGTTTTTAAGTGAACGGGCGATCAAAGGTTGTAAATGGAGATTACACGCCATCAAACAGTGACGTGCTTGGTAAGGGCAATATTTTCCAGTACGTACTATATTAGTGCAGAATGTCTGTGACACTATCATTTGCGTTGTTTTGCATCTCCTTGTCCTTAAAAATGAGTTATTTAAAGACTGATCAACATATTGTTTAGGTTCTTTCGGGCTACCAAGACAGATTAGAAAAAATAAATATTATTGTAATATAGTATTGTTAATGACGAGTGTGGTTTCAGATATTGACTGTCTCATATACAATCCATAAACAACCATAAACACAAATGTAATGTTCTTTATTTCCTCCTTCAGGGATTTCTCCGGTCGTCGTTAATTTGACCGTAACGTTGAATTAAGTTTAATGGCGCTACGATACATATATTTTATATGGCGAATGTATGAATTAACATTCCAGAACCATCCTCCATTTCCATGTAAAATAGGTAAGGAACGCTCTTGTGCAGAGTGGCGGCAGTAAAACGTCTCCCCATGCTTGAAGTGAGAATTGTTATTCATTCCGGTCTTTGGAGATCGCTGAGCCGGATATGTATATACACCGATATCGGTGGTACATTCTCAAATAATTTGTTCTCTTACTTCAATTTCGAAAACGTGAATCCACTTCTCCAACCTTTATAGGTTCTTCAGTATTGTTTATTCACCCTTAGAATATGTTGTCTGCTGTTTTAATTTAGCCGCTTGATTGTTACTTGTGATACGCAGGCTTCATAACCTCTGCTCCAAATTAAATGCCATGTTGCTCATTTCGCATATTGTTTTCTCGTTTAGGGTAAAATATTTTGTAAGAAACTGGGACCATACGCCACTGGCCATGGACTGGTATGAAAATACTACATTGAAGGTGTTTTGGTAATATTTACATTTTAAATATTGAGTTCTGCTCAACCCAGGGCAAAAAGGTGAGAGCAGTAGCAAGCATATTTCATTGCCGTTCATGAACAGTCTCAATCAAACCGAGACAGCAATATTTTTTTATATTCATCGTGTTCAGAGATTTCCAAATTTCTTCTTCCATACTCTTTTTATCTACAAAAATGAAGCGGTGATGCAAACTCTGCGATACACGTATAATACCGTTACAAAAATAAACGCATTACATATACTAGTCAAAAGTACCCATCTAAAGAATATATATTGGCAATATATTGTCATTGCTTTGTGTGTTTCATGATCGGTTTGAGATACGGTTGAACTTAAAACTAATGAGTTTAAATTGTCTGCTCAGATTGCATGAACCCATTTTGAAGGTTACAAGTCAATGTGTTTTCTTAGAAAGAAATTATAACACTTATACAACTGTTTACTTAGGCATTTGTTAAGGACTTTGAATTAGTGCAGCTTTTGATGTTCCTAATTCTACAACATGCCAACGTAAATAAAGATATAAAAACAGAACAGGAAAAGAAGCATTCAAGAACGACAGTCAACCACACACACACACACAGAAACAAAGAACAACTTTAAAGATGAATAAAATGCCCAAAAAAGACATCACAAACATAAAAGGGTTGACAATAGGGCTGCCGCCTTTGAACGGTCAGTGGCAAAAAAGGCCGCTGGGGGTTTAGGCCGCTGGGGGTTTAAACCAGGTTCAAGGGTACACCAAACATCACACTTACCCTACTTCATCCCAATAAAACGGGACAGCTTAAATACAAAATTCCCCGCCATGAACTATTCGCCAACTAACAAGGCAGCATTAATAGGCAATATTAGTAAAACACAAAGATGGTCGTGTATATATAAATACAAAAAAATAATAGCCAAGAAAGTCACATAGAATGTACGCAATGACTTGGCAGAAGCCAGAGCAACAAGAGAATAAACCACTGAGGGCACGACTAGACAAGACTACAGACAAACATCAAGCGTCACCATCCTTTTGGGCTACAGTTAGACGTCATCGTAGGGTCCACAGCCTGTCCGGTCATCGCACAATTAAAGAGGAAAGCATAATGACGAACTGTAAATGGGTCCACCACCAAGCGTGCAATGCGTTACAAAATGATAGGGTCATTACCTCTTTTTGATAACCCTTTTAACAAGTTTAACAAAGATAGTATGAAAGTGATCATAACCAAGGATCTTACGAAGTTTGTAAATCAGTCACCTTAGAAGTCAGGCTGTGATAGTCCTTGTCGCTGAAGAGTTCTTAAATGATATTTGGAAAAAAGGTAGCCCTGATGGAGTAGCGTTTTAGGTATACAAACATTACGAATATTAAAGTCCACATCTCGAGTACAAGCTCTAGTAGAAAGGATAATATAACATCTGCCTGGGTATCTGCTGAAAGACTCAACAAGAAATCTCTTTCATAGTAAAATAAGAAAACAAAGGGGTGCACAGTTCATACCTATAGGGATACCATCAATTTGTCTATAAACGGTCGTTCCATACCAGACGAAAATATTATCTAATAGGAAATGAGTAAGAGGGTGTACCTTTGGAAACGGCCGAAGGTGAGTGCTTCACTAATTTCTTGGCCAGTCCACGTAGTGTAATTGTCTAAATTGCCGTAGGTAAAAAAAAACGCTTTAATATTATTACAGGCAAAAATGTTGTATTTTCCCTAGCGAATGTTTTTATAATTAGAACAATAACCTTTGATAAGGTGATGTGGTAAGGTTGTATATAGTAAGTTATTTCGACCTCAGAATTTAAAAAGAATTACCGGTACAAATGCGTTTGCAAAATAAACTTTTGAAATATTTAATGTAAACGCTGAATTACAGTATGACTTTCTTGAATTTCAAAGGATATTCAATGAAAAGGGAGGTAATTTAGGATCATCCATGTTTTATTTTAATATAGACGGAATATTGGCGATAAATGGGCATTCGATAGATGATGTTAGCATTCAGCCCGTGGAATATATTGAATTTGATAATACTGCTATCAAAGGTTACAAGATACAAGCTAGATATATTGCTGAACTCAAATGGATAAAGCATTTACAAACTCCTTATCCATTGTGGTTAAACGATAATATTTATCAAGAAGGAAACATTTCCAATAACCCACATATATATCCTTTTAGCATATTGTCTATTCGTAAACGTAAACGACGGTCACATAGTCTCCAGAAGAACCATACTCTTAAACGTGAATTTAAGAAAGTCTTTACTGTTGCAGACCTTTATTCTATTTATAAAAAATCGGGTAGACACGCCCTCCTCAGCAAAGTAGTCAGTCTGTCTTTTTCTTGCTTACAGAAACTTGACGAAGAAGCGGATGCCATTTATGTCCGTACTAATCCATTATAATCCATTATAAGAGGTTGCATCTATTATTCAAAGTTACACGCAACATATTGTGCCGACAACATATAGATGCTCCATCAAGGCATTTTTTTTTGAAGATAACTTATCTTGATAAAGAAATATAAAAAGATCGGACTGGGAAAGTAGCATTCAAGGAGAACAGTCAACCACAAAACACAGAAACAAACACGCAAACAGACAAACAAGAAGGCAAAAGTAATAATAAAAGCAGACACGACATCACAAACACAAAAGGGTTGACAATAGGGCTACCGCCTTGGAAAGGTCAGTGGCAAAGTAGGCCACTGGAGGTTTAAACCGGTTCTAGGGTGCACCAAACCTCACACTTACCCTACTGTCATCCCATTAAAACAGGACAGTGTAAATAAAGAAATCCCTGCCATGACCTAATCTTTATTAGATCATGGCATTAATTTACCCGGTATTTTAATGATATGCGGGTGACTGACAAAATTCCAAAGTATTTCAAGAATATTGAGACCCCTGTTATATGTTATAAGTATTAGAAATCTACTAGAAATCTTATTTTCAATTATAATAGGATCGTTTCTGATCTTGAGATCGAGATATCTACTCCTACTGATCGAGATTCTAAATTTTGTTACGAACCTGCCGGTCACATTCTTACTGGAAATCTTGATGTAATGAGGGATAAGAGGATTCGGCATTTAATTGCCAAAGGGTCTAAGTATCGCCTTCCATCTGATATTGATTTTAATGCCTGTCGCAGTGAAATTGCGGGTTCTTAACGGATTTCTGTAGAAAGTGGTGTAAGCGAGAAAAAGCAGATAAACATGCACTTACTGCTTGGATGAAAACTATTTCAGAAATTGTTGAATTACGTATTTTATTTTACGAATCAAATCCATCTCTGCTTCCACGGCCTTCTATTTACAATATACGACACTTTAAGAAGGGTATTCAGAATATACATACTAAATTTGCTCTAGTTACAGCAGACAAAGCTTCCAACAATATAATTATTGTCTGACGACTACATTATATCAATACTTTGAATGCTAAACTAGCGAGCACTTCTGCTTATCTAACTACACCTCTGCTGGAGACGGACATTATTTCCCAGCATGTGACCTTTATGAAGACTATAAAGGTTTCTGTAATTAGTAAGCAGACGAAGCTCCCTACGATGTACTGGATACCCAAACTTCACAAAACTTCTTAAAAAGCACGTTTTATCGCTAATTCTAGTTCATGTACCACGACCAATATATCAAAACTATTGACTTCTTCACTTTCCGCGATTCAAGAACATATTGTAAAATATTGCGGAAAGGCCTTCGAGAATCAATCTGTTTTGGTCTATCAAAAACTCTGGAGAAGTTATTGACAAACTGCGGTGTAAGCATATTCATGCCTCTTCTCTAAGCCCCTACGACGTTTCTACACTGTACTCTACACTACCACATAATCTTATCAACGAAAAATTGCTTCAGCTTATTCAGAAGACATTTGCTAGAGAAGGTACAACTTTTCAGTGATAAGTATAATTTGTGGACTTGTACTGATGTTTGTAGAGCCTTATCTTTTCTTTTGGATAACATCTTTATAAGATACGTTAAAGGTATTTACCGCCAGGTTGTTGGTATTCTTATGGGTACTAACTGTGCGCCACTTGTTGCAGTTTTGTTTTTGTATTGCTATGAAAGAGATTTTATGTTGAGTTTGTCACCTGCTAGCCAGGGTAAAATTATTGATGCCTTTAATAATACTTCTCGGTATCTTGATGACATACCCAATAGTGATAATCCGTTCTTTGCTCATATGGTTACTAACATTTATCCACCAGAGCTCACGTTGAATAAAGCCA
Source organism: Cyrtodaria siliqua (assembly GCA_037043455.1). NCBI lineage: Eukaryota > Metazoa > Mollusca > Bivalvia > Adapedonta > Hiatellidae > Cyrtodaria > Cyrtodaria siliqua. The sequence continues at coordinate 1,057,370 of JAWPHD010000001.1, forward strand.
ATAGTTCGGATACAGTAGCAGCATTTCTAGATCTTCATCTCTCGATTTCAAATGATTGTATTCATACTAAAATCTATGATAAGAGAGATGATTTCAATTTTAACATCGTTAACTATCCACACCTGGATGGAGATTTACCTTGTGCTACCTCATGCGGGGTGTGTATCTCCCAGCTCAGTCGATTTGCTAGAGCGTGCAATGATGTTATAGACTTCAATGATCGAAATCAAGTTATTACAAGTAAACTTCTTCAGCAGGGTTTTCGTTATCACAAACTACGTAGATCTTTCAGATCTTTCTCTAAATTCTATCGCCGCAACGAGGGCCTGCTGGAAAAGTACAACACCAACCTTAAAACACTTCTGCGACTAGGCATATCACAACCCTCATTTTATGGAGATGTGGTCTATAAACTTCGAAAGTTAAAGGGGTCTGACGGGTTTCCTGACCGCTTTACAAATTTAATCAGGAAGTTCGTCAGAAAAGGATATAACCCTTTGGTTTTACAGCGCACTGCATGTTTAGTGATTGTCCCCTCTACAGTCAGTCATTACGCTTCACTTTTCACTTGTGCGATGACTGGACTACCTTTTGGGACTCTATGATTGCACCTAATGAAACCCCAACTATGGGAGGTGGGTGCATGAGCTTTCGTCCCTCGGGTTTTTCGGTCGTACCCTAGATTGGTTTTCTCTTAAGCTGCAACTACTATGGTTTTCAGTACGATTCTGGATACATCCTGAGATGTTTATTATTTTATATGTGTTTCTTTAGTTAGTTTCTCTGGATGTGGACTTTATTGTTAGAGAATTCCTTTTGATGGGATGTAGTTTTGTTAACACTGTCTTGTCTATTTGGGCCCTGAAGACAGGATAATAGCGAGGATTGTGCGCATATAAACTCGATTCAAGCTAACCAGTAGGCCATATTGCCTAATTGCCTACTGACCGTTCCAAGTCGGTAACCCTGTCTTCACCACCCTTTCTGTTGTTTTTTGTCTCTTTCATTGTATTATCAAGTCCTTGTTTGCATTACAGTGCGGACCTACGATGCCATTGCGTTCGGACGCTGTGGTTTCTATATCTAATTTTTAAACGTTTGTGTTGTTTATCTTATTTTCTGACCATCTTAATAAAGTGTATATTATTAAGAGGACTTTGACTCATGTTATGTGTTGTATCAGTACATTTTTAGTTTTCATATATAAGGAGGGTAACTGTCTAAAGAGGTAACAATTTAAACAAAAAATATATATTATTGTTCGAATCGAAAACCTATTCTAAACCATATTTAAACCAGGAAAAGATATAAACAATTTAAGATAACACTTATTTTTGTACCGTAAAATTTAGTATGGTGTGAAAAGGAGCTTAACATGTCCTGCCACGCCATTCAGGTGCCTTCGTTTTGAGATCAAATGTTTAGTGTCACTGGTTTAGTACATCATAGAACAAAGTAGCACACTCGGTTGTATTGAATCTGTTCGTGACAGGTAATGGTAATATCAACATCTATCACGCCCCCTAGCACCGGCTTAAGCGGTTTTCTACCTGAGCCACCTATATTGGGCTCGATGATACCAAAGGACCAGTAAAAATGATTAGTGTAAAAACAAATCTAAATAATTAGTCCAATGTAAGTGGCACCTTGAACCTAAAACATGTTTCATGTTTTCTTATACTTTTAATTCGAACGTTTTCATTTCTAATATTATAATTGCTTCAGTGTTGTTCTTGTGATTACTATTCTCGTATTCCATGTCTAACACCTGAATATAAATATGTAAAGTTTAAGGTGAGGACATGGTAGAACATTAAACATATAGTTTATCGAGTATGTATCGTATTGGGTATTTAAGGAATTATCGTAACGTTAATTAATTACAATTCCAAGTGTACTAACAGCCCACCATTGATAGGGATCAAATTAGCGTATATTCCAAACTTATAGATTCCAGAAATTCCATGTGTGAAAATGATCAAAATAGATAGAAAAAAAGAACATCAGAAGCCATCAATATAAATACGATTGTTGTTGTCAACGCGTAATTTCAACATAAACGATGTTTCTAGTTACCACGTGACATAAACATGTTTGTGGGAAAAATAATGTTTTAAAAGGATTTTTCCGTTTTAGTATTATTAAAATAAATAAAAGGTAATCCGGTAGTAATGGTGTACACATTACTTGTTTCATGGGGAATATTAAAGAGAAAACTCTACAAAACATTCTTACTTTGTAAAATGATTTAAATATAACTATGTCTACGTGATAAAACCGTATTTCCCACAATGAACAGGATGATAAATCCCTTGGAAGCAATGAACACAAACAAGAGAGGAAACGCAGCAGACTCGTTTTTATTGAGTCTGTTTTTGAGAGGCAATACAATACGGAAAACAGCTAATGCCCACTAGCGCCGCCTATTGGTAATCTGCATTAAAGGCAAAACGATTAGCCTGAAATATCCCCCAAAGCAGCAGTAAATTATATAATATCTTACACCAATCACATTAAGCTTACCGAGAGATAATGGACTACTCAAAGAAGTGGTGTTCAGCGTTCAAACATGCCATTTAATAAATCAGTAAGCTCGAAATATGTTGAATAAAAAAATGTATCGCACTGATTTAATGTCTTTATTAGGCATATTAGTTTACATTAATATATGGCATTATAATAGTAAATCTGTTTACGGAGGATGCTCTTTTACAGCTATAGGAAAAACGTTAAATCACGGAGGCTGTAATGTTACATGTATCTAACTGTTAGTTAAAATATTTGACTTTGAATTTATTAGTCTTTGTAGACCAAGGTATGTCGGTCGAACGGATAAAGGGAGTGGCGACATAGGCAACGTAAAGCTCCATTTGACCTTGGCCGCTTGGGAGCTAAAACCGGGTTCTAAGGGTCACCAACCTCACCTAACCTAACCTCAACCTAACCCTAATGTCATACCAATAAAACTAGACAATGTTAATAAAGAAATTCTCACCAGTTTATATCCTCTTGCAAATAAGGCAGCATTAATAGGAATTATACGTAAAGCACACAGATGACCATGTATATATGAATCTAACATGGTTTATTAAGATACTCAATCTTGATTGGTTATTGGGGTGGTCTGAAACAAATTATATAAACCTCTGACGGCATGTACGTCAACCGTTACGACATAATTTTAAACGCCAGAAATCACGTTAACCGTTTAGACGTCATTTTAAACGTCAGATGCAAAACAACAACGCAATGAAATGCGTTATTTTAAGCGACGCTACGTTCGAACAACACATTTAAATAGGATGGAGCTGTATATTCTTCTTGTTTGATGTTGAGAGATAGGCATAAAATATAAGTTGTAAGAATTTGTTTGAATTGTGTGCAATCTCTCAACAAAATGTGTTTCATGGCACATAAAACTCCATGTTAGATAAGAAATTTTGTTAGTTGTTGTCCACTCCATTCGTGATGTACTCCCCACATGTGCAGACTATACATTTTAACAACGGACACAAGTTGAATATAAAACATGACATATTTTTACGCTTTTAATTTTTAAGATATAAAATAATTCCAGCGGGTTTATATTGTGCGAGATCAAAACCTGGTGTTTGGGACTTGAAACACATCGAAAACGCGGACATGCGGCCTTTGGTATCGATGAACGTCAAGTCCCGCGCACCAGGTATTGATCTGGGACAATATAAACACCCTGGAAGTTTATATATTAAAAAATTAAAAGCGTAAAAATCTGTAATGTTTTATATTCAACATGTGTCCGTTGTTAAAATGTATAGTCTGCACATGTGGGGAGTACATCACGAATTGAGTGGATAATAACTAAAAAAGTTCCAAGGGCTTCAGATGAACTCTGTACAAACTAAAAATTCGCTTGTAAGGCGTGTGCTCTTAGTTTTGTCAATATTTACTTATACAAATAAATTCAAGAGAAACAAAATATCTTCTCAAAAGTTCATATCCCGGTCTAACACGCACATTTGTAATGGCGTGTAGTTATTTCCGGAAATTGAACATATACTCAGTTTTACCCGCTTGACCTTTTGTACATTTTTTTACTTCATTTTTGCATTTATTCGTGTTGTAGAGACTACGAGGGGTGTTCCGTTGATAATGCGACTTCTGTATTATTTCGCGAAACTCGTGCAATATTTACATGAAACCACTTCGTATCGCTAGAGTGATCACTGACGCGTGTCAAAGGTAAAAATCTCATTCATACATTCACTGACCTTGATGCAATGAACATAGCTTTATAGCGTATTCGTTACACTATATGCAAAATGACTGGCAAACGAGCAGAAAATATGCTTGAAAATAGGGCCTATATTAGAGGTAGGTCTTTACTTGGGTTGAAGCCGAAAGACATTCACCAAGAGGTGTGTGACATTTACGGGGATGGTCAAATGTCGTATAGTACTGTTTGTAGGAGGGAGGCCAAATTTAAATCCGGGCAACAGCGTTTGAAAGATACTGCTCGCCCTGGTCGTCTTGTAACGTCAACGACCAAGATAACGTTGAAAAAATGCATGAAATCCTGAAAACTCATGCTCGATGCACAGTAAGACAATTAGCTCGGATGACAAACTTATCGTTAGCACGAGTTCATCTAATTTTGAAAAAGCATCTGAAAGTTAAGAAAATAAATGCAAGATGGATACCGCATTTGACAGAGGACCAAAAGAAGTTAAGGGTTACAACAAGAAAAGTATCGAACCGAATCTGGGCCACGAAAGATATGAAACGACCAATTATTGCCAAACGAACGCGAACTGTTAAGAAGGTTCTAAATGCAATTTTTGTCACTACCAACGGGCAGAACTGTCACAAGACGGTTTTATACAACGTCGTATTGAAACAATTAAAGAAGTACTAAAAACAGCGTCGCCCTATAACAGGTCTGAAGTATGTTCGTCTTCTGCATGACAACGCGCCCGCCCACAAAGCCCGTAATGTAACGGACTTTTTGGAGTCAGAAAAGATCACCGTTCTCCCGCACCCTCCCTTACTCGCCAGACCTGGGCGCCTGCGACTTTTTTCTCTTCCCAATACTACAAAATCACTTATCTGGGAAGAGATATAACTCGAGGAATGCCCTGGGATCTGCTGTTTTCCAGTGTCTTAAGGGTGTACCTGTTTATGAATACGAAAAATGTTTTCAAAAGTGGATTGCGTTGCTCAAAATGTGTGTTTCGGCTAAGGGGTAGTACTTTGAAAGAAATCGCAAAAACAATTGATCAAAAATGAATATATTATTCTAGTATCAATACCAATCGCATTATTTACGGAACACCCCTCGTATATAGGTCAACAGGTCTCCATGTTTAAGTAATAGTGTAAATGTATGTGTTTTAAGTCTACTCGTACCTTCCTCTTTCCAAACCTCTGGCATTCCCATTTCTGCATATCCTCTATTCGCTCCTACCTGTTTGCAGGTGTAATTAGTAAATAAGATGCTAATCCGGTATATTGGTTTTATTTTTTAAAAGCATAAATAATACGTATTTAATAGTACGTCCCTGTATTTGATGAGGTGTGAGAAGCTCTTAACGCGATTCTAGTAGTAGTAGTAATAACAGCAGCAGCGGCAGCAGCAGCAGCATTATCAGTAGCAGCAGCAGCCTTAACAGTAGGGTAGCAGTATCGGTATAGCTGTAGAAGTAGTAGCAGTAACAGCACAACTGCAGCAGCAGAAGCAGTAGAAGCAGTAGTAGCAGTAGTAGTAGTAGTAGTAGTAGTAGATTGATAGTAGTAGTAGTAGTAGTAGTAGTAGTAGTAACTTTCACGGTCACATGCAGGCATATAATTGCATGAGTAAATGGTGTTGTTGATGGGGAAAATACATGTAATATATGAATACTAATTATAATGCAATCACTAGGATAGCATAGGGTCATCACCTTTCCTGGTATTGGGGAGAATTTCTTCAAATATACAAATAAATTGCCAACTGACATTCCAACAGAAAGTATAATTTCCTCAAAAGAAAAAAAGGTACAGATCTTGGTTTAGAGTTGAATGATAATCGAACATTTTTTATCCGGTCATCATCTTCATCTCGATAATTGTTACGTTTTTATCTACACCATAACCAGTTCCACCCGACCTAAGCTGTATAGCTTTGTAGAACATTATTCATACACTTCTGACGACAAGCTTTCCGAATAATGCATCATACGCCGATCCAGCTGGGTCTGCAAAAAGGATTTTGGTCATAATATGAATACATGTTTATTACAAGTATGTGTCGGACGTTTCTTGATTGATAAATCACATCGACAATCGTGTGTGTGGTTATTAATAAAAGAATAACTGTTACCATATACTCATTTACTATTCAAATCGTCTTTTTCTGAAATCATTCTGACATCTTAATACAACTTACAGTACTTCTTATGTAGCCGTTTCTGAACCAATATTGACGCTGATGGATTAGAGCATTACTTTCTGCCAACGCATTAAGCTGTATTTGATCACGACGTCTTACCTAATGAGTGTGATAAAGTAGTGCCACCACTGGATAAGTGAACAGTTGAAAAATATGATCAGTCAAGCTGTCGTAACAGGAGTTGAAACATTTCAGTGTTCGTCTACACAATTTATCAAATGTGAGCTATAAGTACATATAACAACTTTAAGGTCAGTTATACGCATGTTCGCCTATCAAAAGAAACAAAACGTCAAATATAGCCTTATTTTGTTCTCCCTAACCCTCATGTTTATAAACTGAAATTTATTTATTTTTAAATATTTTGTAGTTTCTCTTAAATTAACGACGTCGCGCTAGCTTTGAGAAATAGTGAAAACATATACAGGTTTCTCCTAAAGCACTTCATTTAAATTGATAAGTACCTAAAATATGCCATAAACAGTCTAAAATGTTAAACGTGCACAAGTGTAATAATTCAGATTTATTTCCCTTTATGGAAGTATTTTATTTTTTAAATAAAACTAAGATAAGCTCTTTTAAGTTTAATTTTCACTATATAATGTCATGCAAAGATCGCTGCTTTTAAAAAAAATAGTGTATGACATAGATAGCAATAACGCCGTATGTCCCTTTCAGCTTATTGATAATAAATGTTTCTTTCCAACAGTATCTTCTTTGTGTACAACTGTTATTGTAAGTATCAAACACATACAATTATTAAATGTATGAAAGCAAATCTGGTTCTCTGACCCAAGATACTCGCTTCGTCTCCGCATCAATATAAACAGTCGACAGAGGATCAGTCTAGCACCTACCAATATATATAAGATGGATCAATGAACTTTCTATACAAAATTTATTGGAAATCGGGATAACGCTCAGTAATGAAGGAAATCGAGTTTTTTTAAATCGCTGTTTTAGTCTGGGGGATAGGACAGTGCCTTACTATACAGATGTTACATTCCTGACAGGTGGGAGCGAATATTGAAAACCTCAGAAAAATTATGTCGACCGATGCGGAGCTTCGGATATACTGAAAAATATGTCCGAAAATATAATTGGCGTTGCAGAATATTCTTTTGAAATAAATATGACATGTCTCTTTTCAAAATCACTTTATCAGCATATAGAAATTGCATTTTTGATTCTTTGTATGCTTCAGTTTAGTGATTAGTATTTCCATATCACCTTCAGACAGCTGTACAAACTGTTTTGTGTCCGACATTTTAATTAGTGTTTACTGATTTTATTTGCGCATACAATGTTAAGCATAGAAAAAAACAGAGAGAAAACCCAATACGTATTTATAAACTTGCTGTAACGTCGGTTTTTATCGTTCGAAATACATTGATGCCGAGATAATGCGAGATTGGCGGGGTAGCATTACAAAAACATGCTGCTCCGGTGAAGTCACTACAGAGTTGACATTACAGCAGCGTAGCGAAAAATATTAAATAGTAAGCACAAAGAGAAGAAAGTAGACCGGTTTAAACGGTATTCTACGGTAAAGTCATAGTGACTGGGATCGGTGATCCCAAGGGATCAGTAAGTAATAGCGAGCACAGCTTGCGTCGCGAAGCGACGCGAGCGCAAGCGAGCTCCTATGGTATCATGCAAGCGAAAAGTAAACATATCAATCCATCCTTTTGAAAAGTCTTGGGTCATTTACGGTAGTTTATTGGCGACTACAACCGTAAAGTAGCATATTTCGTTACGAAATTAACAAGATAAGCATTCGTAGAAATCATTAAGAATGGTGGTTTCCAAGCAGAATGCGGTGAGAAAGCATTAGAAACCTTTCTCGAACCCATCCAAAAATGACAATGAAATTGAATTTTTACCTATGTCGCCAAAACGGCCATTAACCGGAAGCGTTGCCCAAAGTGTTACCTTGCACATTGTTCATTGGCCAAAATTCGTCAACACAATTCACAATTTAATAAAAGTAGATTTCGTGTAGCAGAAATGTATATGTCTTGCTAACTGATTAGGATAATCAGATTTGATAACTACCGTTAAAAAACATCTTTCATTTGTTTATCATTATCGCCATTTTCCCGTAAAACCATAAATGCAATCGGAATTCTTCGCACATTTCCGTATTCCACTATTGAAAGCCATTGACGGAAACCGACGAGGTTATTCCGTTTTCATTCGTGCCAAACCCGAACAACCTGGCAATTTCCGGAAATGTTACGGAAATTATAATAAAATGAGAAGACGTCATTGATTTACGTCATCATCGTATGTCATCACGTTATGACGTATGGTCTGTTAGTAAACAATTAGAGACTACATATCCATCTTTCTTTCTTCCAATAATATAGTATTGACGTATTGTACACATATTTTTAATTATCACAGTTTCGTTTCTGTGGATGAGTTTACCTGCAGGCTTTTTTTGGTGATAAAGACAGAAGTTCAGCGAGTGTTTTAACCTGAATAGGGTATGACAGGGGACTAACTGCTTTACATAGGAAGAATGACATACTTTCACAGTAACTTTAACTATCTTGCACGAACAGGGGCGTACCCGGAGCATTTTGAAATGTACGCCAGATATGAGCGTAGCTGCGAACCGAGCAGCGACACTGCGAGTGGGTGGGTAGATGAGGGAGAGGGGATGGTGGGGTTTGATTTTGAAAATAAGGAGGCAAATGATGCGTTCTCAAGCTATATTTCATATTTGGAACTATTATTTCTTCACTTTTGCTGACAAATTGTACGCATTAGCGTACGTGCGTATGCCTGGATACGCGCCTGACGAATAAGTTTTAGATCTAAGGGAGTGCGTTTTCAATTCTCGAGACGTGAACCTCCGGGAGTCGAACCCCAGACTTCTATATGCAGAGGCAAGTAAGCTAACCACTCTGTCATCGCATCTTTTTTACCGCACAGTAACATTATGGTCCATTATGAAAAAATATAACTACTAGTATTTAGAACAACACCAGGTCTAGAGTGATTAAACGATGGTTACGCCCTAAGATGTTACTCACACTGACAGGGGTAGGAACAGCCTCCTTCCCGAGATCCCAATAATTTGACTGGCGTGTGGGGTTAGGGGAAGTTCAAAAAGTATTTTACCCTATGTTGCATATTGGTGTGCTTCGACCTTTTATCCAAAAATGGTTTTAATGAGTTGGGCAAACCGAAATTAAGACATCCTGAAAAATTGATAGCAAACAATTGAGGCTAACTGAAGTTATATTTGAGATTTCTTAATTTGTTGCTGTCCCAGCAACACGGCAGATGTACATAATACCTGAAAGAGGGTAATGCAGGATGTAGACAGATAGATAGGAATTTACATACAAAAAGCCTCATCTAAACTGATGGCTGTAAAATATTTATTTCTTAACCGAATTTCAAAACTAAGGTGTTTTTATTTACCACTACAATTGCCAGTTCCAATTATATATAATGTATTTACATTTTGTTAAAATTACTCACTTACATAGTTGAAAAACCTTTGGCTTAAACAAACGCCCGAAATAATAGAAATCTGTCGGGTTTAGACTCCACCATAATGTACAGATATTTTTTCTTATTTTTTTTTGGCTGGATTGCGTAGCAAATCCAGGCTTATTTCCATCTGTCTGTCCGTCTATCCATCCGTCCGTCTACGAGTTTTGAAGTTTTCGTTAAAGTTTGTTTTTTCCCTCATTTTTCAAAAATGAATTGTCGAAAAGCTTTGAAACTTGACACTTGTTCAATATCATTACAAATGTTATATGAAAATAACACTAACTATGTCATTTATTTTACCTGGACTATCCCCCCTTTTCACACAGATTTTTCAGTTAAAATGTTAAATTCGCAATCCGGCGTTCGCACCACTATTGGTGCTTCACCTTTTTTTTTTGGTTACCTATAACAAAGTTTGATGTTTCCACTGGACCCCCATATAAATGAAACGTTCCTATGCCAGTGTACCTGTAACCGGTCATCCGGTTTGGTCTGATGCTACGGAGTAGTTCAAATTTGAAGGTGATGAAAACACGGTTTGGAAACTTTACCTGTCTTCTGCTTCAATCGATCTATGCTTTTCGCTGTCCTATATTTTGTTTTTCTACCACCGACAGAAACATAAGGGTCAAATAGGACACTTAGTTTCTTAAAATGTAGATGTAGAAACTAATAAGTATCTTGAGCACAGCTAGTGCTAAACATCAAGAACGGTGAAACAAACTAACGTCTTTTCAACATAGCATTTGATGAATTTGGTGCATTTTCAGAATATATTGATGAAAAAAGTCGGACCCGGTGTCCTCCACCCCCAGATATACTCAATCTATCTGAACTAATATTCTGAAAATGGACCACCATTTATTAAATATCAAGTAGGAAACAACAAATTCCTATGATTTAAAAACATTGTACTTTTCTCAAACATACATCATCATAAAGATTAGGCAATACGTATGAATCAATTTAACACAAATTGAAGACAAGACGTATATTCGAATAAAAAAAGCTTAAATCTTATATATACATTTTTTCGTAATGACATAACGTTGAAACCGTAATTACATGTTGTTCGGCAAAAAAAATTACGCGTGCATCACGGTTTATGTATATATATATCTCTTACATACACTGATGTAGTAGCAGCTTTTTTGACGGTTAGTGATTCAGCCAATGTCGATCCAGACTGGACCATGACTAGACAGCCGTTCGAAGTTCGTTCCATGTCATATCTGTCCTGTCTGGGAACGAATTGAAATTTGACCGAAGCATTGTGGTGTACTGGTTAGAGCGTCTGCCTTTCATTCGGGAGGTCGTGGGTTCGAGACCCCTGACCGCGTAATACCAAATACTTTAAAAATGGAGTAGTCAATTGTAACCATTGCCTGACGGGCAAATAATGACTCCATTGCGCCTATAATCGTCGGGTAGGCGGACGGACTATAATCCTTAGAAATACACACACACACACACACACACACACGATTTGAAATTTGTTGGGAGTGGGATGTCACGATTCATAAGACACGTACAGGTAGACTTGCACTAGGCGTGAGAATCATGGCTCTTATGGTGGTATGTACCTACCATGGTATAGGTACACACCATAAGAGCTACGATTCTCGCAGCTAGACTTGCACATACCGGTGCATACATACCGCACAATCAAACATGAATTGTGCTCGCCCTATAGGTGTAACCTATTTCATATTACCGAGCAGAGCTCGGCCGGCGCAGCCGGCCGACGATGATCGGCTAATGGTAACACATGTGCAAATGTTGAAATCGTACCTGGCTGGGCAAAAAAACTGTGTCGCACCGGAAGCGCCGCCATTGATGAAATTGTGTTCGGCAATTTCGGATTTTTTCCTCCAATCATCAGGGGATCAGTCTGTTTCACTTGGACGATTGTCTCTTTTCGTAGTTTGGAGTATTCGTACTAGTTCGGCTAATCCCGTCACAAGTAGTTACGAATGAAGCGATATTCATTAAAAGAATGCTTATCATTAGAAGTTGTTTTATTATTTGTTATTGGTTGTCAAAATTAAACTAATTCAAAAATTCAAAAATTCAAAATCTCAAAATCTCAAAATTTCAAAATTTCAAAAATTCAAAATTTCAAAATTCCAAAAATTTAAAAAATTTCAAAAATTCAAAAATTCCAAATTTCAAAAATTTTAAAAATTCAAAATTTCAAAATTCCAAAAATTTCAAAAATTTAAAAATTTAAAAATTTAAAAATTTAAAAATTCAAAAATTTCAAAATTCCAAATTTTCAAATTTTCAAATTTTCAAAATTCCATGAATAATTTGATTTAATAATAAAATAATTGTTGCCTTTTAGGTTCGGTCGATATGTGTTGTATTTATCGACCTGAGAAAAGTGATATCGACCGAGGCGATATCAGGTCGATAAATAGAGTTTAATAACCAATGTTTTTGAGATACGGGAAATATCTCCCGAGGTAGAGAAATGGCCCCGATATAAGAACGAGTGCGGAGCACGAGTTCTTATCTAGGGGCTATTTCTCTACCGAGGGAGATATTTTCAGTATCTCAAAAACACTGGTTATTAAACTATACTCGGTAAAAAAAGTTTTGGACCAGGGTATATAAAGTCATATAAAAATAAAACTAGTGGACACAATTTAAGTATCTTTTTTTAGTAACCAAGGTCTACCATACCCGGTTAATTTGGTACTAGAAACATTAAAGATTTGATTTAAAAAAAAATATCGCGAAAACACAAAGGGTCTGTAAAAAATGTTGCAATGTCCATACAAAGTAACAGTTACGGACACATTCGAGTAACCAATAAAAAGATTATTATTTTTTCGCAAACTTTCATTGTAAACGATAATTATTGTTGATTGTCAGGGGCGTACCTGGGCATACGCACTGACGCACGTGCGTACAGGCTATTAAATAAGCAAACAAATAAAAAAGGCTAAAAATGCGAAAAATGCAATAAAAACTGAAGGTATAGGTGGGTTAGGCACATTTGTGAATCCAAAACTCGATGGTGCGTATACCTAAATTAGCCCCAGGAACGCCCCTGATTGTTGAACTATTGTGAATTATCAACTGAGATAATAAGGGTTATGGTCGAATGTCATGGTTCAGCAATCATTGTACGGGTTCGAACACTGCCATGGTCCAAAACTTCTTTTACAGAGTATATATATTACATAATTTAAAATGATTTTATTAATATTTCTAATGATTAATGCCTTTTTACACCAGAACGCCAAGACGACGTTACGTCATCCAAGACGACGTTACGTCATACAAACAAAACAAGTGGAACCGGAACTCTTCGTTAATTTCCGTAATCGTTATTTCCTAGTGGCGGAATCTGACGACGACGTCCGTAAAACAATCGGAACGTCATTTGGCATTCCCGCCACTGACGCAAAAGGCCGAACAATTTTCCATACTGGGAAATATCTCCCACTGGGCAAACGAGTAGATATAGCTTTTCTATTCCCAGTATTTCCTATACAAATCACAGACAAATATGTAATATATACACATATCGACCTCACTAAAAGGCAATCATTTTATAATATTGCTGATAACAGGGTTGGCATGGAGGAGTTAGTCCAAATTTACCACAGTCCTGACATGACCAAACTTTAATACGAGAGGGAAATGATAAATGGTCAAGGGTGGGCCACAGCTTGTGAGATTGAAACTGTGTCTACCATTTTAGGCTACAACATCAATGTAACATGAGTTTGGTGCTGAGCAATATCACATGTATTCTTTTTCAACCAATGAAGGAGAATTGTCATGTACAACCATTGACTTACTTTTGAACAATAAACAGTTTCAAGTTCTAATGACGCCGATAGTAGTAAAAGTAAAAAGCGAATATCACCCACCGAATATCACCCACCGAAAACACGCAAACATAATTCAGAAAATTATATTATTACACCATATTCTGAACCAAATAAGGGCTCAAATTCCAACTCTAATATAACCAATGACATCCAATCTTTATGTAGGAAACTAGGAATCAAAACCTCTTGAAAACGAAACACAGTTAAAATCAAGAAAAGGGAAATGAGAAATAAACGGGAAAAAAGGTATATTATCAAAACATATCAAATAAATGACATACCAGAAGCTGCACCATTACAGAAAGATGAAAAATTCAACATTGCTATGGGTGCTATACTTGCCTTTGAAATAGAACAGATGTCGTACGTTTTTTCTAAATGCGAAATTTGTCTAGAAAGAAGAACTGAATTGAAAATGTTCAATGACACTGTTTGTAGTAGCTGCCAAAAAGATATGTCTGATACAAAATAATTCTCTCTGGAAAACAATATAAACCCAGGAAAGGTGCCTCTTGAGTTGAAAGAGTAAAAATAAGATAATTTTCAAAATTTGGTTTTAAAAAAAATCACACCGTAAATACCTTAACTTTTACAATAAACTTGGTTGAACATCTATGATAAAGACGAAGCATCTCCGTGGTCGAATGGTTAACGAGGTTGCATTCTAAACCTTCACCTCTCATCGCTGCGGGTTCGAATTACACTGGGAGCTCGATTTGTAAGTGAGGAAGTGTCGATTCTTACGGATGACGGGAGGTTTACAGTACTGGTTCTACCCAGGAAAAGTGGGTGGATGCCTCCAACACAAAAAAAATCAACCGTCATACTAGTATATAACCTTACATGTGTTGAAAATGACGTAAAACACCATACAAACAAACAAACTATGATAAAGATCGAGTTTGAGTTTACCACCTACCACAATTTAGAGGTGTGTCAAATGCCTAGGCCATTGCTTGGTCAGCTGATTTTGATGATCGAAATTATGAATAGTCAATTAATTTACTCATATGTTGATTGACAAGAAACATAAGATAGGTTAGTATTTTATCACAACAATATAGCATAATTATTAAGAGTAAAATATTTGGTTTACAAGTTAAATTTTACATGCGATCCGATATATCATGTGGGTATTAATTTTAAGAGCTCTGCTCGGTCTTAGGCAGTGCCTAAAATTCATATTAACACTACTGCAAAACATGCACACTTGTCTAGAGTTTATTATAATTGGAACAAACTTTGTTGTTTTTTTGGACAATTCTCGCCGGGCACAGCCCGGTGTCGAAGTTGTCCACTAGTAATCACTTTTTTGGTAATGGCGGCGATTACCGTAAAAGTCAAAATAATCCACAAAGCAAACTTTCACGAAAGTCGTCAAAACAATACGGAGGAGCAAAGCTCGACAAACTTTCCACAGAGAGCGCGAAGCCACGAAAATAAAAACCACACATTTATATTATCCCTTAGCTTCGCACAGCGAAGCCACAAATTATTCATCTTTACGACATTGTGTCGACCGCGTTCTTCATCTCCTGAGTTTACCTCGTCCGGCCTGCTTCAGATTTTTCAGTACGCCGATTCAGACTTGCATCGATAAGCGTATTTTCAAGTTAATTAAATGTAAATGTCTTACATTTTTTTTTTTTTTTTTTTTTTTTTTAACATTTTATTTGAATATCAAGTGTGCAAACATTTATATACCATACATATATAGATGCATTATAGTCTACATTATAGTCTACCTGCTCCTATAGTAAATTATAACTTCATTAATTATGTGGAATGAATTTAACTTCCTTCCAGTTGTAAATAAAAGCAGTAGAACTAAAGTATCACAAACATTTTACACAGCTTATATCACAACATATTTTGAACTGCATTCCACCTTGATTTAATTGCATTAGATTTGTATAAGGGGTACATATATGTTGAGAATAGTTCCATAGCTCTGTAACTTTTCACTTGTTCTAAAAATATCGTATAGTTAGGTAGACATTTTCTCAGTTTGCAAGAATAGACATACTTCTTATAGATAAGCACAACTAAATACAAAATATAATCAATATCTGTTGAGCATGGTGTGCCAAGAAAAATGGACTCCGGTTTTAATTCTATTATAATATTGCATTTTTCAAATAAATCACTAAACAACTTTATTAATATATTTTTGGCTGACATACATTCATAAAATAAATGCAACAATGTTTCTTTGGAATTATTACAAAATGTGCAAAGTTCAGTTTCAGACATTCCACATTTATATAATCTTGCATTTGTGAAAATAATTCGATGACTAACTTTAAATTGTAAGGATTGAAGATATGAGTCATCTGTTATACGGAAAGGTTGCGTATATAGAATTGCCCAATCTTCACTAGTCAATGCGCATTCCAAATCTGCTTGCCATTTCATTTGAGAATTATTTGGAATTTCAACTACTGACTTCAAAAATTGAGGGTAGAATATTTGATTTACCTTTTTAGCTGTTTTAAGTTTACTAACATTTTTATTTATTGGATTCTCGATCTTATTATTATTTCTCATGCGTGCTTTCCAATCAGCTGGAATTGCACTAACTAATCCTGTATAAATTAAAAAAGGAATGTTAATGTCATATTTTGTTGTAAAATGTTCAAAAGATAGAAACATACAATTGTCATCAACAATGTCATTTATGAAAAATATATCTTTTTTACATAAGTCTTTATAAAATACCGTTCTGTTGTTAATTTTTATATTTGGGTTGTGAACGAGTGGCTCCGATAGAATATCTTCGACTGTATTAACAGCATTTTCCTGTATTAGCGCCCAAGACTGGAATACATTTTTCCAAAAGCTATTCATTTCATTACCAACTTTTATGAGCCCCTCTTTATGAAAATGCCAAACCCTGTATCCACCGTTTTTTTCTAAATCGTTTAAAATAAGCGTTTTCCATGGTGCGAATTTGTCAGGGTCTAAAATCTTTTGTATCCAAGATAATTTAAGTGAGTGACTAAGTGATTTAATGTTTGGGATCTTTAATCCACCTTCTTCAATAGTGTTCATCATCACATTACGTTTTATTTTATCTGGTTTACCTGACCACAGAAAATCGAACATCGCATTTTGAATGTCGCGATATACATGTTCGGGTGGATCAGGCAAGACAGTGATACATTGAATGAGTATTGGCAGGGCAAGTGTTTTTAAAATAGTTGTTTTACCTATTAAGGATAAATTTCGAAACGACCAATCATTTATCAATTTTTTTATTTTATCGAATTTACTATGAAAATTGTGAACCACATAGTTGTCGTTTTGCAAATTGTATTCTATTCCTAAAACTTTAAAAGAACCACTTTCATTCCATTTTACCGGTATGCATGTATTCAATATGTCTTTACATCCTTTTTTATGTCCGATCCAAACAATTTCAGTTTTATCAAAGTTTGCTTTTAGTCCAGAACATAACGAGAATTTGTCAACAGTTTCTAGAGTAGTATTCAGTGACTTTACATCGTCGTCAAGGAAAAGGGAAGAGTCATCTGCATATTGATTTATAAGATATTCTGAACCGTCTATTTTAATACCATTAATATCAGGATTATTTTTTAAAGCTGCACTTAAAATTTCGACACATATTATAAATAGATATGGCGATAAAGGGTCTCCCTGACGTACACCACGCTGTATAGAAAAATAATCGGTACAGTGACCATTATTTAATACACAACTCTCAATGTTATTGTACAACGTTTTAAACCACTGAAGTATGGAATCCCCAAAATTGAAGAAACGTAATGCTTTTTCTATAAAACCCCATTCAAGAGAATCGAAAGCCTTTTCAAAGTCTAATAAAACTAGAATACCCGATACATCTAATTCTTCACATTTCTCAATAATGTCAAATATAAATCTAGTTGATGTCTTACATTTTACTTGTGAGAAGCAGCATGTGACATCAAGACTGGAGTAGGGGTAACTTGTGCATCAACAACTGACGTTAAACATGACGTCATGCGATAGTAAACATGACGTCATGTGCGTGAACATGTGTTTATTGCTTTGGTCTACAATGTTCGCCAAATGCATGATACGGTCTGGCAATGGTTAGACAAATGCATGATACGGTCTGGCAATGGTTAGACAAATGCATGATACGGTCTGGCAATGGTTAGACAAATGCATGATACGGTCTGGCAATGGTTAGACAAATGCATGATACGGTCTGGCAATGGTTAGACAAATGCATGATACGGTCTGGCAATGGTTAGACAAATGCATGATACGGTCTGGCAATGGTTAGACAAATGCATGATACGGTCTGGCAATGGGAGGATGGGGGTATTTCCAGATACATCCGTGACAGTTTACTTACCTAATGTATTCTAAAATGAAATATAAAAAAAAGTCCGGAGGATCAAGCCTCCACGCCCCCAACCCCACCCCAACCCCGCAATGATAAGTTAAACATCGGGCCTATGTTGTCATTTAAAGTAATTCGTGAACATTTTATAATTATAAAGTATTGAGCTTCGCGCGAAGCGAAGCCCCGAACATTAAATAAATATGTTCGTAAGCTTCGCGATGCGAAGCCAACAGGCCATGATTCGTCCCGTTCTTCAATTCCGTAGTTGACCTTAGTTGACATTCTAATACGGTTAGACAAATGCACAATACGGTCTAGCAATGGGAGGATGGGGGTATTTTCAAATAAATCCGTGACAGCTTACTTACCTAATGTATTCTAAAATGAAATAAAAAGTCCGGAAGATCATGCCTACACGCCCCCCAACCCCACACAACCCGCTATGATAAGTTAAAAATCGGGCCTATGTTGTCATTGGGGCCTAGCTATGTGCATGCAGTCCGGAGTAAACTTTTAAGTAATTCGAGAAAGTGTAATAATTATAAAGTATTGAGCTTCGCTCAAAGCGAAGCCCCAAACATTAAATAAATATTTTGGTAAGCTTCGCGAAGCGAAGCCCACAGGCCATGATTCGTCCCGTTCTTCAATTCCGTAGTTGACCTTAGTTGACAATTTCAAAAGGAACTATATGTTAAAAGTGCATTCGTTCATGTTTATTTATATAGAGATCTAAAACGAAATGTGTCATATTTTAAATACCGCTTCATAATTTATAAAGGGGCTGGCGAGGCCCTATGAATAGTTACCGCTGAAATTGAAATCCGGTGAACCCGGGGTGAGGCCTCACAATTGCCACTGAGTTTCTTCTTAGTGTTCTTCAGCGAGACACTTTTCATTGACCGAGTCCGTCGGACGGGGACGTAAATTGGGAGGTTTTGTATATCGGAATCTATCCTCCAAGCAGGTTAGTTTATATAGAACTATATATAAGAATATATTCGTTATAGTATGACAGGTTCAAAATTCCTATGGGTGATCTACTACAGAGGGCGCCTCCAAATAACCTATACTGTGTTGATGAGCCATTAAACAACATTCAGTTCATTACCTTACAGATTGAATTGGCTCATCCCCAAATAACAAGGGCGAACCAGAGGCTCTCCATCACCATCACACCCCTAGCATTCGACAAACAGTGTTAGCCTATGCTTGTCAGATTTTAAGGGTCTCGCACGGGGGTCATTATCATAGGATTTTAGCAATTAAATATTTAGAAAATGCACTAGAATTCACATTATGTCATGTAGAAAACAAAGAAACCTCGGTAAGAGTAAGGGTATGGGCCTTTACATGTATCATTCCCCTCTCTCAAGGGCGGCTCTGAATAACCTATAATTTTTTGATGAGCCGTTAATGACATTCCTATTGAATTCTCCGATAATGATATGCATATTGAATATGACCACTCAAAATTAAATTATTAAAACATGTCTGTCGAAATTAAAAAACTTTAATTTAAAAAGAAACAGTAGGCCAAGATATATAATATATTTATATAAAAATTGACAACATATATCAATCATTCATCCAATATAAATAATAGTGAATTTTATCCACTCGCATTTACTACTTCGCCGTGCTCTCCTTTTCCCCTAGCTTGACCCCTGAAATATTAATATTATGTTCAGAATTGTCCAACATTTTTTCCAGCAGCTGTGCTGCAATTTCTTGTTTGTATTTATATATACACGAGCATCTTTGTGTTCTACTTAATATAGTACTGCCTTGTTGGTTAGAGAATAGTTCATGTCGAGTATTTCTTTTTTCCCGTTTTATTGGGATGACAGTAGGGTAAGTGTGAGGTTTGGTACACCCTAGAACCTGGTTTAAACTCCCAGTGGCCATGTATGCCACTGACCGTTCCAAAGCGGTAGCCCTATTGTCATCCCTTGTGTGTCTGTGTTTTGCCTTTTATTCATTTTTATATATAGTTGTTCTTTGTTTCTGTGTGTGTCGTCCTTGAATGCTACTTTTCCTTTTCGATTTTTATATCTTTATTTATTATATATGGATGCAACCATTATTCTGCCTTCAAAAAAGAGTATAATAATGAACCTTTGGAAACGGCCGAGCACGACACATACGAAATATTGCAGTCTCGGTTTGATTGAGACTGTTCATGAGCGGTAATGAATATGCTATCTACCGCTCACGCCCTCTAGCCTCGGGTTGAGCAGAACACAATATTCATAAAATCAATATTACAAAATGTTAACCATCCCGAAGATGCATATGGCGGTGGACATGGCGTTAATATTCACAGAGACTGAGATTCACAGATCCCGAGGGATCAAATAACACTACTGCTAAACATGCACGCTTGTCCAAAGCGTATTATAATTGGAACAAACTTATTATATATGGATGCAACATTAATTCTGCCTTCGAGTTGACAGTCACCGAGATCTTCAGATCCAAAGGGATCATTAAGTAATACAACTACTGCTACACATGCACACTTGTCCGGAGCGTATTATAATTGGAACAAACTTATTATATATGGATGCGACATTAATTCTGCCTTTAAGTTGACATTCAGAGTTTTACACGGCTGCTTCAAGCGTGACAGAACATATGACTAGAACTTCACGTAAAAATCGAGAACGCGGAAGTTGTATCTCATTTACATATTAATTCATTAAAGCTTGAATTGGCTCAGTTATTTTCTACTGTTGAATCAAAAAAAAAAGAGACAGATGAATACGTTTTTACAAACATATCGAAGAGGAAAGCATAATGGCGAACTGTACATGGATCAACCACTAAACATGCAGTACGTTGCAAAATGATAGGGCCATAACATCTTTTGAAAAACATGTTAAAGACATTGATTTTATAGATATACCAAGTATTTTTCGAGATAATCGTGTTGTTTATTTTATTCCTAAATGTTTAAAAAAAATCGAAAATCCTATAATTTGTTATAGGTATAAAAAAACAACAATTAGAAATATGATTTTCAACTGCAACAATATAGTGTCTGACCTTGATATGGTAATTAACACTCCTAATGAATGTCAGAGTAGAAAATTTAAATTTTGCTATGCTGTGGCCGGTCATGTCATTACTGTTATTTTTGATATTATAGATAAACTTATTCGGCATTTGTTCATTGATTTTAAGGCATGTCGTAGTCAGCTCGCCCAATCCATTGAGGAATTTAGTATTAAATGGTGTCGTAGAGAACATGCTGACCCTAACTCCATTTCTACCTGGAAAAATATTATTTTTAACATCTTAGATACCCGTATTAACTTCTATACGGCTAACCCATCACTGCTTCCCACTAGATCTAGGTTTTCATTTCGTATTTAAAATTAGAAATCCGGGACTTCATAATAAGTTTGTTTTAGTTCCTGCTGATGAAGCCGCTAATAATATATTTATTGTTTGACGCCTCCATTACGTCAATGTTTTATATCAGGAACTCGGGAGTACTAATTCGTATACTATTCGTGTAGTTGAAAATCATATTTCTAATTGTTTTTTTGTACTTATAACACAATTTAGGATTTTCGGAAAACACTTGTAGATGGGAGATATAATTTACACACTTGTAGATGGGAGAAATCATTAACACCCTTATATGTGGAGATGGTACGAACACAATTCTAGATGGGATATCGAAATTAACGCATGTGTAGATGGTAGAGGGCAGTAACACACTTGTAGACGGGAGCAGCATTAACACATGTATATATGGGCCAGAGCATTAACACAGTTTAGATGTGTGATAGCATTAACAACACTTTTAGATGATGGACAATATCATTGACACACTTGTATTTACGATGACATTAACACGAATGCACTGAACGATGGTATTAACACACGTGTAGATGGACGATGCCATGAACAGAGTTGTAAGAAAGGGTATTAACACACGTGTAGATGGACAATAGCATTTCCGCACTTTTAAATAGCAGAAACCATGCCCAAAATTAGATATAAAAGTTGAACAGGAAATGTAGCATTCAAGGACCGCTGTCAACCATTTGGAGAGAGTAGTGACAAATTGTAGGCGGGGAACGCATTAACAGACTTGGAGATAGACGGCGACATTAACACAATGTCGAAAACCCACTTATAGACAGATGAACGATATAATTCTAACACTTGAAAGGGATAGGCAATAGCCTTAAGACATTTGTAAATGTGAGATATAATGTCCATATTTCTAGAATGTCAACATACTTGCAATGTATTCATTTGACCAGAATAGTAACAGCAGTTGTTTAGAAACATTGATGAAAATAGCAAACAGTCACTAGTACAAATGCACGGCATCTACATTTTTGGAATATGCTTAAGAGCTTCTTGAACTTTCTATCAAATACAAATGAGCGTGTCTCACTCATATTAATAAATATTATGTTTTAGGTCAAACCTCGTGTTCTTTCTATGAACACACTGACACCGTTTAAATTGAACAATAGAGAATCAATACCTTCTTAAATAAGGCATTCCCACTTAACACCGGCAACAACCAAAACATACACAATGCACAGACACCAAAGACAAACTTAATCACGTAAAAAAACAAATAACTTTGAATAAAATGATACCAAACCTTTCGTATATAAAGTGCTCAATCGTATATAAAGTGCTATAATTATTCTGTCAGTCTGGATCAACTGTTTTGTCACTCTAGCTCAACTGTTTTGTCAGTCTAGATCAACTTCAATAGAAACAAACTGGATATGTATAAAACGTACTCAATGGCGTAGTCATTATTAGTTATAAATATATTACCTGCAGAAAAATATATCTGCAATTACATGTATGTTTGTTCTCCAGGGAAATATCGTACTTTAGAACTTCTTTCATCTCAAATTAATAATCCCGTAGATGTACAAAAAGATGATCTGCACTAGCAATGATAACCTGTGCTACTTAATTACAAGTTTTTTTATGTTCTTTGGTCACAACATCAATCATAATCTATAAGGATATGCATATGGATTAGTGAGATTGGGTGAAACGTGCATGAGGTCATCCCGCGTTCCGTGTTTATCAACTTGTTTTCAACTTGTATTCAAGTTGTCTTCAATCTTGTCTTGTCTTGCCCTTAATGTTTTGTTTTATTTTGGCCTTGATTGCTGCAAGTCATTTATTATTGTCTTTGTGACATGCTGGGCCTTTGCTTTTATATTCATGTATACATGATCATCTTTGTGCTTTGTTTTATACTGATATTGGCCCGGTTGTTCAAAGAATTGTTAAAATTAACAGGATTTTGAGTTAACATCTGTTAAAAGTTTAACAACATGTTAACTAATATTTTTTTTAATTTGTTGGTGTTGTTAAAAAAGCGTATGATAATGGACCTTTGGAAACGGCCGAGCAGGACACATACGAAATAATGCAATCTCGGTTTGATTGAGACTGTTCATGAGCGGTAGTGAAATATGCTAGCTACCGCTCACGCCCTCTAGCCCCTGGTTGAGTTTAATTGTTAGTTAACATTTTGTTAAATATATACAAAACTTTTGACAAAATGTTAACTATTAACGAGCTTTTAACACGTTCATACCTTCCCATCATACAATGCATTGTTTATACTTCCTACTTCCTGATGAAAACAAAATCCTACACAGAACGTGCACCCTTAAAGGAAAATGAAAGGAAAAAAGGAAGAGGAGTGTCAATTTCTCCGCCTCTGAACTTGACATACTTGTAAGGGAGTATTAAAAGGTAGACCTGAGTGTTCGGCGAAGGTACGTAGGTGACGACACGTGAAAAAAAAAAAACATGGGAAAAGATTGTCGACACTGTTAGCCAGGTTGGACATGCCAATCGATCTGGTGATGAAGTCAAAATAAATGGATCGATTTACAACGGGATGCCAAGCAAGCCAACACTTTTACCAAAAACAGTTGAGGCAATTACATTACCAATCACATTACAGCAGATGATCTTTACACTGTTTTCCGGCGATTCTGCCTTCAATGGAATTGAGAGGGTGTAGAAAGCACTATTGAATATATACTCATGCATATAATTGAAGCTGTTTATAAATTGTTGCGTATTCTTCTCTTTTTCTTTCTCGATTTAATCTATATAAAAAAATCAATAAAACATAGTTCGTCTGCTTTATTTTGTTTGGATCCTAAAGATCTAATCATGTTTTTGAACACGAGATATTTTATTATAAATAAGCATTTAAAGTGCATCACATTGATATGTGTTGCACAAAGTCTTACCTGTAATAGGGGATGAAATTCCCTTAACCGTATTATCTTTTGTCCACATACTAGGAGTTTGAAAACAATTGTCCCTTTGGTTTCCTATTTCGGCCAAATATATGAGAGTCAAGCATACGGAAAGGGAAACCAGATTCTACTTCCGCTGAGCGGCAAGGTAATTTGTCTTCGGGCCTCCTCGGCGATGTCCCTTGTTCGCTGCCATTCGCAGCATCTCGCTATCACCGAAGAATGACGAAATTGACCGACTAAATACGATCAATAACCTCGGAACTCTTCGTTAATTTCCGCAATTGGAGAGGATGAATCGGTACTTGTCAGTTGTCTTGCCAGTTACCAATAATCTATAAATACGACTAAACATAACAATTTCAATTTATTTTGGTTTTAAAAAACTCTATTTACTCTACTACACAGGTCTTACGTAAGTATCACGAGTCGTGGAAACAGACTAAGGCCTTAATTTATATACTATTTAATGATAATATAAGAATATTGCGACCGTGGCCCAGTGGTAGCGCGCTAGCCTGTAACGCAGGAGATCTGAGATCGTATCGCCAAATTTTTAACTGTAATAATTAATTAAAAACTATTGTTTTAAGGAATGAATTAAAAAATTGAATATATTCTTCTGGAATGAATCTTGGTCTTTGATTTAGATTAGTATAAACCGAAAACAAATAACCCTAATGGCTCCAGTTTCCAGCATGTCCATGAATAATTTTGACAATACATATACATTATATATTAGGCTATTATAACTTTTTTTTTAACTAAATAAGAATTTAAAACGCAGTTTATAATGAGAAAATTAGCTAAGAAATACATATTTTACAACCGAAACAATATTTTGATAAGGCTTTTCACATGTAAACCTGGAAAACAATTTTAAAATACTTTTTTTTTCAGTTAAATTAAACGTAACATTTCGTAATGAAAACAAACGCAGAGTGTTTTAATTCAGATTTATCGAATAAATTACAACCATAATTGTTATGTCACATTATTAATGGTGTGCTTTTCCATGTTTGAGTGATGAACAGTTTAGCATGCATCAATTCTATATGTGTGCGTTTATTCTAAATTATTTAAATCTACTAGTTACCTACTTCCCGCGATCAAGATGCACAATTAGTTACCTACTTCCCGCGATCAAGATGCACGATTATGCTTTGAATGAAGTTATATATGGATATTTTTAAATGACCTCGTTAAGAATTTCCCGTATAAGAAGTATGAACAGTCTCAATCAAACCGAGACTGCAATATTTCGTATGTGTCGTGCTCGGCCGTTTCTAAAGGTCCATTATCATACTCTTTTTTACAATTGTTTCGCGTTAAACCCTCGATATGGAATGCAAAATCTATATATATTGCAATATTTAGAACCTAAATGTTCTTCCGTTATTCGAGCATTTAGAACTATTAATTACCTGATCGAATATAACAGCCATTCATACCATCAGACCTGCCAAATCTCATGATAAAATCCGGATTTTCCGGATATGTGTACAAACTCCATCAACTGTTATTAAAAAACAACAATGTTCATGATTTAACAGCTATATTTTGACCGTTTATCAACTCGTTCCTGCATTGGTTCTGTTACTCTCCCTATTGAGATATGCAAAGGAGAGTATTTACAAGTGCCAGATCAATGGGGGTCATCAGTGTAATACACTTACTGAATATATATGCAATTGACACCTAAGGACATACTTAGTACCTTCCACTGCGGAAAATGGGTGCGTATACGGATATATGGAACTCCGTATATTTTGAATATACGGGAAATGTACGGAGATAAACGGGAAATTAAGTATACGGATATATACGGAGTCCCCGTATACGCTGGATACCTTATATACGGAAATATCGAAAAAAATATATATTCTTGTATATTGTTAAATATTGTAAATATCGTAGTTTTACGTATACATCAACATTTCAAACTCTTGAGTGTACGGCCATATTCGGGGGTATACGGAGTTTATATACCAATATACGCACATATTCTGAAAATTTAAATGACCTTATTCTATTTTTTAACGTTCCCGTTCGGGATCAATAAATACAATTATGTATTCTAGATGGCTCGTAAAATATTGCTTTGTAGTTTTTTTTAGGAAAAAAATCAGTCTAACATTTCTTTTTAATGTTTAGAAGGTAATCTTGTTTCAATTAATTTAATTGCGGCTTTCTTTTCTTAAGAAAATACATGTTTTTGCCAGACTAAAGGAAAACGATTTCCACAATATATGCCTAAATGTACATAAGTGCATGTTAATGGCGATACGTGATCATTTAAAACAGCACAGCGCACGATCATTGTTTATCTCAGCATTCCCTTGGGGTTGTCTGTATGGTGTCAGAAGGTATGGTTTACTTGGATATCTACACGATATATTGTCAAATTAGAAATTACTTCTTATTTGCTTATTTTATATATTTCTTATGGATGCTTATGATAGAAATGTAACACAACTTCGAAATAGTTTAAATCTTTAAAATATTAAAAGAAGGTGAAATGATTTAAATAGAAATTCTGAGATCGATTTTACAGTTTATTTTAGACTATTTTTTCCTCATGCCCATGTAAATAGTGACCGGTCCCTTACTTTTGTCATATACAACGTTTACAATTTGTGATGTTCTGTAGTATGCATTTTTATTTTTATTTTATGCAGTTGCCAGTTGTTTTGTTTGGATGTGCGGGCGTGTGTAAGTGTGGTGAAAATTTCCTTTATATGCAATGGCCGTGCCTTGTATGAAATATATGCATATATTACCCTAGTGTTGTTGTGTTGACTAACCCGCTATCACCAAGTAAGAGCCAATCTTCGAAGTCTCTGTGGTATCTTTCCAAATATTCATACTGTCGTGATTTGACCCTGGCCAAGTTGAGTTACAAATGTGAACTTTCCTGAAATTCATAGTTTAATAATATATGGTAACAAATGCAAAACATGTCACACATTTCATTTACAGTTATTTAATGGCGCTCTTATCAATAGTTAAAACCATTTGCCAGAGTTGCATGGAGGATCATGTGAACTATTGCCGAGGTCGAAGCTCTCGGTGCATGGAGGATCATGTAAACTATTGCCGAGGCCGAAGCTCTCGGGGCATGGAGGATCATAGGATCATGTGAACTATTGCCGAGGCCGAAGCTCTCGGTGCATGGATGATCATGTGAACTATTGCCGAGGCCGAAGCTGTAGGTACATGGAGAATCATGTGAACTATTGCCGAGGCCGTAATTCACATGCTCCTTCCATAAACAAAGGGCAATTAGTTGTAACCTTTAAAAAATGTCTAGTCAAGGGGCGTAAGTCCTTTTTTCAGGACAAAGCACAAACGGGTCATACATGTTGATAAATCCTCAGTTTAGGAGTTGTGAGCCGTGTACGTCTTTCCCTAAATTCGCACATGCTTTCACAGAGTGTTTGATACATTGTGAATATCGACCGAATATATGGCGAACATTCTGCGAATATATATATTCATCATATAACAGACCGACATTACAGGACTGAAAACATACATGCTACATATGTACAATACACAGTGCTGCTGTAAGATTATGCGTTTCTTCATCGTAGCCGTATAAAGGAAAAGCTTATATAGGAACGTTTCATATATATGACGGTGTTAACGTTGACAACAGCAAACACGAGGTCTAATTCTCAATGCATACGATATCGTGTGTTTTCAACTCGACCAAAAATCATACAGAATCGGTGACTAAAACTTGTTTTTCTCACAAATGTACTTTAGACCCCATGTCATATTATTGGGATGGGGAAGTACCTCCCTCCCAACTTTTTTCCAGCAACCTACCAATTCCTATGCACATGTTTACTTGACAATATTAATGTGTCATCGCATACATAGGTCTGCATGAAAGAACTGACCTCTCTGACCCCTTCCAGCACCTCAAAAGTATTGCATTTGTTAACCCCTATGTTATAAGAAGCTACCTACATGCAGAACTATAAGCGTTGTCTGCTTGAAACAAAGTTAGACAATATTTAAGACAGGTTCTGACCGTTTCTGTCTAAACTATTCAGGTGTATATCGAATATCATCCTGGTAATAGAAACGACACATTTGCGGCGACGACAGTCGCTGGTTAATACCAACGATTTCGGTAAGTTTCAGTTTTACATTAATGATAAGATGAGGGGTTGGTTGTGATATTTTGATATGAGTGCCGCCTCCACATCCAATAACATTGGGCATCCCTCTCATCCTGTAAAATCTAGCCTTGATCTTCTGTTTGGCTTCATGTGTTGGTAGCCAAACAATGAATTATTTTCTCCATGAGCACAGTTGCTCTGTGACTGATGACACCACTCTTGACACTGCAAATTAGCCAAACAATCACCCTGCTGCTCTACAGGAAGTGAGTGAT
The DNA here is from genome assembly GCA_037043455.1 of Cyrtodaria siliqua. NCBI lineage: Eukaryota > Metazoa > Mollusca > Bivalvia > Adapedonta > Hiatellidae > Cyrtodaria > Cyrtodaria siliqua. Next base: position 1,086,162 of record JAWPHD010000001.1, read on the forward strand.
TTCTGTTTGTCACTCTCTGTAACGGTTCTCTGAGTAACTCTATCAAATTGTTTATACCCTCCCCTCCAAATATGTATCTCTCATTAAGCTCCCTATTGTTCATAAACTGACAAATTCTGTTTTCACGATACATTCGGGGATTTGTTGCCCTCTGAACAAGTTAAAAGCAGGATTTGTCGCCATCTTGGACTTTGTTAAATCTCTGTTAAATTTAACACAGATTTTAACATACATAAGGGAGGTATGTTAAAACAAGATTTAAACAACATGTTAACCGTAACAATATTTGAACATTCATGAACGAGTTATATTAATATTAACAAGGGTTTAACAAGAATACATCGTACGTTACCACGAATTCATTTTGTCGGATAAGGGCAGCGCATTAAATCTGTTTTGAAAAAGAGTATGGCAGAAAAAAACATGATTACTTGTGTATATATGTTTTAAATTTAATAAGTGATCCATACGTCTTGAAAAAGTAGGGCTCTTCAGCTTTAGGTATTCGTGGATTTGTTTTCTTTTGCTGGAGGGAAGAAAACGATTAGACGACTCTGGCATAAAAATTGGTGTTGAAAAGTATTATTAATTTATTTACCAATAAATACTGAAAAGGGGATCGCTTGGAAGCTACAAACATAAACAACTCTGGAGTGAACGCCCAAAATAGTCCATTAATTCACACCACTAACACTTAAAAAAGAAATCTGGAAAGCGTACCAGTTTCGGGTATTTTCGTGAGCAGAAATAACTTTATTTCACATAGAATGTTTCAGCCTGGACATTTCTCATTCATAATGAACATATGGACTAAGTATAGAACAAACGAGATGTGTGTTGTGAGTTATATAGGGACATGCCGAAAGTGATTCTTGTCAATACACGTACAGTTTACATACATTATGGAATAAATTACATGTAAATAAATACTGAAAAGGGAATCCCTTGGAAGCAACAAAGACAAACAAGAGATAAAAGTAGCAGTCTCGGTTGTATTGAGTCAGTTCATACGAAGAACCAACGGATTTCTGTCTACAGCTTCTATTCTTTCAGTGAACGTCGGCTTAACATCGTCACAAGACAGCAGTGAGGTACTAACTACTCATGAAGCAGATTTGAAGGCCGGGAAGGTGGATTTTTGCAGAATGGTGATGAATGATAAGCTATGAATAAATGAAACATGATATGGAGAGACCAGCATCCGGCGGGGTTTGAACCCACGACCTTCCGCTTGTGGGCACAGTGCTCTACCACTGGGCTATAGAGGCCTCACGTATTCGTGTATATAATATATCAAAAATAACTAAAGACTGGGCTTGATGACCTCAAAGGACCAGTCAGTAATAACACTACTGATTTGTAGATGGAGCAACGTTTTACGGCTTCCACAAAGCACTAAACAAACGCTAGTGTGAATGTCAATAAACACTGAAAATTGGATCCCTTGGAATCAACAAACACCAACAAGAGATACAAGTATCAGACTCGTTTTATTGAGTCTGTTAATGGGAGGTAATGTAGAGAGCAACACTTCTCACGCCGCGGTTTATGTTTTTAAGAAAATGATTGACCGCAAAACGGCTACCCTTTGTTTTGCTGCTAAATCATAACGTGTTAATTCCAGTGGGATTTATAGTGTTCATGAACAGTCTCAATCAAACCGAGACTGACTGCAAAATTTGTATTTATTGTGTTCGTCCGTTTCCAAAGTTCCACTCTCATAGAATGTTATATAGCACGGTGGCGTTACTTGTGCAGTGTGGCGGCAGTACAACGTCTCCCCGCGCTTGCAATCAGGACTGTTATTCATTTTCATTTTCAATTGCTTTTATCTTCTTACTGCATTTTGGATTCAGGGTAGCCACTATTCCGGCCTATAAAAGGTCTGGTATTGTTTAACCACCCATAGGATATGTTGTCTGCTTTTTAATTTAGTCTTTTGGCTGTTACTTGTGATGCGCAGGCTTAATAACCGCTGCTCCCAACTAAATTGCAATTTGTTTATTTCGCTCTTCTGTGGATATAATTTTGTTAGATACTGGGACCATACGCTGCTGGACATTGACTTTATGAATATTGAGATCTGCTCAACCCGGGGCTAGTGGGCGTGAGCGGTAGCAAGCATATTTCACTACCGTTCATGAACAGTCTCAATCAAACCGAGACTGCAATATTTCGTAAGTATCGTGTTCGGCAGTTTCCAAAGGTCCTCTCTCATACTCTTTTGTATATTTTGTAGAGAAATCATTAATACTTTTAGATGAAACTTGGCGTTTATTACAAATTTTATCAAGAACGTCTCCTGCCTTTTTATAGACCAAAATATATGAAAAAATGAGTTTTTATAAGTTTTAGCACAATATGGTTTAACGTGATCTTTAACGGCAGTAACACAAGAAGTTAAAAGTGTGAAGATGTGTGTGATGGTGCAGGCACAATAATTCGATATGAAACGGGCCTTATACGGATTTGTATGTAATTTAGGAATCCAGTACATAGTTGGCAGTTTGTTTTGGTTTTCGTCTTCCCCAGCCTTAAAACCCTTTTACGAGCGTAATATGTTTTTGTTTGCTCGATAACATATGCGTCTGCACAAATTAAATCTGGAGTCATCCGCAAAAACTAGACATTCTAATTGGTTTTAAGGAGACATACAATAGAAATCAAGTTAACACGAAATATGTTTACCGGTGCCTACGAACAGACTTAACAGTTAACGTTACATATTCTGTCAAATAAAAGGCTGCATATAGAGTATGCTAATAATAATCCGCTAGGAATTAAAGAAGTCATCACCCCTGTTTTAGAATGCAAAGATATGTTAAACAATAGACAATGAATGTAAATATATGCATTACACGGCAATATACATGGTTCTCTTAGTCTTACATAATTAGAAATATAAATTAGCAATAACTAGTTTTAAGTGAACGGGCGACTAAATGGAGAATACACGACATCAAACAGTGACGTATTTGGTAAGGGCAATGATGTCCATACATGCTGTATCAGTGCAGAATGTCTGTGACACTATCAACAGCGTTTTTTTTTTATAATGTGATTGTAAATGATGAGTGTGGTTTCAGATATTGACTGTCTAGTATACAATCGACCATAAACACACACTAATGTAATGTTTTGTGTTTTTTCCTACAGGGATTTTATCCGGTCGCCATTAATTTGACCGTAACGTTGAATTAAGCTTAATGGCGCATCAATACACATTTTATACCTATATGGCGACTGTATGAATTAACATTCCAGAAACATCCTCCATTTTTATAAAGAATAGGTCAAGAACGATCTTGAGTAGTGTGGCGGAAGTAAAACGTCTCACCGTGCTTGCAATCAGAACTACTATTCATTCCAATCTTTTGAGATCGCTGAACCCGATATTTACATACAGATATCGGTGGTACATTCGCAAATACTTAGATCTCTTACTTAAATTTCGAATAGTTGGTTCCACTACTCCAGCCTTTAAGGGCTCTTGAGTATTGTTAAATTAGCCTGTAGTGTTATTTTTTACTGGTCCATTAGGACCAACGAGCCCAATATAGGTGGCTTTGAAGTCGAATACCGCTTAAGCCGGTGCTAGGGGGCGTGAGAAGTGTTGCTTCTTTCATTACTTCTCATGAACAGACTCAATAAAACCGAGTCTGCTGCTTTATTCTCTTAATTGTGTTTGTTGCTCTCAAAGGATCACCTTTATCAGTATTTATTAGATATATTGTCTGCTTTTATAATTAAGTCGTTTGATTGTTGCTTGTGATACGCAGGCTTCATAACTTCTGTTCCAAACTAAATGGCATTTTTGCACAATTCGCCCAATGTGTTCTCGTTTAGGGCAAAATATTTTGTAATCAACTGAGACCATATGCCGCTAGCCATGGAATTCTATGAAAATACCACACTGAAGGTTCATGGTCACCGTCATATGCATACCATATTTAAGATGCTCAAATGTTCGTACTATTGACATTTTAAATATTGAATTCTGCTCAACCCGGGGATAAAGGTTCTGAGCGGTAGCTAGTATGTTTCACAACCGTTCATGAACAGTCGCAGTCAAACCGAGGCTGCAATATTTTTTATATTTATCGTGTTTGGCGATTTCCAAATATCTCCTTTCATAGTCTTTTTAACTACAAAAATGAAGTCTCTGCGATACACGTATAATACTGTTGCAGTAATAAACGCATTATAAATACTAGTCAAAAGTACCCACCTAAACATTATGTCAATAATATTCTCAATGATATCTGAATTTACAAGAATTACCTCTACAAATGCGTTTGCAATAGACATTTCCGAAATCTTTAATATTAACGCTGATTTAAAATTACATGTACTTGAATTTTAATCGATCTTAATTTTAATATACGAGTAGACTGAAAGTTTGCATACACGTTTATCTTTGTTACCTTATTTCCTGCCAGTCTTAAGACGTGTATATTTTCCGACTCCTGTTATGTGTTGTATCAGCACATTTCTTATTTTTATATAAAAGCAGGGAAACTCTCCAATGATGTAAAAAATCGAACCAAAAATAAATATTTTACAAAATATTTGTCAAAACAAAATACTTATCACACAAGTATTCTAAAATATATTTAAATTAAGAAAATTAGCTAAGATACAAACGTGATTAATTAGGCATTTTGATCTATGTATAAATCCTTTAAGATAACACTTTTTTTATAGTAAACTTTGGGACCAACGAGCCCAATATAGGTGGCTTTGAAGTCGAATACCGCTTAAGCCGGTGCTAGGGGGCGTGAGAGGTGTTGCTTCTTTCATTACTTCTCATGGACAGTCTCAATAAAACCGAGTCTGCTACTTTATTCTCTTAATTGTGTTTGTTGCTCTCAAAGGATCACCTTTATCAGTATTTATTAACATTCACACTAGCGTTCGTTTAATGCAGTAAGGCGGCTGTAAAAAGTCTCCCCGTGCTACGAATCACTAGTGTTATTTTTACTGGTCCTTTGGGACCAACGAACCCAATATAGGTGACTTTGAAGTAGAATACCGCTTAAGCCGGTGCTAGGGGGCGTGAGAGGTGTAACTTCTTTCATTACTTCTCATGAACAGACTCAATAAAACTGAGTCTGCTGCTTTATTCTCTTAATTGTGTTTGTTGCTCTCAAAGGATCACCTTTATCAGTATTTATTAACATTCACACTAGCGTTCGTTTAATGCAGTAAGGCGGCTGTAAAAAGTCTCCCCGTGCTACGAATCACTAGTGTTATTTTTACTGGTCCTTTGGGACCAACGAACCCAATATAGGTGACTTTGAAGTAGAATACCGCTTAAGCCGGTGCTAGGGGGCGTGAGAGGTGTAACTTCTTTCATTACTTCTCATGAACAGACTCAATAAAACTGAGTCTGCTGCTTTATTCTCTTAATTGTGTTTGTTGCTCCCAAAGGATCACCTTTATCAGTATTTGTTAGTATGGTGAAATAGGGAGATTACCATCATGTCCTCGCCACGCCATTCAGATACCTTCCTTTAAAGAACAGTAGCAAATGTTTAGTGTCACTGTTTTAGTAAATCATAAAATTATATTTGACAAACTTACAATTAATAAAATCCTAAATAATCAGTGCATAATGAATGTAAAGTGCTACCAGGGTAATAAATCCTGTTTCTGTTTTTATACCTTTCATTTGTTATATTGTAATTGCTTGCTGCTTTTGTGTTGTTTCTTGCGATTACTCTTCTCATATTCCATGTCTAACACCTGAATATAAATATGTAAGGACAAAATAGAACATTAACTATATATTTTATATAGTATGTATCATATTCAAGCAATCATCGTAACGTTATTTAATTACATTCCAAGAATTTCAGAAATAGCTCACCATTGATAGCGATCCCATTAACGTATATTCAAAAGAAAGAAAAGAATTCCAGCAATGCCATGTGCGAAAATGATCGAAATAGATAAAAACGTCAGACGCCATCAATAATAAGTACGTTTTTTGTTTGTTGTTGTTTTGTTTTTCAAAAAACATATGCCACGCCTATTTCTCAACAAACAAACGATGTTTCTATTTGTGTAACTTCATAGTTTCTTTTTCTTGAAATTAACATGATTGAGGACCACATGTAAAATAATTGTTCCTTTTTAGAATGTTTAAAATAAATAAACGGTAAGGCGGTAATTAAGGTTTACACATTACATTCTTTCATGGCGATATTTACGAATAAACTCTGCAAAACATGCTTACTTTGTAAATTGATTTAAACATAACTCTGTCTACGTGATAAAACATTTTTTCCCACAATGACATGATACTAAATCCCTTGGAAGCAATGAACACAGACAAGATAGGAAACGCAGCAGGCTTTGTTTTATTGAGTCTGTTCATTAGATGCAATATACTATGCAACATAGCTAATTCCCACTAGCGCCGCCTATTGGTAATCTACTTTAAAGGCAAAACGATTAGGCTGAAATATCCCCAAAGCAGCAGTAAATTACATAATATTTTACACCAATCACATTAGGCTTACCGAGAGATACTGGACTACTTAAAGAAGTGGTGTTCAGCATTCAAACATGTCACTTAACAGACAAATTAGCTCAAAAGATGGTGAATACAATTATGTATTGATTGATTTAATGTCTTTATTAAGCATATTAGTTTACTCTGAAAGAGAATATAGCGACACAGCCAAACAATCTTTATTATTGAGAGTTCGGAACGACTTGGAAAAGGGTCCACGAATTATCAAAATCGGATGATAAACAAAGAAGATATGATCGTTTGAAGGTTCTGTTGAAACGGACATGGAAGCCGCCATTTTTAGAGCTATGACATCCCAGTTCTAAATGACCATATATGGAATAATGATAAATATGAACGTTACTCATTTATATGGGGAAAAATTAAAGTAACTGTATGAATAATATCTATAACTAATGGCGATAATGCTTTTTATTACCAGTTAAGGAGTTTGCATTCATTTTCAGTGATTTGTTTTGCTTTAAATGATATTTATCAATATTTCATATATGGTCATACATAACGTCACAGTTTTTAAAATGGCGGCTCCCATATCCATTTTAAAAGAACCTTCAAATGGTCATATTTTGTTTGTTTATCATCCGATTTGGATAATTCTTTCGCCTTTTTGCAAGTTTTTCAGAGCTCCAATAGAAAAGCATGTTTGACTGTGTCGCTACATTAACTTAAATAACTAGCAATATAATTGTAAATCTGTTCACGACGGATGTTCTTTTACAGCTATAAGAAAAACATCAAATCACGGTGGCTGTACGGTTACATATTTTTGACTTTTAGTTAAACTATTTGGCTTTGAATTTTATTAGTCTTTGTAGACCAAGTTATGGCGGTCGAACGGATAGACGGGACGGACGACAGAAGCAACGTCAAGCTCCATTTGACCTTGACCGCTTGGGGTTTAAAACAGGTTCTAGGAGTGCATCAAACCTCACTGTTACCCTATTGTCATACCAATAAAGTAAATAAAGAAACCCCCGCCAAGCTATATCCTCTAACACACATACAGCATTAATTGGCAATATACGTATGACACAAAGATGATCATGTATATATAAACATAAAAAGCGTATACATCTGTAATATTTGAACGCTGTACAAACTAAAATTTCGCTTGAAAAGTGTGTTCTCTTAGCTTTGACAAATTTTACTTGTACAGATATATACTGAAGAAACAAAAACATATTCTGAAAAGTTCGTATCCCGAAACTACTGAACACGCAATTTGTGATGAAATGTAGTGACTTTCGGAAATTTTACATATACTCAGTTTTACCCCCTTGACCTTCTGCATATAAACTTGACTTTATCTTTGAATTCATTTTGCGTTTTGTAGAGACTATATCGGTCAACAGTTTAATTCATGCACCTCTCTTGTATTTGAAAATAGATGATTAAGGCTTTCCATGAACGGTATTGAAACATGCTTGCTACCGTTCATGCCCCCTGGACCCGGGTTGAGCAGAACTCAGTATTTAAAATGTTAATATTAAAAACATTTTGAGTCATCCAAAAGATATTATGCACATAGCGGTGAACATGGCATTTTCAATTTGGTATATTCATACCATTACATGCCCAGCGGCGTATGGTCCTAGTTTCTAACAAATGCTTGCCCTAAACAAGAAACAATGGACGAAATAAACATAATGCGATTTAGTTGGGAGCAAAGCTTATGAAGCCTGCGTATTACAAGTAACAGTCAAAATACTAAACTGAAACGCAGACAACATATCCGGCTCAGCGATCTTCAAAGATCGGAATAAATAACAGTTCTGAATGCTAGCTTGCATGGGGAGATGTTTTGCCGCCAGCACACTGCACAGGCAACACTACTGTGATATGAAAGGGGGACTTTGAAAATATGCTTGCTACCGTTCATGCGGATAATGATAGTGATGGTGGTGGTGATGGTGGTGGTGGTGGTGGTTTTAGCAGTAATAGTAGTATTGGTAGTAGTAGTAGTAGTAGTAGTAGTAGTAGTTGTAATCGTAGTAGTAGCAATAGTAGCGGTAGCAGCAGAAGTGGTAGTAGCAGTAGCAGTAGTTGTAGTAGTAGTGATATTAGTAGCAGCAGTAACAGTAGTATCAGTAGTAGTAGCGGTAGTAGTAATAGTAGTAGCAGTAGCAGTAGAATTGTATAAGTAGTATTAGTATTAGTAGTATTAGCAGCAACAGTAGCAACATCATCATCAGCATCATCAGCAGCAGCAGCAGCAATAACAGAAGTTGTAGCAGTAGAAAAAGATATAGCATTTTTAACTAAATCATGGTTTGTTACTGGTTCGATCTGCCTGGTTTTCAAACTTATCCGAGTTTTCATTGATATTAACAATCTCGTAAAGTTTGGTAAAAATTGGATGAAATCGTCTTAAAGAGGCAAAATATAGCATTTTTAATTAAATCCCATAACTGCGCTGTTTTAAGACCTATCTGGCTGGTTTTCAAACACATCCGAGCTTCCATTAACATTACAATCTGATGACGATTGGTAAAGATCGGATGAAAAATGAAGGCCCTATCGTCTTAACGATGCAAAATATAACATGTGTTCTCTTGTTTCTCAGGCTTCTGCCAAGTCACTGAGTACCTTCTTTGTGGCTTTCTATGCTATTGTGTTTTGTATTTATATGTACTCGATATCTTTGTGTTTTACTTATATTGCCTATAAACTCTGCCTTTTTAGTTAGAGAATAGTTCATGGCGGGGATTTCTTTATTTACACTGTCCCGTTTTATTGGGATGACAGTAGGGTAAGTGTGAGTTTTGGTGCACCCTACAACCTGGTTTAAACTCCCAGCGGCCTCTTTTGCCACTGACCGTTCCAAGGCGGAAGCCCTATTGTCAACTATTTGTGTTAGTGATGTCTTATTTGACCTTTTATTCATCGTTAAAATTGTTCTTTGTTTATGTGTGTTTGTGTGTTGTCCGTGAATGCAACTTTTTTTGTTATATAATTACATATTATTAATAACTAATAAGTATTTATAAACTTGACGTGACGTTGTTTTTGTCTCGCCTTTTCGCGGCGGCGGTGACGTCAACATTCAAGTTTTGAATTTAGGTCATTTTCTCACCAACTGTATACACTAGACCTTTCAAACTATGTTTATAATTGTATCTTGGGTGGTACATCGCAATTTGACAAAGCAAATGTGGAAGTGACCTTGACCCTCCAAGCAAAGGGCAGATAACTTAATAATTTTTAGGTTCAACTTTTGCGTTTAGGTCACGTTTTCACAAACTGTATGCACTAGACCTTTAACACTTTGCTTATAGTTGTATCTTGAGGGTATATCGCAACGGGAGAAAGCAAATGTGGAAGTAAACTTGACCCTCTAAGCAAAGGGCAGATAAATTAATAATTGTACGTTCAACTTTTGCGTTGAGGTCTATTTCGCGCAAACAGTATGAACTACACTTTCAAACTTTCTTTATAGTTGTATCTAGGGTGGTACATCCCAACGTGACAAAGCAGATGTGGATGTGACCTTGACTTTTCTTGTTTGTCTGTTTGCGAGTTTGTTTCTGTGTTTTGTGGTTGACTGTCCTCCTTGAATGCTACTTTCCCTGTCCGATCTTTTTATATTTCTCCAAGCCAAGGGCAGATAACCTGATAATTTTTACCTTCAACTATGGGCGTTTAGGTCACTTTTTCACAAACTGTATGCACTAAGACCTTTCAAACTTTGCTTATAGTTGTATCTTGAGTGGTACATTGCAACGTGAGAAAGAAAATGTGGATGTGACCTTGATCATCCAAACAAAGGCAGATAACTTTAATTGTTACATTTACATCACTTTCTAATGAACTATAATTATGCACCAGATGTTTTAAACATAATATATAGCTTAATCTTTGGAAGAGAAACTATTCTATTTAGACATAGTTGTGTCTTGAGTAGTGCATCTTTTTGGACATATTGATTTCATCTATGACCTTGACCTACTTTTGGAGCTGATGATGTTTAACTCTTATGGCCAAGGGCCTTCGATTTGCATCCGATCTTTACCAAACGTTAACAGATTGTTAATATCAATAAAAGCTCGGACAAGTTCGAAAACCAGCCAGATCGGACCAGTAACAGCGGAGTTATGGCCCTTGATTTAGTTAAAAATGCTATATTTTGCCTCGTTAATGCGAAAGAAATTTCATTTTTCATCTGATCTTTACCAAACTTTACCAGATATTTTGCCTTTTTTTATTATCAGTATATTTCTTTTTGTTTAATTTTTTTTAATAGATTTATATATTTTTGAGATGTTTGTTTTTTATTATTATTATTTTTTGATATCATTTATTTATTTATTTATTTATTTATTTATTTATTTTTATTTGATTGATTCGCTGATTTTTTTTTTTAATGATTTCTTTGATTTTTTAATTAATTTTTTTTCAAATGTTTTATTTATTTTTAAATATTTTTTATTTAATTTTTTTCATTGTTTTTATGTTTATATTTCTTTATATGTTTTTGTGTTTATGTCGTGTTAACAGGAAGCATTGCTATGATTTCTAGTTGTGCATATTGGGTTTTTTTTCGGTTCGTTGATTTTTGGTGGAGTTACGGACCCTTGACAAATTTTTAGTTTTAAATTTCTTGTCAGCGTTACTGCTCCTAAACGCCTTGTTGGATTTCGACGAAACTTGGCAGGAAGCGAGAGTAAAGGGAATGTTTTAACAGAAGTACTGATGGGAAATTTATGTCGACAAGCCTTGATATAAGAGCCGTTTTAGCAAGTAGATGTCCACAGGCTCTCTTGGGCCTCTTGTTTTTAATATAATGGCATTTTGTTTTTACACAAATAAACTTAAAAGAGCATGGTAATGGACCTCGGTTTGATTGAGACTGTTCATGAACGGTAGTGAAATATGCTAGCTACCGCTCACGCCCTCTAGCCCCGGTTTGAGCAGAGCTCAATATTCATAAAATCAATAGTACATCATTTTAACCATCCCGAAGATGGCATGCATATTGCGGTGGACATAGAGATTTTCTTCCCCCATGTCCAGCGGCGTATGGTCCCAGTATCTAACAAAATACTATTCCCAGAAGAGCGAAATAAACAAAATGGAATTTAGTTGGGAGCAGCGGTTATGAAGCCTGCATATTACAAATAACAGCCAAAAGACTAAATTAAAAAGCAGACAACATATACTATGAGAGGTTTAACAATACCCTGCGCCTTTTATCGGCCGGAGTAGTGGAACCACCGAATCGAAAATTAAGTAAGAAAACAAAAGAAATTGAAAATGTACCACCGATAACTAAATATAAGTATCGGGCTCAGCGATCTCTAAATATCGAATGAATAACAGTCCCGATTGCAAGCGCGTGAGACGTTTTAGTGCCGCCACACTGCACAAGCAACGCCACTGTGCTATATAAAAATGTCATCTCAGCAAACTCCAAACTGCATTGTTTTTAGCTATTAAAATGTTTACATACTTCCATTTAAGCATCATTGACCTTTTTATTTTTAAGTCCAGGCCCCGTTAGGCGAAACGTGAATCCTCGAATTTCTTTTTTATCATTATAAATACATTGATGTCGACATAATAGGATTGGCGGGGTAACATTACAAATAAATGCTGCTCTCCGGTGACGTCACTGCAACAGATGACATTACAATTGTGTACGACATCGCAAAATACTAAATAGCAGTATGTTAGGGAAATGTTAACATTGGGGCCTAACAAGAGGTATAATAGTAACCATTGATACACAGACCTACTAGTAAGTATAGTTTACATGGTCCTTTGAACCCAGTGAAACAAACAAGAGAAGCAAGTAACATACTTGATTTTACTGAATCTGTTCATTAGGGATAAAATAAGAGACAACACATCTTATGTTCGGCTTAAACGGTATTCTACTGTACAATCATAGTGATTGGGCTCGGTGATCCCAAGAGATCAAATAACACTACTGCAAAACAATCCCCAGGGATCAAATAACACTACTAAAGGTAAATCAAATATTCTACCCTCAATTTTTGAAGTCAGTAGTTGAAATTCCAAATAATTCTCAAATGAAATGGCAAGCAGATTTGGAATGCGCATTGACTAGTGAAGATTGGGCAATTCTATATACGCAACCTTTCCGTATAACAGATGACTCATATCTTCAATCCTTACAATTTAAAATTAGTCATCGAATTATTTTCACAAATGCAAGATTATATAAATGTGGAATGTCTGAAACTGAGCTTTGCACATTTTGTAATAATTCCAAAGAAACATTGTTGCATTTATTTTATGATTGTATGTCAGCCAAAAATATATTAATAAAGTTGTTTAGTGATTTATTTGAAAAATGCAATATTTCAATAGAATTAAAACCGGAGTCCATTTTTCTTGGCACACCATGCTCAACAGATATTGATTATATTTTGTATTTAGTTGTGCTTATCTATAAGAAGTATGTCTATTCTTGCAAACTGAGAAAATGTCTTCCTAACTATACGATATTTTTAGAGCAAGTGAAAAGTTACAGAGCTATGGAACTATTCTCAACATATATGTACCCCTTATACAAATCTAATGCAATTAAATCAAGGTGGAATGCAGTTCAAAATATGTTGTGATATAAGCTGTGTAAAATGTTTGTGATACATTAGTTCTACTGCTTTTATTTACAACTGGAAGGAAGTTAAATTCATTCCACATATTTAATGAAGTTATAATTTACTATAGGAGCAGGTAGACTATAATGTAGACTATAATGCATCTATATATGTATGGTATAAAAATGTTTGTACACTTGATATTCAAATAAAATGTTAAAAACAAAAAAAATAACACTACTGCAAAACATGCACACTTGTCCATATATGGATGTCACCTTTATTTTGCCTTCAGGTGACAATCACTACGGGATCCTACGGGATCCGTAAGTAATAACACTACTGCTAAACATGCACATTTCTCCAGAGCGTATTATAATTGGAACAAACTTATTATATATGGATGCATCCTATATTCTGCCTTCAAAATGAGTATGATAATGGACCTTTGGAAACGGTCGAAAACGACACATACAAAATATCGCAGTCTCGGTTTGATTGAGACTGTTCATGAGCGGTAGTGAAATATGCTAGCTACCGCTCACGACCTCTAGCCCCGGGCTGAGCAGAACTCAATATTAATAAAATCAATAGTACAACATTTTAACCATCCCGAAGATGGCATGCATATGGCGACATTCACGGAGATTTACAGATCCCAAGAGATCAGTAAATAATAACACTACTGCTAAACATGCACACTTGTTCAGAGCGTATTATAATTGAAACAAACTTATTATATATGGATACGGCCTTAATTCTGCCTTCAAGCTGACAATCACTGAGATTTACAGATCCCGAGGGATCAGTAAGTAATAGCATTAATCATGCACACTTGTGCAGAGCGTATTGTAATTGGAACAAACTTATATATGGATGCATCCTATATTCTGCCTTCAAGTTGACAATCACAAACATTTATACGACTGCATCAATTGTGATAGAAAATAAGTCTAGAACTTCACGTAAAAATCGAGTAGTATTTCATTTGTATATTAATTTATTAAAATATTGAATTGACTCAGGTATTTTCTACTGTTTAATCAAAATGAAGAAGATGCAGATGAGTATGAGTTGCATCGAGTGAAATTTGCACATAAACAATGTTCCTATGGTAATATTTTGAGTATTTCTTGAAATTAGCTTTGGTATTAAAATTGTATTATTACAGGATTGAATGGCTCTAACGCCGCTAGTCAAGAAATGTTTAGGGTTATACTGGAGACAAGACACAGAAATCAGGAAACGTATCCGACTTTCACTACACATTGATTCTTATGGATACTTTCTATAACGTGTAAAGTTTCTTCCCATTCAAATGTAAAGTTTTGAATTAAAGCTCAAGTACGGTTGATGTCCTTTAAAATAAAATTATATCGGATAAAATAAAAATAACTTTATACCAAACAATCGGTTTACTTCTTTAGTAATATGTTTGTTATATTTCTGCGATCATTGAATCTTCACAATAACGTGTCCGCGTGAGTGATATACTGTCTTACATATTGTAATGGAGACTGATACACTCGACTGAGGGATGAGAGAAATCTATGTAGCTGATGTGTAGAACACAGTGCTATAACTGAGTTAATTCTTAGTTGATCATAACGGCGAAAAGACATGCGCGTTTAATCATGATGCTCAATCACACTATAAAGTGTCAAGACAATCCATCAGAGAAAGACACACACGATAGTTAATTATAAAATTAATTAAAAAACAAAGTGTAAAGAGTTATAAATGTAAAACTCTCTTTAGGTTTGTTTTCTCTCTATTGGTTGGAAATTGTAGTAGAGTTGCACATATAATATAGTTTATAATAACATTAAAAGAAAAAAGGTATTCCGTATTTCAAGATTATAGCCATTTGATCATAAAACCGAGGAGATATGAACATTTGGGTAAGATTTGAATCGGTTGAAAACTGTATGAGTAGCTTCGCGTACAAAAATGTTTGGAATGATAGAAACGGACAACACAGATTATATATCCACGATTTCATTGAAAAGCATAACTGACCAGAACGTATTAAATACTAAACATCAAAAATAGTAAATAATATCGTCATGGAGCAACAACAGATATTGCAACAATATGCGTCGAACGCACTATTACAATAAGTCAGTCGCGTTTCATAGAAGCAGTTAACGTACATACAAAATATGCTCACGCATGCACACACTTAACAAGCATAGATGAAATATTACTTCTACAAAAACTCACAATAGCGTAGTTTCGCTGCTGGTTTCGGAATAATATGTAAAATTTTACGTTTTTACGTAAAACAAATGCCAAACGTGTGTGTAACGGATCAATCTAAAAGCATATTTCGTTTATACTAAGTATATGTCAATCAAACTCCTGATTTTGTTAATAGTTTTTCCCTAATTATATTAATCTGGTTTATCTTTCTCATTCGTTATACGTATACCACATATTTGCAGGTTGCTTACACATAAGGTGGCACTTCATTTACTGGCATGTTACTCTGTATGCCATTTCCAGCTGTGTTCGTAGACAACTGAAATCTATTTCGGTCGTTTTAGGCATCTTCTAAAACGTTACATTGTACTTTATACAATTGAATATTTCTCTAGAAAAAACTTTGATTTACTATATTACAACCACTTAAATATATTCTACTACAGCATGAAATAGCGTTTTCTCGGCAACTGATACGCGTTTTCGAAAATTCTCAACCTTTTTCTAGAGCTTGTAGTCGAGTTGAGAACTTTAATAATCGCAACCTTTCTATAAATAAGAAGCTACTCCAGCAGGGCTACCGTTGCCATAAACTTCGATTTTGTTTAATTATCGTAACCCTGATCTACTTCTAAAAGAAGTATACTGCGACAAGGACTATCTCATCCTGACTTCACTTTCGCACAACCAAACATGGAGTACTGTGCATCGATCTGAAGCCCTACACTACCCAGTCCAAGAGTAAGATAGAGATTGTACAGATAAGAGCAGTCGTGTGAACACGTACCACAACATCAGCAGTGTTACAGATATGCTTGATGACCTAGGCTGGGAGACACTTGAGACAGGAAAGCTAATATTCATTTTTTAAGCATACTCTGCAAAATACTCAAACACCTAGAAATAAGTATAAAAGTCGAACAGTAAATGCAGCTTTCACAGAACACAGTCAACCCCAAAAATGCGCAAAACGACAAACATGAATGGCAATGTTAATAAGGAATAAAGGATATGACGTCACAAACACAAAAGGGTTGGCAATAGGGCTACCGCCTTGGAACGGTCAGAGGCAAAAAAGGCCGCTGGTGGGCTTAAACCAGGTTCTAAAGTGCACCAAACCTCACACATCCCAGACATTCCAGCTGATTCGTACCTATCACAAGGATCTGAAAAGGCAATTGGTACACTTTCCTTAATGTTGCCTTAAAGTTTCCTAAAATCTTTTTTTCTAAATTTTCTGTTGTTTTTTTTCAATACTTTGTTTTCTACCAATACAATAACGTTATGGTCAATTGAGACAGGAGTTATTTAATCAATAGATGTATACAGATAGTATTCCGAGTCCATTAGATAGTACCGTGTCAAGGCTACCTCGGGGAAGTTGTACAGGTGAACACATACATAGACTATACCTGTAATATAAGGTACCGCTTAAAACTTTAACACTTTAGTTCGAGGTTTAATTGGTAAGAAATGAATGATTTTTATTTTAATTTGTACAAAAACTGATTTCTTCGACAAATTTATCATGGATTTAGCTTTACGAATGTCAAAGGCAGATTCTTCAATCAAAATGCATAAACTGTTAACAATAAGCTGCATCACTGATTCAGTTGTTAATGACATATCGGGCAGTGGGCAGTCGGCTTGCTATATGAAACAGGCATCTGCTTATATCAGGGTGGCCACAGAAATCCAAAAATGAAATTCCCTGATAATTCCCTCATTTTTCCATGACTGAAAGGTGATTTTCCCTGATCTTTTTACGGAGTATATAGCTCAAATACAGCTGTATACGTATGGCCTCCAACCTCCCCTTATAGCCATACCTTCACCACCATTAAGCCAAACACATTCTTTACTCATATCTTTGGAGTTTTACAGGTCTTAGATAAAAAAAATAAAAATTATATTGTTACTTGTCGCTTTATTAATATATTGCTAACAGTTTGAAGAAATACAGCTTTTTAATAAAGTCAGGAAGAGAAGCTACCAGTAGCCAAGATTTGTTCTCTCCAATCTTTGTAAAATTATCTGATAATTCCCTGATTTTTTGCAAATTTTCAAATTCCCTGATTTTTCCCTGCAGGGATTTTTTTTCACCCTTTTCCCTGTTTTCCCTGTTTTCCCTGTTTTCCAGAGTCTGTGGCCACCCTGTTATATACCACATTAAATGAAAGTAAACTCTATAAGCTGACTCATTAAAATCAAAAAAGTATGCATTCACTGATAACAACGTATCACCGACTGTTCGGCCTGTGTTGTGTATACATATCCTTACCATTTTCCTAGAACACAAAAGGCTCCCAGGAAGATGTCGTCATGGAGGAATCACTTCGCCGTTACTGATATATAATGCAGACATTGCAGTATTAGTATACTGAGATGTATGAATTTCCCTGCTGCCAAGTCCGCGGTTCGTTTAGTTTTCATTGCAATAACCTACAAAGCTAATAACTGCAAATAAAACTGAATAAAAAAAAGCCTGTCTAGGAGACGACTGGAATTGGATTGGAATGCGCTTTTATTCAAGTTAAATAGCTATAATGTTTGTTAAATGTAAATTATCTAATATAAGGACATAAACACATGGCTAAATTATTACTTAAAGTTCTCTGGCCATGTTTTGTTTCATGAACATGTTTATGTTTATTTAAATCGAAATCGATACACAACAATAGATATTTACAATTCACACATTGCAATATCTGTGAAAAGCGAGAATAAGATTGTATTTGATGACGTAGAAAACTTTGAACAAGTAAATTAATCCACAGGTAAATTTATTTATCAATTATCAGACAATAGTTGTGCAGCTATACAATTTAGATTTACCTCATTTCCCCGTGCAGTCACGCAGTGGTAAAAGTAGTATCTACGTCATGCAAATAATACTTATTTTTACATGCAACTTAATATCGGTTTTAAATATATGTTTCTCTCCGGGACTATCAAGAAATGTTCATATGACCTTTAAGAATTAAATGTGTTAATTGATAATACTACTATTCATCTTTAAAGAGGCTTGCCTCCAGATCAAGAATTGAATTCACCAACCATTCTTGAGAATATTCTTAGACTTAAGCCCAAGTATGCACATTTCAATCACACATATGTCTGTAAGTTTAAAGGATAAACGTTCATAAAAAGCTGCTATGTATAAATTTGATACATTCTAACAAATAGCAAGTTCATACGATAGTTTAACTATGAAGGTCATGGGAATATTTGTGAATGCAATTTTAGTACGTGAGCTTAAGTCTAAGAATAGTCTGGAGAATGGTTGGTGAATTCCAAGCCTGGTCTAGTACGGCACTTTTTTGGTATATTCCGAAATTTTATTGAACAATATTGGAGATTAGGTTATTATATAATAAAAGGCCATATTTATCATGCAGATATGTTCTTTTCTGCCTAATAAAGGGGTGACCTAACACATTTTGGCGGCGTATCTACAAGATGAATAGAATATTATGTCAGTACCTTTTTCTATCAAGTTTTTTACGCTCGGCACGAAATCAAAGAAAATCTGTTTTCGTTTTCTAAGCCTCGCCTAATAAACTTCATAGTAAAAGGCACTGATATTATATTCTCTCTGTAACAGTATAATCTTTCTAATAGTAACATTTATTAAAACACGTTTAAACAAAAACATCTCGAAAATTCGCCGATAGTTTCTATCAATTATTCTAATTCATTTGGGATATATGTGAACAGTTAAAGAATTCTTTAGTTGATTTTCTGTTTTGTTAAGATTAGTAAAACGAACTTTGTTTTATTATTTGATTAGATACTAAAATTAACACATTGAATGGCACAATATGTATATTTTGCAGAAAGTATTAAAGGAAAAGGGGGCACTCTGGCAGAAAGCATCAAAGGGACTGGAGGCAATCTGGCAAAACGTATTAAAGAAACTGGAGGCAATTTGACAGAGTGTATTAAAGGAACAGGAGGCAATCCTGCAGAACATATTAAAGGGGCTGGAGTCCATCTGGCAGAAAATATTAAATGGACTTGAGGCAGCAGAACGTATCAATGGAACAGGAGGCAATCTTGCAGAACATATTAAAGGAACTGTAGTCAATCTGGCAGAACATATTAAAGGAGCTGGAATCAGATTGGCAGAACATATTAAAGGGACTGGAGGCAATCAAGCAGAACGTATTAAAGGCCTTGAAGCAATCTGGCAAATATAATAAAGAGACTTTGGGAAATATGGCAGAACATATTAAAGTGACTGGAGGCAATCTGGCAGAATATATTAAAGGGGCGGGGAAAAATCTGGCATAACGTATTAAAGGCACTGGAGACAATCTGGCAGAACGTATTAAAGGGATTGGAGGCAATCTGGCAGATAATAGTAATTGGAATTGAGGCTATCTGGCAGAACGTATTAAAGGGACTGAAGGCAATCAGCCAGAACATATACAAATAACTGGGGGCAATCCGCCAGAACATATTGAAGGAACTGGATGCAATCTGGCAGAACGTGTTAAAGGGAATGGATGCAACCTCGCAGAACTTATTTAAGGGACTGGAGGCACGCTGGCAAAACATATTAAGGGGACTGGAGGCAATCAAGCAGAATGTATTAAATGAACTGGAAGCAATCTGGCAGAATATATTAAAAGGACTCGAGGCAATCTGTCAGAACGTATTAAAGGGACTTGAGACAATCTGGTTGAACATATTAAAGGGACTGGAGGCAATCAAGCAGAATGTATTACATGGACTGGAAACAATCTGGCAGAACATATTAAAAGAGCTGGAGGCAATCAAGCAGAACGTATTGAAGGAACTTGATGCATTCTGGCAGAACATAGTAAAGGGACTTGTGGCAATCTGGCAGAAGGTATTAAAGGGATTGCAGGCAATATGGTAGAACATATTAAAGGGACTTGAGGCATTCTGGCAGAACGTATTAAAGATACTGGAGACAAACTGGCGAAACATAGTAAAGGGACTGAAGGCAATCAGCCAGAACATATACAAATAACTGGGGGCAATCCGCCAGAACATATTGAAGGTTCTATATGCAATCTGGCAGAAAATATTAAAGGAACTGGATGCAATCTGGCCGAACGTGTTAAAGGGAATGGATGTAACATCGCAGAACTTATTAAAGGGACTGGAGGCACGCTGGCAAAACATATTAAGGGGACTGGAAGCAATCAAGCAGAATGTATTAAAGGGACTGGCAGCATATATTAAAAGGACTCGAGGCAATCTGTCAGAACGTATTAAAAGGACTGGAGACAATCTGGTAGAACATATTAAAGGGACTGGGGGCAATCAAGCAGAATGTATCACAGGGACTGGAGGCAATCAAGCAGAATGTATTACAGGGATTGGAAACAATATGGCAGAACATATTAAAGGAACGGGAGGCAATCAAGCAGAACGTATTGCAGGAACTTGATGCATTCTGGCAGAACGTATTAAAGCGACTGGAATTGAATTTAACTGAATTGGGTTTTAAGGCACACCAACACAGGAAAGGTTATATGGCGCCTAACAGGCATGAACATGCCAGGCTCATCCTCCATGTACATCGAGATAAAATATGGAAAATCGGCCTAGCGACTGGAGGTAACCTGGCAGAACATAGTAAAGGGACTTGGCAATCTGGCAGAAGGTATTAAAGGGATTGCAGGCAATATGGTAGAACATATTAAAGGGACTTGAGGCATTTTGGCAGAACGTATTATAGGGATTGGAGGTAATCTGGCAGAAAATATTAAAGGGATTGGAGACAATCTCGCGGAATGTATAAGGGGTCGGTCTTAAGGTAATTGGCAGAACATATTAAAGGGACTGGAGGCAATCTGGCAGAACGTGTTAAAATGACTGGAGGCAATCTGTCAGAATATATTAAAGGGACTGTAGGCAATATGGCAAAACGTATTACGGGAACTTGGGGAAATCTAGATGAGTTACAGATATCAATCCAAATATAAATGTCAAATACAATTACAAACAGTCATGATGTTCTTTACTTTCCTTTGAAATAGGGTGCATGCATTTAATTAATCCGCATGTTACCTTCCGGTTAATTATTGTTAATGCAACTGTTCGAACGCTCGGCGACTGGTCTGCGTTTTATTGCTGTATCATTGCGACTGGTCTGCGTTTTATTGCTGTATCATTAATTATTAATTTATCTGGGGATTTAACTGCTAATAGTTGTACATATAATGTAATTTTATCAAAAACCATACTTTATAAAAGCTTACATCAGCGTATGAAAAACTAGACGAATAGTCTAGTTTTCCAGCGAATAGTCTAGTTTTCCAGACCAAAGTATTTACGAAGCTAAAGATTATAGAGAATGGGTCCTTGTTTAGTGCAAATGCACATTAAATATATATCTGAAACAAATTACGTTGGCTGTATTCCTTTTTTGACTGACACCCATAATGCTTCCAGATTGTACTTGTCAGTCATTGCGCTAGAAACTTACTTTTTTCTCAGATATACTAGATAATCAATGAATATTGTATCTAATGACAGATATTGAATTCAAAACATTACAATTGTGTATACAGTCGTTATGGGAATGTCAAGTAGAGTCGTGTGATACAATGTTCAAACGTTGACTGTTTTAATTATTTACTAATTATATTCAAGAGGTTAACAAATGATGCACTTGTTCTATTTTCTATAATAAAAGTGATAGTGGTAATATCTTCTTAACCTACACGTTTAAGACTAACCTATAAACCAGGTGGGAAGCAGAGTGGTTATTTATCTCCGCCGACTACTTTTCATAGCAACACGTGACAACAGCAAGAAGTGAAACAGCTGCCATTTCTTTTTAAAACACATAATTTCGAGGATTGTGATTATTTTACACGATTAAAATCTCATTTCCCTCTTAAGTTTCGTCATCTTTAGCTGTATTGACTTTTAGAAGCTTTACTGCGCGAGAAATGCGCGATTAACCCATTTAAAACTTCGAAGCGAGGGGAAATAATTCGTAAGAGGTGCCATTGTTAAAATGCGTTTAAATAGATAACTCTTGTGTTCTTTTTTAAATTAAATACTAGGAGATACTCAAATATGTTGTTTAAGCTCATATAGTACATGACGTGTGTTACATGTTACGAAAATTATGTTATTTCTTTATCAAAAGTACACGCTTTAAAACTATAACATTTTCGACTAGGCACTGTCGGTCAAAAAGTATAACGAGCGTCAGTGAAGGGGGTAATATCGAACGCACCTTAATAGAAAATAGCCTATATTTAAAATATCGACCGCTGTTCGATTCTTGGTGTGCTTTTTGATGGCTAATCTGGAATCATAGTACTCAACTGGGCAATATACACGCCCTGGTGTGTTAATGCTATTTTTCATTATTTTTTATTTGACGAGCTTCATATGCAGCCATATTAAAGTCAAAATATTAAAAACAATGCTTCAGTGCAGTCCAATTTATTTGGATATTCCCCACAGGCCCACCCCCAACCACCACCCACATCACCCGGCAAAAAATAAGGCGGATCTGGTCAGGTATAGGTGTCTTATTGCAATCTGGGAAAACCGCCCTACTCTTACTTTTGGTTACTAAACATTCCCGGAGAATAGACTTCGATAAATAAACTTCGGAGAGGAGGATGTTTGTTCACTTTCGATTGATGAGACTAAAGGGAAATGACGAACACATTGAGGAAACTCAGTGGCGCCGGTATGGCTTGAACCCGGATCCTGTGCATTTAAGTGCGCCACACTATACACTGTGATATATATGTTTTTTGGTGGTTCTGGCTCACGATGAAAAAATCTTTGAGCCAGGACTTTTAATTTTAACCAAATTACCAAAATTACCCAATAAATTACCCAACCCCAAACTATTTAAAAATCAGCATGAAATGATGATTTTTTTGATTTATTAAAACTTTTTTAAAATGGGGGTAGTGAAGATTGCAAGTTTAAATTTTTTAGGTTTTAAGCTTTGTGTAGTAGGTAAGGTTACGTGATTATTGTCATGTCAGAGTAAGGTTACGTGATTATTGTCACATGTATTAGCTCATGTGGTAGGCATCTATTTATATCAACCAATCGGTGAAGATCATGTGATAAGTGTCTATTTATATCAACCAATCGGTGAAGATTTTGGCCTCCCTGACAGGTATATAAGACAGAGAAAACTACGGATTAGTATACTTTTAACACGGTGACATACCCTATGGGAATAGAGACCTGAAAAAGTAAGGATAAAACTAGGATTATTTTTCATGAAAGGTAAGTCCATTTTAAATTTGTATTTATTACTGATTTTTTTATTTATATCTCTATTCTTCGAAATTTTAAACTCTCCTTATTATACAACTTAAATTTCCAATAATCTTGCATCCTCCTAATTGAAGCTGCACCGCAACCAACACACACTTGATACTTTGCATAAGTGCCTTTTTTACATTTTATACAAGGTACTACTTGACTTGTTTTTAATCTGTATTTATGCAAACTACAATAATCTGAGTTTTTAGTTGGCTTGTTTTTGCACGGGTCGTGCAATCCAATCTTAAGAAATTTACAAACATTTATTTCCATTGTCTATCTTTACTATAAATATTTTTATATTAAATAAAAAAAAATTTAAATGTATAACAAATAAGAAGAATGGAAAACGAAGAGACTATAAGAAATGTAATACGTTTGTACGATAACGGTGTAATAGGTAAGGAAACATTAGAGCACAGTCTCATGGTTATTCAACCGCCAAAGGCTAAACCACCCGAATTTATTCAGCCAGAGGAAGTTAAAGAAACCCCAAAAAATTCAACCTTGGAAAATTTACGTAAAAGGCGTCGTGCGAAAAAACAACGTAAAAAGGATAATAAAAAATTACAAGTTAATGATGTAAAAATACCAAAAGTTAATAATGATAAAATACCAAAAGTTAATGATGGAAAATTGCAAAAAGTTGATAATAAAATATATAAAGAACTAAAACTAGTTGACAAACCAATATGTGGTTATTTCAAAGCATATGAAATATCTGCTACAGAATATAAAGATCCAAGAAAACTACTACTTGATAACAAATCTATCATAACGAAACAAATAACCAAAGAGTTAAAAAATAATGGAATAAAATTTCAGTTAGGTCTTACCGTAGAACTATTTAAAGATGATGGTGCAACAAAAAAATACACCACAGCAGTATTACATAGTGAACAAAATACAATTTTATCTGATGAAAATATAGATGAGCTTTATGATAAATCATCTGATGACATACAAGAAAGTTTAGAAAGATTTACAAACACAGCATCAGGATTAGAAGTTGATTACTGTGTTACACTTTATTTGAATTTTGCAAAGTATGAGCCACTAAAAGGCTCATCATATATTCCTTTGCCCAAAGTAATATCAAACAAGAAAGCAGTCATAAATGTGAAAAACTATGATGATAAATGTTTACTACATGCTATAAATGCAGCTTTACATCCTGCCGCAAAGAATTCTGACAGAGTATCAAGTTATCCTGATATAAAGTATTTGAAAGCGGAGGGTGTTGATTTCCCAACCCCGATTTCGCAAATAATAAAAGTAGAAAAGCAAAACGATATTGCCGTCAATGTTTATGGATATATATTGTCAAAAAAGCATAACAATGTATCTATTTTTCCATATAGAATATCAGAGCAACCAAAGCACTTGGAAAGAATTAATTTACTGCTAGCTTCTGAAGATGTTGAAGTTGAAGAAAAAGAAAATGAAGATGATCCCAACAACGAAGAAGGAATTATAGATGATAATTACAACCCTGATGATTATTCCAAAGAACCAAAAACATTAACAACAAAAAATCACTATGTCCCGATTAAAAATTTAAATAAGTTACTCTACAGTCAAAACAAACATTGTGGTAAAACTTATTTCTGTGATCGTTGTCTTCATGGTTACTCTGGAGCAAATCTACTTACAAAGCACAAGGAAGACTGTGAAGGTATGAACAAAAACTCCTGCAAAATCGAAATGCCAAAAAAAGGTGCAATCACCAAATTTAAAAATCATCAAAATCAGATGCCTGTGCCTTATGCAATATATGCTGATTTTGAGAGTATAATCAAACCGCAATCAATCAAATTTGGAAAAAAATCTGAAATTCAAAATGTACACAAAGCTTGTGGATTTGGATATCAAGTTGTCAGATATGATGGAAAAGCTGAAGAACCTGTTATTTACAGAGGTGAAGATACTGTTGAAAAGTTTATAAATCACTTAGAATGTGAGAAGAGCAACATTAATAAAATAGTTGCTCACCCGAAACCATTAATCATGACACAACAAATTGAGGAAGATTATGAAAAAGCAACACACTGCTGGATATGCGAAAATGAAATAGGTAGGAAATGTGGCAAAAACCGTAAAGTAAGAGATCACTGTCATTTTACAGGAGAATACAGAGGTGCAGCACATAAAAACTGCAATCTAAAGCTAAAAATAAAACCAAATAAAACAATCATCCCTGTTATATTTCATAACCTCAAAGGATATGATAGTCATCTTATAATGCAAAAAATACATAAAATGACAGGTAATATTACATGCATTCCAAACAACGCTGAAAAGTATATTTCATTTAGCGCTGGCCAACTTAGATTTTTAGATAGTTTTCAATTCATGGGTAAGTCTCTTTCAAGTTTGGTTGACGCAACAGATAAATCTGATTTCAAAATTACCAAAGATCAGTTTGAAAAAACAGAGTTACTTTTACGAAAAGGTGTTTATCCGTACGAATATATTGACAACATGGAAAAATTCAAAGAAACACAATTACCACCCATAGAAAAATTTTACAGTAGTTTATCAGACGAAAGCATAACCAAAAAAGATTATGATCATGCCCAAAAAGTATGGAAAGAGTTTAACTGCAAAACCATTGGTGACTATCATGATTTATATCTAAAAACTGATGTAACTTTACTAGCAGATGTGTTTCAAACTTTTAGAAAAACATGTATGAGTGCATACAAACTTGATCCTTTGCATTATTATACAGCACCAGGATTATCTTGGGATGCATTACTAAAACATTCAAAAATAGAATTAGAACTTTTAACAGATATTGATATGCATTTATTCATAGAAAAAGGAATGAGAGGTGGAATTAGTATGGTATCAAAACGATATGCTAAAGCAAACAACCCATTTGTCAAAGGTTATAATTCCAAACAAGCAATAAAAAATTTAATGTATTATGATGCAAATAATTTATATGGATGGGCAATGAGTCAGCCACTTCCATTTTCCGGATTTGTCTGGAAAAAGAAAAACAAAAGTGGTTACTTTTCCAAACCAAAACCTGGCAAAGGACAGATGCTAGAAGTTGATTTAGAATATCCAAAAGAGCTTCATGATTTACATAATGACTATCCACTTGCACCAGAAAAATTAACAGTAAAAAAAGAATTGCTATCAAAATACCAAACAGACTTATTAGAAAGCAACAGTATAAACACAGAACAACTAGTTCCAAATTTACAAGATAAGAAAAAATATGTAATACATTACAAAAATTTACAACTATACTTATCTCTAGGCATGAAACTAAAAAATGTACACAGAGTATTAGAATTTAATGAAAAACCATGGATGGAATCATATATTCGTTTAAACACAGAACTAAGAAAAAAAGCTAAATCGCCATTTGAAAAAGACTTTTACAAACTTATGAACAACTCTGTGTTTGGCAAGACAATGGAAAATTTACGCAAGCGGACAGATATAAAACTAGTCAGAACTGACGGCTCTGAAAATGAAAAGATAAGAAAAATAATAGCCAAACCCAACTTTAACTGGCGTATAAAATTTTCAGATAAATTGTCAGCAATACATGTAAACAAAACAAAATTAACATTAAACAAACCAATCTATGTTGGGATGTCAGTATTGGATTTATCAAAGTACATGATGTATGACTGGTACTATAATACCCTGAAAAAAAGGTACGGAAATGACTGTACTTTATTATACACAGATACTGATAGCTTGCTTGTAGACATCAGAACAGATGATCCATACAAAGACATGGCTGAAATGAAAGATGAGTATGACTTGAGTGATTATCCTCAAGATCACCCAATGCATGATGATACAAACAAAAAAGTATTGGGTAAAATGAAAGACGAATGTGCTGGTGTTGCTATAGCTGAGTATGTCGGATTAAGACCCAAGCTATATTCTATTTTGAGAGCGGATGAGCAGATTATTAAAAAAGCAAAGGGTGTAAAAACTTATGTAGTCAAAAAACAAATAAATTTTGAAAACTACAAGGATGCACTATTTAACAAGAAAAAATACACCCATGAAATGAATATGATGCGATAAATAAAACATCAAATATATGGCATAACAGTAAACAAAGTTACACTATCACCATTTTACTCAAAAAGATACATCCGAGAAGATGGCATCACAACTGATGCACATGGTTTCTACAAAAACTTATGAATTTGGGTATCAGCAGGAACAATAAGTAATTCTTCTTTGACAAATCCTCTTTGTGGCGCTGGTGCTTTCAAATAATAAACTCTTATACCTTGCGTCACCATATAACTTTTAATCTTGTGAATATCTACACTCCACATTGGATCAGTTGCTCTGCGTCTTCCACCTTCTTGTTCCCCGGGTTGATATAAATATCTTACACTTGCATTCATACAGATAGGATCATCTTTTAATATTTTTGTTTCAACAAGAGGAGGCTTTTTTGTCTCCAAATGTATGGCTTTAACAACTTCTGGTAATCTCTTTACCCATTCTCTATTACGTTTTTGGGAATCTATTTCCTTAGCATACTGATAACCAAACAATCTTTCAGCTAATGTTCTGTTAAATCTTTCAACTAAAGCTTGGTCTCTGTGTATTTCTGTTCTGCCTCGTCTGATACTTACTTTGTGTTTTGCCATCAACTGCGATACTGCACCCATAAATTCTCTGCCTGGATCCACTTGTAATAATTTTGGATATTTCAAATGCCGACTATATATATTTTCAAATGCTTTGGCAACTTCTTTACTATCCTTGGAAGTCAGTGGCTCTGCTTCTTTGTATCTACTTGCAATATCAACAACAGTCAATGCATATTTATATGTCTTGCGTCCACGACCAATCCCAAAAGTATCATGCGGCAGAAATAACAAATCAGCTTGATGCACTCCATTTTTAGCAGAAACATCAAACCTGGGTCTAATTATTTTCTTCGGCGCAGGTAAATAAATCTGCCACACAGCTTGTTTCTTTAAAAATTCTAATGCCTTTTTTTCACTGACACCAGCCTCTTTTGCTAATTTTTTAACTGCTGTGTAACCTCTCCAAAATCCTTTTGGGCTGTAATAAATCTTTTCCATTTTTTTCTACTAAAGATTAAACTTTATATAACTATAAAGAAAAAATGGATATCACAACTGCACAGTTTGATGAACTGCTTGAAGAGCAAAATCAAAATAGCACAAAGAAATGGACAGATTTGGAACTAAATAAAATATACACTATTACAGATACGAAAATAATAGAAACTGAATATGGTCCATCCATGGTATTGACATTATTAGACAATGGTGAAGTATGGGCGCCTGGTCATCTCAAAGATAAATTAGAGAAGAGTGCTAAACCACCATATGATATGCGACCACTTGGATTGAAACCATGTAAAAACAACAAAAAAAATAGGTATCATGCATATGACTTAGTTTTTTCAAAGTAATTTTAGTCATTTCAAATCCAAAAAAGTCCAAAGTAATTATAGTTTTAAACTATTTTTTTCTTATGAAATCAATTTATACGCCACAAATCCAGTTGCAGCCATGCCCACCACAATAAACGTAATTTCTCTATTCTGGTGATCCGGAGAAAAATCACTCAACTTGGGCTCCGGTTCCAAAAGCAAATGTTTGCCAGTTATGTAATAATACTGTTTCATAGCTTGGTTTACATCATCAAAAGTCTGCTTTGCATGATGCTCTTTTTGTAGTTGTTTATTAATAAAATCTAATCTCTCTGTTCTTTTTTTATTCCACTCCACTTGTGCTGCGTTTAATTTTTCTACGGCTTTGTCATGCCTTTGTCTTTCCTCGTCTGAATGACTTCCCATTTTTGAAAAGAAATAATTTGAACCGCTAAACGCTAATGCATTTTTTAATGCGCCACCCATCATCATTGCTACTGCACTTGCCATTTTTTTATATATATATTTTTAAAATTATTTCATAATATCCGCAGGAATAATACCTTGCTTAATCAGCATATCCTTTGTAGCCATTGCTAACATTATATCCACAGACAGCATCCCAAAATCTGTCATATTAAAATCCACTTTAGGTGCTGGTCTTTTTAGTATTTTTCTGCCAATTTCAGAATATCCAACAGTTAGAAGTGTTTCCACTCCTGCATGATACATCATATTTACAATTTGTTTTCCGTCAATACTTGCTGCCATTTTTTTATATTATTTTTATATTATTTTTTTAAATAAATTATTAAAAACAATCAAACGGGTCTTTCGGTGCAACACGTTGCATAGCAGCTTGCACAGGTTGTGTAGCAGGTTGCGTAGCAGATTTTTTGTTATAAATATACAAACCCAACCCAGCAATGCCTAATAAAACCAGACACGGTGGAATATAATTTTTGTATACGTTTATTTTGATTTTTTCTGGTTCTTCTTCACCTATTGTTATTTTTGTTATTTGATTTGCAGCATTTTGATTGGCATCCTGAAGCAAACGCTTTGCCTTTTTTGCCGCTGCTCCTTTTTTTCCAGCTTCTATTCTTTTTGGATTTTTTACTTTTTGTTGTTCAACAGGTTGTGTAACAACAGGTTGTGTAACAACAGGTATAACTTCACTCTCTTGGTTCTCCATTTATATTATCTATAATTTTATTTTTATTAAAATTAATATGTCTAACAGTTGTCAGTATTGCTGTAAATGGTGCTAAGCACATTCCATACCTGTAATACAACTCACAACAAGCGCTTGTCAAAGCATGATTAATAAATGGGTCTTCCTCCAAATCTTCTATCAGCTTTGGTGGATTGGTTACATTGAAATATTTTGATACTCCCATTACATACAAGTTAATAAAAGAATTGCCTAAAGTCTTAGTCATGCTTGCCCCAAGCCTTGCTTCATATCTGCAGTAAAATTTGTTAATTTCATCTGGGGGCATGCTATCTATATGTGTGAGTTGAATGTCTTTACCCAAATATTGACGACTACCACCGCCAGCCACTATGGCTGATAATCTTTCTTTTTGTGTTTCTTGTTGCTTTGATTCATCTGGTTCCGTCTGTTCCGATATATTTTGTAATAGTTCTTCCGCATTCATTTTTATATTATTAATCTTATTTTTTATCTTGAAATAAATATAAAATACAAAACAACTAGCAGCGATATTCATGCAACTAGTAATTGTTAGTATTGTTAATAGCATTGTTATTAATATTGCTATTTTTTCTATTAACATTATTAATTTGCTGCAAGCATTGCTATTAACATTGCTACTTTGCTATGAGCAATGCTATTAGCAATACTATATTCATGGTCAGTATTGCTATTAACATTACTACTTTGCTGTTAGTATTATTATTAGCAACAGTTGTAAAAAAATATATTTTGTGATAATAAAAAAAATATATAAGAAAAAATGGATTTGAAAATAACAGACAGTGAGAATAGTGATTATAACAAAAATAAAATAGCACTGGATGTTATGACAAGAGATGACGTAAAATGTTGTGTATGTGTTTCAGAAAGTGATTTTTTACAAACGTACGAAAAAGGTGCAGAGAAAACGCCTGTAATTTCTGTGACAAAGGATGACGTAGAATATTTTATATGTGAGCCGAGAGAGTATGTTTTACAAGACCCACAAAACATGAGTAGTGCTGTTGTACCGATATTGGTTAATGCATTGAGTTTATGGTTTGTATGGGAAACTCTAGTTTTTATTTTTAAAATAAATTATTTAACCCAATAACCAGTTGGTTGGTCAGTCCTCAATATCAACTTGGAATATATAGTCTTAGCTAAAGCTTTTCTTATTCTGGTTCTCTCTTCCAGTGTAGGAATAACATCATTTTCTCTCAAACAATTTTCAAAACTATCTCTGTCTTTGGTGTAAAACATACACAACCATTTTGCTTGCTCTCTCAAATCTTTCAATACAGAATTATATCTCTGTGAAATGACCCACACTGATTGTTTGGCGTGACGACCAGAGAATGCCAACTCTGACAACATATCTTTTTTCTTTGTTAATTCTTTTGTGGCTGAGCAATCGTCAATGATGTATAATGCGGGCTGGCCAGCATATTGTTTGAAAAAGAAACGCAACAGTTCTTGTAACATTTCTTTACCATTGCTCACGGGATTGACAATTATTATTTTTTTATCTTTAGGGGTTTTCACATCTCCTATCCAGGATCTATTTTTATAAGCCTCGTTCCACTCTATGGTTGGACACAATATAATTATATGTTTAAAAACTCCAACATACTCTTGTTCAAGTATGTCAAGAACAAACTCTGTTTTACCACAGCCTGTCTGACCGCAGATAATGGCACTGTGTGGATATTTAGGATATTTTTGTTGTAAACTAGTATCGTACTTCTTTGAATCTTCCATTTTCGAAATTGATTTGCGCATCTTGTATTATATATATATAAATATTTAAAGTTTTATCTGCATCTGCTTTTTTATTTATTAATATCGTTATGCCTTCACTGCCGTTTTCTATTCTTCTTCCACTGCCGTATAATAAATTGTCATTACATGTTCTAAGGTCAAGCCACAAAGCATATGATTTTGTCAAATAGGTCTCAAGAGAAACACTGGTAAAGTTTAAGTCCCTCGCTGCTATTTCTGTCTCTTTGTTTCTTTTTGATGTTAAAGCAAAATATTTGTTAATTTCATCCCAATGTTGATATGCCTTCATACCCTGACTATACAACTGATTTGGTACTCCCTCTATTGTCATTTCAACTTTTTCAATCATTGGGTTGTAATAGGTTTCTGTGCTTGTTCTTTCTGGGTCTTCAAACAGCATTAGAATACCTTTCATGATCTGTGCTGGTACATTAATGTTGATATTCCAAAGGGTTTCAGATTTGTTTGCTGTTATTTTTCTATGTCGCAAGATACGATCATACATAAATGACATCTTACCATTGATTTGCTGTCTTATTTGTCTGGCTAATTCAACATCACTAACCGTATCAAATTCCAAGCAGATATTTTTTATTACATAAGATGCATCAGCATCAGCGCTTTTGATAACTTTGTTATAATCGTTAAACGTTAATTCATATTCTAACCTATCACCAAGCCCCGCTTGATAAAATGGCATATGACTTTCTAACATTTCAAAGTCCAGTGGAATACAAAATCTATTTCCATAAGCTGCTGCTATAGCTTCATCTTTGGTGTCTGAGGAAGCATCTTCCGCACCAACTCTATGTTTTAGCATGTTTGGTTTACCAATACCTTGGTAAGCTATGTTTTGTCGTTCAGTAGGGCTTTTCCATAAATCTACATAACAATGATATATATCACTGTCATCTATTGACATGACTTCATTGCCACTTATTCTTATTGTCATTTTTTTCACAATTGTTCTACCCAGATTTTGAAATAGAGTAGCGTTGGCGTCTGTTCTGTTTTTAAGTTCTATTTCAAAGGCAAGACGAGCAGTACTTGGAACTATCACATCATTAGTACTTAGGTTGGGAAATCTCACAAGCAGTTGCTGGGTTTGGTCTATTGTTGATGGATTATTAGTTATTACTACACTTGTGCGGATGCCTTTGGCACCATGAGGTTCTCTTAGTTTTCTATGAGGGCTGAGTTTGTTTCCGTAAGCTGACATTGTTTTTATTTTTTAAATATATTTTTTAAAATTAAATAAAATAAACAATGGCTGAAGGAGGAATCGAATTTGAAAATCCTACGTTTGATCCAAATGTTGAAGACGTGGATGAAGATACAAATGCTTTTATAAATGATTTGCTGCGTGAAGAATCAGAATTTACACAACCTGGCTCAGAATTTCAGAGACAAATTGTAAATGAAAATAATCATATTAATCAGCTTCAAGGAGAAGATAAAACAGAAGAACAACTAGCACAAAAAAAGTTGTTAGTATATCAATTTTTTACTGAAGTTAATGCTGAGATCAGCGGAATTGATTATAAAAATGATTTCAGAGTGGCTGAGGACGAAATCGGTAGAACAATGTTATATGCAGTTCGGCTGGGAACGGATGATGTTCCAATTACCTATTATAAGGGAAATAATCCAAACGAACCAATCAAGTTTTATGTGCTGGACACTTTAGTTAAAAAACATGGTGTTGACTTCGTAAAAAATAATTTAAACATTTATGATTATTTAGTTCCACGTGAAAGAAAGGCTCAGGGTAGGGCAGCATTAACATCCTTGGCAAAAACAAGAGATACCATCATAAAAGAAGGAGGAAATATACCAATGCAAACTTTTTCAACAACTGAAGATGTACAAAATACAGTAGATGCTGTAAATACAATTGAGAGTGATTTGAGTAATACAATAGATGAAACTCATCCTAAAACTGCTGTTCAAACACAAACAGAAGGGCTAACAATGCGAGAGTTACAAGGTTTAGACAAGGTATTGCAAAGCTCCCGTGGAGAACTTATTAATAATCTCTCAAAGCTCACTGAGCTTGATAAAAATATAGCAAAAGAAAAACAAAAATTAGAACAGGTTAGCACCCCCGGGCAGGAGGATGAGTTTCAACAAGAGCGCCTACGTGACAGAATAAAAAACAGTGAAAACAAAGAAGCATTACGCAGTCAAATAAACAGGATAAAAGAAACTATAAATAAGGTGTTAAAAAAAGACACAACATTGGGTGAGAGAATCAAAACCTTGTTTAGGGAGCAAGGTATTACTATTGTTAGTATTCTGACTGCCTTTGGTATGATTATTGGGGTATTAGTTGATGCCATTATTCCTACATCAAGTGCTGCTCCAACTCCAAAGCCTGATCCATCAAGTGTAAAAGATTGGATAAAAAAACAACTATTTAATCTTGGTAAACTTCTTGCCAACCTAGCTGGTAAAGCTGCTGCAGCACTTCCAGGAGTTATTGGTGCAATAGTATCATGGCTTTTATCTGCAACAGGTAATGTTATTAATTGGCTTGGTAACAATCTATGGGCTTTGCTTGTGTTTGTTTCCGGGTTGTTATATGTGGCAGCCAAAGAGTGGTTTAGTAAATCTCATAAATAAGTAATGCAGCAAGACCTATTACTATAGTACCAACAATTATAGTTGTTTTGTTATCTTCGTGTTCAATCGCTATTTTTTGTATTTCTGGTGAGTTATGCTCCACAGTTTTATGTATTGATGATTTATCAGAATGTTCCGGTAAAAATGTTTTTGTTGTGGTGCCTTGAAAAGGTTGAATATTTTTTGGTGGCACTGGTTTTACATTTAAATCATTATTCAATCCTAATGCTTGTGCATCGGTTGCTATTACAATTTCATTATTGTAGTCTTGTATTGTTCCAATTCTTAATTCCATGTCGCTCGGAGACATGTACAATCCACTTCCATAGACAAAATTTACTTTACTTCTTGCATATTTTAGAGTGTTTTCATATCTTGAAATTTGACTGGGCAAGTCGATGGGGCTATTTATTGCGTCCTCTACATTTGCTAAAAATTGTTTCTGTGCATCAAATGCTGTCCCAGTTCCAAGTATATCTGTTCTTGTTTGTGATTTTGAGCCAAGGATTGCCCAGCAGTATGTTCTTATGCTGTCATTGATTCTTTCTACTCCAGCTCTTGTAAATCCAGATGAACAATCTAGTATAAAAGTAGACCAGCTATTGTCAGCCTCAAATCCTTGTGCAATGTAATCAATGTGATATGTTTTATCACTCTCATAGACTGTAAAACTCATCGTTTTGTTGTCGTATACAGTATTTACCAAAGGATGATAACCAATATGTGTCCAGTAATTGTAAATTGTTCCTAGACCATTATTATAGCTTTGTTTCTGTCGCCAGTCTGAATATAAGTCAATGTTAAACTCCTTGCATATTCTCTCGTATGCGTTTCGGTTATATGTGTTATTAAAAGCATTCCAATTTGAGTCTTGCGGCATTGCTACACTCATTTCAAATAATATTCTTCTGACTTGGTAATAGACATGAAATCGAAATAACGAACCAACCAAAGTATCAGCTTTTAGATGGTTGTTGAAATCAATGCCACATCCAGTTGTCGCACACCAAATAGCAAAGTTTAACTGATTTTGCCAAAATAGCATCCAATCTGTTTCCCAGCGTATGACTATAGCATCTGATTTGACGTATGAAAGTTTGTATTTTTCAAAGACATTTGGAAATGATGCTTAAAAGTCTTTACCGTCTGATGTAATAACTATGTTTTGATTTATTATATCTAGCACTTTTTTGCTAAAAGTATTTAAATAGTGAGCATCCGGGTTATATTTGAATTCTTTAGAAATCATTTTTATTTTGTATTTATATATATATATATATTAAAAAAAAAAATGTTTCATACAATTTCAAACATAGACAACTCTATTAACTTACAACAGTATATCGATAATAGAGATGGAACTAAGCGCGTCGGATTAAAAAGTTTTACATACACTATTGGCTGGTTTAATATTAATGATCATGAAGTCATAAAGACAAGAAACCCAGATAAAGTTTATCGTATACCAGGTGGACTCTATAACTTTGAAGACTTGGTAGAATATTTTAACAATTTAAATAAAAATATTATCCTAACCATTTTTGCACAAAGTGCTACAGCCATTTTAAATACGTCAATAGATACACGAATGTCAAGCGGTCTTTCAAAAATGCTGGGATTCGAGGACAGGAAATGGTTAAAAGATGTTCAGGTCGGAATTCACCCGATTAATTTAGCTCCTTATAAACAGCTATATGTTCATCTGGAACAAGTTAATACGAGTAGTAATTTTTTCAATGGTAAGCCAAGCACTATTATAGGTGTTGTACCTGTAGTAAATAAGCAGTTTGGAGATATAGTATATACAAGTTTTTATCCTGAATATCACTGTCTTATGAATGGTGCAATTACTGAATTGAAAATAGAGGTCAGAGATGAGTATGGCAACAAAATAAATAATAACGGTTTGCCTATGAGTTGTGTTTTAAAAATTATTTAAAAAATATATTTTTATAAAAAAAACAATGAGTATATTTGGACCAACAAGACCTAAAAAAACAAAAGACTTAAAGGCTTTGATAAATGATGTTCAAATTTTATATAGGCAAGTTGTGCCTTTTGTTGACCAGTTTAATCATTTAAAAAATAGAGTTGATAATCTTAAATATGGAATTATAACAATATTCGCGGAGGCTAAGGGCCCACTTGTGTTGAATAGAATACTCTCATTTGGTAACGGCGGGGCAGACAAAAATGTGGGGCATGTAATGACACGCCGTGGACGGATTATGGGAATAGGTTTAGCATGTGAACGATTAGTTGGTGACGTATCTGTAATAGTTTCTGTCAATGGTGTTGAACAACCAAATTATGGCATAACGCTTCACATCATCCCACGCAATCATGATAACTTTGACGAACCTTTAGAGATTGGTGCTGGTTCTGTTGTTAACTTTGTATGCAAGGTTGCTAACGCTACCGCTGTAAATACGGTGGCATCATTATTAATTGAATTAATTTAATTTTTTATTTATTAATAAAAAAATGAAAATATAATGTTATAATTATATAATAAAAAAAATGGAAGAACAAGAACCAGACATGGAATCTGAGCCAGAAGAGTATGAACCTGTAGCGCTAGAGGAAGTATGGGATTATGTTTACACGTGTGTTAGGGAATGGGATATATTTGAAGACTACAAGTGGTCAACATTATCTGTTATTATATTACTATTTATACCGCAGTGCTCGTAACAACAATTATAGGTTTGTTTGGAACTCTTACCCCATCCGCCTACATGTGACAATAATCACGTAACCTTACTCTGACATGACAATAATCACGTAACCTTACCTACTACACAAAGCTTAAAACCTAAAAAATTTAAACTTGCAATCTTCACTACCCCCATTTTAAAAAAGTTTTAATAAATCAAAACATTTTGGTAATTTGGTTAAAATTAAAAGTCCTGGCTCAAAGATTTTTTCATCGTGAGCCAGAACCACCAAAAAACATATATATCTGTGCCACACTGGCCTTTGACAAAACACATATAACGGCTTAATATGTCGAACTAGTATTCATAACTTCCACATGACATCATCAACATAATTTGACCAATCAGTGATCAATAAAATAAAACACCTCCACATTCTGGTAGGAGGTGAACTTGGCGTTTATCGTTGATGCTCAACTGACTTTAGCTCTTTCTAAAATTAATTTGTAGAGTTACTTATATTTAAAGCTTTATGTTTTGTGTACAACTAAAGTTATGTATCTTCATTGGTGCTATCTGATTTTAAAACACCAATATGGATACATTTGATTTATTTTTTGTTTAATAGTTTTATTTTAGATATAGAGAGTGAGGATCAAGTCCGAGTAAACCCCTTTATGTTCACCTACTGAATAGCTCAACATCTCAGATATTTGTAACTAATGACCAGATGACAGGATGTAAAAGTTATGAATAGTTTTCTTGAATTGAATTGGGGTTTTACGGCGCACCAACACAAGAAAGGTTATATGGCGCTAAACAGGGATGAACATGCCAGGTTCATCCTCCATTTACATCTAGATAAAAAAGATGGAGAATGGGCCTAGAACCTTCTAACCTGCAGAACTACAGAGTTGCTGCAAACTCTATTGTAGCCACTCCATTTACTACGGAGCCACGTTTCTACATTTGCATATGCGGTGTCATGAAGAAGACCTTGAATGAGCATCATAAAACAAATGACAAAATGAACATGAAGGGGCGTCCTACCCCTCTGCCTCTAGCGAGATTTGCAGTGGTTTGTATTTTACCCGGGCAACGACACGGGGAGAAAGTTATGACTAGACATAGGAATATCAGTTGACTGTAATTAGTGGGAAGTGGTCAATAAGTCTACCATATGGAAGCGGGTTATCGATGAGTCGCCAGATTTTTACATGGAGCGTATAGGGGGAAATTTCATTATTGTTTAATTGTAGAAATTCTATAAATGTGATCGCTTAGGTGCAAACGTTTTCGTAAAATACAATTTATTATATTTATTTTGATATAAGTTTCATATTTTTATGTTAAACGGATCATGGTCAGTTTTCAAGTTTGAAAACACCATCTAGTGTCCTTATATGTTCTATATACAATTCTTAAAATATGTCGAACATGTGTTTTTTAATTGTAAATACATCGCATAATAACGAAACTGAAGCCTTAGGTGCAAACGGTTATAATACGTGAAACTATAATTTTAATTTTGATATAGTTTTTTTTACTGACACTAGTTCTAGATGGTCTGTTTTACAAGCAAAGATAGCGAATTTTTTTTAAATTATTAATTTTTTGTTGTTGTTGTTGTTGTTGTTGTTGTTAGCGATAAGCACATTAAGCAGACGACGCGGAAAAATATATTACGACCCAAGGCGGTGTCAGTTTATCTATCAAACTGTACATTTGATCCGATTGTTTATGCATGCATGTCTTATTGTGTATACAAACATTGAAAATAAAATATATAACACGTATCAATATATTGATGTCAAAAGTTAATTTTTAAATGAGTTTTATTATGCCCCCGAAAAAAATTCGATGGCATATAGTAATCGCACTGTCCTTCTGTCTGTCCGGATTCTGTCTGTCCGGATTCCGTCATTCCGCAGTTAGTGTCCGGACTGTACATTCAAAACCCCTGCATGGATTTTTGATTAACTTGGCACAAGTGATCACTATAACAAGACGATGTGTCGCGCGCAAAACCCAGGTCCGTACCTCAAAGGTCAAGGTCAC
The DNA here is from genome assembly GCA_037043455.1 of Cyrtodaria siliqua. Classification (NCBI taxonomy): domain Eukaryota; kingdom Metazoa; phylum Mollusca; class Bivalvia; order Adapedonta; family Hiatellidae; genus Cyrtodaria; species Cyrtodaria siliqua. The sequence continues at coordinate 1,125,466 of JAWPHD010000001.1, forward strand.
ACTTGAAGTTCATAGGTCAAAAACAGGTACGTAATTTCGAATCCGGACCGTAACGTCACAACCCCTGCAGGGATTTTTAAATTACTTGGCACAAGTGATCACCAAAAAAAGACAATGTATTGCGCGCAAAACCCAGGTCCGTACCTCAAAGGTCAAGGTCACACTTGAAGTTCATAGGTCAAAAACAGGTACGTAATTTCGTGTCCGGACCGTAACGTCACAACCCCTGCAGGGATTTTTAAATTACTTGGCACAAGTGCTCACCATAACAAGACGATGTGTCGCGCGCAAAACCCAGGTCCGTACCTCAAAGGTCAAGGTGACACTTGCAGTTCATAGGTCAAAAACAGGTACGCAATTTTGTGTCTGGACCGTAATGTCACAACCCTTGCAGGGATTTTTAAATTACTTGGCACAAGTGATCACCATAACAAGACGATGTGTCGCGCGCAAAACCCAGGTCCGTACCTCAAAGGTCAAGGTCACACTTGCAGTTCATAGGTCAAATGTCGTGTCCGGACCGTAACGTCACAACCCCTGCAGGGATTTTTAAATAACTTGGCACAATTGATCACCATAACAAGACGATGTGTCGCGCGCAAAACCCAGGTCTTCAAGGTCAAGGTCACACTTGGAGGTCAAAAGTCAAATTGTGTCCGGTCAATAACTCTGGCATTCATGGAAGGATTTTCAAATAACTTGGCACAAGTGCTCACCACAACAAGACAATGTGTCGCGCATAACATCCAGGTCTGTGGCCACCAAGGTCAAGGTCACATTTAGAGGTCAAAGGTCACATCGTGTCCGGTCAATAACTTTTGCATGCCTGGACGGATTTTCAAATAACTTGGCACAAGTGCTCACCACAACCATACGACTTGTCTTGTGCAAAATCCAGGTCCATGGATCCAAGGTCAAGGTCATACGTAGAGGTCAAAGGACACTTCGGGGGCATTTATCACTTACAGTGATATATCTTGTTTTTATAATATCTTATACTTGTTGTTAGAATGGCAAGGCTATTTTGAGTGTTTATGATGTATTATTTATGTTTGTGTTTATTGTAAATGCGCAATTAAAAAATAAGAGACCTAATAACAAATAGACAGGACACTGTGAACTGATATCTATTTCACGTTACACAGTGCGTACATTTAACAAAATGTTGCTGCCTTTAAACCCATATATCATGAATTCAAGTTTAATTTATGTAAAAACCCATTACACTTGTATTTCTCTGTCCAATGATGGTATTTCCATTTCTTTAACATTTTAGGCAAAACAGGAGTTGGAACGAAACTTGTGCTATATCAAAAATGAAGGTGTTTTTAACTTTTAAACATCTTTTTACAGAATTGCTCACATTGTGCCATTTAAATAAAAACACACTTTACAAAAACTATTCTCAAACTGATATAATATTATTAAAAGCTTGTTTATAATAATGTATTTCATGTAAATATTAATGTTTGAAATTAAGGACAGGTAATTATTTTCTAAACATTTGTACATAATTAATATTATATATATGTACTGTTCACTGATTTTTCAAAAAATGAGTTTTGCTTCAATTTACTAAAGTGCATTTATAGTTTCACGATAAACACTCCATATGGTCACTATAGATACATAATGATTCCCACTGTGTTATGCCCCCACACCCCTTCACCCAAATAAATAACTGGTATTGGCAATCATTAATATCCTGATAAGAAATCGCCGGAAGTATAATGGTTTCCACTGTTTTAGGGTCCCCTCCACCCCACACCCCACGCCCACCCCTCAATAAACAACTGATAATGGCAATCATTATATCCTGATTAGAAATCGACGGAGGTCAGTATTTATTTTAAACGTATGATCTCTTGTGAGTCTGTAATGAATGATGTTTACTTCATCTATTAATTGTATTATATCAGTTTGGACAGTTTTATCAATATTCCAATAGGCAAATAGCCTCTCATGTCATATTAATTATATATGCTACTTATATTAATGAAATGAAATGAAATTGGAGTTTACGATTAGGTTATATCGGGACAGAAACCTAAAGGGGAGATGAGATGACGGGTGTATATATGAACGGTAGCACTATGAAAAAGTGTGTTTTAAGATAATAGGGGCAGTAAATGATTATTGTTAAAACAGTAATATATACATTATTACATAAGAAGAGTATGAGAGTGGACCTTTGAAAACGGCCGAACACGACACATACGAATAAGATGAGGGAAAATAAACTAATTTAATAATAAATAAAACATATATCGTTATTACCAACTTTAACGCTATATGGTAATGTATTTTCTATTTTCAGGGATACGAATATCTGGTCGAATGGAACGGATATCATGTGTCTGCTTGTACCTAGGAACCCGAAAATCATCTGTCGCTGGACCTCACTTCACATTACATTCCTCCGTCAATTGATGACATCAGACTCAAGACAGTTTACTGTCGATTGTGAGAGAGCGGTCCTTGACTGTCATCCATGAATGCTGCTTTCCCCGTCCGATATTTTTATCTTTCTTTAAGTGAAGAAATCTTTAAGATTGATGTTTTTGTTTGGTAACGGAAACTCTACTAAGTTGTGTGAATTAGAGGATTTCAAATTACTAAATCTACGAGAACACTGGTATATCACTTTTAGCAATATGGGTCCGGACGGAAACTCATATTCCCTGTCAGACTTTCTGTGCGCTTATACATGAGAAAGATGCTTGTGAAATCATCGGGCGTTCTGACTATAAAGACCGTTCCCATTGAGCGCTGCCAGCTATTAGCCTGTAGAGGCATGTAACTTTAGTGAAACTTAGTCACAGCAGAATAGTTATATAAACTAGTCAGTTTTGATAGTTTTGTGAAGTTGTAGAGTCAGATTATGGTTTTGTTTAAACTACTTCATGTGATGTTTATATTTCATTGTATACATATTCTTTGTGTTGTGATTTATTGTGTCAACCTATACCATACAAAATGTCTTGTACCCCATTAAAACAGATCAAGCGTGCCCCATATTTGATAGTGCGGCTTCTTTTGAAATTCGGAAAGGTGTGCTAAGAAAAGTTGACCCAAATGATGTATTGTTAATAGACAAAATAAATCAATGCCATTTTCAGATAAATGGACAATTCTATGGACAATTTTATTTAACATAAAAAACAAAATATCTTCGAGTAAAATTGTACTAAACTTTTCGAATATAAAGGGCACTATTTCTGCCAAATAAATATTGTTTCTGACATCATGTTTACATCAATAGTGTTGAATTACTGTTATATATAATATTGTTGACATTGTTCATGCCTATAATATGCATTTGGATGAACATTTCAATTAACCATTCCCCATCCATTTCGAATTTTCTTTTCAAAGATGGCTGAGCAATAGTCATAAATACATAACGCCCGAGGAGGCTTTACCAATATCGATACCTGCGGGAGATAAATCAGTACTAAACTATCACCAAGAGTTACATTTAGTGAAAATATTGTGTGTGTTTTTCAGTCGATATCGATTTTAGGAAGATTCTTCCATATGCTTGAACTAGAAGTGTGTTCCAAAGAAACGCTTGCCTCCCCCACCGTGTGCTTATTTCCAACGTTAGGTTGCAGGTTAGTCTTATAAAATGGCATAACTCTTCCAAAATGAAAGTCAATATTCTTTGAGTTGAGATGAAGATATGTGTGAAGTTATATGAACATAGGTCAATTAGTTTTTAATTTATTATCAAGGTTAGGTTGCCATTATAAGTAGGCGACACAAAAACAAATCTTCAGTTCCTTTATAAATATATCTATCTATCGGATATTTGTATGCACTCTTAACTCAATGAATAGACCAGTGACATTTGCTTTATCAGATGAATAATCCTAAATACAGCAAAACATGTTCTCCGTGCTTGATGAACACTTCAAGATTGCCATATGTCCCTTTAATTACAACATATCTGTTTCAAAAGCTTGAATAAACGAAAAATAAATTAAAATGACCTTGTGCTCCACAAAGGCAGCATTTCAGTTTCAGTTCTTTGGTTCTTTAAAAAAAAATATGTCTTCTCAGTTCTCGGGATCGCCTAATTGAAGTCACCATCAGACTGACACATCTCAAGCGGCATGTGCAGTAACAAGTATACGCTCATTCAACCATAACAATAGTTAACACATGAATAGGTCTGTCTTTTTTGCTCATTAAGCATCTAGATGAGGTTGATTTTTACCGTAAATATGTTAAAAGAAAGGCAGAAAAGTGTTTAAAGGTGAACTATAGAACTATGTCTGATTCACTGACATTTTATCCGGGACAGGAAATACTTCTATGGTGGCGTGATTTACAAACTTCGTAAGATCCTTGGTCATGATCACTTTCATACTATCTTTGTTAAATTTGTTACATGTAAAAGGTTTGTCAAAAGAGTTTATCATTTTGCAACACACTGCATGCTTGGTGGTGGACCCATTTACAGTTCGCCACTATGCTTTCCTCTTTAATTGTGCAATGACTGGACAGGCTGTGAACCCTATGATGACGTCTACCTAAAGCCCAAAAGGACGGTGACGTTTGATGTTTGTCTGCAGTCTTGTTTTGTGGTGCCCTCAATGGTTTCTTCGCTTGTTGTTCTGGCTTCTGCCAAGTCACTGAGTACCTTCTTTGTGGCTTTCTGTGCTACTGTTCTTTTGTATTTATATATACACGAGCATTTTTGTGTTTACTTATATTGCCTAATAATGCTGCCTTGTTGGTTAGAGAATAGTTCATGTCTGGGATTTCTTTATTTACACTGTCCCGTTTTATTGGGTTGACAGAGGTTTGATTCACCCTAGAACCTGGTTTAAACCTCCAGTGACCTTTTTTTTTGCCACTGACCGTTCTAAGGCGTAGCCCTATTGTCACCCTTTTGTGTCTGTGATGTCTTATTTGGCCTTTTTTTCATCTTTAAATGTGTTCTTTGTTTATGTGTTTGTTTGTGGTTGACTGTCGTCCTTGAATGCTGCTTTTCCTTTTCGATTTTTATATTTATATTTACCATTTGAGATGTTGATGGGATGCGCTTGTATTTACAATGCCTTTTCAATTTGGTCAGTTAGGACTGGAAAGTTGCGACGTTTGGTACACATATATATTTAAACTAACCATTGGGTCGTATTGTCTAGTGACCGTTCCAAACCGGTCATCCCATCTTCAACACCCTTTGGGTCTTTTGCACTGTATATTTAATTTGCTCTTTGTGTTGTGTACATTGCGGGCCTATGTTGTCATTGCGTTTGGCGAGTGTGGTTTCTATAAAAACAATATTCTCATTTTGCCCCGTTTGATTACCGGTTAGATTAGGGTCACTACTTCTCCAGACAGAGAGGTAAATTTTCCGAAATTCATGTTCGTTTTTTTTATTTTGAAAGATCTTCATCATCATCCCTGTATTGTTTCAGGTGCTAGTTGAGTGGTTTCAGAAAATACTGATTGTAGCTCCTATTTGAGATGTTGATGGGATATTCTTGTATTTACAATGCATTGTCAATTTGTATGTTAGGACTGGATAATGGCGAAGTTGTGTACACATAAAATCGATTTAAACTAACCAGTTGGTCATATTGTCTACTGACCGTTCTAAGTCACACCACGGTCGTATATTTACCTATTTATTACATATCTTACTATAAATGGAGAAGAACAAGAACAAAACGGTACGATTTAAACATATAAGTAGTCTAAGATGTAAACAATTGTTTTGCAAATAAATGAATTAATAAATTACTTTAAACGTCCGTTCCTTCGCTCTATATTTTTACTATGACATTGTTGGTGCTTGATGACGTTGACGTCGTGTTGCTTGATGACGTCAATGTCTTCGCGTGGGAATAGCCGATTTCCCATAAACCATAATGACAGTTTGCCGATTATGGATGTTGCGTGTGCCGATTATGGATGTTGAGAAAGAAGTGATCAACAAAGTTTTTCCTATCAAATATGTTACTATTTATAGTAAGGCAAGTAATAAGTCAAATTAAGTTAGATCTACCATAAAAGCTGTAGACAGAGTATTTTTCTTAAGGGATTGATTTATTACTGAATTTCTTCTCAAAATCTCAAAACAAAATTAGCTGATGTGTCCTAAAGAAAACTTTCTAAGTCCTTATTAACACATTATTTATAGCATTTATCAGAATTCTTTCTGATAACCTCTCCCACGTGTTTGTATTTTATGATATCCTGTACGATGGAACTAAACATAATTAACGACAATAACGACACACTATGTTTTTTTCTATTTGACATTCAGATCATTTGTCGAAAGTGTGGGCGATAGTTATCGTGGTCTTTGTCTATCGTCCGTTATCTTGATCTTTGTGTACACTTAAAGCTACACACGCTATACTTAAAATGATATTAACTCATGAAATTAATGTCACGGGTGGGGTAAATTCAATTCGACGAACGGCCAAACATTCCACATATAAGCCAGAAATCGATGCGTAAAATATAACATTTTATCAAGCCTTCGTACAAATAACATCGATAATTTACGGTTTCCGAATATAGTTCATAAAAGAAATTTGCCATGAATGGGATTTGAACCAGGGACCTTGCAGTTGTTTTGTAGCATGACGTTTTTTACCACTACACCATGAAATCTTGTAAGTATGTAGTAGCAATTCTAATATTAAATAGTCATTACGTAATAACTATATCACACACAGGCGCACTAACGTATGTGTCGTGCTCGGCCGTTTCCAAAGGTCCATTATCATACTTTTTTTTATCAACTCTAAATAAAAAATCGAGATTAAAATTTTGAGACGGAATATTTTTTAAATAAAAAATAAATAATATTACACCACGAATGGTTATTTACATGTGCTAGATGATGGTGTACATACTGGTTCATCTTGATGTTATTTTGCATCATAATATATGCTACGAAATATACATTCTCATTCTATATATACTCTGTAAAAACAGTTTTGGACCATGGCAGTGTTCGAACCCATACAATGATCGCTGAACCATGACATTCGACCATAACCCTTATTATCTCAGTTGATAATTCACAATAGATCAATAATCAACAATAATTATAGTTTACAATGAAAGTTTGTGAAAAAATAATAATCTTTTTATTGGTTACTCGAATGTGTCCGTAACTGTTACTTTGTATGAACTTTGCAACATTTTTTACAGACCCTTTGTGTGTTTGCGATATTTTTTTAAAATCAAATCTTGTTTGGAATTTAATGATTCTGGTACCAAATTAACCGGGTAGGGTAGACCTTGGTTACTAAAAAAAGATACCCAAATTCTGTCCACTAGTTTTATTTTTATATGACTTTATATACCCTGGTCCAAAACCTTTTTTGCCTGGTATATTATACTAAATATCACCTTAACTCAGTGGTAAGCACATTGAACTGTAATTTAGAAGGTCGTGTGTTCGAGTCACAAAAGAAGGCAAACATTTTTTCTTGTAAATCGTTATTCTACCTGAGTAGACATCATTTACGGTATATATATCGAGCAGGGCACATCGTATACCTGTACATAGTTAGAATTTTGATTACAAGAAGAACAAAAAAGCCTCTACCGTGATTTTAACACACGGCCTTCTAATTTACAGTCCAACCAACGTTCTCACCACAGAACTATGGCGACTTGTTGAGAATAAGGTGTATTTAATTACATATATTATGTTGTAAAATAACTTAAGATATTTGAATTTCTCTCAAGTTGTATCAATATATACTCCATCATCTAGCACATGTAAATAACCATGCGTGGTGTAATACATGGAGAATAATCGACAGTCTCAGTGTGATACGAAAAATATGTCACGAGAACACGTTGTAATTCGGTTAAAAACGAGTTCGAAGAATGCTGGTTTAAAGCAGTAGCAATCTACAGTAACAATAAATACAAAAATGGTAAAAAAGTAGCTCCGGCAAAGTGATAGCGTCACACCAGACAGAAAGAAAGAACAAATTTAAAGATGAATAAAATGCCAGATAAGACATCACAAACACAAAAGGGTTAACAATAGGGCTACCGCCTTAGAACGGTCAGTGACAAACAAAGGCCGCTGGGGTTCAAACCAGGTTCTAGGGTGCACCAAGTCTCAACTTACACTGCTTTCAACCCAATAAAACGGGACAGTGCAAATAAAGACATCATTGCCATGAACTAATCTCTTACCAACAAGGCAGTATTAATAGGCAATATCAGTAAAACACAAAGATGCTCGTGTATATATAAATGCAAGAAAACAACCTAGAAAGCCACAAAGAAGGTACTCAATGACTTGGCAGAAGCCAGAGCAACAAGAGAACAAACCATTGAGGACACGACAAGACAAGACTGCAGACAAACATCAAACGTCACCGTCCTTTTGGGCTTTAGATATACGTCATCATAGGGTCCACAGTCCGTCCGGTCATCGCACAATCAAAGAGGAAAGCATAGTGGCGAAGTGTAAATGGGTCCACCGCCAAGCAATAATACTTATTATCAACTGAACTAAAATTCCATCTCAAGACGTTAATATCCATTTCTGACTTAGCGGATGATAAGTATGTGGGCGTGCTATCGTTATTACGTAATGACTATTTAAGTGTTAGAAATGCTACTATATGACAACTAGATTCCGTTGTGTATTGGACCGTCATGTTACAATAAAACTGCAAGGTCCTCTGTTCAAATCCCGTTCCGGGCAGCTCATTTTTATAAAATATAATCGGAAGGCGTATATAAGCGATGTTACCTGCACGAAGGCTAGATAAAATGTGATATTTAACGTATGATTTCTGGCTTATAAACCGACAATTTGGACGTTTGTCGAATTGAAACTACATTACTCGTGACGTATTCATATTCATGAGCTGGTATCAGTTTAAGTATAGCGTCTGTAGCTTTTAATACCCGAATTCTCTATGAGCTGATGAAGCTACAAATAAAGACACACCTACTTTTCACGTGTGTTATAATGGAGTTTCTTTATTTATATGGGCTATTTTTTCTATTACACTAGTGTTTTACAAATGTTAGTTATTGTAGACGGAAGTAATTTCGTTTGTTTATTTCAGCTTCAATTGCCCTAGTGTCCTATCAATATATTATTATCTAAGACGAACTTTGTTATGCGAATACAATCACCATATTGTCAATACAACCACGATAGTGCGAATACAACCACCATAGAGCGTTGCAGATGCATGTTCAATGTAGATGCATAGGCATTAAGCTTTATCCATGAACCATCCGATTTATTTATTGTTAATGAAAATAGTTTGGAAATAGATTATTCTGGCATGGCTGAGGCATGAGGCGTGTGATGGTGTGACATTTCCTGAAAACACATGTTTTGCACTATAGTGTAGGCTGATTTACTCTTTTCATAATTTGAAATAATGGTGTGCATAGGTTTCATTGTTTCTACTTAATAAATACTGAAAAGGTGATCCTTTGGAAGCAACAAACACAAACACGAGAGAAAAGTAGCAGACTCGGTTTTATTGAGTCTGTTCATGAGAGATAATTATAAGATGCAACACCTATCACGCCTCCTAGCACCGGCTTAAGCGACATTCTACTATAAAGCAACACAGCATGTAAAGTTAAGGTGAAGAACGTTTATATGTAATTGCAAGAGTCCTGATGTATATATTGGGAATGCAAACCTCGCAAAACTCAAATTCGAAGTTTATCCTTTTTAAATTTAAAGTTAAGGAAAATAAAGGGAAGAGACACACCTATGGTGTGATCAGTTGTAGGTTGTTCTAAAATGGATGTGAAAGCCCCAATTTCGCGTACAAAATTGAATATCATTTAAAGCACAGCAAATCGCAGCAAGTAAATTGAAATCCTAGACTAATTATCTAATGCAATATTACACTTTAGTATATTTTTTTATATACAGATGCTCTGACCTTATTTCCTACAAATCTATAAACTGTCACATATGGCAATATTAGAAATTTGATGTCATAATTTTTAATCAAAGGACTGAAGGTCCTGAGAGTCGCCAAGATTGAAGAATGTCTTCTTGGTGAGGTTAAAGGTTATGTTAAATTTTCCAGGAACTCCTTACACCTTAAATAATGAATAGAAATATACTTTATATCTCTATCTATACATATATTTTTTCCACCAACATGTTTGTAAAGGACAGTTTTTCTTATTTGATTATGTAAAAAAAAAATTTAAAAAAAAATATCCGAAATTATCTATCATCCGAACTACTATGACACTGTTCTTTTACGTCCCGAAAATTTCACAAACAATCGAGCCCCGGTCATCGGGCTATCCTACTTTTCGAGCACTGTATGTTCCGCGGAATATGTGTTAATTGATTGCTTATTTTTGGTCAATGATTGTACAGTTCAAATTAATGGTTCTGAATGAATGGATAATTGTCGAGTTTCAGCTGCACTTAATCGAATGAAATAAATTAATATTAAAGAGATGTATGACATCCGGGTAACTACGCTATTGTAACTTTCCATTCATAAAATGTTTATGCGTGTATTATTGCGCATAGTATTTTAGTACATTTTCAAAAAAGACACGTATATACTGTATACAATGACAATTATTCACAATCAGTAGTTATATTTTTCGGTATATATAACGTTCATGTCAGTCACCTTATGAAATTAAGTTATACTTGAGGCAGTTAAATGAACTACATTCTCGAAGTGCATTCTCGAAGTGCGTAAAGCTCCTCGTCCAAAAGCTGGTGTATTAATGCGCATAATTTGTTCGGTAAATCTACAAAAAAGACACAATTATAATGTATACAATTACAATTATTTCATTATTTCACAATCAGTAGTTATATGACTCGGTATACTTGTAGCATGGTCGGTGACATTTCCTTTGATGAATGCAGAGCATTAAATCGTTTAATTTAGGTTAACTAAAGGGGCGTGGCTTTACCGTACTACAACTACCGGATATGGAATTTAGAGTACGGTCACTATGACGTCACAGTGTTACTCAGTACACCATGCTACAAAAAAGATAGAGTCTGTCTCAGCTCGTTGGTTATTTAAACTCCTCGATGGGCTACGCCCATCTTGGTGTTTAAATAAGCCAACTCGCTGAGACCAGACTCTATCTATTAAATAACGTTCATGTCAGTCACCTTATCAAATTAAGTTGTATTTGAGGCAGTTAAAGGGGATTACATTGTCGAAAACGGTAAAGCTCCTCAACCAAAAACTCCATATTCAGAAATTGCAGGTATACACGACTCCAAAGAGTCAGCAATCCTCACGCATGGCGACTCAAAAATGAACGCTTCCATATCAAAAAGTTTAAAAAGAACATGATGATGCTCATATTGTTTTTGTTTATCATCTGATTTTGATAATTATTTAACATTTTTCGTGTTTTAATAGATGCCTACATTTCTTTTAATTGCGATTTGTTTGAACGTAATATCGTTTTTTCAATAGCGTAAAACATTAAATAGTTTAGTTTTGTCTCAACGGCTAGTTCTAACAACAAACGTACAGTGGAACTACTAAGGTAGAACTATTGAAGCCTCCTCAATAAAAATTTGAAATAAAGTATTGAATAAAAGAAAGTTCCACGAAAATAGAATATTCCATAAGCTTTCTACAAAGTATCGTTACAATATTTATTTCCGTATAACCTATCTACACACCAAGTTTCGCTCCAATATCTCACTCCTAACAAAAATTATTTTCCGGAAACGATTTGTCTAATGTAGTAACAGTAACGTGACCTTTTTACGTCAACTTTCATTCTATATAATCTACCTACACGGCAAAAGTTGATATAAAAAGAAATGTAAAAAGATCGGACAGAAAAAGTAGCATTCAAGGAGGACAGTCAACCACAAAACACAGATTGAAACAAACACGCAAACAGACAAACAAGAAGGCAAAAGCAATAATAAATGCAAACGACATCACAAACACAAAAGGGTTGACAATAGGGCTACCGCCTTGGAACGGTCAGTGGCAAAGTAGGCCACTGGGGGTTTAAACCGGTTCTAGGGTGCACCAAACCTCACACTTACCGTACTGTCATACCATAAAAAATAAAGAAATCCCCGCCATGATCTAATCTCTAACCAACAAGGCAGCATCAATAGGCAATATAAGTAAGACACAAATATGCTCGTGTAAATATAATATAAACAAACAATAGCCTAGAAAGCCACAATGAAGGTACTCAACGACTTGGCAGAAGCCAGAGCAGTAAGAGAATACACCATTAAGGGCACGACCAGGGAAAAGGTCGAACAGGAAATGAAGCGTTCAAGGACACAGTCAACCAAAAACACGCAAAGAAGCAAACAACAATTACAAAGATGAATCAATGGCAAGAAATGACATCACATACAATTTGACAATAGGGCGACCACGGCAAGTGGAATAAGGCCGCTGTGGGTTTAAACCAGGTTCACCAAACCTCACTCTTACCCTATTGTCATCCCAATAAACTGCGACAGTGTCAATAAAGATATCCAGGTTATATTAATCTATCAAACAAGACAGCATTAATAGGCAATATAAGTAAAACACATAAATGATCATGTATAAGAATATAAAAAAAAGGCCTAGAAAGCCAAAAAAAAGTACACAAAGAATTGTCAGAAGCCGGAGCAACAAGAAAACAAACCGTTAAGGGCACGGCAAAGATTTAAGACAAACATATTCTACCATATCGTTGCAATACCTCTTTCCTAACTAAAGTTCTAAAAACTGAACCTTTTTTTTATTTTTAGTTACACTGACCTTGACTATGACCCAAGTGACCTGAAATGTAATCTCAAACTTCCTTTCCATATCAGATGCCCACACAACAATTTGTTTTTCAATGTCGCATTCCTAAAAAAACGTTATCGACCAGAAACCATTTTACCATTATTAGAAACATTGACATTGACTTAGACATTTTACATATTGAGTTTCGCTCAACCCGGGGATAGAGGGAGTGAACGGAAGCTAACATTGTCAAACCGAGACTGCAACCTTTCTTTATATTTATCGTGTTCGGCAATTTTCAAATTTCTCCTTTCATCCTGTTTCTAGAGTCCTCAATGCAATCCCAAGCTTCCTTACTATATAAGCTACCTGCACAGCAAATTTTGTCGCTATACCTAATTGCTAACAAACGTGTTTGCCCGGAAACCATTTTTTAATCTTTAGTAACAGCGACCTTGACCTTGAATCCAGTGATCTCAAATGCAATCCCTCGCTTTGTTTCCATATAAACTATGAACACAGCAAGTTTCCTTCCAATACCTCATTCCTAACTTTAGTTATTGAGCGGTATTAACTTTTCCATTTCTAGTAACAGCGACATTGTCCCCAGTGACCTCAAATTCGATCCCACGCTTTCTTTCTATATAATTTACATATGCCGCAAGTTTCGTCGTAATAGATCACTCCTAATAACAGTTATGAAAGTAAACAATGTTTTCTATTTTTCTATTTTTAGTAACAGGGGCCTTGACCTTGACCTTGACCCCAGTGACATCATATGCAATACCAAACTTCCTTTCTATACAAGCTACCAACACAGGACGTTTCGTCCAATATTTCTCTCTGAGCAAATAGTACTGAGTTGAAACCATTTTTTTTCTGTTTTCAATAACTAGAAATTAGCCTTGACCTCAGTGACATCAACTGCAACCCCATGCTTCCTTTTCATATAAGCTACCTACACGGTAATTTTCGTTACACTATCTCTTTCCTGACAAACGGTATTGAAAGGAAACCATTTGTTCTACTTTAGTAACAACGACATTGACATCGACCTCATTGACCTCAAATATAGTCATTAACGTCCTTTAGTGGCAAACGTTATCGAACGGTAACCATTTGTTCTACTTTTGGTAACAATGACATTGTCCTCGATCTCATTCGTCCTTTCTATATAATCTGTCTACACTACAAAGTTCGTAGCAATATCTTATGCTAAGAAAAGGTATTGAACGGGAACCATGTTTCTATTTTTAGTAGCATAGACCTTGACCTTTACCTCAGTGACCTCAAATGCAATTCCATGTTTACTTTACATATAAACTACCTATACAGCAAGTGTCGTTGTAATATCTTATTGCTATTTAAAGTTATTGAGCGAAAACCATGAGTTTGACGCCGCCGGTTCTACCCCCCCCCCCCACCCCCACCCCCCACCCCCCACCCCCCGCACCACCGTCTCTTCTTCTCCCCCTCCCATACACGCCAAACGACATTCGCCAATATAATAACCAGACTTTTCCAATGGAAACTTGGTTAATCAATTTGAGAACAAATAATCTCATTATAGAAAAGAAAGTTTGTTTTTTACTTATATTTGCCTGTTTTGTTTGCCTTTTTGCCTTTTTCAACTCAGTCCAGTTTAGAATTGCGCTGATATATGGTTTGTATTAGTTATAATTTTTCTTACCACCTAAAGCTACTTTATATGACTACACGGAAGTCATAGTATTACCGTATAATAAGCAAACATCGCAGCCAATATACAGTAGGAATCAACTTGTCTCAAACTCACCTTGAAGTTCTTCTAAATAATACAGATATCTATCTCCTAACAACCTTCTATACGAGCTTATGTGATGGATCATTCTCGCAATATATTTGAAAGGTTTCTTTGAAAGTGAAATGCAAATAAGTATGTTTTGAATAAAACGGTATGGACTTTGTTGAATACAACAAAACAAGTTAAATACGCATGTAATAGTTTGCATGTTTAATGTTTCTTATACCCACTAAGAGCGACTTAAACGGATGTTATTCCAATAAATAAGCAACAAGATGTATACAAAAAAAAAACATCGTGAAACAATATACAAGCTTCCTCATACTGTGTGCTTCTCCCGTTAAAGCTTCTCCTCGTTCATCTTTGTAAGTTTGCCTTTTTTTATAATTGTATGTTCACCAGCTCAAGGCGATATCTGGTATTTAAGCTATCAAATTTAACGCATGATATCGTTTACTTTATAGACGACATCAAGTAGTGCACGTTGTACCTGTACACAGGTAACACTTTATCTTTGTGCTAATGTCTGCGCTAGTTAGCTGCATTATGCCTATAGAGTGTTCGACATGCTACTACTTACCAATAACCTTCTGGCGTATTTACGGACTTCTGTATGTTCGTCGAAACTATTTAACCCGTGACTCATTCATATTCATGATGTGCTCCCTAGAACCTGGTCTGGCCCTTTTTTACCACTGATCGTCTCAAAGCGGTAGACCTATTGTCAACCCTTTTTGTGTTTGTGACGTCATATGCCTGTATTCCTTATTAACATTGCCATTCATGTTTGTCGTTTTGGCTGTTTAAGTTTACTGTGTTCCGTGAAAGCTGCATTTCCTGTTCGACTTTTATACTTGTTTTTAGTACAAATGAATATTGATGCTGCCTTGTTTGTTAGAGAATATGACGTGGTGGGGATATCGTTATTTACACAGTCCCGTTTTATTGGGGAGACACTAGAGTAAGAGTGAGGTTTATTGCACCCTACAACCTGGTTTAAATCCACAGCGACCGTTTGTGCCAGTGACTGTTCCAAGGCGGTAGCCCTATTTGTAACTATTATGTTCGTGATATCATATCTCGTCTTTTATTCGTCTTTGTAGTTGCTGTTAGTATCTGTGCGTGTTTGTGGTTGACTGCTGTACTTGAATGCTACATTTCCTGTTCGACTTTTATATCTATGTAGACTGTGTAACTTTAAGGAGCATTATTACGCCCCATCTACTAGTATTGACACATATTCGGACTTGTAACTGAATTTAAACATGGCATGCTTGCAATAAAATCCCATCAGCATATCACCGGATGAATTTAACAAGGATTATGTTAAACCTAATGAGTTGCGACGTATGCCTTGACATGGTTAAACATTTTATGTGAACTAAAAATGTATTACTAATATATGTTTCTAATCTCAGTTTCTGTATGTGTTTGTGGTTGACTGTCGTCCTTGAATGCTACTTTTCCTGTTCGATTTTTTATCTATATTTACATGTTATGCTGAAATTAATTTGGTTTGATCAATCAAAGGTATGACAAATGTTTAAAAAAAAAATACAACAAAAAAGAGCAGACATACCTCTCAGGGAGTATCGTTTATGAATGAGTTAGTTAGTAAAGATATGACAATTAAATGGTTAATTTTACAAGTAACATGACAGTATGCTCGCCTCTGTTCAATACAGCAACAAAAGCAATGCTATGATTTCAATACGAACTTGATGGTATGAACGTATTCATCTTCATCCATATAATCATTGCGGAATCAGCTGGTACATGTGACTAATTAGTGTTGTTTGTGCCGTGTGGCGGCCGTAAATGTCTCCCCTTACATCCAATCAATATTGTTATTTTTTACATCCCACAGGGATTGTATGACTTCCACAGATCCAGTTTTATCCTTAAGCATATGTTTTACTTATACCATGTTGACGGTTTTGTGTTCGACGACATTTTGGCCCATTTTAATAGGATTTTCCATAACTAATCCTTGTTATCTTGATTCCACATAATAACATAACAAATTCCACATAATAACATAACATAACTGGATCACCTGTTTTGAAAAAATATCAGGCTCCATTCAGACATCAATCTAGACGCAGAGTGTTTCATTCTATATGTAAGGGCAATGCTAAGAGGTGCATTTGTTGCAACTATTTATCGTGCAAGTCCACCATTAAATCAACTGTTAACGGTAGAACATGTAATATATGTCTAGCTTCAAATGTTGATTGAAGTACTTCGTCATTTATGTTTTGACTTGAAATACACCACGTTGTGGTATACAGTATGTTCGACAAAAGGTCGTTCCTTAAAAGTTCGATTCCGTGAGCATAAATATGATGCAGGCATTCCCAAAACCTTAAAAACTTACCTGTACCAACACTTTAGTCAGTCACTCAGGTCATAGTGTTAGTAACGTCACTGATCAACCTGTTGAATTTATAATTTAATAATGATGCAACCAAAAACTTTAAAATAAACGCTAGACATATAGCAGAACGATGATGAACAACTTGCAGATACCATTCCACTGAGCCTTATTGACAATATATATCAACAAGGAAATATTTCAAAAGAGCCTTATATTGATATTTTTTGCTATATGTTCCATTCGAAAGCGTAAATCTAGGTATCATGGTTGTAGATGTAATGGTAACATCAAACGGATATCACATATTACTATACCAGTCGCTGATTTACATACTATTTGTAACCAGTCTGGAAAGCACTCGATGCCTTCTTGTCTCACCTTTCTTTCCATTTCTTCACTTAAGCTAATTGACTAAAAACTTTTGATTTGAACAGATCCATTGTATAACACTGATTCCATAATTCAAATCTATACGCAGCATGTTCTCCGACCCCATATTGACAAGGAGTCTGATCACGTCAGGCATTTTCTAAAAAATCTTTATCTTAATAAGGGCATGCATTCTTTTGATATACTAAGTATTTTTCGAGAAAATCGTGTTGTTGATTCAATTCCTAAATATTTCAGAAATTCTGAAAATCCTATAATTTGTTATAAGTACAAAACAAAACAGTTTGTTGTGATTTTCAACCACAACAAAATAGTGCCAGACCTTGATATAGTAAATAACACTCCTAACATGCCTAAGGAATGCGAGTGTAGAACATCTAAATTTTGCTTTGCTCCGGCCTGTCATGTCATTGCTGGTAATTTTGATATTACAGATAAACGTATTCGACATTTGTTTTCTAAAGATCCTAAGTATAGGTTGCATTGATTTTAATGCATGCCGTGGTCAGATCGCCAAATCCATTGACAGAGGATTTAAGTATTAAATGGTGACGTAGAGAACATCTTGACCCTAATTCCCTTTCTACTAAGAAAAAGACATCATAGATACCTGTATTAACTTCAATACGGCTAACCCCTCCCTACTTCTCCCTAGACCTCGCTTTTTATTTCGTGACGTTTGATGTTTGTCTGCACTCTTGTCTTGTCGTGCCCTCAATGAGTTATTCTCTTGTTGCTTTGGCTTCTGCCAAGTCATTGAATACCTTCTGTGTGGCTTTCTATGCTATTGTTTTTTGTATTTTTATATACAAGAACCTTTTTATTTTACTTATATTGCCTATTAATGCTTCCTTGTTGGTTACAGAATAGTTCATGGCGGGTATTTCTTTATTTACACTGTCCCGTTTTATTGGTTAAGTGTGAGGTTTGGTGCACCCTAGAACCTGGTTTAAACCCCCAGCGGCCTTTTTTGCCAGTGACCGTTCCAAGGCGGTAGCCCTATTGTCAACCCTTTTTTGTGTTTGTGACGTCAAATGCCTTTATAGCCATTCATTTTTGTCCTTTTGCGTGTTTGTTTTGGGTTTACTGTTTAATGATATGTATTAATTCAAATTAAATGTAATTACACATCACATTGCACATATAATGAATACTTAAATGTAGTGAAATCTCATATTGAATTTAAACAATGCATCATGCTGCATATTTAATGAATGCTTAAATGTGGTATTGTATAGTGAATTTTATGGCATTTAATTGCAATTAAATGTTAACGACATATATCCTATACATTTCGTAACACCAAGATATCATGCTTACAATTTAATTCAACTTAAACGTAATGACACATCATGTTGCACATTTACTGAATACTTACTTTTAGTGTTATCTCACATTGAATTTAATGGTATTTAATTGCAATTAAATAAACATGAATATGCGCAAGTTTTATATTATACAAATGTATAATTGGAAATAAAGGAGTGAAGTGTCTATTCTTCATGAATCTGACTTCAAGTTTGTGGGTGAGGTGTGCTACAGTATTGTATGTATATTCCGACATCAAGACATTCGTTGGAAGCAATTACATTTTAATTCTGGACGATAGTGCATAATTATTTGAAATGATGATGAATATATACATTTCTGTATAGGGTCCTATTGGACATTAGTGTAAAATAAAGCTACAACAAATAGGAAAATAAGAATTTAAGTGTAGTTTAATTGAGAATTAAGTTGTGATTAAATCCCTTATTTCATGCAGTGCATAGTAAAAAAGAAAGGGTTTTCAATGTTCAATATGTCATCCAAAACCGAATCTCCTACTTTAACCCTTGACCCACTAAATACGACTACAATGGCCTTTGCTTCCATTGTAGACCCAGATCAGCCTGCGAGTAACTCGAAGGTTGATCATGGTTAACAATGTCCCGCTGCTGATCAGTCATTTTCCCCAAAACACCTCTTTGTCACATATATGGAATGGTCTTAATTCAAAGAAAGAAAAGTCTATTATATATGTATGTACGTATTAGTTGCTTCCACGGGATCTATTAAATTTTATTTTATTAGTAATATGCATGCCGCATGTCTGAATAATGTATGCTTTGTCACCATGCATGCCGCATGTCTGAATGATGTATGCTTTGTCACCATGCATGCCGCATGTCTGAATGATGTATGCTTTGTCACCATGCATGCCGCATGTCTGAATGATGTATGCTTTGTCACCATGCATGCCGCATGTCTGAATGATGTATGTTTTGACACCATGCATGCCGCATGTCTGAATGATGTATGCTTTGTCACCATGCATGCCGCATGTCTGAATGATGTATGCTTTGAAATGTCGTAGACATGTCGTATCAACAGTTTAACGTGCTCTAGAATCAGTCATAAATAATGTTTAATTATGAGTAACCACGGTAACGCGTAATTATAAAGGCTATATATCACAGAGTATGGCAGTATTTGTGAAATGTTAGTGATGATGTGCGTTTAAAATGGTAAGCTGTGTCTTTATGTGCCACGTGATACTACACGAGATTATAACGTAACACTTTTAAGATTATACTTTTTCTGCGGAAATGACAATCATGAAAAAGGTGTGATTTAATTATGTGAAAGTGTCATTTAGAACCTATGCATCTAAAAATAATTTCCAATTTTACGCGGTTCGATTTAAGTTACACTTTCAATTAGTTACAATTTTCCAATTTTAAACCATTACCTTAAACCAACTAATTCCACTAAATGCATATCATAGTTGTTTAAAACTGTGTTTGCAATTTAAATATGATGACTAGTATGTTCCATTTTAAGCCAAAACTATAAATGATGAATTATAAGTGTGAATTTTATCTCAATATTTAGAAATTGACATATAATTGGACAGTTTGCTCTTACTTTACATTATAAATATAGATATAAAAATCGAACAGGAAAAGCAGCATTCAAGGACGACAGTCAACCACAAACACACACAGAAACAAAGAACAAATTTAAAGATGAATGAAAGGCCAAATAAGACATCATCAACACGAAAGGGTTGACAATAGGGCTACCGCATTGGAAAGGTCAGTGGCAAAAAAGGCCGCTGCGGGTTTAAACCAGGTTTTAGGGTGTACCAAACATAACCTTATCCTACCGTCAACCCAATAAAACGGGACATTGTAAAAAATGAAATCCCCGTCATGAACTTTTCTCTTTTCTCTAACCAACATTGCAGCATTAATAGGCAATATAAGTAAAACACAAAGATGCTCGTGTATATATAAATACAAAAAACAATAGACTAGCAAGCCACAAAGAAGATATTCAATGACTTGGCAGAAGCCAGAGCAACAAGAGAATAAACCATTGAGGGCACGGCAAGACAAGACTGCAGACAAACATCAAACGTCACCGTCTTTTTGGGCTTTAGGTAGACGTCATCATAGGGTCCACAGCCTGTCCGGTCATCGCACAATTAAAGAGGAAAGCATAGTGGCGAACTGTTAATTGGTCCACCACCAAGCTTGCAGTGGGTTGCAAAATGATAGGGTCGTAACCTCTTTTGATAAACCTTTTAACAAGTTTAACAAAGATAGTATAAAAGTGATCATGGCAAAGGATCTTACGAAATTTGTAAATTACATCACCATAGAAGTCAGGTTGTGATAGTCCTTGTCACAGAAGAGTTCTTAAATGAATATTATATTTGGAAAGAAGATCAGGGTTACGATGATAAAATTGTGTAAAGGTTTTGCGAAGTTTATGGTAAAGGTAACCCTGATGGAGTAGCTTTTTAGTTATACAACGATTACGAATATTAAAGTCCTCAACTGGAGAACAGCTCTAGAAAAACGAATAAGCACAAAGACCTCATAAGAAGTTGCTCGGGGAATATCCATATCAAAATTAAAATCCTCTCTCTTGTCATATATGTTGCTAATTTTTCACCATTTTCAATAAAGAGATATAACTCAAGAAAAGAAGCGTTCATACATTAACCCAAAAAGTATTATATTCATATTTTGTATGACAAAACGTTATTGAGTAGTTATTGTTGATGTATATCACATAATACATCAAGATATCTTTGATCAAAATTGTTTTTATTTTTTCATCATTATTTGCAAATGTGTGTGTTTTTCCCCCAAGATTTTAAGTTATATTTTTTCTTTCTTTTTCTTATAAGAATGCTTTAAGACTTATTTTATAGAGGAGGACAACATACCAATGCCCACAACTGATGCTTTGAACTAGTTTAGTTGCATTTGTCAAAAATGTAATCATTTTCAAGTATTGAATTGCATGCTAATGTTCGCTGAAATCGTGAAAACAGACACATAGCTAAACATAATGCCTAAATCCACATTTTTACGTTCACACATTGACATATCGGACTACTATAACCTTTTACGACAATTAAAAATAAAGTATTCTTAATTGATAATGCAGTTATGTTTATAATTGAAAATATTTGCTTCAAATCGTATTACATGCAGTTTTTTCATAAATACGAGTGCAGAAAAATTAGGAGGCACACAATTGTTCATGGAAGAATGTTTTATAGCGATGAAATCATTAGACTTGCTATTAAAATGAACATATTCGGGGAGAATGTGAAGATATTTAGTTGGGTTACAAAACGAAAGTGCTACATTTTATGTTAAACACCTCTTGTGTGATTACATGCTGAACAGTTGTACAACAACTTCGAGCGAGGTTTGGTGCACCCTAGAACCTGGTTTAAACTCCCAGCGGCCTTTTTTGTCACCGTTCCAAGGCGGTAGCCCAATTGTCAAACACTGTGTGTTTGTGATATCTCATCTTGCCTTTTATTCATCGTTATTGTTGTTCTTTGCTTCTGTGTGTTTTTGTGGTTGACTGTCATCCTTGAATGCTACTTTTCCTGTTCGATTTTATATACAAGTAGTATGTAAAATCGTCGAACAGAAAATGTAGCTTTCACAGAACACATCCAAACAAAAACATAAATCAACACAACAATTATAATGTTAATAAGAAACAAGTCATGTTACATCACAAACAGAAACTGGTTGACAATAGAGCTACCGCCTTGGAACGGTCAGTGACAGAAATGCCGCTGTGGAGTTACAACTAGGTTCTACGATGCACAGATTCTCACCCCTGCCACATTTTCATCCCAATAAAACGGGAATGTCACAGTGTACATAACAAATCCCCTTCACGTTATATACTATCACAAGAGGCAGCATTAATAGGCAATATAAGTATTATAATACATGTATATATGAATATAAACGGCCTAGAAAGACGGAATGCAAGTACTCAATCACTTTGCAGAAACCAGAGCAATAAGAGAACAAACCAATAAGTTACGACTCCAGGTGAGAACAATGGATAAGTTTGTTACTTTAAGTTAGTACTTCGCTGGTTCATCTGAGTTCAGGTATTGCCATGCAATATATTAAAAATGATCGGTATTTTCGTTTTCTCTTATAACCTCATTCTTAAGGGACATCAAACATCCATTTCTGAGCATTATCATTTTCTGAGATTTTATGTTAGAAGATTATTTTGAATGGTATGGTTGTCGCACTTGAGGATATGAAAATGTACATCATAGTATCGTCTGACATTATATTAGTATATCTTATATGTGTTTCTAGAGTTTTGATGGGACCGTAGTAAGGCAGTTTTTGGAGCTTTTCGAGTAATTGTAAAACCTTGATTTTGTTCAGCTAAACTTTTGTCCTAGGGGAAAAGTCAATAACGAGATTTATATTTCTTAAATTATTCGTTTTTCTAGAGCTTTTAATCGAGTTGGAGACTTTAATATTCGTAACCGCTGTGTATAATTTAAAAAGCTACTCCAGCAGGGCTACCGTTACCATACATTCCGAAAAACCTTTGCAAAGTGTTTTGCAACTTGAGAGCAAACTATTAAGGGTATCAGACGCTACCGTCCTTTGAGGATTTAGGTAGACTTCATCATAGGTTATGTCCGGTCATCGAACAATCAAAGAGGAAAGCATAGCGACCAACTTTAAATGGGTCAACAACTAAACATGATGTAGGTTGCAAAATGATAGGGTCATAACCTCTTTTGATAAACATTTTGACTAGTTTAATAACGATTGTATGAAAGTGATTATGAACCAATGATCTTACGAAGTTTGTAAATCGCATCACCGTAGAAGGCCTTGTCGCAGAAGTGTTGTTAATTTACATTAAATTTTAAAAGAAGATCAGGGTTACGATAATAAACTTTTGAAAAGGTTTTTCGAAGTTTATGGTAACGGTAGCCTGATAAAGTATCTTCTTAGTTATACACAGATTACGAAAATTAATCCAAAGTTATATTCCAAAAGCAAAGGCTAAATTAGAAAGTTTGGTCATACAATGTCTTCCAGTAGTGATAATCAATATTCCTGTATAGATAAACTTTAGCGTTTTTTACAATCAACTTTCTAGAGTTTTGGTGGGACCGTTAATTGCATACTGTGATATTGCGATTACCGCCGTAATAAACATGTAGACATATACTGGACCTACACTTGACATGATTCATTGTCAAATAAATCATAGAGTTTAATAATATGTAAACGAACTCCTGTTATATTCTGTCTCCACACTGACGCTTGACCGACTACAGAACTCTGAATAACCGGAAATTATCAGTGATAAAGTATCTTATAAACCGTTCAATAAAATAGTAATTGTATGATTTAGCAAACTTATTGGACATCGGTTATGCCGATAATACTCTTTCGTAAATATTTTGTCATTTCTGTTTCCTTCTGACTTGTTTGGTTTTATTGTGCCAGTTTATATAAGGATTAATAAAGTTCAAAGGCGAAATATGCAAGCGGCCAATATGAGCACTAAATAGCAAATAATTCAGCACAAAAGACCGCTAGCACTTTATAGCAAACCCTAAAGCACCAAAAGTCGCCAGCAGTAAATAGCAAAGCATAAAACACAAAAGGTTGCTAGTTTTCTATAGCAAACCCTAAAGCACCAAAGGTGGTGAGCACTAATTAGTAAAGCATACAGCACAGGAGGCCGCCAGCACATATAACAAACCCTAAAGCACCAAAGATTGGCACCACTAATTAGTAAAGCATACAGTAAAGCAGGCCGTCAGCGCTATATAACAAACTCTAATGCATCAAAGGTTGCCAGCACTAATTAGTAAAGCATACAGCACAGGAGGCCGCCAACACTCTATAACAAACCCTAAAGCACCAAAGGTTGTCAGCACTAATTAGTAAAGCATACAGTAAAGGAGGCCGTCAGCACTATATAACAAACTCTAATGCATCAAAGGTTGCCAGCCCTTATTAGTAAAGCATACAGTAAAGGAGGCCGTCAGCACTATATAACAAACCCTAAAGCAGCAAAGGTGGGCAGCACTAATTAGTAAAGCATTCAGCACATGAGGCCGCCAGCACTGTATAACAAACCCTAAAGCACCAAAGGTTGCCAGCACTAATTAGTAAAGCATACAACACAGGAGGCCGCCAGCACTCTATAACAAACCCTAAAGCACCAAAGGTTGTCAGCACTAATTAGTAAAGCATACAGCACAGGAGGCCGCCAGCACTATATAAAAACACCTATAGCACCAAAGGTTGTCAGCCCTAATTAGTAAAACATAAAGTAAAGGAGGCCGTCAGCACTATATAACAAACTCTAATGCATCAAAGGTGGTCAGCACTAATTAGTAAAGCATACAGCACAGGAGGCCGCCAGCACTATATAAAAACACCTATAGCACCAAAGGTTGTCAGCCCTAATTAGTAAAACATAAAGTAAAGGAGGCCGTCAGCACTATATAACAAACTCTAATGCATCAAAGGTGGTCAGCACTAATTAGTAAAGCATACAGCACAGGAGGCCGCCAACACTATATAAAAAAAACAAAAGCACCAAAGGTTGTCAGCACTAATTAGTAAAGCATACAGTAAAGGAGGCCGTCAGCACTATATAACAAACCCTAAAGCAGCAAAGGTGGGCAGCACTAATTAGTAAAGCATTCAGCACATGAGGCCGCCAGCACTGTATAACAAACCCTAAAGCACCAAAGGTTGTCACCACTAATTAGAAAAGCATACAGTAAAGGAGGCCGTCAGCGCTATATAACAAACCCTAATGCATCAACGGTTGCCAGCACTAATTAGTAAAACATACAGCACAGGAGGCCGCCAACACTATAACAAAAACTATAGCACCAAAGGTTGTCAGCACTAATTAGTAAAGCATACAGTAAAGGAGGCCGTCAACACTTTATAACAAACCCTAATACATCAACGGTTGCCAGCACAGCACTATTTAGTAAAGCATACAGCACAGGAGGCCGCCAGCACGATATAACAAACCCTAATGCACCAAAGGTTGCCAGAATTATATATCAAAGCATACTGTACAAACGACCGCCAATACAATATAAACAAACCATACATAACAAAGCGTAAACGTACATCACAAAAAGTCGCCAGCTCATTATAGCAATTGGTACATGGCATGTGGTACATCGCAATTATATAACCAGCATTAATGAAAGGTGAGTATATAACTCGTTGCATTTATATTCGAAAGATGGTGCTATTGATCAAACATCCACTGACAGTGTCCAGTCATGATAATGTAAACAACACATCTTTCCTCATGCTAAGAATTGCACTTAAAAATCAATCTAGTCAGTAGTAGGCGACAATTATATCTTAACACATTTTTCGAAATCAAATATGTCAAATATACAGATGAACCAGGACCATTCGAACCAAACAGAGACGTCCATTCTATGATACTTCTTTAATGATATGATGTCCCTTCCTAAATGTTTCCAACCTCTGTCTACATAAAACGCTCAAACAATATGCTGTACTAAATGTTTAAATATAACATATAATACATTATAAGCATGGGCGAAATTCTCTATGGTGCGTTTCTTTTTTTCTTTAGTATATCTATTAAATCAATATATTTTCTTTTGATCGTTTTAATTTTTTTAATACATGTAACGTGTAATGACATTAATGAGTAGGCGGAAATGAAAATGGAAATGAAAGCTCATAAAAGACAATTTGTCATCCATTGCTATACAAGATTACACTGATTTGCCATCATTCAGCTGCCTGGGTGTTGGATTTGTCTATGGTTAATAGACTGTGAATCGAGTTGACGATAAGCATGCCTTACAACTTCAGTTCCTAATGAACTCGTCTAAAAAACTTGAATGGTATAAACACATATTTTGCAAATGTCCGAAGGTTACCGTTTTACTTGCTGAAATGACGTTTTCGTAGATCAGTCTACTGAAGTGTAGCATGCGGTAATATTTCCGGGATCTTTACGGACGGACATTTTACGGAGCAAAATGAAAGTGTAAGTGAAACTGAATGAAACCGCAAGTATTGAAATGGAATAAGTGCAAAACTGTATTTTCATGGAATACTACCCGTAAATCCATGAATATATAACGAGAAAGTTTAGTGTTTTATCTGTTTTATTTATAATGCGGTATTCCCGTAAAATTACATAATGGATTGAACCTCCACCTATGCATTATGCATCATAAGACAACACCACAGAGCCAGTTTTGTAACTCTTGCTTTTTTTAAAATAAAAGTATTGCCCCATTTATACTTCGAAAACTTGGTTAAAGTTTATACATTGTATGTAAACTTGGTTTAATTTTGTATTCATCTTAAAGTTATTATGTAAACTTGCATCTCACTGACTACTTTACGTAATGGATTGAAACTAACGCACATGCATTCGGCATCATAAGACAGCACCATAGAGCCAGGTGCTTTTATTTTAACAAAATAATGGCCCCTTTAATACATACAAAAACTTGGTTAAAGTTGTTAACCTTGGTTAAAGTTTGTATATAAGCTTGGATCTCGCACTCTACATAATGGTTAAAACTTCTCGAATGCATTATTTATTATAAGATCACAACAAAGAGCCACGTAACATAACTCTTTGCTTTTATTTGCTTTTATTTTAACATAAATTAAGGCCCCTTTTTGCTTAATAAAATCTTGTGAATTCACTTTAAAAAATGATTTCTAATTCGTATCGATTTTCATTTGAAGGATTATATTAACAAAACCTTGGCCAGTTTTCAAAATAAACACTATTGACGCATTCATTGTGTAGTTATTGCTTTTGATAATTAAAAATAACAACAATTATTTGAACTTGAAAATTTTCATAATTTCAATAACTATTTCAAAGTACAACAAAAACAATTGCATGCATTACGGGCCAACAGCTATGTTTGTTTACTTATCGGCAGCTTTTTTCACTTTTGCATTAAACCTTGTTGGTCATATTTAATAATCAAGGTAAAAATGTGAGCTAGAGTACAATGTTAATATGAGCTACCTAACGTTAACGAGTACAGTGCATATATGAGCTTCATAACGTTAACGAGTACAGTGCATATATGAGCTTCATAACGTTAACGAGTACAGTGCATATATGAGCTTCATAACGTTAACGAGTACTGTGCATATATGAGCTTCATAACGTTAAAGAGTACAATGCATATATGAGCTTCATAACGGTAAAGAGTACAGTGTATATATGAGCTTCATAACGTTAACGAGTACAGTGCATATATGAGCTTCATAACGTTAAAGAGTACAGTGCATATATGAGCTTCATAACGTTAAAGAGTACAGTGCATATATGGGCTTCATAACGTTAACGAGTACAGTGCATATATGGGCTTCATAACGTTAAAGAGTAAAGTGCCTATATGGGCTTCATAACGTTAAAGAGTACAGTGCATATATGAGCTTCATAACGTTAAAGAGTACAGTGCATATATGGGCTTCATAACGTTAACGAGTACAGTGCATATATGAGCTTCATAACGTTAAAGAGTACAGTGCATATATGGGCTTCATAACGTTAACGAGTACAGTGCATATATGGGCTTCATAACGTTAAAGAGTAAAGTGCCTATATGAGCTTCATAACGTTAAAGAGTACAGTGCATATATGAGCTTCATAACGTTAAAGAGTACAGTGCATATATGGGCTTCATAACGTTAACGAGTACAGTGCATATATGAGCTTCATAACGTTAAAGAGTACAGTGCATATATGGGCTTCATAACGTTAACGAGTACAGTGCATATATGAGCTTCATAACGTTAAAGAGTACAGTGCATATATGGGCTTCATAACGTTAACGATTACAGTGCATATATGGGCTTCATAACGTTAACGAGTACAGTGCCTATATGAGCTTTATAACGTTAACGAGTACAGTGCATATATGAGCTTCATAACGTTAACGAGTACAGTGCATATATGAGCTTCATAACGTTAACGAGTACTGTGCATATATGAGCTTCCTAACGTTAAAGAATACAGTGCATATATGAGCTACATTCCGTCAAAGAGTACAATGCATATATGAGCTACATAACATTAAAGAGTACAGTGCATATATGAGCTTCATAACATTAAAGAGTACAGTGCATATATGAGCTACATAACGTTAAATGGTACAGTGCATATATGAGCTTCAAAACGTTAAAGAGTACAGTGCATATATGAGCTACATTCCGTCAAAGAGTACAGTGCATATATCAGCTTCATAACGTTAAGGAGTACAGTGCATATATGAGCTGCATAACGTTAAAGGGTACAGTGCATATATGAGCTTCATAACAACGTTAATAAAGAGTACAGTGCATATGAGCTTCATAACGTTAAAGAGTACACTGCATATATGAGCTTCATAACGTTAAAGGGTACAGTGCATATATGAGCTTCATAACAACGTTAATAAAGAGTACAGTGCATATATGAGCTTCATAACGTTAAGGAGTAAAGTGCATATATGAGCTACATTCCGTCAAAGAGTACAGTGCATATATCAGCTTCATAACGTTAAGGAGTACAGTGCATATATGAGCTACATTCCGTCAAAGAGTACAGTGCATATATCAGCTTCATAACGTTAAGGAGTACAGTGCATATATGAGCTGCATAACGTTAAAGGGTACAGTGCATATATGTGTTACATTACGGTAAAGAGTACAGTACATATACATTGCATATGTGTGTTACATTACGGTAAACAGTGCATATATGTGTTACATTACGGTAAATAGTACAGTGCATATATGTGTTACATTACGGTAAATAGTACAGTGCATATATGTGTTACATTACGGTAAATAGTACAGTGCATATATGTGTTACATTATGGTAAATAATACAGTGCATATATGTGTTTTGTTTGTTTGTATTGTGTTTTACGTCATTTTCAACACATGTCAGGTTATATATGACGCTCTTTCTTGTGGTGGAGACAGACCACCCACTTTTCCTGGGCAGAACCAGTACTGTACACCTCCCGACATCCGCAAGAATCGACACTTCCTCACTTACAAGTCGAGCTCCCAGTTGGATTCGAACCCGCAGCGGTGTAACATTACGTTAAAGAGTACAGAACATATACGTATTACACTAACGTACAGATCAGTATATATATGTTTTATATTACGGTAAAGAGTACAGTATATACACTCAAGTGATATGAAAACGCAACACGGGAATTTCCGCTATATATTGTATGTACAATATGCTGCTTTTAATCGAATGGTACATGGCTACGTAAGACCTTTCCTTTTGGAAAAAATACTAAAACAACAAATAATACAGCAAATAGTATTCCTGCAATGTTTCATTATTCACAGAGTTCGCGTTTGGCTCAATCATGTGAGCAAACTTAGGATGCAACATTTTGCAAACTATTTACGTTAAATACAGTACTGAACTAGCACAATTTTTCGAAGAGCAACTTCAACATTGATGAAGTTCTTGTTATAAAGTGTAGTGTGATTAAAACGTCTACAACATCACAGTTGTGTCCTTTCTCTAGTTAACTGCAACTTTTTTTTAAAAAAACATCTTGGGATTTCTTTGGAATATTATGTGCAATTAAGTGTGCAGTATATACAATATATAGCGGAAATTCCCGTGTTGCGTTTTCATATCTCTTGAGTGTATATGTGTTACATTACGCTGGTAAATAGTACAGAACAGATATGGGCTACATTACGTTAAATAATACAGTGCATGTATGTGTTACATTACGTACATATATGTGTTACATTATGGGTAATAGTACAGTCTATATATTTGCTAGATTACGTTAAAGAGTTCAGAGCGTGTAAGGGCTTAATAACGTTAAAGAGTACAGTACAAATATGGGTTACATTATGGTAAATATACTACTCAGAGTTTGCAAAGGATCACTTTTATTCTTCCATATAATTTTATTAGAAATTAATTCACAATAACGATATTAATTTCATTGATACTTCAACAATTCCAAAATTTTAATCAAGTCATGAGATCACATTATCATACACTGTCCTAAATAATTTCATGTACAATAGAAATAATGCTATTTATTTCAGCAAGAAATTTAGACAGCAAAAAAGTTATCCTTTGCAAATTTTGAGTAGTATAGTATAGTGCATATGTAACCGGGTACAGGTAAATGGTGAAAAAATCGTTTCTCAACCGGAACTCGAACCTAGGGTCTCTGGTTTACCGTACCAGGGCTCTAACCACTGAGCTATCGAGGACATATGGTTAAGAATCGATTATTCACCATTTACCTGTTCCAGTTACATACACCCCCACCAGACGAAAATTAGTCCCTGAATTTCTAATTATACAGGAGAACCACTGCTGGTGTTTCTCAGGATGATCCCGGACGAGCCCCCAAATATAACAGGTGGTGAAAAAATCGTTTCTCAACCTGGACTGGAACCCATGATCTCTACATTAACCGTACCAGGGATCTAACGACTGAGCTATCGAGGACATATGGTAAGTAATCGATTATTCACGATTTACCTGTACCCGGTTACATATATGAGCTACATTACGTTAGAGAGTACTTTGCATGTATGAGCTTCATAACATTAAAGAGTACAGTAATTATATGTGTTACATTATGGTAAATAGTACAGAGCATATATGTGTTTTGTTTGCTTGTTTGTTTGTTTGTATGGTGTTTTACGCCATTTTCAACACATGTCAGGTTATATATGACGGTCGATTTTTTGTGGTGGAGACAGACCACCCACTTTTCCTGGGTAAAACCAGTACTGTACACCTCCCGCCATCCGTAAGAATCGACACTTCCTCACCACTTACAAGTCGAGCTACCAGTGGGATTTGAACCCGCAGCGGTGTTCCAATACGTTAAAGAGTACTGTGCATATATGTTTTACATTACGGTAAAGAGTACAGTTCATATATATGTGTTACATTAAGGTAAATAGTACAGAACATATATGGGCTACATTCCGTCAAAGAGTACAGTGCATATATGTGTTACATTACGTTGAAGAGTACAATCAATTTATATGTGTACCATTTCGGTAAAGAGTACAGTACTTATATGTGTTACATTTCGGTAAATAGGACAGTACATATATGGACTACATTACGTTAAAGAATACAGTACAGATATGTGTTGCATTACGTTTTAGAATTACAGTACATATATGGGTTACATTACGGTAAATAGTACAGTGCCTATATAGTCTACATTACGTTAAAGAGTGCATTTCATATATATGTTACATTACAGTCAATAGTGTGGTGCATATAAGTGTTACATTACGGTAAAGAGTACAGTGCATGTATGTGTTACATTACGGTAAAGAGTACAGTACATATATATGTTACATTACGGTAAAGAGTACAGTGCATGTATGTGTTACATTACGGTAAAGAGTACAGTACATATATGTGTTACATTACGGTAAAGAGTACAGTGCATGTATGTGTTACATTACGGTAAAGAGTACAGTGCATATATGAGCTACATTATGTTAATAAGTACAGTACTTATATGTGTTACATTTCGGTAAATAGGACAGTACATATATGGACTACATTACGTTAAAGAATACAGTACAGATATGTGTTGCATTACGTTTTAGAATTACAGTACATATATGGGTTACATTACGGTAAATAGTACAGTGCCTATATAGTCTACATTACGTTAAAGAGTGCATTTCATATATATGTTACATTACAGTCAATAGTGTGGTGCATATAAGTGTTACATTACGGTAAAGAGTACAGTGCATGTATGTGTAACACTACGGTAAAGAGTACAGTGCATGTATGTGTTACATTACGGTAAATAGTACAGTACATATATGTGCTACATTACGGTAAAGAGAACAGTACATATATGTTCTACATTACGT
The DNA here is from genome assembly GCA_037043455.1 of Cyrtodaria siliqua. Lineage (NCBI taxonomy): Eukaryota > Metazoa > Mollusca > Bivalvia > Adapedonta > Hiatellidae > Cyrtodaria > Cyrtodaria siliqua. The sequence continues at coordinate 1,157,986 of JAWPHD010000001.1, forward strand.
CAAAGAGTACAGTACATATATGGGCTACATTACGTTAAAGAGTACAGTTCATATATATTTTACATTACGTTTAAGGGTACAGTACATATATATGTTACATTACGTTTAAGACTACAGTACATCTATTGGCTGTTAAAGACTACAGTAAATATATGTGTTACATTACGTTAAAGTGTATAGTGAATATATGAGCTACATCATGGTATATATACAGTGCATATATTGGTTTCATTACGTTAAAGAGTACAGTACATATATAGGCTACATTACGTTAAGGAGTACAGTACATTTATGTGTTACATTACGGTAAATAGTACAGTTCATATATGTGTTACATTACGGTAAATAGTATAGTACATTTATGTGTAACATTACGTTTAAGAGAAAAGTACACCTATGTATTACATTACGTTAAATTGTACAGTACATATATGTGTTACATTACGTATAAAGTTCAGTACATATATGGGCTACATTACGACAAATAGTACAGTGCATATATGGGCTACATTACGTTAAATAGAACAGTGCATGTATTGGTTTTAATACGTATATAGTACAGTGTATATAAGTGTTACATTACGGTAAAGAGTACAGTGAATCTATGAGCTACATTATGGTAAGGAGTACAGTACATATATGAGCTACATTACGTTAAAGAGTGCTATGCATATATGGGCTACAATAAGTGCAGTAATTGTATGTGTTACATTACGGTAGTTATTACCGTACACATGTAGGCTACATTATGGTAAATAGTACACTGCAGATATTTGCTACATTACGTTAAAGAGTACAGTACTTATATGTGTTCCATGACGCTAAAATGTAAAGTGCATATATGAGCTAAATTATGGTATATAGTACAGTGCATATATATGTTACATTACGGTATAGAGTACAGTGCATATGTGAGCTACATTACCTTAAAGAGTACTGAACAGTAAGTATTTGGGCTTCATTACGTTGAAGAGTACGGTACATATATGGGCTACATTACGTTAAATAGTACAGTACATCTATGTGTTAAATTACGGTAAATAGTATAAGTACATATATGTGTTACATTACGTTTAAGACTAAAGTACTAATATGGGCTACATTACGGTAAAGAGTACAGTGCATTTATGAGCTACGTTACGTTAACGAGTACAGTACATATGTGTGTTACATTACGATAAAGAGTACGGTACATATATGTGTTACATTACGTTTAAGAGAACAGTTCATCTATGTGTTGCATTACGGTAAATAGTACTGTGAATATATGGGCTACATTATGGTATATAGTACAGTGCATATATGAGCTACATTACGTTTAATATTACAGTACATATATGTGTTACATTACGTTAAAGAGTACAGTAAATCTATGTGTTACATTACGGTAATTAGTACAGTACATATATGGGCTACATTACGGTATATAGTACAGTGCATATATGAGCTACATTACGTTTAATAGTACAGTACATATATGTGTTACATTATGGTAAATAGTACAGTGCATATATGAGCTACATTACGATATATAGTACAGTGCATATATGAGCTACATTACGTTTAATAGTACAGTACATATATGTGTTACATTACGTTAAAGAATACAGTACGTATATGGACTACTATACGTTAAAGAGTACAGTGCATATATGTGTTACATTACGGTAAAAGGTACGGTGTATATATGTGTTACATTACGGTAAAAGGTACGGTGTATATATGTGTTACATTACGTTGACGAGTACAATGCATGTGTTGGCTACATTAAGGCAAATAGTACATTGTATATATGTGTTACATTATGGTAAAGGGAACAGTGCATATATATGGGCAACATTACGTTAGAGATTACAGTTCATATATGTGTAACATTACGGTAAAGAGTACAATTCGTATATGTGTTACATTATGGTAAAGAGTACAGTTCATATATGTGTTACATTAAGGTAAAGAGTACAATTCGTATATGTGTTACATTACGGTAAAGAGTACAATTCGTATATGTGTTATATTATGGTAAAGATTGCAGTTCATATATGTGTTACATTACGGTAAAGAGTACAATTCGTATATGTGTTACATTATGGTAAAGAGTACAGTTCATATGTGTGTTACATTACGGTAAAGAGTACAATTCGTATATGTGTTACATTACGGTAAAGAGTACAATTTGTATATGTGTTACATTATGGTAAAGAGTGCAGTTCATATATGTGTTACATTACGATGAAGAGTACAATTCATATATGAGCTACAAGTACAATCATTTTGCGTAGTTTGTGTAAGTGCTGCTTACAGGTTGACATTTACACGATAAGTTTGTCATATAGATTTTAAAAAAAGAAGTGTGTGGTTGACACATTATGACTTTCATGATGTATCATCAACAATAACCTTATTGCTTGATTACAGTCATTTCTATATTTTGAGCAGATATTATATATTGAACGTATCTAATATGTTACGTGCTGACTTTAATTGTTCATAGAATTATATATTGCAATATGGAAATTATAAAGAAAGTGTTACTTTCGAAATATAGTAATCTTCTTTTTAGGAGATTACTCAAGTCATCTGTAAATTTGCACTCACGTAAACATGACATATTATGTTTATTGTAACAAGTAAATAGGCATTGTGATTTATGTTTAAGGATGTGCTTGCCGAAAAGCACTACTTTAATACATGTTGTCAATATGATATGCATTGGTCATTACTCAGAAGTAAAAACCCTGCCTTGAATTCACCAACCATTCTCGAGAATATTGTTAGACTTTAGCCCAAGTATGCAAATTGCAATCACAAACAAGTATAGCGTATAAGAGTTCATATCAAGCTGCTTTATATATGTGTTATACTAATAAATAGCAACTTCATACGATTGTTTGGGACAATTATTTGTGAACGAAATATCAATACTTGAGCTAGTTTGAAGAATGTTTGGGAAATTCCAGGCATTATACATTATGAAACACAAAAATAGTCTTCGATAGTTACACTATTTCGGAAAGCTTAACGTGGTCATGTATTAATTACAATTCATTAATCATTAATTAAAAAAATATTTATATGTTTTTTTGTTGTATATGTGTGTTAATTATGTTTGTTCGCGATAGTGTTTTGTCGTCAGCGATGCAGTATAGTTGTCTGCGAGGAGACAATAACGTCTCCGGGTGCTTAGTTCTATTTTTGGCGTCTTAATAAAACGTAAAGACCTACTCTTTCAATAGAAAGAAAAAGTTATAAGAATTGGTTGAGGGTGAAAATTTACAAACTGCCCTGTTTAAGGAAATGGTGTCTGACAATATGATCTTCGTGTTTTATTTTACGTTGATGTCTGTGGTTGATTTCTATGGTTGGTGTCTACGCTTGTTTTCTATCGTTGGTGTCTATGCTTGTGTTTTATCGTTGGTGTCTATGGTTGTTTTTTATGGATAATGTCTGTGGTTGTTTTCGATGGTTGGTGTCTATGGTTGTTTTCTATGGTTGATGTACGTGGTTGTTTTCTATGATTGGTCTCTATGGTTGTTTTCTATGGTTGATGGCTGTGGTTGTTGCCTATGGTTGATGTCTGTGGTTGTTTTCTATGATTGGTGTATATGGTTGTTTTCTATGGTTGGTGTCTATGGTTGTTTTTATGGATAGTGTCGGTGGTTGTTTTCGATGGTTGGAGCCTATGGTTGCTTTCTATGGTTTGTTTATGTGGTTGTCTTCAATGGTTGGTGTCTGTGGTTGTTTTCTATGGTTGGTGTACGTGTTTTTTTTTCTATGATTGGTGTCTATGATTGTTTTCTATGGTGTGGTTGTTTTCTAGGGTTGAAGTCTCTGGTTGTTTTCTATGATTGGTGTCTATGGTTGTTTTCTATGGTTGGTGTCTATTGTTGTTGTCTGTGGTTGGTTGTTTTATATGATTTTTGTATATGGTCGTTGTATATGTTGGTGTCTGTGGCTGGTGTCTATGGTTGGTGTCTGTGGTTGCTTTCTATGGTTGATGTCTCTGGTTGTTTCCTATGATTAGTGTCTGTCCTTGTTTTCTATGATTGGTGTTTATGGTTGTTGTCTGTGATTGGTGTCTATGGTTGTTGTCTGTGGTTGGTGTCTGTGCTTGTTTTCTATGGTTAGTGTCTGTGGTTGTTTTCTATGACTGATGTCTCTGGTAGTATGAGTGATGGCTATTGTTGTTGTCTATGGTTGGTGTCTGTGGTTGTTTTCTATAATTGTTTTCTTTGGTTGTTTTCTATGGTTGGTGTCTATGGTTGTTTATATGGGTGGTGTCTCTGGTTGTTTTCTATGACTGGTGTCTATGTTTGTTTTCTATGATTGCTATCTATGGTTCTTTTCTATGGTTGGTGTCTATGGTTGTTTTTTACGGTTAGTGTCTGTGGTTGTTTTCTATGTTTGGTGTTAATGGTTGGTGTCATTGGTTGTTTTCTATGGTTGAAGTATATGGTTGTTTTCTATGATTGGTGTCTAGGGTTGTACCCTATGATTGATGTCTATGGTTGTTTTCTATGGTTGGTGTCTATGGTTGTTTTTTACGGTTAGTGTCTGTGGTTGTTTTCTATGTTTGGTGTTAATGGTTGGTGTCATTGGTTGTTTTCTATGGTTGAAGTATATGGTTGTTTTCTATGATTGGTGTCTAGGGTTGTACCCTATGATTGATGTCTATGGTTGTTTTCTATGGTTGGTGTCTATGGTTTCTTTTTATGGTTAGTATCTGTGGTTGTTTTCTATGGTTGATGTTTACCGTTGTTTTCTATGGCTGATTTCAAGAATACACAAGGTCTGTCTCTACCACAAACAAGCATGCAAGAATAAACTGATTTCAGTCTTATGTTAGTTTTCTTGAAAACAATCGGACTATACACATTTACTTGTTTAAATACACCCGTAGACGGGCATTTGTTGATTTTCCAAATGGACTGTTTAAATTGTTAATATGTTACCATGTCATCTATTATTTATTTGAAAGATAGTTAATAATTGACTATTTTGAATTCGTGTTCCATTTACAGTATTCGTGCAAAATATGGCTTATTTATGTGTCGACGTGCTGTATACCTTTCATTCATTCATCTTCCAAGCTCTCTGTTGACATGTTACCGTTGATTGTTTTCAAGTTCAGTGATATGTTGACATTGACGATCCCAAGTTATCTAGATGGACGATCCCAAGTTATCTAGTAACATGGCTCACAATGAGTCTACGTGCCGTATACCTTACATTCATTCATCCTCCAAGCTCTCCATTGACATGTTACCATTTTCCGTTTTCAAGTTCCGTTGTAATATGTTACCATTAACGATTCCAAGTCACCTAGAAACCATATCAGGCTCCCTAGAGACATATTACAATTGACCATTCCAAGCGCTCTAGTTTCATGTGGCTATTGACCGTTCAAACTCTCTAGCGACGCCGTGGAATTGACCGTTCCAGTTCTCCAGCATTTGTTTTGTGTAGCATCTGGTTTACATCATCGTTAGCTGTGCATTTAAGTAACGGTGATGGTCTCTGTTGTATCTCGTACTCGCCTGGTGCTAGTTTACTAGATGACGTAACTGAAAGCGATCTGGAAGAGTGATGGTGTCAATACAAATACTAATGTAAACGATCATAATGTGCTTCAATGTCAGATGAAATGCGTTCAACCACACTTTACCCTAATTTTAAATAGTGTTTAAAAATATGTTTGGCCTGGCAATTTGGACGCCGCAGCTGTTTTGTGTTGTTGATAATAAATATTAATTCATATGGGGCTCATATTGCTGTCAGTGTCAGTTGTACAAACACTTCAATAAACTTATAATTCAATCCCAGAACGACAATGGATGATATCCTGACAATCATATCAATTTAAATGGATGTTTTTTGCAACACAAACTAGCTAAGTCTTCGAGTTTTTCAGGCTATGCCATTCCACTATCAATACTTAAATCGGGCGGATCAGGGGTCTAGTTAATAAGGTCCATAGGCACCAAAAATACATTAGAATGTTTTTAATTCGTTTTTTTTTTTTTTTTTTTTGGATTAACACCGATAAATTTATATTAAATAGACACACGGCAATCTTATGTTTTGTTGAAACTCTCGGAGTCAAGTTAGTTTTTCTACATAATTTGCATGTGTTCAGTCATTGATATTAATTATAAGAATATTTCAAAAGAGCTTGTGTCTGCATATTCAAACTGTTGCATATATGCACCAATAATATATTTAAACCTATGGTAGAATAACGAAGAATAAATTGAAAACTCAAACTTTTATTTAATTATATGCAAGCTGGTTTAAAGTCAATAAGGGATTAATAAATCGACAGGCTAATTATAATTCTTGATAAAACTTTTCAAGATTGCCATCAAGGGACACACGGCAATCTTGAAGTGTTCATCAATCATTGAAATTAGCGTCTACAATAAATTATCCTGTATCATTTTAGCATGAATATAATTAAATAAAAAGTTGAGTTTACATTTGTTTAGTCTTATTCTACCTCAAGTTTAAATATGAAATTGGTGTACTATTATCAACAGATTAATAATATCAAAACACAATTGGCTTTATACTATTATTTCTATTAATATTAATGATTGAACAAATGCAAGTTATGTAGAAAAACTAACGGGATGCCCTGAGTTTTTATACAATCAAGATTGCCATGTGTCCCTTTAAGGCTTTAAGGGAGATGTGAGAGAATCCAGTAGCACTATAACTGTCATACGACACAGCATTATCTAGACGATATAGACGGTATCAATGTTTAATTACTCCATATTAACCGGATATGCTCGTCTGCTGCATTTGAAATGAGCTTATAGTGCAGTTTCCTGTTATTCTAGGGATGTAACTGTATTCTGGACATGTTACTGTATTCTGGACATGTAATTGATATATTGAATGCATCTCATCATGCTTTGGACAGTTTTAGATATGAATTTGCAAAAGTGAAAGTAGACTGGGTATGAATGAGTGAGGGGCTGAGCAAATGCTGACATTTGTCCCAGAGTTTGTAAAGTTGCTGAAAATAATTTCTAAAAGGTACGTAACTAACCATCCCTTTGTCTTGTTGATTTGTAATAGCAGACACGTTTATCTTCATGATGCAGTAAGTTTCCCAGTATCCATATCAGGTTTTTGATTTCTACTGGAATTTAAATATGGTACCCTAGAACCTGGTTTAAACCCTCAGCTGCCTTTTTTGCCACTGACCGTTCCAATGCAGTGGCCCTATTGTCAACCCTTTTGTGTTTGTGATGTCTTATTTTTGCCTTCCATTCACACTTCTGTGTGTGTTTGTGTTTAACTGTCGTCATTGAAGCTGCTTTTACTGTTCGATTTTTATATCTATATTTAGAGTATTTAAGCCTCAGCACGATAGAGCTGATACCATCTAGATGATATCTGGAGAGAGGTGGTCTAACGCAGAACATTCAATTTGATGCAGAATAAAGCGATGGTATTTTCCTTTAATTTATTTTCTCCGAGGCAGAGCATCAATTGAAAAATGATTTCCAAATTAATCTTACCAAAGCAAATCGGTTTGTGTTCTATCAGCATAGGTTTTTAATTTTAATCACACTTAGACACAGAGTAATCACACTTAGACACAGAGTAATCACACTGAGACACAGAGTAATCACACTTAGACACAGAATAATCACACTTAGACACAGAGTAATCACACTTAGACACAGAGTAATCACACTTAGACACAGAGGAATCACACTTAGACAAAGAGGAATCACACTTAGACACAGAGTAATCACACTTAGACACAGAGTAGTCACACTTAGACACAGAGTAATCACACTTAGACACAGAGTAATCACACTTAGACACAGAGTAATCACACTGAGACACAGAGTAGTCACACTTAGACACAGAGTAATCACACTTAGACACAGAGTAATCACACTTAGACACAGAGTAATCACACTGAGACAAAGAGGAATCACACTTAGACACAGAGTAATCACACTTAGACAAAGAGAAATCACACTTAGACACAGAGTAATCACACTTAGACACATAGGGGCTGGCGTGGCGCAGTCGGTAGCGCGGCGGATTTGTAACCGGAGGCCCCGGGTTCAATCCTCCGTGGTGCCACTAAGTTCCGTCGGTGTGTTCTTGGGCAAGACACTTTACCTTAGCCTCGTCCGTCGGATGGGGACGTAAAACGGGCGGTCCCGTGTATCGGTCTATCCTCCGAGCACGTTAAAGAACCATAGGAATCTATTCGATAATAAGAGTAGGGCAGGTTCCCAGATTCCTATGTATCCTTCCCCTCTCTCTGGGGCGGCTCTAAATAACCTATACTGTGTTGATGAGCCGTTAAAAAACATTCAATTCAATTCAATTCACATAGTAATCACACTTATACACAGAGTAATCACACTTATACACAGAGTAATCACACTTAGACACAGAGTAATCACACTTAGACACATAATAATCACACTTAGACACAGAGTAATCACACTTAGACAAAGAGGAATCACACTTAGACACAGAGGAATCACACTTAGACACATAGTAATCACACTTAGACACAGAGTAATCACACTGAGACACAGAGGAATCACACTTAGACACAGAGTAATCACACTTAGACACATAGTAATCACACTTAGACACAGAGTTATCACACTTAGACACAGAATAATCACACTTAGACACAGAGTAATCACGCTCAGACATAGAGTAATCACACTTAGACACAGAGTAATCACACTTAGACACATAGTAATCACACTTAGACACAGAGTAATCACACTTAGACACAGAGTAATCACACTTAGACAAAGAGGAATCACACTTAGACACAGAGTAATCACACTTAGACACAGAGTAATCACACTTAGACACATAGGGGCTGGCGTGGCGCAGTCAGTAGCGCGGCGGATTTGTAACCGGAGGCCCCGGGTTCAATCCTCCGTGGTGCCACTGAGTTCCGTCGGTGTGTTCTTGGGCAAGACACTTTACCTTAGCCTCGTCCGTCGGATGGGGACGTAAAACGGGCGGTCCCGTGTATCGGTCTATCCTCCGAGCACGTTAAAGAACCATAGGAATCTATTCGATAATAAGAGTAGGGCAGGTTCCCAGATTCCTATGTATCCTTCCCCTCTCTCTGGGGCGGCTCTAAATAACCTATACTGTGTTGATGAGCCGTTAAAAAACATTCAATTCAATTCAATTCACATAGTAATCACACTTATACACAGAGTAATCACACTTATACACAGAGTAATCACACTTAGACACAGAGTAATCACACTTAGACACATAATAATCACACTTAGACACAGAGTAATCACACTTAGACAAAGAGGAATCACACTTAGACACAGAGGAATCACACTTAGACACAGAGTAATCACACTTAGACACAGAGGAATCACACTTAGACACAGAGTAATCACACTTAGACACATAGTAATCACACTTAGACACAGAGTTATCACACTTAGACACAGAATAATCACACTTAGACACAGAGTAATCACACTTAGACACAGAATAATCACGCTCAGACATAGAGTAATCACACTTAGACACAGAGGAATCACACTTAGACACAGAGTAATCACACTTAGACACAGAGTTATCACACTTAGACACAGAGTAATTTAAAGATTATTAGTGAGTAGACATTTTTAATAGATAGATAGATAGATAATTTTATTTCAAAATTCCAATAGGCTATAAAGCCCATGAGGATACAAATACAGAGTAATACATGGTAACAGTGCAGTTGGTACATATAAGACAACAAGTATGAGATCACAATGAAAGATTTTGCATATAAATGTACACATTTCAATATAATTAAGAGAAGAAAAATAAATATGCGAATGTATTTTAGCAATAACACGTGATATTACTGCTATTAGACAAGTGCACACATGATTCACTGTGATCCCTGATGTTAATTTAATACGGAATCACAATCAAATTAAAGCATGACTAGGTAGTAATTCTTATACTGTGTAAGTGTCATTTGTTTTTATATTATGTTTATTTTTATTCTTGAACGTGAACTTGAACGTGAAAACACTTTTTGAAGTAAAACAAACCCAAGAAAACAACGTTGTATAAAAATATAAGCTTTTACATTCTTTCTATACTTGCACTTTCTTATTTTCTAAATTTTAGACAAAAACAAACATTGGTTCAAATGAGTGAATGTGACAAAATCAATGGACAAAGGAAAAATGAATAAAACATAAACGTTATTATAAATACAAACACAATGGAGAACATTACTGAGTTACCTCCCTTAGAATTCTATTTTTAAAGATGGGTCATTTTATTTGCCTTTATCATTGATAACGTTAATGACATTATTTTTTTATTTTTTCATATTTCTGCTTTTAATCTTTTGAGCGTCTCCGTGGCCGACTGGTTAACGCCGTTCGCCTCTCACCGCTGCGGGTTTGAATCCCACTGGGAGCTCGACTTGTAAATGAGGGTGTCGATTCTTACTGATAACGGGAGGTGTACAGTACTGGTTCTGATTTTATTGGAAAATAGAGCCTAATTCTTTGGTGTAGACATTGAGTCCACTATTCGGTGGTTATGTATTGTGATTCAAAAATAATGTCAGAGTAATCCGAATGTAAGATCCAAAGTGAAGGCTAATGGGAGTATTATTTTACAAAGGAATGAAAAGACAATTGGTCTTTATTGCCATCCTTGTATTCGTGATCATTTTCGCTTGTTTATTAACAGTAGCGTGTGTCGACCTAAATAGGAAGTGTTGTAACTCGATGTGATTCTTGAGAAACTGCAAAGTTGATTTATTTTTGTTGTGTTACATACTTTGCTCCATTTTCCTTGTTATTGTTGTTTGTTTTGAAAGTGTTTTTGATCGACATTGTTCTGTAAATGCTAATTTCCTATTCGACATTTATACCTACGATACTGAAAAAACAATCAAATGAAATGCATGTTAATTCCATAGAACATATACAAAGCCGTGTATGTTCGGGGTAAATGATGAAGTGACAATTAATAATAGATATGACAATTAATAATGCTTGAAAGTCATTTGTAAACAAAGTCGGTGAAAAAAGTAAAGCAAATATTGTTAACGTTTTATAAATACTGACAAAATGGGCAATTCTTGTCAATGCCAGACATTAAATTATTCGAATCAATACCTTTGTATAACGCAATAAGCTGTCCCCTGTCCCTAATATATGGAAGGTAATTCTGATACTTCGCTAGAAAAAGTAATACACTTTTTTGAAAATCACAGCCTAACCTAGCATTTCTAAAAGCCTTAAACAATTATATCAATGTTCAATGTTTAATCTGTTTTCCTAAAATGTCGCGATCATTTTTTGTTCAGTAAAATTTTGTTTGAAAGAAAACAAGTACTTCCATAAGAGTTAGTTTACGTTATTTAGTTTGCGTTTCATCTATTCATATGTGATTATTGAAAAGGTATCTAACGCAAAATCTGGGAAACATTATTTCGGTAATCCCCACTGTATTACGGATCTATGGAGTTATTAGCTAATGGAGTTATTTGATATTGATCTACGTTAATAAAATAAATAAGTACTTACTACGTATAGTGAAGATTCATGGAACATAGCCATCAGATATAATGGTAGACATAATGGTAGACATGTAATGCGATTGCTACGGGTTCGACGACTCCTGTATTATATAGTTTAGATGAAAGCGACAACCAGTACTGAAAAGCCGCCTTAGTCATAACAGAAACGTGCATGTGTAATCCTTTAGGACTAGGTTTGTATATTCTAGTGGGTGTCATTGTTTGTTGAGCCACGTCATCAAAAATAGATATCAGTCTAAACTAAACTATATGTACGCCTTACACCTTTAAACCCTCACTCGGCAACCTTGTTTCATATTCCTTCTAATAAGGTTACCAGGATATTTAATAACGGCTCAAACGTTTAAGTTACCCCTAATAGATATAGAAGTCGAAAGGAAATGTAGCATTCAAGGACCATAGTCAGCCTAGAATCTGATTTAAACCCCCATCGGACTTCTTTGCCAACTGACTGTTCAAATGCGGTAGCTCTATTGACAACCATTTTATGTTTGTGATGTCACAGTTTGCCTTTTAATCATATACGTAGATGTTGTTCGTTTCTGTAGGTGTTTGTGGTTGACTATTGTCATTGAATGCTACATTTCCTGTTCGACTTTTATATCTACTTTTTATATGGTTTTTCCTCAGGTGATCCAAGAGCCGTTATTAAATAGCCTGGTGACATTATAAGAACGAACATGAAACAAGGTTGCCGAATGAACAATTAAAGGTATAAGTCGTCGTATGGTTTAGTTCTAAGAAATTAAGCTAATTTGTGCAATGTGTATTGATGCTATAGAGTGTAACTGAAGAGGTGACATATTTATTTTAAGTGTTTTGACTAGTAGACTCATAAATGCAATTTTGAAAGTAATACCATTCTGTGAAAAGCGAAATAATGGCCAATTAGTAGTTATTAGAGATTTCATTCAGACTCGTATTAAAGATCCATACGAAATACTATTTGTAAAATTACGGATGGTTGAACAAGCCATGCAACTTTACAAAGGTCTAAAATACTAGATCACGAGGAAAGTTAAGGAAAACTTACGTGTTTAAGGAAAAACTGGATTAATGAATGTCATACAATCCCATCCCGGTGGAAAGAAACGATAACACTATTGATTAAAAATACGAGGATACTTTATACGGTCGCCACGCGACACAAATAGTACTATTGTGACCGATACCCTGATCTACTTTTACTTTAAGAACACTTCTGCAACAAGGACTATCACAACCTGACTGCTAAGATGATGTGAGTTATGACCCTATCATTTTGCAACGCACTGCATGTTTAGTTGTTGACCCATTTACAGATCGCCACTATGCTTTCCACTTTGATCGCGCGATGACCGGACAGATTGTAGACCATATGATGACGTCTACCTAAATCCTCGAAGGACGGTATCGTTTGATGTTTGTCTTAAATGTTGTCTTGCCGTACGGTTGTTTTCTTGGTACATGCCTTTCGTTTTTCTAGGCTTTTTTATATCATAATTATATACATGATCATGTATATGTTATACTTAATATATTGCCTATTAATGCTGCCATGATTGTTAGAGATTATAACCTGGCGGGTATAGAGTAAGAGTGAGCTTTAGTGCACCCTAGAACTTGGTTTCTACCTCCAGCGGCCTTTTTTGCCACTGACCGTTCCAACCATTTTATATGTTTGTGATGACATATCTTGCATTTTGATCGTCTGTGTGGTTGTTGATTGTTTCGGTTTGTGTTTGTGTTTGGCTGTATTCCTTGAATGCTGTGTTTCCTGTTAGACTGTATAACTACTTTTAAATAGAATGATACTCATTACTTTACACATGTGTTTGTGATGTCTTATTTGGCCTTGTATTCATCTTTAAAGTTGTTCTTTGTTTCTGTGTGTGTTTGTGGTTGACTGTCGTCCTTGAATGCTACTTTTCCTGTTCGATTTTTATATATAATTTTTACAGTTTCATTTAATATTCTATGACTAAATTCATCTTCACCACTAGCTTTCTTTAACTTCAAAACCTTAATAATATCAATGATTTCAGATTCTTTTATTATAATGCCTTCTGTTTTCGCCTCTGTTCTAGGAACAAAGTATTGTTGATCAAATCAACATTTGCGTTATCAACTGAAGAAATAGATGACATTACGTGGTCCGAGTATTAACTTTCGTACCCCATCCAATCCTTTCTCCAAACGGTGTTGGCTAGGGTATGAAATAAAACCTTAATTTCGGCTTAAACGTTTGCATATTGTAAGGTTAAATCATTTAATACGTAATTTTAAACAGGTTATTACATGTTTTCAGTGAAAAAATGTTTTTAATGTTTTTTATTGCCGAAATATCCGTTATAAAATCCTGCTTATATAAGCCCTTCCACCACTAAGTGGAATTAAAAAATGAGATATAGGGTCCTATAGAAACCACAGCGTCCGAACGCAATGGCATCGTAGGTCCGCACTATACTGCAAACAAGGACTTGATGAAAGAGACAAAAAACAACAGAAAGGGTGGTGAGACCACGTAATGCAAAATAATCATTTAAGCATTCTGCCGTGTTTTTATCCAAAAATTAATATAACCCTCCTCATTGCTCAACGTCGTTTTAATTTGGGATAATTCCTTCTTGATTTAATGAAATATTTTAAAATTGTCCAATACTGACGTTGTTTCCCTATATGTAATGTTCCTTCGCGTGCTTGTTTTAGATCATTTATTTTATTCCTGAGTTTTTTATGCGAATTCCAATCAAGATGATTATCGGTTCGAACATCTTTATATTGTTGACGGTCACTTTGTCTTGATACACGCCTTATTTCAGAATCGTACCATGGTTTATCATTAGGTCGGGTTGAAAACTTTTTTGACCGAATACAAATATGTAGCAATTTAAAAAAAAAGGTTTAATAACACACTATATATATATGTATATGGAAGTATTGTTGAGAAAACTCCAATCTGTTGACTGAATTAATGCATTAAATATGACCTAATCCGTGTTTTTATATAACCGAACCTAACGGAGTTGTATTATATGTACACATGTTGCAAGCATAACAATAGCCTTATGTAACCATGTTACTATAACAATGTCATTATTTGTCTATAACTACCATTTTAACTTTTAACTACATACTTACATTCATGTTTCAGAAATATTTATTCACAAAATGAACTGAGTTGTACTCGTTTTCCACCAGCGCATACCCCTCACTTGGCTACACGTATACAACTTTTGAATCAACAAAGATATCACATTTATGTTACTATTGTCAACCCTTTTGTGTTTGTGATGACGTTTACTTTTGCTTTCTTGTTTGTCTGTTTGCGTGTTTGTTTCTGTGTTTTGTGGTTGACTGTCCTCCTTGAATGCTACTTTCCCTGTCCGATCTTTTTATATTTCTTGTTACAGTACTTAATTAATAAGGGAACAAGCACGCTCATTGTGGCACGGTAATCCACGTACAGGTTAACAAAGATGAATATTCTTCTCATTATTATTATTATCAGCTTCAAGATCACCTATAAATAATCTTAGTTTACGTTGTATCTCATCAACTCATAATAATGGTAATGCGTCTGGTAATATTGATGAGTGTTGTCGTCGAGGGAGGTTGTGTTGTCGTCGAGGGAGGTTGTGTTGTCGTCGAGGGAGGTTGTGTTGTCGTCGAGGGAGGTTGTTTTATCGTCGAGGGAGGTTGTGTTGTCGGTCGAGGGAGGTTGTGTTGTCGTCGAGGGAGGTTGTGTTGTCGTCGAGGGAGGTTTTCAGATAGGAGAAACACTCCAGACAGCAGCGAGATGGCGTGCATGCCGATACCAGCGTTTTACGTACATAACCAAAAACCGAGCAGTGTTTCGATACATTAGTGGCTTGAAATACGCTGACGTGTTGTATGACGTGTTGTATGACGTGTTGTATGAGATAAAAGGCTCTGGTAACTGTTCTGCAAATGGGATTAGTTATAATTCTGACATTAATATTGAAAATTATTAATTGTTTAAGTGTAAACGATGACTTCCTAGGATGTGATAGTAATTATATATTCAGCGATTTTCATAATGTATCTGAAATAATTCTTTTAAAAGTAATAGAAGAGTCTATTGATAACCAGAGCTCTTCAAATTTGTATCAACATCAAACGTTTGATACATGGTGTACATATATAGCAGGTGCTGAATATAATTCACTTTTAAATCCATTATCTTATTCTTTAATGGATTACATTAAATGTAAACTACATCATTAGCAATATATATATATATATAAGTTATGCTAAACCATTTTGAACGATACGTTTTCAGGCTATTTCACTATTATTTAGAAAATACAGTTACACAAATGGCGGTGACCTTAACATTTATTCTCAAGATACTTTAACAGCCGTATATTTTAAATTTAATTAATTTAAGTCTGTAATTTGAGAGTCGCACCAAAACAGATATTTTCGCCCCCACTGTTAAGATAGTATTCATTAGTTTCATTTATAAAGGGCGCGCATAACATATCTCCACAAATAGTTGTTACTTTGTTTTGGGCTCTTCTGATTTTAATCTGTACCGTCTGCATAGCATCCGCCATTTGATCCGTATCTGAAAATTGCATTAGGTGTCAGACCGGTGAAAATCAGCCCATAAAACACAATGCAATATAGGCTATATTTGGAGATCAGTCACAAGTTCTATAACATTCGTTCTCTTAAATACACTTTTATTCTGTGTATTAAACACATTTGGCTAGCAAACGTTCCCATGTCTGGAATAAAACACCGATTCAGTTTTTCAACATTTCGCGTCATTCATTCACACTATACGTATTTTGAAATAAACATCTGTCAAAACCATATCTCTACCTAACCTCTTTACTCATACTCTCCAAAGAAATAATCCTGACAAACACAGTTAAATACCTACTATTCATGACAACAGACATACTACTTTAACCTCAGGTTAGATTTAACAATCAAATCAAAACTAATCATGGAAAACACACATGCTAATAATTAGAAACATTGAATTGAGTAAGTTACTTTGAAGCATAGGAGTGGTGAAAGACACAGGGCTGGTATGTATTGAATCTTTTCCTTTATATCTGAATCATTTAACTTGCTTCTAGTGAACACCACATCAAAATTGAAGGTAAGATGGACATGCTGCACTCCTTTGTGTGAAGCACAGGTTGAAGTGTACTTTGGTTATTTTGACCTCAAAATTCAAATAGAAGATGGTTACTTTCTGATTCGAAAATATTTTGGAAGAAAAGCAGGTCACGCCATCATCTAAGGCCAATTTTTGAGATGCACTAGGCCTGACTGATACTACATTGTGTGTGTTATATGGCCAGCATAGTTAGGATTGGATATTTTCGTGTAGGTATCTATTAACAGGCCTCTGTAAAAATAATGGTGGTCTAGGTCCTTTATGCCGTGTATGTATAGTTGTGTAAGTTACTTACACTGCCACCGTGATTATAGTGACCATGTACAATGTCGTAGAAACTACTGCTCGGCACATACAGTTAGTTTTGAGCGAGATATTTCGTTTGTACACCGACCGAATAGTTTTACTGATTGAACTTTCACTCAATGAAATGTATTTATTTTTTGTAAATGTTACCAAGAGATTCACTCAGTCAGCAAACACTTGTATTTACTGAATTAATTGAACAGTTATGTCAGGCGATCTATGTTTCATCGAATTACTTTAACAGTTATGTCAGGCGATCTATGTTTCATCGAACTAGGCGATCTATGTTTCATCGAACTACTTTAACAGTTATGTCAGGCGATCTATGTTTCATCGAACTATTTTAACAGTTATGTCACGTGATCTATGTTTCATCGAACTACTTTAACAGTTATGTCACGTGATCTATGTTTCATCGAACTACTTTAACAGACACAAGACAGTTCCATTGTTTCCGTTTAAAACAAATCACCTACTGAAACATTTGAATTGTTATTAAATTACTTGGGATTGTATTAAACGATGCGAACGTTTTCTTTTAACCGTTTCATCCATTACAGTAATATATGATTCGTGTTTTTATCAAATGATTTGTCTTCTTATTGAACGGTCTGAATACGTAGACATCAATAGACTAAATTGTTTGATAATACGTCACGTTTAAGGACAAAAGCGATTAAATGGAAGTTAAATCGTTAGGCAAAAGACAGTGATCTTGATAATTGACGTATCTTGATGGATTTGGAGACCCACAGACACAGCAGTGCCAGCTATACACAAAGGAAAACGAATGTCATATCAAAAGATCGACTATGTTATACTTTCTCACTTCGAAATGTATTTGGGTTAATAACACTCATGCATTGTATTTTCTTATTTCTTGTTTAATGCTAGATGCATGGGAGGTGCAGTTGATTGGTTGGTAGGGGTTCTCTTAAGCCATAAGATGTGTAATACAAACGTGTTGAAAGAATCGTTCATAAATAGAGTGTCTTGAATAATTGAGTCTTATCAAATATTATTAAAATAAAGATATTCCAAAGAATGGACACTTGCTTTTAGTTTTATGTATGTTAATAATAACAACCAAATATTGTTAGATTGTAATTACATAGTATTCACTATATTTCAGTCTAGATGATACTTGTTTTTGTCATTTACTAATTGTCTCTTGTAAGGTACGAAGTATGTGTTTGTGTAGCCTTTTATTTGCATTTTCTTGAGAAAAAGACTTGTGATATATATGATGACATAAAGTAGGCATAAACGTTTAAAAAGAAATTTAGCATGCACAGAACGCAGTCAAAATAACACCTAGTTAAAACAACCAACAAGGAAAAACAGAAGCAACATATGCGACACCACGAACACAAACTGGTTGTCAATAGGGATACCGCCTCGAACGGTCAGTGGCAAAATGGCCGCTAGGGATTTACCATATGTTCCTGTTGTGCACCAAACCTCACTCTTAACCAGTTTCATTCTAATAAATATTGAAAGTGTATATAATCCCGCCCGGATATATCCTCTAACAAACTAGGCATCTTTAATTGGCAGTATAATAATATCATTAATTTACAAATGGTCGTGTATAAAATAAAACATAGAAAGCCACCACAAAGCAAGAACTCAATAACTTTGCAGAAACCAGCGAGAAAGAGAATAGACCGTTAAGGGCACGATAAATCAAAATTAAAGACAAACGCTGAACGTTATCATTCCTTTCAGGATTTGTATGCACATATAATGCAATATACAATGATTTATTGAAATAATATGCATTTGTTTCAATAGAACACTTGACGATAAACGACATAGTGACATTGATCTTGCTGATTCAGATTGATGTAGTTGGATGTTATGTCATAATTAGCAGTTTTACATTCATCTATATATGTTATGTTTTTAGAAGTCCTGAGATAATGCTAGAGAAGTAGACTAACATTTCGGTAAACATGATAAAGTGATGCTATGATCTATCTTTCTTCTGGGAATATCTGTAAAACATTCATTTATTTTATTAATGAATTCGCAACATAAATTGATATAAATACATCCTATCGTACACGTTATATCGATATAAAAACCTCATATCGTAAACGTTATATCGGTATAAATACCTTCTATCTTACATTGAATATTGAATATATTTTATACTGAACTGATAAAAACAATCGTACACATTAAAATACATTTATTTTATTAATGAAATACCTATCGCAACATTACATCGATATCATACACGTTATATCGATATTAATACCTCCTATCTTACACATTATATCAGTATATCAGTATAAATACCCGCTATCCCACACATTAAGTTGATATAAATACCTCCTATCTTACACATTATATCAGTATATCAGTATAAATACCCGCTATCCCACACATTAAGTTGATATAAATACCTCCTATCTTACACATTATATCAGTATATCAGTATAAATACCCGCTATCCCACACATTAAGTTGATATAAATACCTTCTATCTTACACATTATATCAGTATAAATACCCGCTATCCCACACATTAAGTTGATATAAATACCTCCTATCTTACACATTATATCAGTATAAATACCCGCTATCCCACACATTAAGTTGATATAAATACCTCCTATCTTACACATTATATCAGTATATCAGTATAAATACCCGCTATCCCACACATTAAGTTGATATAAATACCTCCTATCTTACACATTATATCAGTATATCAGTATAAATACCCGCTATCCCACACATTAAGTTGATATAAATACCTCCTATCTTACACATTATATCAGTATATCAGTATAAATACCCGCTATCCCACACATTAAGTTGATATAAATACCTCCTATCTTACACATTATATCAGTATAAATACCCGCTATCCCACACATTAAGTTGATATAAATACCTCCTATCTTACACATTATATCAGTATATCAGTATAAATACCCGCTATCCCACACATTAAGTTGATATAAATACCTCCTATCTTACACATTATATCAGTATATCAGTATAAATACCCGCTATCCCACACATTAAGTTGATATAAATACCTCCTATCTTACACATTATATCAGTATATCAGTATAAATACCCGCTATCCCACACATTAAGTTGATATAAATACCTCCTATCTTACACATTATATCAGTATATCAGTATAAATACCCGCTATCCCACACATTAAGTTGATATAAATACCTCCTATCTTACACATTATATCAGTATATCAGTATAAATACCCGCTATCCCACACATTAAGTTGATATAAATACCTCCTATCTTACACATTATATCAGTATATCAGTATAAATACCCGCTATCCCACACATTAAGTTGATATAAATACCTCCTATCTTACACATTATATCAGTATATCAGTATAAATACCCGCTATCCCACACATTAAGTTGATATAAATACCTCCTATCTTACACATTATATCAGTATAAATACCCGCTATCCCACACATTAAGTTGATATAAATACCTCCTATCTTACACATTATATCAGTATAAATACCCGCTATCCCACACATTAAGTTGATATAAATACCTCCTATCTTACACATTATATCAGTATATCAGTATAAATACCCGCTATCCCACACATTAAGTTGATATAAATACCTCCTATCTTACACATTATATCAGTATAAATACCCGCTATCCCACACATTAAGTTGATATAAATACCTCCTATCTTACACATTATATCAGTATAAATACCCGCTATCCCACACATTAAGTTGATATAAATACCTCCTATCTTACACATTATATCAGTATATCAGTATAAATACCCGCTATCCCACACATTAAGTTGATATAAATACCTCCTATCTTACACATTATATCAGTATATCAGTATAAATACCCGCTATCCCACACATTAAGTTGATATAAATACCTCCTATCTTACACATTATATCAGTATATCAGTATAAATACCCGCTATCCCACACATTAAGTTGATATAAATACCTCCTATCTTACACATTATATCAGTATATCAGTATAAATACCCGCTATCCCACACATTAAGTTGATATAAATACCTCCTATCTTACACATTATATCAGTATATCAGTATAAATACCCGCTATCCCACACATTAAGTTGATATAAATACCTCCTATCTTACACATTATATCAGTATAAATACCCGCTATCCCACACATTAAGTTGATATAAATACCTCCTATCTTACACATTATATCAGTATAAATACCCGCTATCCCACACATTAAGTTGATATAAATACCTCCTATCTTACACATTATATCAGTATATCAGTATAAATACCCGCTATCCCACACATTAAGTTGATATAAATACCTCCTATCTTACACATTATATCAGTATAAATACCCGCTATCCCACACATTAAGTTGATATAAATACCTCCTATCTTACACATTATATCAGTATAAATACCCGCTATCCCACACATTAAGTTGATATAAATACCTCCTATCTTACACATTATATCAGTATATCAGTATAAATACCCGCTATCCCACACATTAAGTTGATATAAATACCTCCTATCTTACACATTATATCAGTATAAATACCCGCTATCCCACACATTAAGTTGATATAAATACCTCCTATCTTACACATAATATCGATATGAATACCTCACATCGTACACATTATATCGATGTATATCTCCTTTCGTACACTATACCTATATACACTTTTATCATACACATTGTATCGATATAAATACCTCCTATCTTACACATTATATCAGTATAAATACCTTCTATCCCACACATTAAATTGAGGCGTGGCTTCCATAAAAGTGACAGCATACGATGACGACACTGTCATCGTGCACAGCTTGCTGCTAGTTGCCTTAAAACAACGTTCGGTAATTCAGTCTCTGAGAACGTCGCCATTCTAAAGTATACGCCATCCAGGGTTGGAGTAAGCCATCCAGGTTTGGATATTCCGGAGTGGAGCTAAGCTTCCACGATTAACGTTTACGAGCGGTGGAGACGGTCCCCGTACCTGCGCATTATGGCCAGGTTTTATTAACGACAACCCTCGGGACACAAGGTGGGCCCGTCATCAGTCCTCACTGGAGGAACATCACCCACAATCTCAGTGGAGGTTAACCATCATTACATCGCGTCATCAACCCTTACAGAAGGCATTTGATGATAATCATCCATTGAATTCGCGCATCATCATCTTCATGAGCTCTCGCGCATCACAGTTATCGCGCTAGATCATAGATCAACATTGTTATAGCTTTAACAACACTTTAGTGTCTTATACATTCAGTATTTATAACAATACTAAGAACGTCTTAAACGTTCATGAGAACATTCCTTTCATAGTTCATTTGTGTATTCGCTTGTTTTTTTAGATAATTGTATATAAATTAACATATTTTAAAAGTTGCATTAAACTTATGTAAATGCATTCACCGTCATTTATTCATTCCTGAGTTAGCCCAACCACTAGGGTCATCCTGTGACACTAACAGTAAGTCATAAAGGCCTGATTTATCTATCTCAACCGATTTATTTTGGCAATCCGTCATAAAGAGTGATTGTAAATATATGTACTGAATTCTACTTTTTTTATCTTTCATTGTGGTATGAAAAGCCTTTGGATAGTTGGACATTATCCATATAAACGATCAATATATTGAATTCAGTCTTTAAATACACAGGTAAGCATCAATTGAATAATGAAATATAAACGAAATACGTAAAACTAAATAAAACACAACACTATATCCCGGTTCCAAATATTATTCAGAAATTTAAAAATACAAATTTTATTTTCATTCCAAGGTGCAAATCTCACTCACCATTTCAAGTACGTAACCGTGTTTTCACTACTCATTGTGGTGTGCATTGCCCTTTTCATTGTTCTTACTTTAGCATATCGAAATCACCTCCGGCCGAAATGAGGTTTATTTTCAGTACATATTGCACTTTGCCGGATTTGTTTTTCTTTTCAAAACGTTGCTATGAATGTTATGTAATTGTATGGAATAACTTAACTAATACAATGAGTGATAGTTTATTGAAATCGTTGAAGTACTTTTGAAGTTATGATGAGTCAAAATTGGCAATTTCAGCATACCGAGCCGATGATGCCGCAAAAAAAGTACGAACAATATATATGCGATTTTACGATCGTTTTAAAACGATTGTTCTTAGATGAGAATCTGTACCACTTGTTTAACATTTGTTTCATATTAATCCTTTTTTCATTAGTACGATAAGTTCTATTTTTTTTTTGAAGCAGTTTATTGTTTTTGTGTAATTGATTCCGTCTATTACATTCTTCGAGAGAATTATATGTTCGTTTTGATGTTTGATTAATTGTTTATTTGTAAACTTTAAATATTGTTGGTGCATTATGGTGAACAATAAAACAAGAAAATGATACTTAGACACAGACGTAATCACTCATGCTGTGTTAATTAAACCATTTTACTTCATTCTGATACAGGCAAATCCGATTTCAAATATAAATACAACTGAAAGAAAGGAATATGTTCTCATTTCATTGCATTTATCAAAGACAATTTACCACCAGTGCTCACAGTTCAAATATATACTATTTGCGTTTATTTTACAGTTTGTATTTAATTCCGATGATAGATGCCTCTTGTTTGTAAGAGATTATAACCTGGCGGGCATATCTTTATTTACACTGTCCCGTTTATATGGATGACAATAGGGTAAGAGCAGGGAATTGGGGAAAGTTGTCTGGATGAAAATTTGTGTATATTATGCCATAACTCATTCAACAAGAACACTGCGATGAAAGGCGCTACTTGGTTTGGTACTCATCATCCGTGCCAAAATGCATTTAAAGTCGGCCACGAGTTCAAAAGAGACTAGTCTGGATATAGCTTGTGTATCAAAAGAAGGATAAAAATATCGGACAGGGAAAACAGCATTCAACGACGACAATCAACCACAAAACACAAAACCAAACACGCAAACAGACAAACGAAAAGGCAAAAGTAATAATAAAAGTAAACGACATCACAAACACAAAAGGATTGACAATAGGGCTACGGCCTTGGAACGGTCAATGGCAAAGTAGGCCACTGGGGGTTTAAACCGGTTCTAGGGTGCACCAAACCTCACACTTAACCTACTGTCATCCCATTGAAACAGGACAGTGTAAATAAAAAAATCCCCGCCATGATCTAATCTCTAACCAACAAGGCAGCATCAATAGGCAATATAAGTAAAACACAAATATGCTCGTGTAAATATAATACAAAAAAACAATAGCCTAGAAAGCCACAATGAAGGTACTCAATGACTTGGCAGAAGCCAGAGCAGTAAGAGAATACACCATTAAGGGCACGACAAGAAAGATCATGGACAAACATAAACGCCACCGTCCCAATGGGCTTTAGGTAGGCGTCAGCATAGGGTACACAGCCTGTCCGGTCATCGTACAATTAAAGAGGAAAGCATAGTGACGAACTGTAAAAGGGTCCACCACCAAGCATGCAGTACGTTGCAAAATGATAGGGTCATAACCTCTTTTGATAAACTTTTTAACAAGTTTAACAAAGATAGTATGAAAGTGATCATGACCAAGAATCTTACGAAGTTTATAAATCACATCCCCATAGAAGTCAGGTTGTGATAGTCCTTGTCGCAGAAGAGTCCTTAAATTACATTTATATTTGGAAAGAAGATCAGGGTTACGATAATAACATTTTTGCAAAGTTTTACGAAGTTTATGGTAACGGTAACCCTATTGAGTAACTTTTTAGTTATACAAAGATTACGAATATTAAAGTCCTCAACTCGAGTACAAGCTCTAGAAAAACGAATAAGTTGAGACAGATACACCCCATAAGAAGTTGCTCGGGGAACATCCCCATCCAAGTGGGGATAATTAACAATGTCAAAACTAAAAATATCTCTCATTGTCATAGATTTTGCTAATTATTTTACCATTTTCAATCGAGAGATCTAAATCAAGAAAAGAAGCGTTATTATCAGGTATATTTTCTTTATTAAGCCGAAGTTCTTTAGGATAAATATTATCAAGAATAGTTGGAAAGAAAGGGTTGTCAATGTTCAGTATGTCATCCAGATACCGAGAGGTGTCAATAAAAGCTTCAATAGCATCTGCCTGGGTATCTGGTGAAAGACTCAACATGAAATCTCTTTCATTGCAAAATAAAAACAAATCTGCGACAAGTGGTGCACAGTTCGTACCCTTAGGGATACCAACAATTTGTCTATAAACAGTGTTTCCATACCTGACGAAAATATTATCTAATAGGAAGATGAGTGCTTCACAAACTTCATAGCAAGTCCACATAGTACAATTGTCTAAACTGCCGTTAGTGAAAAACGCTTTAATATTATTACATGCCAAAAATGTAGTATTTTCTCTAGCGAATGTTTTTTGAATAAGAGAAATTAGCTTGTCTTTAATAAGATGATGTGGTAAGGTTGTATATAGTGTAGAGAAGTCATAAGTACTTATTGATGAAACTTGACCTTTATTGAAAATTTTATCAAGAACGTCTCCTGAATTTTTTATAGACCAAAATAATTTAATCCCAGAGTTTTCATAAGTTTTATCACAATAGAGTTTAACGTGATCTTTAACGACAGTAAGACAAGAAGTTAAAAGTTTGGAGATGTTTGTTAGAAATAAAGCGAGCCTTATACGGATGTTTATGTAATTTAGGAATCCAGTACATGGTAGGCAGTTTATTATGCTTATCGTTTACACCAGCCTTGAAAGTAGTGCACCGAGTGATATGTGCGGAAACAACATCATCCTCAGTAGAATTAACTGGAGTATACGAATTGGTGCTGCCGAGTTCCAGAGATAAAACATTGACGTAATGTAGGCGTCAAACAATATAAAGGGCTATAACTCCGCAAAAATCACTCAACCGGAACACGGCAATGACATGCACAACTAGGACGGGTACAGATCATCTCTGCAAAGTTTCACTGAAATCCGGGCAGGGGTTTAAGAGAACTAATCCGGACAAAATGTGTGTATTAAACATTTAAAGGGCAATAATTCCGCCAAACATCAACCTAATTACGGCGATGACATGCATAAAAAGGCTTGGTACTGATCATCCCTGCAAAGTTTCGTTGAAATCCAGCCAAGCGTTCAAGAGAAAAAGTCCAGATACAGTTTGTATAATAAAACCATTAAAGGGCCATAACTCAGCCAAACTCATTGAAGCGGAACATAGTGATGATATGCACCACTAGGCCTGATACTGATCATTCCTGGAAAGTGTTGCTGAAATCCGGACAGGAGTTCAGAAAAAAAGTCCAGAAAATGTTTGTGTATTAAAACCTTTAAAGGGACATAACTGCCAAAAATCATTCAACTGGAACACGATATGCATAACTAGATTTGGCAGTGATCATCCCTGCAAAGTGTCATTAAAATCTGGCCAAACGAAAGCCCTATCATCCTAATGCGACAAAATACAGCATTTTTAACTAAATCAAGGGCCGTAACTCCGGTGTTACTAATACAATTTGCATGGTTTTGAAACTTTTCTGAGCTTACATTGATATTAACAATCTTAGTAAAGATCAAATAATAAATGAAATGTGCTAGAGTGTTCACATGGCAGAAAATGACATTTTTCAGGAAAAAAACAAGAGCCGTACCTCTGGTGTGACCCTATCATTTTGAAACGCACTGCATGCTTGGTGGTGAACCCATTTACAGTTCTCCACTATGCTTTCCTCTTTGATTGTGCGATGACCAGAAAGGCTGTGGACCCTATGATGACGTATACCTAAAGCCCAAAAGGACGGAGAAGTTTGATGTTTGTCTGCAGTATTGTCTTGTCGTGCGCTCAATGGTTTATTCTCTTATTGTCCTGGCTTCTGCCAAGTCATTGAGTACTTTCTTTGTGGCTTTCTAGGCTATTGATTTTTTGTATTTATATATACACGAGCATCTTTGCGTTTTTCTTATATTGCCTATTAATGCTGCCTTGTTGTTTAGAGAATAGGTCAGGGCGGGGGGTTCTTTATTTAAACTGTCCCGTTTTACTTGGTTGACAGTAGGGTAAGTGTGAGGTTTGGTGCAGCCTACAACCTGGTTTAGGCCCCCAGCGGCTTTTTTTGCCACGGACCGTTCCGAGGCGGTCGCTCTATTGTCAACCCTTTTGTGTTTGTGATGTCTTATTTGGCCTTTCATTCATCTTTAAATTTGTTCTTTGTTTCTGTGCATGTTTGTGGTTGACTGTTATCCTTGAATGCTACTTTTCTTTTCGATTTTTATATCCATATTTACTTTTACAATAGTGTGTTTGTGCCGTGTGGCGACCGTAGAAAGTCTCCCCGTGAATCCAATCAATCCCACTGGGATTGTATGGCATTAATTGATCCAGTTTTTCCTTAAACACGTGTGTTTCATATACCGTGTTGAACGTTTTGTGATCGTCGACATTTTGGTCCTTTTATTAGGGTTTTCCTTAAGAAATATAAAAAGATCGGACAAGAAAAGTAGCATTCAAGGAGGACAGTCAACCACAAAACACAGAAACAAACACGCAATCAGACAAACAAGAAGGCAAAAGTAATAATGAATGCAAACGACATCACAAACACAAAAGGGTTGACAATAGGGCTACCGCATTGGAACGGTCAGTGGCAAAGTAGGCCACAGGGGGTTAAACCGGTTCTAGGGTGCACCAAACCCCACACTTAACCTGATTGAGTAGCTTTTTAGTTACACAAAGATAACGAATATTAAAGTCCTCAACTCCAGTACAAGATCTTGAAAAACAAATAAGTTGAGACACATACACCCCATAAGAAGTTGCTCGGGGAACATCCCCATCCAAGTCGGGATAATTAACAATGTCAAAATTAAAATCATCTCTCTTGTCATCTTTCAGAAATCGTTTACTTCATTCAAGATGCAGGGTGTTTCCCTCTATTAATAAGTGCAATGCTAAGAGTTGCAGTTGTTGCAATTATTTATCTTGCAAGTCCAACTTTAAATCAGCTGTTAATGGTAGAATGTTTAATGTATGTCGATTGACGTACATCTCACGTCATTTATGTTTTGACTTGAAATGCACAACGTTGCGGTATACAATATGTTGGACAAACATGTCGATCTTTAAAGGTTCGATTTCATGCACATAATTATAACACAGGTAATCCTAAACAGTTAAAAAATTACTTGTACCAACAGATCATACATGTTTTAACGTTACTGTTCAACCGGTTGAATATATAATTTTTGATAATGATGCTACTAAAAGCTTTAAAATAAAAGTTGGACATATAACAGAACTTAAGTGATGAAAAACTTACAGACACCATATCCACTCGGCACTAATGACAATATTTATCAACAAGGAATTATTTCAAAAGATCCTAAGATTGACATTTTGTCTATATTTTATATTCGAAAGCGTAACTTTAGGTCTCATGGTCTAAGGCGTAATGGTAACATTAAACGTAAATCGCGTGTAACTATTTCAGTCGCTGATTTACATACTATTTTAAACAGTCTGAAAAGAACTCTATGCTTTCACGGCCCACCTCTATGTCCATTTCTTCACATTCGTACAAATCCCTTATATAACACAATTCAAAATACACACAGAATATTCTCCCACCCCATATCGACAAGGAGTTTGATCACGTCAGGCATTTTCTGAAAATGCTATATCTTAATAAAGGTATTAATTTCATTGGCATGCCTAGTATTTTTCGAGATCATCATGTAGTTGATTCTATCCCTAAATATTTCAAACATTCAGAAAGTCCTGTAATTCGGTATAAGTATATAAAAACTATTAGAAATATTATTTTCAACTACAACAATATAGTTTCTGACCTTGATATAATAAATAACACTCCTAAGGAATGTGAAAGTGACACATCAACATTTTGCTATGCTCTAGCAGGTCATGTCATCACTGGTAATTTTGATATTGTTGATAAACCCATTCGGCATCTGTTTTCGAAAGGTCCTAAGTATAGATTACCTTCTGCAATCGGTTGTAATGCCTGTCGTGCTCAGATTGCCCAATCCATTGAGGATTTTAGTATAAAATGATGTCGTAGAGAACATGCGTACCCAAACTCTCTTTGTACTTGGAAAAAGACAATTTCTAAAATTATAGATACACGTATTAACTTTTATAATGCTAACCCCTTTTACTTCCTCCGAGACCTAGGTTTTCCTTTCGTAATTTAAAATCGGGAATTCAAACATTTCATAATAAATTTGATTTAGTTCCTGCTGATAAAGCAGCTAATAATGTAATTATTGTTTGACGCCTGCATTACGTCAATGTTTTATCTCTGGAAATCGGTAGTACTAATTCGTATACTCCAGTTCATTCTACTTAGGATGATATTGTTTCGACACATATCACCCGGTTCATTACTTTCAAGGCTGGAGTAGACGAAAGCAGAACAAACTGCCAACTATTTACTGGATTCCTAAAATACATAAAAATCCGTATAAGGCCCGCATTATTTCGAATTCTAATTCCTGCACCACCACAAACATCTCCAAACTACTGTCTTTCAAAGCAAATATAATGAAATTAAACCGATTTACAGAAACTTTCAACATAGATACACACATGGTTCTTAAGATGGAGATAATGTAGCTGCAGCAGCTGTTGTTCACAAACACAGCATAAAGAGCCGCCTGCCTGACCAGGCCTCTATTATAGCTGAACTTAAGGCAATTGAACTTGCGTTAAATTATATTCAGGAATCTGATGATGACAATTTTGTAATCTTTTCTGATTTCCTTTCATCTCTTCAAGCACTGGGAAATATAAAACATGATAACCCAGTTGTGCTTCAGCTTTTAGAAAAGTACAATTCTCTTATAGTTGATAATGTTATTATTTTCTGCTGGCTTCCAAGCCATGTAGGAATACGTGGTAATGATAGAGCTGATAGTGCTGCTAAAGCAGCATTAGGTTTACATATATCTAATGCTAAATTACCTTATACTGATTTTATAACTTTAATAAGTTGTATTAACACATTATTTCGTAACTCTTGGCAAGCCGCTTGGGATTTGTCAGTTAACAATAAACTCCATTCAATTAAACCGTTACTTGGAGAATGGCGTTCTTCTAGTAGACCCATTCGTCGAGAAGTTTTCCTAGCCTGGTGCAAGATAGAGCATACACGTTATACTCATTAATACTTATTGCAAACTGAGCAATTACCATCATGTATAACCTGCTTTGCACCGTTAACGGTCAAACACATATTGTTGGAATGTGTAGACTTTGATCCTATGCGTCAAAGGTAATACAATGTTAATACTATGAAAGAGTTATTTGATACTATAGATTCTAGTCTTGTTTTAGATTTCCTAAAAGAAATCAGACTATATAAATCATTATAATGTGTTCTTATACAAATTTACTTGTTTATATACCCGTTGACGGGCATTTGTTGATTTACATTATATAGTGTATATAACTACCATATCATCCCTTACTTGTTAATAGTTTTAACTTTATATATTTACACTAATTTTTAATTACTACTTAATTTCTTCATCTTCCGTCGGTTTTTGCGCACAATATGACCTATTTATGTGCCGACATACCGTAAAACACCATTCATGCATTCATTCATTCTATAAAACATTCAGGAGACGTTCTTGATCAAATGTGCAATAAACGTCAAGTTTCATCTATTAGCACTTACGCCGTACGACATGGGAAAGAAAGATACTCCATGTCCACCGCCATATGCATGCCATCTTCGGGATGGTTAAAATGCTGTACTATTGATTTTATTAATATTGAGTTCTGCTCAAACCGGGGCTAGAGGGCGTGAGCGGTAGCTAGCATATTTCACTACCGCTCATGAACAGTCTCAATCAAACCGAGACTGCAATATTTCGTATGTGTCGTTTTCGGCCGTTTCCAAAGGTCCATTATCATACTCTTTTTTATGACTTCTTCCACACAATATACAACCTAACCATATAACATTATCAAAGACAAGCTTATTGCTCTTATTCAAAAGACATTCGCTAGGGAAAATATTACATTTTTGGCCAGAAATAACATTAAAGCGTTTTTTACTAACGGCAGTTTAGATAATTACAGTTTGTAAAGCACTCCTCTTCCTATTAGTAAATAGTTCCGTCAGGTATGGGACGACTGTTTATAGACACATTGTTGGTATCCCTATGGGTACGAACTGTGCACCACATGTCGCAGATTTATTTTTATATTGTTATGAATTTCAAAGAGATTTCATGTTGAGTCTTTCACTAGATACCCAGGAAGATGTTATTGAGGCCTTTGATGACACCTTTCGGTATCTGGATGACATATTAAACATTGAAAACCATTTCTTTTCTACTATGGTTAATAACATATACCCTAAAGAAATTCAACTGAACAAAGCTAATATTTCTGATACTAACGCTTATTTTCTTGATTTACATCTCTCCATTGAAAATGGTGAAATAATTAGCAAAATATATGAGAGAGATAATTTTAATTTTTATATTGTTAAATATCCCAATTTAGATCGGATGTTCCCCGAGCAACTTCTTATGGGGTCTATGTGTCTCAGCTTATTCGTTTTTCTAGAGCTTGTACTCGAGCTGAAGACTTTAATATACGTAATCTTGGTATTACTAAAAAGCTACTCCATGCAGGTTACCGTTACCATCAACTTCGTAAAAGCTTTGCAAAATTGTATTATCGTAACCCTGATCTTCTTTCTAAATATTAAAGTAATTTAAGAACTCTTCTGCGACAAAGACTATCACAACCTGACTTCTATGGTGACGTGATTTACAAACTTTGTAAGAGGCTTGGTCATGATCACTTTCATACTATCTTTGTTAAACTCGGCATCTCATGAACTCTGCTGACCTTCGGCTTCGGCAAGCAGAGCTAAAAATGGGGATTGTAAATTAATAAACTTCCCCTATTGTTTTATTAGATCATGGCGGGGATTTCTTTATTTACACTGTCCTGATGTAATGGAATAAAGTAGGGTAAGTGTGAGGTTTGGTGCACCCTAGAACCGGTTTAAACCCCCAGTGGCCTACTTTGCCACTGACCGTTCCAATGCGGTAGCCCTATTGTCAACCCTTTTCTGTTTGTGATGTCGTTTGTATTTATTATTACTTTTGCCTTCTTGTTTGTCTGTTTGCGTGTTTGTTTTTCTGTGTTTTGTGGTTGACTGTTCTCCTTGAATGCTACTTTCCCTGTCCGATCTTTTTATATTTCATTAAAGAGACTGTCTGCAACAAGGTACAGTAACGACATTCAAATAAATAAATACAATTACATTAGAAACACCCAGCGGCCCTTTTTGACACTGACCGTTCCAATGCGGTAGGCCTATTGTCAACCATTGAGTGTTTTTAACTATATAGTCGTTCTTTGTTTCTTTGTGTGTTTCTGGTTGTATGTTGTTCTTGAATTGTACTTTTGCTGTTAAATTTTTAATTTCGTAAAACCTTTGCAAAATTGTATTATCTTAACCCTGATCTTCTTTCCAAATATAAAAGTAATTTAAGGACTCTTCTGCGACAAGGACTATCACAACCTGACTTCTATGGTGATGTGATTTATAAACGTCGTAAGATTCTCGGTCATGATCACTTTCATACTATCTTTGTTAAACTTGTTAAAAAGTTTATCAAAAGAGGTTATGATCCTATCATTTTGCAACGTACTGCATGCTTGGTGGTGGACCCTTTTACAGTTCGCCACTATGCTTTCCTCTTTAATTGTAAGATGACCGGACAGGCTGTGGACCCTATGATGACGCCTACCTAAAGCCCATTGAGACGGTGGCGTTTGATGTTTGTCTATGATCTTTCTTGTCGTGCCCTTAATGATATATTCTCTTACTGCTTTGCCTTCTGCCAAGTCATTGAGTACCTTCATTGTGGCTTTCTAGGCTATTGTTTTTTTGTATAATATTTACACGAGCATATTTGTGTTTTACTTATATTGCCTATTGATGCTGCCTAGGGATCATGATCATCTTTATTTCCACTGTCCTGTTTGAATGGGATGACAGTAGGGTAAGTGTGAGGTTTGGTGCACCCTAGAACCGGTTTAAACCCCCAGTGGCCTACTTTGCCACTGACCGTTCCAAGGCGGTAGCCCTATTGTCAACCATTTTGTGTTTGTGATGTCGTTTGCATTATTATTGCTTTTGCCTTCATGTTTGTCTGTTTGCGTGTTTGTTTCTGTGTTTTGTGGTCGACTGTCTTCCTTGAATTCTACTTTCCCTGTCCGATCTTTTTTATATTTCTTTTTACATATGGAGACCAAAACAAAGACGTATACTTAAACTTGAAAAAACATTCCAACGCCATAAGTTACGCTCATATGACCTGACCTCAAAAATACTTAAAGAAACAGATAAGTCATATACAGTTACTCTGGTTAAATGAGGGAGGTCAATGAGCCGCTCAATACACCATGCGAGATGTCATACACAAGTGGGTAAGTATATCACTGTTCTATGAAGATATCACATATACAAGCTATGTAAGTATATAAATGTTCTATGAAGATATCACATATATAAGCTATGTAAGTATATAACTGTTCTATGAAGATATCACATATACAAGCTATGTAAGTATATTAATGTGCTATGAAGATATCACATATATAAGATATGTAAGTATATTAATGTGCTATGAAGATATCACATATACGAGATATGTAAGTATATTTATGTTATATGAAGATATCACATATATAAGCTATGTAAATATATGACTGTTCTATGAAGATATCACATATACGAGCTATGTTAGTATATCAATGTTATATGAAGATATCACATATACAAGCTATGTTAGTATATTAATGTGCTATGAAGATATCACATATACGAGCTATGTAAGTATATTAATGTGCTATGAAGATATTACATATACAAGCTATGTTTTTATATTAATGTTATATGAAGATATCACATATATAAGATATGTTAGTATATAAATGTTCAATGACGATATCACATATACAAGCTATGTAAGTATATAACTGTTCTAGGAAGATATCACATATACAAGCTATGTAAGTATATAACTGTTCTAGGAAGATATCACATATACAAGCTATGTAAGTATATAACTGTTCTATGAAGATATCACTTATACAAGCTATGTAATTATATAACTGTTCTATGAAGATATCATATATACAAGCTATGTAAGTATATCACTGTTCTATGAATATATCACATATACAAGCTATGTAAGTATATTAATGTGCTATGAAGCTATGTAAGTATATTTATGTTATATGAAGATATCACATATACGTGCTATGTAAGTATATAAATGTTCTATGAAGATATCACATACACAAGCTATGTAAGTATATAAGTGTTCTATGACGATATCACATATACAAGATATGTAAGTATATTAATGTTAAATGAAAATATCACATATATAAGCTATGTAAGTATATAAATGTTCTATGAAGATATCACATATACAAGCTATGTAAGTATATATCTGTTCTATGAAGATATCACATATACAAGCTATGTAAGTATATAACTGTTCTATGAAGATATCACATACACAAGCTATGTAAGTATATAACTGTTCTATGACAATATCACATATACGAGCTTTGTAAGTATATTAATGTGCTATATAGATATCACATATACAAGCTATGTAAGTATACTGAAAGGAAAAAGAAAGGCAGGGTGCGTATTTCCGCTCTATATTGCATATACTGCACACTTAATTCCATATATATTCCAAGGAGATCCCAAGATGTTTGGTAAAACAAAAAGTGCAGTTAGTTAGAGAAAGGACACAACTGTGATGTTGTAGACGTTTTAATCACAGTACACGTTGTCAAAAGAAATTCATAAATGCTGAAGTTCCTCTTTGAAAAATTGAGCCAGTTCAGTACTGTATTTAATGTTAAGTGATTGCAACATTTAAAGCCTATGTTTGCTCACCTGCTTGAGCCAAATGCGCATTCTGACGATAATGAAACTTTAAAGGGGTAACCATTGGTGTGTTCAGTGCTGTTTAAACCTTCTTTCTAAAAGGACAGGCCTAATGTCGCCCTGTACCATTCGATTAGCAGTAGCATATTAAACATACAATATATAGCGGAAATACGCACCCTGCGTTTCTTTTTCCTTTCAGTATATATTAATGTTTTAAAGAAACATTTCCATTAAATTATAATTGCATCAAACAAATGGAACCGTTCGCAAATTTCGGAGACCCAAAATTAATAAATTCCTCTAAAAGTGTGAATTATTTACATAAAAAAAATAATTATAAATCAGAATCAATATATACATTGAAGATCATTCATGTTTTGCTATACCACAATATCGTCCGCAGCATACACATCCAGTAGGATCTCCACCTACAACCGCATTGTAAATAGTAGGAAAAGGCGAACAGTATATCCCATAGTATGTGTGCGCATTAAAAACGTCTTCCATGTTATAGGGTGCATCAAACCTCACTCTTATCCCACTGTCAGATATCCTCGCCAGGGTATATTCTCTAACATACAAGTCAACATTAATAGGAAATATAAGTAGAGTATATAAGTTATATGAATATAAAACCAAACGTCTAAAAAGCCGCAAGGAACGTACACGGTGACATGGCAGAACCCAGAGCAACACGATTTTTATATCTATATTTGTTTTTTTATTTATATATGCATGATCATGTACGTGTTTTACTTATATTGCCTATGAGTGCTGCCTTGTTTGTTAGAGATTTTAACCTGGTGTGATTATCTTTATTTGCATTGTCTCGATTATTGGGATGACGATAAGAGTGAGATTTGCTGTACCTTAGAATCTGGTTTAACTTCTCCAGCGGCCTTTTTTGCCACTGACTGTTCCAGAGCGGCAGTTTGCAACTGACTATACCAGGGCGGCAGCCCTATTGTCAACCCTGTTGTGTTTGTGTGTCATATCTTGCCTTTTATTCATCTTTACAATTATTGTTTGTTTCTGTGTGTGTTTGTGGTTGACAATGGTCATTGAATGCTACTTTTCCTGTCTGATTTTAGATCTACTTCCATTATCGCAAAATCACCATGTTTTAACATTAAGTAAATAAAATATCTACAAAAGAAATATAAAAAGATCGGACAGGGAAAGTAGCATTCAAGGAGGACAGTCAACCACAAAACACAGAAACAAACATGGAAACAGACAAACAAGAAAGCAAAAGTAATAATAAAAGTAAACGACATCACAAACACAAAAGGGTTGACAATAGGGCTACCGCCTTGGAACGGTCAGTGGCAAAGTAGTCCACTGGGGGTTTAAACCGGTTCTAGGGTGCACCAAACCTCACACTTACCCTACTGTCATCCCCTTAAAACAGGACAGTGTAAATAAAGAAATCCCCGCCATGATATAATCTCCAACCAACAAGGCAGCATCAATAGGCAATATAAGTAAAACACAAATATGCTCGTGTAAATATAATACAAAACAACAATAGCCTCGAAAGCCACAATGAAGGTACTCAATGACTTGGCAGAAGCCAGAGCAGTAAGAGATTACACCATTAAGGGCACGACAAGAAAGATCAAGCATGCATTTTGTGACTGTTTTGATCGCCAAGATAAATTGCTCTATCAGTTCAAGTTTGTATCGTGTTCGGCTGTTTCCAAAGGCCCACTCTCATTCTCTTTTACAATGTACAACAATCAGTCGCTATTATACCGAAAACCTATTTATTTTGTTGCAGATGGAAATGTAGATGTCCCATGCCACTGATAAAAGTGTTCAGTCGTTTACAGAAAATGTGCGAACATCTTGTCCTTGGCTTAATAAATTTAGAAAGAATCAATCAATCAAAACTGCAAAATGCATACAATATTTTCTGGAGATGTGGTGTTCCGGTAGTTATTGTCAGCATTGAAATCAATCAAATATCAGCAAGGGAATTTCTGTATCGTCTATATTGTATAATACACATTATCCTATAGCAAAACAAATCTCATTTTTACTTAGAATGATTTATTTTCGGTTTTCTGTCTAGCTTTCTGCGTGTTTTATAGGAAAAATACTTCTTCCAGAGATACACATCCATCTAATATCTGAGTAGCGTTATAAACGAGAATATGATTATTCTCATTCACTATGATATAAACGTAATCTAAGGCGTTATTATTCAGTTTCGAGAATGACGTTATTAGATTTGCGAACGACTTTAAAAGCCCAATAATTCTACAAAAGGAATGAAAAATTTTCAGAGCAACAGTCAGTGTGGGTTGATTACATTAGTATACCCTTCAATGTAATTTTAATGTTATATGTAATATGATAGATATTACAAAGAATTTTCTTAAGAATAATGGACACTTCAGGCTGTATCGTGTTCGGCGATTTCCAAATTCCTCATTTCATATTAGTGTTATATATCACAGTATTGCCTGTGCAGTGTGCGGCGGTAAAACATCTCCCCATGCTAACAATCAGAACTGCTATTCATTCCGATCATTGGAGATCGCTGAGCCCGATATTTATATACAGATATCGATGGTACATTCTCAAATACTTTTGTTTTCTTACTTGAATTTCGAATAGGTGGTTCCACTACTCCAGCATTTAAAGGTTCTGAGTATTGTTGCCTGCTTTATAATTTAGTCGTTTGACTGTTACCTGTGATATAATCTCTTCTCCCAGCTAAATTCCATTTTTGTTTATTCGCCCATCGTTTAGGGCAACGCGTTTTGCTGGCCATTGAATGGTGTGAAAATAACGCATTGAAGGTTCCATGCTCACCGTCATATGCATACCATCTTCGGGATGGCTCAAATGTATGTACTATTAGCATTTTAAATATTGAGTTCTGCTCAAACCTGACCTAGATAAAATAAGTGTTTAATTCTTTTTTTTCTGATCTGTCCGTACAACAAAACAAATACAGCCAAATTTCAAAACATGTTTATCCGATTGTAGGTTCTGAAATAATGTAAAATACTATATTTCCCCATTTTTCTCCCCGAATCAGGAAATCCGTGTGCTTGTGAATTTCAACCACGTGTTATCACGTGTTATCACGGACAATTAGGAATGTCAGCTGGTGAATTTACATTTTCAAATCGTTGAATTAATTACCGATATCTCTGCAATCATTTTCCTGAGGAAGTATTCTCATTCCAATTCATTTAAAATCATTAAAATATGGTTTACGATGTTTATCTGTGTCGAAATAAATCAACAACAGATAACCTGACGGCACAAACTTCACAAATGTACTTAGCATCGTTAGAGGACACCACACAGTTAGGTGATATAACAATTGCCTTTTTTTTGACAAGAATATAGCCCCTTTCATACTTGGAAAACTTGTTTAAAGTTTGGATGTAAGCTTGGTTAACGTTTGTATGTAAGTTGTATATTCCAAACCACTTTACACAATGGATTGAAACTTCACACATGTAATCAGCATCACTAGATGACACCACAGAGTCAGGTGACGTAACTCCTGCATTTATTTGGCAGAATTATGGCCCATTGCATACTTAGAAACTTGGTTAAAGTTTGTATGCAAGCTTGTATCTCGCAAAGAACTTAACATAATAGATTAAAACATCTTACATGCATTGGGCATCATAACACAACACCACAGAGACATAGTTTATAACTCTTGCCTCTATTTAAACAAAATTATGGCCCCCTCCTTTATTTCTTGAAAATGTGGTTCAAGTTCATATGTAAAGTTGTATCTCGCAAAGTACTTAAAATAATGGATTAAAACTTCACACATGCATTCCGCATCATTTGACAACACTACAGAGCCAGGGCTTTTATCTCTTTTTTTATTTTAACAAAATGATGGCCTCCTTTATTTCTTGAAAATGTGGTTCAAGTTTGTATGTAAGCTTACATCTCAAAAAGTACTTAACATAATACACATGTATTTGGCATCTTGTATAGCCCATATTTTTATTATAACAAAAGTATGGCCCCTTATATACTTGCAAATCTTGGTTAAAGCTTTATGTAATTAATGGAAACCTTGTTTATCACCAAAGTCGAGCATCTGCAGCGGTGGAGCTCTTGTTCTTCTTATTCTAACACAGGTTTAGATATATTATTTTTCAATATAGTCACCAGTTAGGAATATGTGTCAAACAATTCGCTAACTACTTTTGATTAATATAACTGATTGAACAAGGCATTTAACATACGAGTTACTCGTATGTGAAAAACTAACGGGACGCCAAGAGTATTTTCAAAAATCAAGGTTACGGTCAGTCCCTTTAATTCTGGCAAATGGTAGCGTCTCTTAAATGAAGTCCAATTCACACACACGTCAATATGTGATACAAAAGAGAAAATGTCGCAAATATAAGTTTAGCTTCAGAAACAAGTATTCTGATTTTTTTCCTGGTAATATTGTCCAAATTACATAAATGTTCTTTTATCCTGAGTAGAAAATACATTATTTTCTTAATATATATGGCCACAGCGAGTGAAATGCTGTTGATTTACACTAATATGCTGTTTATTTCTTATTTTATTTTTTATTCAAGATGATGAGATCAAATGTCTCAATGATTCAAAGGTTGCGGTACACTAATTGCTTTCCTATAGGTCACAATGCCAGCTTTTGCGAAAATAAAACAAATAAAAATAAGCGTACAAATTCAAAAAGATGTGTCTTATTTTCAAGATAAGTCCAAGTCCAATGTGTTAAAAGTTAAAATTCAACATGTTTCCCCTACAGAACCATATTTGTTTATATGCATAACCGCAGTAAAGATTTACCTGTTTTTGAGTGGGGGTTAATCTCACAAATTCATGTTTAAAAAATGTATTTGGTAAAATAAATGCTCTCATAAACTGTTATTTATTAATTAATTAACAACTCTCAAAATGTATTTTGTAACATTTATCTGGCATGTTTTAATTATTTTTTTTAATGTTATTACAAGAATGTGAATGATTACAGCAATAATATGTATTACATTTTACATCGCTGTTCATGTTTAGGGGTTTGCCCATTTACAGTTCGCCACTTTGCTTACCTCTTTGATGTGCGATGACCGGACAGATTGTGGACACTATGATGACGAATACTTAAATCCTCAAAGGACGGTGGCGTTCATGCTTGTCTTAAATCTGGTCTTGTCGTACCCTTAAATATGTGTTTTCTTGTTGATTTGGCTTCTGCCAAGTTAATGAGTACTTGCTTTGGGCTTTTCTAGGTTTTTGTGTTTATATACATATATATTTATATATGATCATCTATGTGATGTTCGTTGTTTCTGTGTGTGTTCGTGGTTGACTGTCGTCGTCCTTGAATGCTACTTTTCTTGTTCGATTTTTTATATCTATGTTATATTGTCTATTAATACTGCCTTGTTTGTTAGAGAATATAACCTGGCGGGGATATCTCGTTTTATTCGAATGATAACAGGTTAAAAGTGAGGTTTGGCGCACCACCCTAAAACCTGGTTTAAACCCATAGCGGCTTATTTTGCCAATGACCGTTCTAAGGCGGTAGAGCTAATGTCCACTCTTTTATGTTTTTGCTGTCATATATTGCCTTTTATTCATCTTTGGAATTATTGTTTGTTTCTATGCGTGTTTTCTGGATGAATTTTGGTCCTTGAATGCTATATTTCCTATTCGACTTCTATATCTCTTGTTTATTACAGTAAGCATGTTGATTAAATTCACGACACTCAAACAGTTTCTTTTATTACGTAAATGTACATGTGAATTTACTATCGTTTTCAGACGACCGTTCTTAGATAAGAATCTATACACTTTCTTTAACATTTGTTTTCATAATATATAATTTATCATTAGTAGGATCTATTTGAAGTATTTTTTTGTTTTTGTTTTTTGTAATTGCCTCCGCCTGTTACTTTCTTCAGAAAATAGGATGTTCGGCTTAATGTGTAATTAATTGTTTATTTGTTAACGTTGCATTTTTTGTGTGCATTATGGTGAACAATAAATCAATAAAAAGATACTTAGACACAGACATGTAGTCACTCATGCTGGGTTAATTATGTCATTTTACTTCATTTTGTTGCTGGCAATTCCGATTCAAGCAATAAATACAACTTTTAAAAACCAATATAGCATTTATCAAAGACAATTTACAACCAGTGCTCACTGTTTAAATATGTACTATATGAACGAAACATGCATGCCCTTCTGATAATGTGGCATCAACAGGTGTACGTAAAAAGAGTATGAACAGAGAAATTTGAAAATCGTCGAACACGATAAATACAAACAATATTGGAGTCTCGGTTTGAAAGAATGGTATTGAAAAAGCTAGCTACCGATAGCGCCCTCTAGCCCAGGGTTGAGTTAAACTCTTTATTTGATGTTTCAATAGTTGAACCTTCCCAAAGATCGTATGCATATGACGGTGAACATTGAACCTTAAATGAGATATGTTCACACTATTCCATGGCCAGCGGCGTATGATCCCTGTTTCTAACAAAACACTTGGCCCCAGACGAGAAAATAATGTGTATAATGAACACATTATAAGTAAACCATAAATACAACTTTTAAAAACCAATGTATTCTCATTTTATGAGTTTATTGCATTGATCAATGGCAACTTACAGCCAGAAATATGTACAACTAGCATTTGTTTATTTGAAAGTTTGTATATAAATTCAAACGATAGATGCATTGTTTTTGGTTCCAAAATAATCACAAATGAGGTGGGAAATGGCCCTATAAAACTCACAGCACCCTAACGTAATAGGTTCTCACTTTTCCACAAACAAAGAGCATATTAAATGTACAATGAAAATGACAATACACAACAGAACGAGTGGTGTAGGCAGGATTACCGACTTGGGACGGTGGCGTTTGATGTTTGTCTATGATCTGTCTTGTCGTGCCCTTAATGGTTTATTCTCTTGTTGCTCTGGCTTCTGCCAAGTCATTGAGTACCTTCATTGTGGCTTTCTAGGCTATTTTTTTTTGTATTATATTTACACG